>OU015493.1:136837351-137577351 GCA_907164885.2 Dolomedes plantarius | reverse complement strand
AAAAGTGGCCGTTGAATAGAGGTGCAGGCAAGATTATATATATGTATCTATATCTACAGATTTTTTAATCAGGATATATTGTACAAAAAATCTAAATGAAGAAAAAGGTTCTGAAAGAGAAGGCGATATCGTTCAACCGAAAAAATGTTCTCGTTTGATTGTACTGAGCAGTGATAAGCAAGAAATTTATTTAATTAAGGTCGTATTAAATGAAAATAATATTTACTTGTTTCTTTTCGTTTTGTGTTATGCATACTTTTATAGTTTTAATAAAAATTAAACTTGCTTATATGGAATTTTAAAAAAATGTTTCTTTTTAATAAGTTTTCAGAACTTAACCCCCCGTTTTCGAACTGTGTCTTGGTCTCATAAACCAATATTATATATATATATATATATATATATATATATATATATATATATATATATATATATATATATATATATATATATAAATTGGTCAGGGCAATTAAAATTATTAACATTTGTTATAATTTTACATTCCATAATACATTTCATATGTATACATAATATTTACATTTATACATATTTACTTTTATAAATATTTACACATACTAAAATGATATTTATACAAACTATTTACATAACGACAAAAATTAACTCAAATATATATACATGTATATATATATACGAAACATGATGAAAATGATAGCCAAAATTTAGCCAGTGATCAATATACATATACCAGCTAGGAATCAAGTTTTACTGTAGTTCTAAAATCTTTACCCGTCAGCTGAAAAGGCACATAGCAAACGTTTGTGCTCTTTTCGCCACTATCCATAAATCACCGTCCCCCCAACCCTTCTGTCTTACCGCCCGGGGTCCCCCTGAATTCTTTCCCCTCCCTGAACCTCACTGCCGGCGGGAGGCGTGGTTTTTGGAGAAATGTTCCGATTTTTACAAAATTTCCCCATTTTTACCGACAAATTACTCTTACCCTAATTTACGTAAAATTAAGAAAAAAGTATCTTTGAAAAGCCAAAATATTCAGGAATCCCGCGCATTATTTCATATTGTATTACTATTTGATCTCGAGAACTTATAAAGAGTTTAAAGCAAAAGTACCGCTTATTTTTTCAGTTCAGAAATTTGACAGTCATTTAAAATTAAATTTTAAGAGAAAACCAAAAATTGATAAACAAACACGAATTGTTAAGTCGTGAGGTATCTTATGGAGAAAAAATTTTCTCAAAATATTTAAATGCGAATTTGCAATTTGTTAAGAACTTCCCCATTGACTTAACATTGGCTTCGAAACATCGGAGGCTCAGTCCAGCGCCCCCTTAAATGGTTTAAAAGAACATCAAAATACAGAAAATGCATTACAACAATTTCAGTCTATATCGTAACCATTTTATAAGATCTTAACAGAGAAATACAGAATATACATAACTAAAGAAGATTCAAACACTAAATTCATACATGAATACAGAGGGTTGTTTGCACTTTATGGATAGAATTTTGTAATTTATTTTTGGAGTTTGCATTTTGAGATAAAATTTGGCAACTTCAGAATAATTGGAATGTAAAATAAAAGATTTATTTTGAAAATGGCTCCTAAAATTGATAGATGGCTTGAAGGTTACATAACTGCACTTTACGAGGAGAAATATTCGTGTCAACGAATTATAAAGCAGTGAAAAAATTACGGTTATGGCATTTAAAAAAAAAAAAGGTATTTATAATATATTAAATTGGAAAGCAGAAAAACATCTAACTGAAAGTAAAAATGAAAACATGACCGTGAAACCTCATCCCAAGACTGTTCATATGCAAGTAAATATCATGAAAATGAAGTTTCTGATCCTAAAAGAAATTGCATCGAAACTAGGAATGTCTTTTGGCACTGTATGTAAAATCATTCATATAGATTTGAAGTTAAAAAAGATGTTTAAACTTCAAAGTTTGTCTGTTTTTGCCAAAGCATATTGCTGAAAGAAAAACAAATTGAAGAAAATTATTTGAAAAACACCTAACTGCTGAAAAATGGAAATTTATTGTAGCACTTGATGAGACTTTGGTGTATTTAAGTGACTGTAATAAAAAATAGGTCAATTTTCTATTGCTCAACTGATGGGAATGACCATACGAAATGGCTTCGTGAGTGTACAGTAAATTCCTAAATGGATTCATGATATTTGCAGGATATTCTTACAACAGCAAATTAAAAATCAAAAAATTTAAAGTAAAGCCACAATTAATCCACTCTACTATCAGTAGAATATTTTAGAACCAATTTTTGAAGACGAAATTCCAGCCTTATATGGAAGGGTCACTGATAAAGTTGAGCTTCATATGGACAAAGCCTCTGGTCACACGTCTAAATCAACTGCCGCTTATTTAGCAAAGAGAGAATCAGAAACAGGAATAAAGTGTATCCCATTTAATGAAATACCTGTAAAATCACCTGACGCTTCTCCAATGGACTTTTGCAGTTTCGGTTTATTAAAATGAGCTTTAGGAAAACGGCATCCAAGAACACTGAACAGACTTTGAAAAATGGTCTATGAGGAACGGGGTAAAATTGACATGACAGTACTAAGAAAAAGTTTACTTTCATGGAAAATTCGAGCTAGAGCTATTGTCAAGAACCATGGCTATCAGATAGAAGCAAATTGCTGCAAAAAAAATACAGCATTTGTACACAAAACTTAACTATCAAAATTGTTTCCATAAAGTGTGAACGACCTTCTGTATAAGAAAATGATTAAATATAGATGACTTTGAGACAACAACTTTAAAGATTGGTATCAGTTCTTTTCTGGACCCTGAGAACTTTTGGTCTAGCAGATTATGTATGTATATCAGAAGGAATCTGGAAGTGTTTCAATTATTTTACAATTTAATGTCTGTTTGCATATCCTGCAAGTAGTGATGCAAATGCACTTGCGCTAACTGAACATGTTCAGCAATAAAATAGAGGTGATTACTGCTGAGCTAAAGGGAAATATTTTTAAGCTGTGGACATTTAGTGCATTAAGTTCATTGTAAAGCAGTATGTTGCCCTCATATTTGCTCTGAACATAAGAATGCAGAAATTGAATCATGTTACTGAGCACAAAACAATGACTCCATGTAAAGAATTTACATTTTGGAAAACTACATATGAACCAATCAATTTCTACCATTTACAAAATGTCAAGTTACAGTTCAGGAAAGTTTCATTTATATATAAAAGTTGGGTTTTTTTCTTGAAATTTTTTGATGTTTTCATAAACAGGAAAACCCTTTAAATGATATCTTTTTCTGGCAGAACTTTTTAACTATTTTAGCATCATTTTTATTTAAATCCTCAAATTCATTTAATTACATTTTCAATAATGCTACTAAAATTCAATCAGAATGTTCATACAGTATCATCAGTCTGAAACAGAGAAAAAAAAAAAAAAAAAAAAAAGAGTTCCGAACGTATAACAAGTTAAACCTGATCAAAATTTAAAGATTGAACTTTTTATAACAAACAGTAAATTATTACCTTTAAGGGATTAACTGGCACAGGTTCTCCTTCTGGGTGAAATTCAGGTTCCATATCCATAGGAAATGTGCTATACTCAGGATATGCATCTCTGAGATAAAATAATTCGTCATCTAACCTTTTCTCTAATCTTAGAACTTCAATTGAAAGAATTGTTGGATTATATAGATCATACATAATTTCAACGCCTACAGAAGAAAAACAAAATTAATCTAGCAGTAATAAGTTCAAATGTATATTAAGAATAACCTAAAACAAAATTTTTTAAAGGTCTAGTGCTGGCTCTTTAAGACAGCAAAAGGTTTCTCGGAGATTTGTTAAAAGCTGCAAGCCATTTCAAGATTCTTTTATCCATTGTGAAGCGTTGTGAAGGGAAATAAGAATTAAGAAAAGGGTCAGCTATAAAAATTGTATATGCAGAGGAAGGGTAGATTGAGGCGGCTGTAGTGGTCAGCATAAGAAAAGGCCTTTTACATAAGTTTAAAAGATTGTTAGAAAGGAAATGTACACAATAAAAATATATTTATGGTAAAGAGGGGAAAACGTTGGAGAATAGCGCGGTGTTCTTTGACTTAGTAACTGATGAATTAGCCCCATAAGAAAGGCACAGTAGTAAGGTCTAAATAAACTCATAGTCCAAGCCCGCTAAAATAATGAATCCTGATTTTAAGTACAGTGTCAACTAATCTGTTTACAGACTGTAAAGCTACATCTCATACATACTTTTCTTAATCTTTGCTAAACATTACTAATATAACATAATACAGGGTTATTATACTACTCATGACATCATCAAATTAAGTAATTTCTATACTACTCTATTTAATCTGTCATTGTCTGCTGATCATTTCACTTGGCCTCCAATATTATTATAGTTCTGGTGGGAATGATGCCATTTTCCACAGTGTAAATGAGTGACTCAAGAAAGTAATTGGTTGAATCAGTTTTTAGTTTATCCACTGTTGCTAGAGGTTACATTATGAAGGAGGACCTGAAGCAGCCTAGAGTTAGCACGTTAGACTTCGGACTGAGGGAGCTCAATTTGAATCCTGATAAGTGACATTAAACGCCTTCCTGTCTATAGATATGGGCACATTCAAATCTGTTCATGTGGTCAAAGTGAGGGGGAAGATACAAGTCCTCCAGATGCCATTCCTGGGGATGCTTGGTCATAATTGAGGTGGCACCAGGAGGTGGTGTTGATTCACCTCTACAATGCCCCATTGAAAGAAACCAATGAATCTTGTAAATGTTTCGGGTGAGTGTCGAAAGACAATACACCTTCTGCATTGGTAAACAATAAAAAATAGAAACAGCATGAAAGTGCCTAGAAGAGTGCAGTTTGATGATCATATTGAAGAGTGTCATGGTTGTGAAGTTACAATCATGCTTTAAAAGGAATCTACAAAGTTGTAATTGCCTGCTATCTTACATGTATATATAAGTATTTAGAAGTGGTGAGTATTGTTGGATTTGTAAAACATATTTGGTTAGAGAAATATTCACAATGTATTGATCTGACATTTGTCACATCTGGAACACAAATTTAAAAAATATGCTGAAAGATCAAATTTAAGAAAGAAAAAAAAAAAAAAAAAAAAAAAAAAAAAAAAAAAAAAAAAAACTTGCCACAACCTACCATAAATTAAATTTCCCTAGAACAGTTTTAAGTTTTATGCCATGCACATTTATTCAAATTTTCGGCAATGAAGAAAAAAGATGGCATTAAAATTCATTTATTTTTTTATTCTACTAATCAAATTAAATTTGTTAGAAAATTTAATAAATATCTGATTAGAAAAATACACTTTCATTTTCAAAGAGAAAAGTATCTTATTTTTAACAAGTATATTCCTATATCTTCCTTCTAAACTAAATCATCTAATATACAGCAAAGATAGAAAATTTTCACTTTCGAAGAATAAAAGTATACATTTTAAATCAGATATTCTGAACATTTCTAACAAAAAAATTAGAACTATAGATGAGTTTTAAAATTTAAAAAATAAATTTATACATCATGTCTTTTAAGATCAATTCAATCATTTTCATCAGAAATTTCCTTTGATTTTTAATGCATTAAAATACTTAAGGTTAACCTATTTAGCATTTTTTTTTGTTTTTTTCCCCCAAAACACACAGCATTTTCTGAGTGAGTTTTAAAATTGCAGATTTGACTGCAACAGTAACTAGAACTATAAAGAAATCATGTCCTCCTTTTAACAGGACTAATTTAAACTAAGACTCTCTTTAAAATAAAAATTATGCACTTCTTGATGTTTTTTATCCTCTTTCAGTAACTAATCATATTTAAGAAACCCAAAAGCATTTTTTAGACCATTATAATTACAAAAATAATTTTATTTGTTCAAATCCACACTTTTGGTTTATATCATTATAGATGAGCAGATATGTATTAAAACAACTCTGAAAATGACAGAAAATATTTTGAGAGCAATAAGTGTTGAGAGATTTAGATGAACTCTACAAGCAATAAGTCTTGAAAGATTCACATGAATCTTTTCACAAACATACTGAATAAAAACTTTTAAAATGTTCTAAAAATATTCTAACATGAAAAGAATTTCAATCTTACAGCTGTCTGAAATTCAAATCCTATGGTTTTAATACAATAGTACTAAAACACTAATATCAGATTTAATAAACATATACTAGTAAATTACTAATTTGTATATTTTTAAAAAGAAAAATATATATACCTATAAGAGAATTTTTCAGATTGTGACCTTACAGATACTGGAAGAAACTTAATAAGTTTTCTTCGTGATTTTGTATATATATTACCTTGTCCATTCCTCCCTACCCCTATTATAGATAAAAAGTTTCCCCTTAATTCAAGTATTCAAACAGCAGAAACAGTTTCCAATGATTTGTTTAGCAATGATCCATTAAATCTGACAACAAAATTAATCTGGATAGGAACGTAATCTGCACGACGACTTTTTCAAAACTGCCACAGAGAGGCATCACTATGTGGGCCTTGCATTGGCACTTTATATTTTAGATAACTTATGGTTAAATGAGATACAAAGTTTGTAATATTTTCTCTTAGAAATTAAGGACATTTTAAAGACCCTAAAATAAAATATTGTCAGCCTTCCAGTTATAGTGTAGATCACAATTTTATGTTACATGGTTTCAAGGTATATTTAGATTATTTTTCTGAGTTATGAATGAAAAATACACCTAAAAAAAGGCAGAGATGCACATACATGCATTTGTAAATGGCCCAAGGTAGCCTAGTACCTTCGACTTCGGACTGGGGGTGCTCAGCTCGAATCCCAACGACACCATTAAATACCTTCGTGTCTAGGCCAGATATGGGCACATTAAATCTGTAGACTGGAAATAGTGATGCGACATCGACAACAAAACATCGATGTTTTGAAACATCGATATTCAATATTAAAACATCGATGCTAATGAAACATCTCCTAAAAACCATCGATGTTTTAAAACATCGATGTTTTAGAACATCTGTTTTTTAAAACTGGTTTAGTAATCTCTAACATTAATGTTACTTCCGTTAGTCGTGGGGGGGGAGGGGTGATTTAATTTTACTCTCTGATTGGGCAGGCACAAATGACAAAAACTTGGTTGCTTTGGGCTACATTGATGACTCAAAATTCTCTTTGTAAATACCGCCATGTTTTGCCTTCAAATGTCCAGATAAATTCGTGGTATTGCCAGAAGTTTTGAGGGACTTAGGTAAATATTGCATTTCGCCAATTTGTCAGTGGTTTTGTAAAAATACTCCCAAACGGTACTTTTGGGAGGCATCTTACTAATAATATTAACGTCAACTTATATAAAACCAGAACAAAACAAAAACTTAAATGGATGCACTCGTGTATATACTATTTGTAAAATAAAACCCCATGGAAGGTTCTGGAATGTCAGGAACATTCCAAGTGCTCTGATTGGTTCATTGGTTGTTAATTGCTATTTGCTAAGGAATCGTTCCCCCTTTTGTATTCGTCCTTTTCAGAATTCAGACTTACATTTACTGAGTGTGAAAATTATGCTACGTGGTAAATTTTTTTTATTACGGTACTTTTTCATTGAAAAAAAAAAACATCGAGACAACGTAAAACATCGATGTTAAAAAAACATCGGCTTCAATAAATCGATGTTTAAATCATCGATGTTTTGATAAAAACATCGATGTTTGAAAACATCGACATCGATGTCGCATCCCTAACTGGAAAGTCCTTCTATGGGGTCAAAGAGGGTGGGAGAAGGTATAATCCCCCCAGATATCACCCCTGGGGATTCAATCCCAGAAGACCTTAGTTGCTATGCCAGGCCCTGTCTGGTGCATTGGAAATTGAAAATAAACAGAAGGCTTTATAAAAGTTGAATATGGTTTAGCCATTGAAATAGATTCTTTCAAAATTACAATCAATACTTACATTAATATAGAATAAGAAATTATACACTTAAAAAAATAGCTAGACAACTAAAATAAAAAATTTAAATGAATAAATAACTTCTAATAAAATAAAGAGCAACTGTGCTACAAATTTATGTTTGAAGTATGATAAATGTAAAAAATGTGTCAGCCTAAATCACATGAAAGAAATTTTGAAGAAACAAAGTTTTATTCTTTTGGTTCACAATTTAAAATACATAAACATACTAGGGGTGGGCATATGCCTATTGCATTTAAAGATCTATTTTAAATGTTTGAAGCAGAATTAAACAGTATCAATTTGCTAATGTGTGACTGAAATATTAATGCAAGGTAAATCCTCCATTGCATAACATTATGATTGAAGATCTGTAATCATCTTCACACAAACACTGAATCAGAATTGGAGATCTAAGTAGACGGCTGTTTGTAACATCTTTCAAATAATACAGTTCGCCATGATCTATGATCCTTGTATTTCTATCTATTTGATAAATATAATCCGGAGAGAACAATTAAAGAACTTATGACAAAATTAGGGCAAATAATACACTTTTAAGGTTCTTAAAGTTCTTTCCTAAAAATAAATTAATTTTATGGACTGCACAAATCTTGTTATTTTTTAAATTACTGAAATATAAAATATCACAACAGAGAGATCTATACCGACTTACTCAGATATACAGTGGCTCCCAAAAGTGTTCGTACAATTACGATTTTCAATGAAATAGGGGTCTATCCATTAATTAAAATGAATATTTCAGAATGGGTATTTAATAATAAAATCTATAATCTATTCTTAACAAAACTACATGAAATATTTGGAAAATATAGTAAAACTTTATTTTTAAGAAACCAGTAATCAAAAAGTAACAAAAACTTTATCTCACAAAAGTCATTGTACACTGAAATATTTTTGAATAAATTCATAATTAAAATTATCGTCTGGCGCTTTATTTTTGAATTGTGGTGGCATTTAAAATATCATTTGGCTTTAATTTTTGCTTGCCTACTCTGTAATATTCTATTTATTATTTAAAAATGACTAGTAGTCGTAAAGAAACAACAAACAGCATTCGAAAATTGATTATTTTTCATCATAGTAGTGGTAAATCAGTTCAGAATATTGCTAAATTATTTAGTTTATCCCATTCTACTGTGCAGCATGTGATAAAATGCTTTAAAGAAGAAAATCGGATCAAAAACAAGGTAAAAAAGGTCGTCTGGCAAAGTTAACAAAACGTGATCAGATTTATAATGAGAAAATTTGTGAAAAATCCACGTTTGAGTGCTGTAAAAGTTTCTGCAGAATTTAATGATACACTTTCTACTTCGATTTCACCTGAAACTGTTCGACAAGTTCTCAGATCAGCTGGATTACATGGTCGTTCTGCCCGTAGAAAATTGTTTGTAATTAGAAAAACAGAAAGCTTAGGCTTTCCTTCGCATCATCAATGATAAATAAGCCCCAAATGTATTGGAATAATGTCTTATTTGCCGATGAAAGCAAGTTTAACATTTTTGGTTCCGATGGGCGTATAATTGTATGGAGAAGAAAAAAATGTGGAACTTAATCCCAAGAACTTACCTTAGTAGGAACATTTAAGCTTGGCGGTGGGGGTGTCCTTGTGTGAGGGTGCATGTCAGCATCAGGACTAGATAATTCGGTATTTATTGATGGTATAGTGCATCATTCTGTTTATATAAATATTTTAAGAGACAATTTAAAATTATGAGCCCAAAATTTGGGTATTGGAAACAACTTTCTTATTTATCAAGATAACGATCATAAGCACACGGCTCTCAACGTTCACCTCTGGTGTGTCTATAATTGTCCGCAAGTTTTGAAAACACCACCTCAATTACCAGATTTAAACCCAATAGAGCATATTTGGAGAGAACTGGAGGTTCGAGTACGACATTCACACGAAAAGTGAATTAAAAACAATTATGATGGATGAACATTGATGCAGAAATTACAAAGGAACTAGTGCAATCTATTCCCAGATGTTTAAAAGCTGTTGTAGATGCTAAAGGATATCCTACTAAATATTAACTTAACAAAAAATTAGAATATTTACTAATATGTAGAGATATTTTACAAGTGTACGATGACTTTTGTGAGATAAAGTTTTTGTTACTTTTTGATTATTGCTTTCTTAAAAATAAAGTTTTACTATGTTTTTAAAATATTTCATGTAGGTTTGTTAAGAATAGATTATAGATCTTATTATTAAATACCCATTCTGAAATATTCATTTTAATTAATGGATAGACCCCTATTTCATTGAAAATCGTAAGTGTATGAACACTTTTGGGAGCCACTGTGTATACATATTTAATGCCCAAAATGCTACAGAATTTCATAAACCAGAAGTTTTGAATGATACAAAATATTTCAATTCAAACAAGTCAATAGAAATAAAAACTAAGTAATAAAATAAAATAAGCATCAAATAACAAAAATTTCCATAAAATTCACCTAGATTATCAACTACATTTCTAAGAGTAAATGTAGCTCTAAGTCCAGCATAAGTTCTATGAATACAAATACCAACAAATTTTTTCTGTTTACCAGGAGCAAAAGGGTCAGTAGCTGTAACAGCTAAAATAGATCCTATGAAGAATAAAAGAAAGAAAAGTTAAACACTCATATACTCATTCTTTAATAAATGATGCATACAAACAGCAGAAAAAGTATTTAATAATGAAAAAGCATTAAAGTATGATAGATCATAGCTCTAGTTAACTATGTATTTTTTAAGGTAGAAATAAAAGCCTGATTTTTAAAAATAAAAATCCCTTCTATTGAGAATACTTCTTTTTTTTACTAATACCCCTAAAGTCTAGATCCATTACATACAATAATTTGTATCTCACATAATTTTAACAATATAAAAAATATGTGAAACATTAGAATGTTACTCAGCTTTTTAGCTCAAAGACTGAGTTAAAAATCAGATCTGAATGCAATGTACAAAAAGGTAAGCTGTTATGTTCAAAATAACTTCCCTCATTTAAGGTTATAAGTTTTCAAACTCCATTATAGCTTGAATCAGACATGGCTAATAGTAGCATTAAGAAATTATCTTTAATGAAATTTAACATAGGCTCAGAGCTGAAAAGCCATTTTTAAAATGAATAATTTATACTTAATCTACATCTACTTATTAGTTCCCAAGAGAAGTTCATTTCATTTTTAAATAAAAGTAAAATGGCCAATCAATAAAAATTAGGAGTTACAGAAGGCACATCTATAATCTAATTGTTCAAAGATTAATAAATTTGGTATGCAGGAGATAACTGGCCTATCAATGACAGAATAAAACAAATAGCAAAATAAATATTTTGAACTAAGTATAATAAATAAAAATTTAAGCATTTGATTTTATATTTTAACTAAAGAATTCATTATAAATACTACAAAGCACTATTACATCATTCAAGAAGCCAAGTTAAAAAAAAAAGTAGCAATAGTCCTGTAAATGTATACACTGTAACACAAATGACGTCTAGTAAATCCTATCAACATATAAAGATTTCAAATGATAGACTCCATTCTTCTTACATTGTTCAAGCTTGAATCCCTTGAAAGTATTTGTCTCGTAAAAATGAAGTTGTCCTGCATTTCTAATTCATATTCTAAAGCCCTTCAGGAGATCATGATTGAATTTACATTTTCTGCTTTGTGTTTTAATTATAACAACATTTATCGATTGGTCACAAGACAGCAGAGTTCATTTTGGGAAAAGAATTTTGAATGCAAGGAACGTCAGACCATGTAAGATACATTGACAAACTTGTGAAATTTATAGATAAAATTTAATGTGTTAAAGAATGATGAGGAAATAAGCTTGAATGCTTTATGAAGGATAGCAGAGATATTCAAGGTACAGTGCAATCCCGATAATCTGAAAGTCCGCTTAATCCGAAAACAAAAGTAAAAAAAGAACTAAGCTTACAAGTAAAACCACAGTGATACTAAGTAATATAAAATATATTTCTGAAAATTACAAGAAAATTCAAAGTCAGACAATATACTGAACTTCATTGGTCTGAAAAGATCTGTTAAATTTTTTTGTCGAAGAGAAGAAGACATTTCGTCCTGAGATTTGGTTATGTTCAGACAGACCTTATAAAATAAACTGTATAATCACATGTAATATTTATGTAATCACATGTTATTATGTAACTTAAGTTTACTTTAAGAACAACTTCAATTAATACAAAAAGGGTCTGGTCCCAATCATTTCGAATTATCGGGACTCCACTGTAATACATTTTTCTAAATTTTCAAAATCATTATACAAAAAGTCTATTACAAATTATGTTTACAATTGTGCACCAAAGATGTTGACAGAACAGAGCAAAATAAAGATATCTTTTTAGGTCTTCTTGTAACAGCATGAAGAAACAAAAAATTTTCAAACAAAATTGTGACAAAAGTTGAGACACAAATCTCTCACATTACTTCTAGATTGAAGCAGCTGTTGCTTTGGAGACAAATAAGTCTGCATAAAGTGAAAATTTTCTAACCAAAATGTAAATGAGGAAAATTATTAAAAGAATTGTTATTTAAGAAATTCTTACCTCAATGTTTGACAATTATCATCGCTATTTATTTCAAAACACAGAGAACTGCACTGAGTAATTTCTATAGGCTAACTATAAGCTTGGCATAAAGGCACAGTATTGATTTGCATCATAGCAAAGCAAGGTCTCATTATACAAATATGATGTAAATCGTGCTCCTAACCATAACTACATGGAAACAGGTAGACTATCTACCATGAGATATTGTTTTTAAATCAGTAATATAATTTGTTTCTCTACTTTAAATGATCTCTAGATGGTATATGATTCAACGACAAAATTGATCAAAAAGCAGAAATAAGAGAGGTGGGCCAAGATTCAGAAACAGACTTCTATGAGTGAATCGAGTAAAAATACAAGGTCTTGTATTATGTTGAAAAACCCTCTGATTCCTCCCCTCGCAATAAAGGGAAAGATGTTAACACAGTGTTGAACAGTTATGTAATACATGTGCTTCCTTGATATAAACGCCCAATGAAAAAACACATGAAAGTTACGGACCATTTTCATTTCAGCTTTAATTTATGACAACTAATAAGAGAAAAATAAAATAACTTTTGAGGGAGAAGCAGAATTAAACTTAGTGCAGATGAAAATATTTTACGACCCTAATTCCATAACCCCTAATCTGACTGAAAAAGCTCAGAATTTTCTCAAAACTTATGCCGAATTTCAGAATTTTTATATGCCCTGAACAACTGAAAATAAAATCCTAGAACTTTCCCACTATTTTCAAAAACCTGTGGGAACTTTGGAAATTAACTCCTAAGACACTGATGCAGTCAAGACAACAGCATAAATTTAGGGTGCTCTGAAGTTACCTACAAGTTCTCTTGTCCATTCATTAAAAGATACTTTTAATGAAAAATACTCTGTACAAATCATTCTATGTGGTACAGTCACTCAAATAAATAAACAAACAATGGTACCTCATCATAATCAAATTTTTTTACTTTATTCGTAAAAACTATTTTGTTTTTCTAAAAAAAATAATTTGGTTCAGATATGGTATCATTCTTTGTTTATTTATTTAAGTGATTGTATCACTTAATATTACTATTAAAACACCAATATTCAATACATGAACCATTAGCAATCATCTAAGAAACACCTCAGATTTCAAACATATCCATATATAAACTTGTAGTCTTAAAAATATTGTAACTTGGATGTTACAAGATTCCTGTTACATTTGATATAATTATCATTAAAAAAAATCAATTTAATAATAACCATTGGGGAAAAAAAATGAAAAACTTACCAACATAAAATTCTGGGATATATAAAACACTTCTCCGCTTTAACATATCAGACCTTTCAAGCTTTTCTCTTACTTTGTTACGGAATTCATATTTAGGGTCTGGTAAGAATTCAGGGTAAATAAACCTAAGAGAAAAGGAAAATAACAAATTTTCAAAAACACTCCATATATATATATAATTTTTAATAATAAAGCATTGATATACTTAACAAGTCTTCCTATTTATTTCTCCATACATATAATAGTTTATTTAAAAGAAATTTTGCTTATAGGATTTAAAAAAAAAAAAAAATTAAGCCCAAAATAATATCAAGGACCCTTACAAGCAAACAGAAACAGAAAATAATTCTTACATTAAAGAATGGACCTTTAACTTTTTCTCTCTACATGAGACGTCACTTATTACAAAGCAGTCCATAATTGTAGGAAATTTTTAGCTGACAAAATATGTTGATGACATCTCTGAATTTCCCCATAACCTCCCAAAAACACTAATCCCTCCTATGGCAATCGGTCCATTAAGAAACACTAGATCAAGAGCTAAGTGCTATTTTACACATGTCAGTTTGTACATTTAGATTTAATAACTATCAAATAAATGAGCCAAGACGTCTAAAATTCAATATGCTGTCAAAATTTTTTCCTCATTAAAATCCAGTGGTTTTTAGATCATCTGTTTTGTTAGATCCTTTATGAAACAGAAAAATTTAATATCATGTACTGAGACTTACTTCATAATGTATTTGCATTCTTTTTATAAAAGATATAACTAGAAATATAAACAACCAGGCATATCATCAAAAACTTTGTTTGACTTCTATTATATTTACAATGATCCATCAATGTTCTCCACTATATATTCAATAGACAGAAACATTTAATTCAATAATACATAGAACTTTCAAAGGTAGTGATCATTTTGGATCTAACAGAATGCAGGGTAACTAACCAAAAAGGAAATACCTAAATGCTAACTATATGCAATAGGACTGTTCACTCTATGACATAAGAAGGAAAGTACTACTTACAGAAATCCTATCAGTTAAATACATATTTATGTCACTGAAATACATTTATCAGGTATATATAATGAGTCAAATGGATCACTTAATACAAATGATTAGCACAACAGTTTTCTTCTCTCCACAAAAATCCTTTATCAGAGTATCACTCAGCTATATGTCTTTTTCTAATGATCCTACACAAAATGCCACTAATATTTTATGTGAAATTGAACAAAGAATACAAATAGAATACATAGCATAAATATACATTCTTTCAAATTATTTGAAAGTGCATTCAAGTTCTTAAAATTTAACTTAAGTTTTAAAAATTATTCAGTATAATACATATAACCTTTCTTTTGATTAGGAAAATCAGTGGTGAGAATTAAAAAGCATACAAAGTTTTAAATTACAATTAAAGAGTTTAATTTAGTATGGCATTGTAAAGATGGATAATAAAATATACCTGAATTCGGATAACTTAGATTCACTTCTTTTTGTGCTCTCTGAACTGGGATCAACTTTGCTTTGTACATTCCTAGCTATAGAAGATTGAAAATTCCTTCTAATACATGGAGCTGAAAATAAAAAATACATTAAAGTACCACACATACATTTCAAGCAAATTTCAAAACTAAACTAAGATCTATATGAAAACCACTCAGAGAATATTTTTATGCCCTCTACTGTATAAATGCATACCCAAATTTCATATACATATATATCTTGACATATATATATATATATAATACATACACAGATACCATATATAATCATGAAACATATTGTACCATATGTATATATGTATACATACAATATGTAGATATGCACAAGGGGTGTTCAAATGAAAAGGTACGAAACAGCGTAACAACCAAACTGGTGGAAATTTGAATATGCCACTTTGGGATAACGTAGCGAGACATCTAGGGACGCGAATGTAGTGTCCGGCGTGGTTGTACACATGTGCGGGTACTCGCACATGATGCAGGAGAGAAGCAGGCAGTTGTGTGTTCCGCCCAATTGACATGGCAGTACGTGTGAGGACATCATGGCGTTCGCATTGCAAAATTCGACCTCGGTAGGCAAAGTGATGCTCACCGTCTATTTTGATGTCCGATACTCATCGAATTCCACGAGCACGGAAAAACCATTAACAGTGATGTGTACTGTGAGACACTCCACAGCCTATCCATCCGTAGCCAAGTCCATCAAGAGCAAACGCCCTAGGCTGCTCACCTAGAAAGTGATTCTACTCCACAATAACACACATCCACATGTCTCCAGGGTCACACAAAGTGTACTGTCCAAGTTCAAGTGGGAGCAGCTTGAGCATCCACCTGACAGCCCGGACATGTCGCCTTGCAACTTCCATCTGTTTGGTCTGCTAAAAAAGCATCTCAAAGGGAATTGCTTCAATTTGGACGACGAACTGAAGGACATTGGAGGACTGGCTCTTGTTACAGCCACAGAAATTCTGGGAACAGGGAATCCTTAGGTTGTGAAACAGTGGGATACTTGTGCTCAGGCCTCTGGTGATTACTTGGGGAGGTATAATTGAAGTCTTTATTCAAAAGACTTCAATTATACCTCCAGTGTTGTTTCGTACCTTTTCATTTCAACATCCATTGTATATATATAGTGATACTTCTCTAGCCAGCCAACCCTCGAAATCATCATATACTGTTCAGAACCAATTTAAGACTACAGAAAACTGATTTTCAAAATAATACTATTATTACTATAAGGGTTCCCAGATCTAGGTTTATAAATCTGGGTTTTCAGTAACCATATGGTTTTATACGGATTTTTTTTCTTCAAAAATACCACAAAATCTGGGTTTTCCCCTTGTAAGTTAAAAATATAGCAAAATAATTAATACGTATTTATTTATCATTATCAGCATAATTAGTTATGTAATTTAATTATGTAAATTAATGAATAAAATTATACAAGTGGTAATACAAGTGGAGATTGAATCGTGATACAGTGGACACTCGTTAATTCGAACTTGGTTAATTCAAACTAATCTAAAGGCTCCAAAAAACTTGTATTGGAATTAATGTTAAAAATATCTCATTAATTCGAACTAAATTTTTATCACTTCCGTTAATTTGAACTAAAAATTTGACAAAAAAAAAATTATTTTTCCTGGTTTAACAGAGAAAATACACGCTGTATTTATTATTTTGTGTGTCAAAATGATCTGTATTTCTTTTCTGAGTAAAGACGCACATGCCTGCATTCTTAGACTATTGTATTTCCGCTAAACATTAGTGGCTATTGTCCTTCTTATTAACGGACAAAGCGATTTTCCATTATTTGTATCGATTTTCTTAGAATTTCAGAAAAACCAGTCTTTACTACAGATTCTAGGGAGCTGCGTCAGTTATGCCTGCAGTGCAGAGAAGTTAATGTGATCTAGTTTTTCTTCCCCAGTGTGTGGTGTGAACGTGTAAAAATTCAGGATGTCTACACGTGAAAAGTACAAAACCCTAACTTTGGAGACAAAGGTAGAAATTTTAAAGAAAGTAGAGAATAGCGAATGTAAAACAAAGTTAGCAGCTGACTATGAAATTGAAAAAAAATACCCTGTCAACTTATTCGAAAAATAGGGAGTCAATTTTAGATTGATGGAAAAAAATCAAAATTTGCTAGAGGAAGGAAACGCATGAGAAATGCGTCCCAAGAAGATCGAGAAAAGGCTCTACTGCTATGGTTCCAGGATGTTAGATCTCGAAATTTTCCAATAAATGGACCCCCTAGTGCAGACGAAGACTGATGAATTGGCAAATCAAATGGGTTTTGAAGATTTTAAATGCAGTGATGGATGGCTTTCTCGATTTTAGGCAATGCACAATATTTCTAATCAAACTGTATGTGGCCAAAGCTCTGATGTAAACGAAGACGTATGCACTAATTTTGGTAGGAAACTGTCTGGGCTTTTCTCTGGGCCGAAAGATATTTTTAATGCGGATGAAACTGCATTTTTTTTATAAACTTCCGCCGAATAAGACATTACATTTAAAGGGGATGCTTGCGTAGGAGGTAAAAACAGTAAAGAGAGGATTACAGCTTTAGTTTGTGCTAATATGGATGGGGGCGAAAAGCTTAAATTATTAGTGATTGGAAAGTCCAAGAATCCACGAAGTCTTAAAGGAATTAAAACACTGCCTGTTGATTATGTATCCAATACGAAAGCATGGATGACACAAGATATCTTCAATAACTGGTTAAAAGAATTATATAAGAAGTTTTTGAGGTAAAAGTGTAAAATTCTCTTATTTGTGGATAACGCAACCTGCCACAATAACCTTCCAGAACTGAGTTCCATACAGGTTGAATATTTGCCACCAAACACTACTGCAAAGCTTCAAGCAATGGATCAAGGAATCATCCAGAATCTTAAAACAAATTATCGTAAGAGACTCTTAAAACAAATAATTTTTTCTTTAGATTGTGGTGAAAATTACGACATTACTCTGCTGACAGCTATAAATGATCTATATGCCACATGAGATGATGTTAAAGAAAGCACAATTAGTAATTGCTTTCGTCATGCTAACTTTATGCACGCCGAAGAGAACAATCCTATCGAAGAATGTGACGATATTGATAGAGATTTTCCTGAATTCAAAACATTTAACTGTGATAGTTACTTTTTCTGATTATGTAAGGGTAGATGAAGATGCAGAAGTCTGTGGAAAACTGAGCGACGATGACAAAATAAAAACTATCCGAGAAGATGAAATAGAAGAGACCTTATTGAAATCAGAAGAGAATGCAGAGACTGTTAAGCATCCTAATGATAAAGCCATAATGGACTCTGTTAAAACTCTGAAAGCATTTATTCAGATGGAATCTTCCTCTGAAAATGAATTGAAATGTTGACTTCAAATTGAGAAGCTGGCTGAACAATGTAGGCATCATAAACAAAACCAAACATCCATTTTACAGTTTTTCCCAAAAGTGCAATTCATATTTTTAATTAAAGTTTACTTTCTACTGCATATCTTCTGCTCCATTTTATGATTAATGTAAGCCTGTATTGCGTTTTAATATCTTACATTTTAGATAACATGGTATAAAATATTTTCTGGGGTTATACATACAAGGAGATTTTTCTTCTTCAGTGATACACGTTTAAAGTTATATATTTTCTCTTAACATCGGATAATTCGAACTTTTATCTGAGAATCTTTGAGTTCGAATTAACGAGCGTCCACTGTATATCTCTTTCTTACAAAACCCTCCCAGAATTTTGATATTTGTTACATAATACCAAAGATGGATTCAATAATTCCAGATATGGCATCTTATCAAGCTTCGTGATCAATTCTACTATTTTACCTCACTCATCTGAGTGTGTAGAGAGAGATTTTTCTTAAGTTAATAGAGTCACAACAAAACACATACTTTCTCTTAAAACAAACTGTAAACAATCGTATGATAGCAGAATAAATAGATAAATATCAATATTCTTGTTCCTTGATACCTAAACAGAACTGGTAACAGAGATAAAAAGATCACATTCTGCATGATAAGCATGCATTTAAAAAAGATTTTCTGGAAATTAATCTGGAGGTGAATGAAGAATGGATTCAATTTGACAATTAAATAAAATAAGATTAATTTAACTACAGAGTGATCCAAAAGTCACTATACCCACAAAATGCTTAAGAACTCAACAGCTAACAACACTACATTCATGTAATTTATGGTAAATGGAGTTCATTTAATTCACTATACATCCAGTTTACAATAAATGCTCAAAGTGGCTCCTGTGCTTCTGTTTGCATAAATGTATGTGACAACACATAATCGAGGAAACACGTTCCAGCATGTCATTCTGTAGCTCCTCAATGGTGTGAGGGTTGTTGATACACACCTGCTGTTTTAAATAACCCCAGAGGAAGTAGGTATAGGTAAACAACCCTCATACCATCAAAGAGCTACATAATAACATTTGCACTGAAATAAATGACATTTCAGATGACATGCTGCAACATGTTTCGTGGAATATGTGTTGTCAAATATGTTTATGAAAAGAAGGTCATGGGAGTTACTTAGGGCATTTATTGTAAACTGGATGCATAGTGAACTAAATGAACCTCATTTACCATAAATTACATGACTGTAGTGTTGTTTGTTGTCGAGTTCTTAAGCCTTTTGTGGGTATAGCAACTTTTGGATCACTCTGTACAAGTAAACTTAGAAAATGAGATATGTATTATCTTATTTATATTATTTTAATATTTTTAATAATATAAAATATAGTTTTCAAAAAGCTAGGTTTTGAGATGCCATCTGGGTTTAATACATTTTTCTAGATGGGAACCCTGATTACTACCCACTGACAAAAATAACAGCATTTTTGTCAGTGGGTCTTATTGACTACGTATAAAACTTATGTAAGACCTGTTTTGGAGTATGGAGGTGAGCTCATTGCCATTGCCTCAAACACCTGTTCTAAAATAGTTGATCAGGTTCAAAATAAGGCTCTTAGAATTATAACTGGTGAAGCTGGCTCTACTCCTATCAATGCTATGGAGATTCAAACTAGTATTGAGCCTTTGAGGCTAAGAAGAGAAAGACAACTTCTGAGGCTCTTTGTAAAATATAAAGTGCTTGCCTTACATCATTGGCAGACTTATATCCCTCCTAACTCTAGATTGAAAACTCACTTAACCTTTTTGTCTAGAGCTGAGGAGTTCATGGTGGATAATGACTTGACTTCCAGTTCTTATTATCCCTTTAGTAATAGTCCTCCTCCTGATCAAAAGGTCCCTACTTTTGGCCTCACTATTGGTGCCTCTGTAAAGAAATTTGATATTATCCCTGAGATTTTCAGGGCCCATTCCTTGGAGATCATCGCTGCAAAATATCCAAGTGTCGAATGGCTCCATATTTATACTGATGGTTCTGCAACGGAGAGTGCAACTGGGGCTGGTCTTTACTGTAATGAATTCTTTGGGGATTTTTATCCAGTAGGCTCTAATGCCACAAACTTTGATGCTGAAATCGAGGCCATAAAACAAGTCATTCTAAACTTAATAAATCTATCTAGTCCACTTAGGAAGGTTGCTTTCTTTATAGACTCCCAGTCTGCAATTTTGGCTATTACTTCACATACAACAAGTGATTCCTATCACGCGGAAGAAACTAAGAAGCTTTTTAACCAAGCAATTTCTATATGCTGGAAAATTGTCCTTCAATGGATTCCTGGTCACTGTGGGATTCCAGGAAACAAAAAAGCTGACTTCCTTGCAAAAAACGGATGTAACTTGAGGCAGCCACACTTTACTCTGTCCTACCAGCAAATTTGTGGCGTAATAAAATATAAATCACAAAGGTCCCTTCGAAATCACTATGCTGAAGCTGTGGTGGGTAAGGTCTAGAGTTCATTGCTGTGTTCTCTACTTCCCATGAACCTTCCTTGATCGGTCTTTACTGCTAATTTTAGACTTTTAACTGGCCATGACTTTTTACAGTATCACCTGTGCCATATTGGCGTGGTAGATAACCCTGACTGTATCCTGTGTTCTTCAGGCGCTCATATGGATTTTATTCATTTGACAAGCTGTCCTGCATTTTCTTTTCTGAACTGTCCTCCTGACAACTTTCATAACAAGGCTAGTTTTTATTGGGCTGCCAGAGGGCTTATGGCTGATGTGGTCACTGCCTCGACATGGGGAGGAGGAAAGAAAAAAAAACTTTTCAATGTAGCATTGAACTGAAACAAAGGGTAATGTCAAGCTTTAGAAGAGGTTTATAGTCTGGGAAGGCATCATGTTGGATGGCCGCACACCATGTCTTTGAAAGAGGCACTGTGACTGGTGTGAGTTATAGGGATGAGGTCTTGGAACCCTATGTTCACCTTTTCAGGGGTGCAGTTGGCCCTGAGTTCATTTTAATGGACGATAATGTGAGGCCACATAGAGCTTGTGTGGTCGACGAATTTCTAAAGAGTGAGATATTTGCCGGATGGATTGGCCAGCCAGATCTCCTGACCTTAACCCTATAGAGCATGTCTGGGACGCTCTGGGGAGGGCAATTGCAACTCACAACCCCCCTCCGAGAATCCATCCAGGGAATGAAAACAGCGTTGCTGAACGAGTGGGACCAATTGCCACAGGAAATGATAAACTGCCTTATTTCAAGTATGGAATCACGCTGCGAGACCTGTATATTTGTAAGAGGGGACCATACCCCCTATTAACCCATTTTTTTTTGTTTTTCTGCAACCGCTGTTTCATACCTTCCGACTCCAACGAGTGTTACCCACGATCATGCGTGTGTATTACAATTATTGAATGGTTATTTGTTTTGTATTGTATCAATGTATGTACATATAAAATTTCATTAAAATTGGTACAGTAGTTCTAGAGATAATCAACCAAGTCTGCAAATTCTCTTAATTTCTTACACCAGTGTATTACATCAACATTTAAATTGAGAGTATTGTAATTTTTTCATGAGAAAATTTTTATAATTCATTTAAGAAATATGTAGAACATCTAATTGCTTGCTGACAAATTGATAGCATGATTTTAAGAGTCTGTCAAAATTGCCAAATTGATGTATTCAGCAATTTTATAAAGTACTTTTACCTAAAACACAAATAAGACAATAAATAGTACCTTCCCATTATACTCCTATCATCAACATATGCATGTTTTTTTCTTTTTAAGGACATTTTTATCTTTAACAAATAATTCTTTAACATTATATTTATATAATGCATGTTATTAAATAATTGATATAAGTATCAGAAGCAGTTTAAAATAATATGGTAAAAAAACTATGACATTAGCTGCTTTATGATGACATGTCTTTTTAGAAAATGAATTAATTTAGCTTTTAGTAGAATTTTAAAGAATTTATAATACATCATGAATATTTCAAAGAGATAAAGCAGTTAGTTAAACAAAATTTATAAGGAATGATAAGCAAGTACAGGGGAAATTTGTACATTAGTTAAAAACAGTAGTTAAGTAGTATAAGACAGTCAAATGATTTACAATACATAGAAGGATAATGAATCCTTTAAAATATGCAATTTGACTTAGAATCCAATAGAAAAAAAACTAACTAAATGTTAAAGAAAATTGAAACGAAATAAATAACGAGTAAAATGATAAAAATATTAAAAGTAAAATTATGTAAATTAAATAATAGCTATTTTTATCTTTTCAAGTGTTAACAATAGTTGAGGACAGGTGGAAAAACATTTCTCTGAATCAGATTTATGAACTATTATGAAATCGATACTTTTCATGAAATCAATTAAAGAAAGAAAAAACTTAAAACAGGAAACAATTACTTTAAGCCATTTAATTATTTGAGACTTTGAGAATCATCAAAGTAATTTTTTATAAATTCAATAATTTAAACATTTTGTGTCATAATTTTGATAGTATTTGGAAACTATAATTTTATTCATGATACAGATGAATTTAAGATAAATTCATGAACTATCAGAAGTCTATTATCAGGCATCATCAGAAATAAGAGAACAAGAATGCAGATGCCGCCTACATTTTATAGTGGCTAGTGTCTCGGGCTCCCATAATTACATAAAAATTTCTTAATGGCTATCTTTATTATACTTTCATGCCATTAAATAATGAAATTAAAGAAGCCGTGAATATTTAATTTTCGAACTCATCCCATGTGCTTTTTCCTATTATCATTCAATGAAATATCTGCTAGAACTTTTTTTCTAAAGTAGAGACACTTGTCAAACATTCCCCTATACTATGCTGCAGTTTACTGTACAATTTCTTATGGGGGCACCATATAGGCGGACAGTATTACCCCCTATGAAAGGATGACACAAACAAAGGCATTTTTTGTGGTGCGATGCAGGGATTTGATCTGAGCACCATCAGTACCAAAATCATGCATGCTGTAACACAGGGCCACTACAAGCCCATCTGCTAAAGAATATGATATATAGTATATAATACATAATTCATTTTTATGCCGTAATTATACAGTTATAAAGAATATATTTATTTTTGCGCGGGAATGAGTTGGTTTATTATTGTTATTCTTACATTTTTTAAATCCATACGGCAATTTTGCAATCTATCTTCAATGGGTCATGAACATTGATAAGATGCGAGGTCAGTGAGGGTGGGAGAAGATACGAGCCCAACAAATGTCACCCCTGGGGTGCTCATTCTAATTGTGATGGCTTCCTACTCACCAGCAGGGATTCAATCTCGAAAAGATGCTATGTCGGACCCTGTCTGGTGCATTGGATATTTGATAACACGTTGTGGAATTTTGTTCATTAAAAAAATAAATAAATAAATAAATAAAAAATAACCTGGTCATTGTAAGAACTGGTATTGTTCCGGTTCAGATAAATGATAAATAAGGAATCCCTTCAGTCGGTATTTCAAATCTAATATGAAATTAACAAACTGCGCGGCAATAACAAATACTTATTTACTATATCAAACAATCCAGATATTTGTGAGTAATTCCAAAAGAAATTATAAGAAGTCTATCAATAAAATCACTTACCAACATATCGTAGCTCTCGAAACAATTTAAAATTCATTTTAAACCACGCACAAACAAATCATTTGAAAAACACTCTAAATAGTCAAAGTAAACATAAGCGCAAGTTCATCGTAACCGCAACAATTAAATTAACTGCAATTGAAACGGGGTTTGACATGGAGCTTGAATATAGAGAAGACGTGAGGAATGAAAATTAAAAAATTTTTTTCTTATGCCATTCCGTTATCCTTAAATTCATTCTAAACCGTTTAATTTTTCACCTTCCCTTTTTTTGCCTCTGCGAATACTCATTCCCTCCGAATTCAATGTAACGTTTTAGCTCTTTAGCTAGTTAGCTCTTTAGCCGATCCGTATTCAAATGCCCAAAAAGCTGAAGAGTTGAGTGAAATCAAAAATTTTCCCCCAAGTGGTAACAGCTATGAGAATGTACTGAAACAGTTGCAATCTCGATTTGGAAAAGATGAATTACTTATTCAGGTTTGTGTTGGGGATCTTCTTGCACTAGTTCTTCAAAAACAAAGCATTTCGAGGAAATCTTTGAGCTAACTATATGATTTATTGGAGACCAAACTCCGTTCTTTGGAAATATTGGGAGATACTCGAGAAAAATGTGCATCGATCTTATATCCACTTGTAGAGTCATCATTACCTGATGAAACCCTCAGAGCTTGGGAAAGGTACCGGTCTACAAACAGTAGGTGTAAGACTTATGACCAGTAGCAAGTATTAAACTAAAATTATACAAGGCGAATTCCGCCAAATGTGGTGGCAAGTTGTTGTATTGCCGCCAAGATGGCGCGAAGAAGGGAGGTACGAAAGGGGTCGTTGGCCTCCCGCCAAAGGGGTCGAGAGAGGAGAAGGGGTTTGATAATGTAGCAGCGAAGTTTTAGCTTCGCTTATAATCTTTGTAATGATATCTGTTAATATTTATATGTAATGGTTATTTTGTATGTTGAATTAATGTATGTATGTTGTGTTAATATATGTATGTTATTTTCATTTACGTGTCTGATTTCTTTGGAGTGTATCTTCCTTAAAAATGTTCAGTAACAATAACGACGCTTCGAATATTCTACGGGCAACCGTTAGCTAACACATGCTTCGACGGCAGCTTCCGCTGATAGGCGAGAAGAGTTTTTAGTGGCGCAGCCGGTAGGATCAACATGGAAAGCCCAAGAATATCAACGAAGTGGTTGTAAAGGTGAGAGTTCTTTTTTCCCCTAATAAAGTGGGCGACTCGAGAAACCGCAATTATTATGTCATATGTTATTTTGTCATATGTTATTTTCGAGATATGGTACACCAGTACTATTAAAGGATATTCACTTTTACAGAATTATTTGTTTTGTGCTCCTGTATATAATTATACGTCAGTATAATAAATGAAGCACGCCAGTGCACATTTAAAGAGGTATTTGTTTGTACACCTGTACATAATTATACGTCAGTATAATAAATTGAGCACGCCAGTGCATATCAAAGTAATGTTATGTGTTATATACGTGTATACGCCAGTATACCATATCGTAATTATACGTCAGTATAATATATGAAGCACGCCAGTGCACATTAAAGAGGTATTTGTTTGTACGCCTGTACATAATTATACGTCAGTATAATAAATTGAGCACGCCAGTGCATATCATAGTAATGTTATATGTATAAACGTGTATACGCCAGTATACCATATCGTAATTATACGTCAGTATAATAAATGAAGCACGCCAGTGCACATTAAAGAAGTATTTTGCTTTGTATGCCTGTACATAATTATACGCCAGTATAATTCGAGCACGTCAATGTACATTTTATTTATGATATCGCAAAAGTGCATTTACCTGTATATTTTGATGTTTTTTCTTAAAAGCACACCTAATTTCTAAGAAATTTGAGTCTTGTAAAATTTAAGTCTTGTACGTCAGTGCATCAGTTGAGTGAAGTACATAAATATCTATATTTACTTCCGTTTCGTTTACGAATGAAAAAAAAAGGAGTGCTAAAATGTAGTCTGTGGTTAAGAATTGGTTGCTTGTTTTGTTTGTTTTTGCTTTGATACCGTTCAGTTGTATTTTATTTTAGTGCCAAAAGTTGTTTTAAAACTGCATCATTGCTTGTTGGATAACTCACGGAACAACACATTGTGACGTTGGATGACGTTGATTTTTTTTAAACGAATGTTGTAATCGATTATACAGTTGGTTCTCTGTTTAACGACTTTCAAGGGACCGTGAAAAATCGTCCTTAAGTAGAGATCGTCCTTAAACAGAATTTGTGAAAAAATAACATTTCCCTTCACACTTTACAGGCTTAGGACTGTCAATATATTTCTTAATATATTGGCGTGTTTAAAAATGTTATTTTTATTATCATCATTATTTTATTCACAAAAAGTTATTTTAAATTACATTAAAGAAAATAGTACAAACAATACAATAAATTACGTTTTAAAAAAATTCAAAAAGTGTTGATTGCTTCATTCGCCTTGTTTTCGTTATTCTCTTTTCGAGATTTTCTAAAATGTTAAATGAGTCACCTTCCATTTTCGATGTAATATAGCGTCGGAGAACATCGAGAGCAGAAATTGCATCTGTGTCTCGTTTTCCGCGTCTTCAACTTCACCTTCTTCGTCTGACACTGTGTTTTCGTTTACAATATCTTCATAAATTTGCTCTACATTTCTGAAATCTGTTGTTAACACATATTTATCTCAATTGTAGAAATCTTGAATTGAAACATCCTCATCTTCAACAAGACTTCTCCATTCTTCAGGGGTAATGTCATCTTCGTTGATTTCTATATCCGTACTTTGCAGTTCCACTACAAGATCTTTGTGAATTCCAGCAACGCGAAAGCAGTTTTTTATTGTGGATGAAGAAACTTCTTTCCATGCTGATGTTATCATATGCATTGCTTCCAAGATTGTAAATTTTCTAATTTTTATACTGTCAGCCGAATTGTTTATTAATTTCCTAATTAAAGACTTTCTGTAGTATGCTTTCACACTGCGAATGATACCCATGTCTAATGGCTGCAACTTGCTAGTGCAATTAGCTGGTAAGAATTGGATAGTCAAATTTGTAAGTCCAGGAATATTTGGAGTATGTGCAGTGCATCGGTCGATTAAAAGTAAAACTTTTCTCTTTTCTCGATGCATTTTTGCATCAAATTTTCTAATCCAGTCAATAAAAATTTGTGATGTCATCCACGCTTTATTGTTATTGCGGTACTCACAAGGTTTCCTGGTGATATTCTTAAAACATCTTGGTTGCTTTGATTTGCCTATAACTAGTGGTGGAAATTTCTCAGATCCATCCGAATTAGTGCACAGTAAATCAGTCAATCGTTCCTTACTGTGTTTTCCACCAAAACACTTTTCTCCCATATACGTTAAGGTTTTATTAGGCACCATATTGTAGAATAGGCCCGTCTCATCTGCATTGAATATGTTCTTCTCATCATATCCTTCTAATATCCCCTTCAGCACTATTTTCCATTCATCCACTATTTTTTCATCTACGGAGCCACTTTCGCCAGATATGCTTTTAAATACAAGCCCGTATCTTTCTTTGAACTTTGTTAGCCAACCAGCCGAAGCCTGAAAATTTTGCATTCCAAACTTTTCTGCCAGAAATATAGCATTTTCTTTAAATATTACTCCGGAAATTGGAATGTTAGATGCTCTTGCTTGATGAAACCATTGCAGAACTGCCTTCTCAAACTCTTCTGATCGACCACATTGAATTTTCTGCCGTTTGGATTTGGATCCCAAACCAAATTTTTGTGCTGCTTCAAGAATTTTCTCTTTGCTTGCTAAAATGCCTTTGAGAGTAGACTCTGGTAGCTGAAATTGTCTTGCGAATTGGACTTTTGTTATTCCAACACTTTTTTCCCAGTTTTCAATAATTTTCACTTTTTCGTGTAGCGTAAGATGCTTTCGCTTTGATGCCATTTTGCTCTACTCACCTCGTATTCGTACTGGAATGAGCTCCTACACACAACCATGAATTCTCTAAACATGAACACGTGCTTTCCAGAAGGAGTGAGAGAGGGGTGCTTTTGGACAGTTCGTAAATCACATGTAGGTACAATAGAGTGATTCCACACCCGCACTAAGAAATTCGATTCGGGAAGAATGTTCGATTTTCTGAGAAACAGTAAACCCCCCCCCCCCCCCTCACCCGGTTTTTTCCACTGCAACAAGTCTATGATTGCAACAAACATAAAGGAAATTCCTGGTCTGTTATTGAAAGCAAACTCCCCCACAGAAAGTAACCCTCCTGTAGATAAAATGTTGAAGAAAAAGTTTATCATGTAAGAAAAAATCGTCGTTAAATAGAAACAAAATCGTCTTAAAATAGAATTTTTTTACGTCCGAGGGACCGGGACCGGGAAATATCGTCTTTAAATAGAGATCGTCGTTAAGTAGAGCGTCGTTAAACAGAGAACCAACTGTATTTGTATTGTATGCATATGTAAACAAATCGATTCTCCGGAATTATTTGAGCGTTAAAACTATTATATATTCAGTGCTGACTTTTGAGCAATTCGGAGTTTAGGGTTGTTTTTTTTCTGTAATAGGAATTTTTTTCTCATAAATATGGCTTTCTTAAATCGAACCAAGAGAGGCGATTTAATAGCTTTAGCTGAGGAGCTAGGTCAAGTAGTCGTTGAGGGAACGAGGTCAGCAGGTATTATTAGATTGATTAAGGCCAGTGATGACTATGAAGAAGAGTTTGTGAAGGGGCGTTTAGCCGTAGTGGAAGAAGAGCGCGTTTCTCGTGAACTCAAGGAAGAAAAAGAAAGGGAACAGGAACGCCAGTTCCAACTTGAAAAACTTAGAATAGAAAGGGAGAAAGTCAATCTTACTACTGTTAGACAAGACGAGTTTAGAACCAAAACGTCCGAGTTGACTAAGCTATTACGAAGATTCGAGATCGAGGACGGAGACATTGTCTTATTTCTTTCACTCTTTGAAAGACTGGCTCATAGAGTCGGCGTTGAGAAAGCTAACTGGGTGTAGGCATTGCTGCCCCTGTTACCTTCAGAAATCACGCAACTCATCGCTCGAGAGTCAGAAGACAAATTTGACGATTTCGATTACATCAAAGGGGTTTTGCTGAAGCATCTTAAAATAAGCCCAGAAACCTTCCGACAGAAATTCGTGAAACATCAGCGAAATCCAGCTCGCTCTTGGAGAGATTTCGTATTTGAAATAACAAATTATTTCGGAGAGTGGATCGAAGGACTTGACGTCAAAGATTTCGATGGACTAAAGAACTTGATGATCACCGATCAACTGAAAAGACGTGTCCCTATCCAAGTCAGAGAACACCTCATGGACGATTGGGCAAAATTTCTGCAACCATTTTCGTTAGCAGATAGGCTGGATGAGTATGAAGCTGTTAGAGCTCCAACCAAGAAGACCAGCGTGGAAGACGCCAAAAATAAGCAGAGGGGATTTTCGCTTCCCTTTCCACCTCAGAAGGAATCTCAGGTGTATTATAAGGAAAAGAAGTACTCCAGCAGCGTAAAAACCGAAACGCCGCAGAAAGTAACCTGCTACGCCTGTAAGCAAACTGGACACATCTCCAAATTTTGTCCAAAAAATAGCCGCCTTCCTAAGAACTCGGGGTCAGGTGTTCAGAGCAATACAGTACAGACCGTGAAGAGTACAGAACCCTCGGTTCTCACAGCCAAAGTTACAGTTCCTGCAACGGGAGCTGGAAAGCTGCAGACGATTAACGATCTCAAAATTATCCCGTTGAGGTGCGGTGACCAGTCGTTAAAAGCGGTGGTGGACTCAGGTGCTCAGATCTCCGTCTTAAGGGAAGACTTGGTACCTGAAAATTTTTGCGAGGGAGAAGGCACAATTCAGATCGTGTCAGCATTTGGTGAAGGGACCACAGGAGACCACAGCTTTGGAGATCGTCGACATTAAAATAGACGATGGTCTGCACTCTCCTGTGCCGATCCTATGTGCCATCTCGAAGAAATTGGTCAACGACATGTTGATTTGTCCTACGGCTTATGAACTATTGCAAGAGAACATTCAGATTCATGGAGCCACCCGCGGACTTCCCGATCAAGATGACCCCCAAGATGACGTCGGCAACTCGCCTGAAGATGGAACCGTGTCACAATCAAACGATAGTTGTGATCCGATTTTAACTGATGTGGCGACAGCAACCATTGAATGCGTTCCCCATCAAGAGAATAAGAAAAGCTTCATTGCCGTCCAAAAAAGATGACGAAGATTTAAAAGAGTTATGGGATTTAGCTAAAGATAACGAAAAGTCTTATACCGTAACAGATGGAGTGTTGTCGCACGTAGACTGTGTTGAAGGACAGAGCATAGTTCAAGTCGTATTGCCGTCGTGCAAACGCAAGAATGTTCTTCGCATGGCTCATGAAGTCCCTTTGGCAGGCCATTTAGGAGAAAAGAAAACTTTGCTACGCATCAAATACTCGTTTTTCTGGCCAACCGTGAGACAGGACGTCAAAAAGTTTTGCTAATCCTGCAAAGAATGTCAGGTTAGACGAACGATGACCTTTAGGGACCGAATCCCCATACAACCTCTTGTGAGACCAGAAAATCCGTTCGAAGTGTGGAGCGTCGACTGCATTGGGCCTCTAGAACCGCCGTCGAGAAGGGGGCATTCCTTCATTATTTGTGCAGTTGATTTGTGTACCCGTTGGACAGAAGCCATCCTAGTGAAGAACATAAAAGCAAAGACAACTTGCGATGTCTTGATGAAAATCTTTACTCAGACTGGGTTCCCTAAAACCATTTGCATGGACCAAGGGACGAATTTCACAGCAGAATTGTCGAAGCATTTCAGAGATCTTCTCGGTATGTCCCCTAGATTTGCTACCCCAGGACATCCTGAAAGTATGGGGGCAGTAGAGAGGTGGAACCGAACGTTAAAAGACAGGTTGAATAAGAACATTCAAGAAAACGGACGAGATTGGGACGTCCATTTACCATTTCTGCTGTTCGCGTACCGAGAAGTTCCCTATAGCACCACGAACGTCTCGCCATACCAGATGGTGTACGGTCGGTTGCCGAACGGACCGTTAAAGTTAATGAAAGAAGTATGGACAGGGGTGAGAGAAATACCCACAAATGCGTCCAAATCCGTAGAAGATTACATATCAGATTTAAGGGAGAAGCTAGAACAAGCTCACAAAATAGCAAATGAGAATTCAACCAAAAACCAGGCAGAATACGCGTCAAGGTACAATTTAAGATCTAGAGAGAAAAAGTTCGGAGTTGGCGACCAAGTGTTGGTCTTTATTCCTTCTTCATCACACAAGTTGCTGAAAACTTGGATTGGCCCGGTTACCGTAGTCGAGACCACTAGGCAACATTCCGCCAAAGTTCGGATGGAAGATGGCAGTATCCGAGAACTCCATTTTAACAAATTAAGACCTTACATTGCTAGAGTGCATTCAAGTCGGGTTAGTGTTTGATGACGACGCGGAGTTTGGTGAACTTCATTATGCCCCGACTGATACCACAATCAAATCTGTTGAAGACATTCGTGTTCGTGTCGAAGACACTAGTGAGAGGCTGAATTATTCTCAACGATGCGATCTATTCAAGCTCTTAAAACGGTTCCATAGTATTTTTTGTAACATCCCAGGACGAGCAAAGGTTGAAGGCCATTCAGTACGCTTGACAGCTGATTGCACGCCAAAGAAGTTGCGGCCCTATCGCATACCCGTAGCACTTCAAGAGGAAGTCGACCGCCAGGTTGAAGAACTGTTGCGACTTGGATTGATAGAGCCAAGCGATAGCGAGTAGGCTCATCCCGTAGTCTGCGTGGACTACAGACATTTGAACAGCTTTACCGTGCCAGACGCTTATCCGATGAAGATTGCGAAGGATCTTCTCCTGGAAGTTGGAAAGCCCCACTACATAACAACTATCGACCTAACGAAGGGGTACTGGCAGATTCCGGTCAAAGTTGAAGCTAGACGCTACACAGCTTTCGCTACTCATTCGGGTCACTTTCAATGGAGAGTGATGCCTTTCGGACTTAGGAATGCCGGGAGTACGTTCCAGAGAGCCGTGGACAAAGCCCTCATGATCCATAAGAACTATTGTCGACCGTACATCGACGACGTCGCGATTTTTTCAGATACATGGGAAGGCCACCTAAATCACCTAGAAAAGGTTCTTGACACACTACAAGAGATTGGGCTTACCATAAACCTGGATAAGTGTGAGTTCACCAGACCAACTGTAAAATTCCTTGGACATATTGTGGGTTCTGGACGACATTCGCCAGACCCGCAGAAAGTTGAAGCCATATGGAACATGGCAAGACCGACTACGAAAAGAGAAGTTCGTGGATTTCTGGGTCTTACTTCTTACTACCGGGACTATATCCAAGACTTTGCGAGTATTGCCCTGCCGTTAACAAACATGACAAAGAAACATCTTCCTAATAAAATTCCTTGGAGCGACGAAGCGGAGAAAGCCTTCCAGGCGCTGAAAGACGGACTGGTCCAAATTCCTGCTTTACACACCCCTGACTTGGAAAAGCCATTCCAGTTGTACATGGACGCTTCGGCAATGGCAGTGGGCGCTTGTCTTGCCCAAAATGACGAAAAACCCATTGCCTTCTTCAGTAAAAACTTAACGCCAACTCAGGTGAAATGGTCAACAATAGAGCGAGAAGCCTTTACAGTGATATCAGCATTGAAGAAGTTTGACACCTGGATTTACGGTGCTGAAATCCAAGTCATATCACACCACAACCCTTTGACCTACTTGACTAGCTTCCTGCCACAGGGTCCCAAGTTAGCTCGATGGGCACTTGCCCTTCAACGTTATAACGTAACGGTTTCCTACCGCAAGGGTAAAAAACATGGAAATGCAGATGCATTGTCTAGATTGCCCGTGACCAATTGTGATTTTTAAATTGTGCCATTTTTATAATGTCAAAATTCGAGTATTTCATGTTTATGCAGCGCATGGTTGTATGTAAAATTTAAAATCAGTTATCGTATTGTATTCTCTTCCAAAGTGTTTCTTTGCTGCTTAGTATATTTACACTCATGAAACATGCAACTGTAAATTATCTTTTAGTTATTCCTTTAAAATTGTGTATCCATGTGTGCATTGTTAATAGTATTTCAGTGTTGAAATTTGTGTTGTGTTTAAATATTCATTGGATAAAAGTATATTGGTTGATAATATGTATTGCATGTCATTTTAATTTCTAATATTTTGTTTTCGAAAAAAATTTTTGGTGTCAATTTCTCGAGTCACCTGCTTTGGGGACAGCCGTTAGCCAAGGGGGTTGCTCTCGCGAGGGGTGATTTTCATGAGTACTCACTCATGAAATTTGTTAAAGTTTAATGTACGCGAAAGAAAAGGAACTCTCTCCTTAGTGTGGTCATGTTTCAAGAAGAACTTCTAAAGGACTCTCCAAGAAACTTCAGGATAGGTTTCGGAACATCTGTTTTCTGTTTATAGTCATATTAAATGACGTATAAACTCCCTAAAGGGGAACGTGTAAGACTTATGACCAGTAGTAAGTATTAAACTAAAATTATACAAGGCGAATTCCGCCAAATGTGGTGGCAAGTTGTTGTATTGCCGCCAAGATGGTGCGAAGAGGGGAGGTACGAAAGGGGTCGTTGGCCTCCCGCGAAAGGGGTCGAGAGAGGAGAAGGGGTTTTATGATGTAGCAACGAAGTTTTAGCTTCGCTTATAACCTTTGTAATAATATCTGTTAATATTTATATGTAATGGTTATTTTGTATGTTGAATTAATGTATGTATGTTGTGTTAATATATGTATGTTATTTTAATTTGCGTGTCTGTTTTCTTTGGAGTGTATCTTCCTTAAAAATGTTCAGTAACAATAACGACGCTTCGAATATTCTACGGGCAACCGTTAGCTAACACAGGCTTCGACGGCAGCTTCCGCTGATAGGCGAGAAGAGTTTTTAGTGTAGGTTACAAGACAACTTAGAAGATGAGTCAAATGCAACTAAAATAGAAAATAGTGATCTTGATATGATTCTGGATTTTCTCCAAAACGAGGTAGAGGCTGAAGAGCGAATAATTCTGGCCTCACAAACTTTTGCAAACGTTGATTTTAAATCCAATGCTAAGCCAACTATGGAGAAGAAAGCGGGAAGCAATAAATTTAGATATAAGGATGATATTCTAGTGCCCAGTTTAGCTGATCTTCTAACTTCTTCGAGAGGGCAGAACCAATGTATATTTTGTTCCAATTCTCACCGTTCCAGTGACTGTATTAAGGTGAGAAAAATGTCTGTGAAAGAAAGAGAAGACCTCGCACAAAGATCACACTGCTGCTATCTGTGTTTAAAGCCCGGACATCAAGTTCGAAAATGTTATGTGAAAGCAGGGTGTTTGAGTTGTGGAAAGAGGCACCACATTCTACTGTGTAGTAATATACATCAACAAATTTCTTCATCCAATAGAATAGATTCTGTGTTACCAGAGAAGGTTCCAGAAACTGATCAAGCACTGACAAATATGTCTGAAACTCCTAACGTCATGTTACAAACATTGACCGTGATAGTTAGAGGAAATGGGAGAAAACGTAAAGCAAGAGCGATAATTGACTCTGCTTCACAGCGTTCTTACATGTTAAAAGACACAGCTAAAGAGATCAATCTGGAAGCTGTGAATATCTTCAACATTCCTTGTTTGGTGGAAATAACACAGGAGTGTGTAAGCATGATGTGTTTACTCTGTATTTGTCAAGTGTTGATGGAACTTACAGTTGTAATTTCAAAGTGCTGAGCCACTCTGTTATCTGTGAAACTATACCTCCTAGAGCTCGTGGAATTTGTTTGGAAGAACTCGATGACCATGATATTTATGTATTTGATGATTATAAAGGCCCAATTGAAATTCTCATAGGAGCCGATGTGGTTGGAAAACTTATGACAGGTGGTTATAAGACATTACCTTGGGGTCTGTCAGCTATCGAGACGCGATTAGGATGGACTATCATGGGACGTATGCCCCAGAATTCTGCGAGAGATGGAGCATGTTTAGTAATCAATTCTATGTTATCTACTGTTAGTTCCATAACGGATTTGTGGACATTGGACACTCTAGGCATTACTGATCCTTCAGCAAGAAAGTCTAAAAATGAACTACAAGAGTTGGCAAGGCAACATTTTCAAAATACCGTACGAGTTGAAGATAATCGCTTTGAAGTGCATCTACCGTGGGTAGAAGGTCATCCACCACTCCCTGATAATTACGATTTAGCGATGAAGAGAGTAAATACGACCACTAGGAGTTTAAAGTCTCATTCTTTGTTTCAGTCGTACGAAGAGGTATTCGAGGAGTGGCTAAAAAAAGGCATAATAGAAGAAGTACAGGATGAGCAACAAGGACCAGTGCATTACTCACCCCATCGTCCTGTAATCATAGAAGGCAGCAGTACTAGGATAAGACCAGTATTTGATGCTTCAGAAAGAGTGAGAGGATCACCCAGTCTGAACGATTGTTTGGAAAAAGGCGAAAATCTAATTGAATTGATTCCAACCATTTTAACTCGGTTTCGTTCAGAGAAAATCGGTGTTATTGCAGACATTCGTAAGGCTTTCTTACAAATAAGTCTTTCATCTGCTGACAGAAATTACCTGCGTTTTTATGGAGTTTTTAAACCAAGTTTTCTGCGTTTTTTAACCAGGACAACTAGTGAGGACCAGGGGCTCTCAGGCGGTGCAATTATGTCGTTCTTCAGCAGTTTCTGAACCTCTTCTTGGAGAGTTCAGTGTTCAGTCCGCGACACCCTATAAACCCTCTGGCTGATCGGTGGGTGATCTCCAGTATTGATGCGATGTTTTACATTGGTCTTCGCAGTTCTCCTTCCATCATCGATCTTGAAGGTTCTCATGAACTCACGAAGGACATCCTGGAGTTTAGCTCGTTGGCCCGTGGTCAAGTCGGCAGACACAATCCCCTCATGCTGACATTCCACCTCCGGGTTTGGTTTAGAGCTGTTCGTCACAGGTTCTAGTTCTGGTGAGGGAAATTCATCAATGTCGTTGACACCACATGCCGATAAAGGCTCTGCCCTGGTTATGCACATACCCTTTGGAATCCGTTTAGTGTCGAGGTTGGCATTTGCAACCCATAATTCCCCCGTACCTTTTTCCAGCTGAATGACGGATGATGGTATAGCCAGACCTCTTTCTAGAAGCAGAATTTTGTTGCACTCTGCCACGACTTCCAACGGACCATGGACTGCTGGACATGACACGACTATCCTCACAATAGAGTGTGGAGGGAGAGAGAAATCTTCTAAAGCGCATAACCGGAAGGACTCACTGATATTATCGGCCTGCTTCCCGTCATTTTGTAAAGCCACCTCCAAGAAGAGGGTAGAGCGACCGCAGTCTATCACAGCCTGAGAGGCTTCCAGGAAATCCCAACCAAGGATAACACTATGACTGCAGCTCTGCAAGACTACGAACTCAAATAATTGGTGCCGGCCATTTATGCAAAGTCATGCTACACACTTTCCGACTGGTTGCACGTAGTTGCCGTCCGCAACTTTAAGCATAACATCTCTGTTATCGACAAACATAACTTGCCGCAACTGGTGGCGATATGCGTCGGAGATTACCGAAAAAGATGCCCCAGAGTCGACAAGGGCAAGCACGGGTTGGTTATCTATGCTAACGTCTACATAATTCCTCGACATCCTGGCGACAGTCGCTGAAGGAGGGTTTTCTATACAGGCGGCCTTACCTCCGATGAAGGTCGCACCGCTCAATATTCCTCACTCCTGCGACTCGGCGACTGACTGGCTCTTGGATATGGCGACAGGGATCTGAAGCGGCGGTTCGGCGAACGACCTTGACTCGGGCTTGGCGACTGGGACCTAGCGACTGATCGGCTGCTCTCCTTGTTGGGGCGGCTGTTATTGAAGTACGGGAGGGCTTCACGTCTGAAACTTCGGCGGTTATCATCAAAAACAGCCTTCCGATCCCGGCAGTATCTCACAACATGCCCTGGTTGACCACAGTGAAAGCAAACTGGTCGATTATATGTAGTACGCCATAGTTCGGTCTTCCGGGGTTTTTCGTACGATACCTGCTGGAACTGGCCCCGTGCAGTCTTCGAACTCCTATATGACGGCGGGATGCGGCGCTTGGGTCCTGGAACGGGTCTCTGGAATCCTGTGTCGGAAATAGGATTTAGGGATCTTCCCACTTCCAAAGGAACAATGGTTTCGATGGCGTGTAGCCCTATGTCTGGCTCCTCCGTCCGAGGTGAAGTAAGCGCTTGTATTTCCTCGCGAACGATTTTCCTGACTAAGTACGCCAAATTGAAGTCCGAGGAGTCGATGGAAGCTATTGGTATGACACTGGGCAACCTTGCAAACTTCTGGTGCCCAATCCGCTTCTTATTTATTTCTTCAATATACTGGCACAACTTAATAAAATCGGCTACAGTCTTAACCTCTTTTGTAAGTAGTGCCTGATGTAGTAGATGTCTTCTGCTACCCGTTTCATAAAGTGAGAGATCTTGCCATCCTCTGCCATGCTAGGGTCTGCTTGTTGGCAAAGTCCCAAAACGTCCTGACTGTACGACTGTGTAGATTCACCAAGTTTCTGGGCACGACTTTTGAGTCTATCATTGGCTTGCCTTACATACCACTGCGCGTTACCGAAAGAAATCTTTAGTTCGTCTTCAAATTTCCTCCACGATATCAGCATGTCCTCATTATTCTCGAACCATTTCTTCACAGTTCCGTTTAAGAAGAAATACACATTTGCTAAACTGAGAGTATCGTCCCACCGATTGAATTTTGATACCCTAAGGTATTCCCTTAACCACTCTGTTGGGTCTTGTCCTGGCTCACCTTTAAAGATGGTGGGCTTCCTTGGCTCCTTAATTAGGGCTGGAGCAACCAGGATGGATGGTGGCTTTACCTCTGGATCTTCTGGCATTTCCGCCGGCTTTACCTGCCTTGCTTTGCCTTCGTAAAGTCCGTGTTCCGGGGGCAGATGTTGAAGTCGACGGCTTCGACGAAGTTCAGTTTCTTCCAGACTGAATGCAACACGGAGAAAGTGCCCGGTGCCTCCACGAAATGTCGCGTGGATTAAAGGAGTCCCCGATAAATAAGCAATAACGTTTTATTAGACAAGAAACCTACAAGCCCTCGGGCTCACAGTCGAAGAACTGCTACTTGCAGTTCCAACACAAGCTTTTAAAGGGTTAGAGAACATTTTAGAAATATTCAGCTATTAGGGGGAAAATTTGCATTAGGGGAAATTTGCATATTGTAGAGCTTTCTTGAATATTTAAGGAAGCGAACATAAAAGAACGAGAAATCAACTCTGTCCTCACGCAGGCTCGAACCGAGGACCTTCCCATTTGCAGCCTGCGACTATATCCATTGTGCTATGGTGCATGACGGTTTCATTTCGAAATGTGGCAATATCCTCAGATTGAAGGCATTCGTTTACGATGTTTGCTCGGTGAGGACGGGTGTTGTCATCCATAAACACAAATTCTGTGCCCATGGCACCCCTAAACAAACGTTCATGTTGTTCCAGAATGATGTCCTGATAAATGTGGCCGTTCATGGTTCCGATTTGAACACACAGATCTGTTCTGGAGCCCAGTATAATTCCACCCCAAACGAGCAATCCTGCACCACCGTAACGGTGTCGTTCAATGGTGTTGTCTTGGTGGTAACGAGTACCCGGCGTTCTCCATATGAAAGTCTGACGTGAATCAGACTGCAAACTATACCTGGACTCGTAGAAAAACATCACACAAGCCCAATGTGACGATGTCCACATTGTATGTTCTCTACTCCAGGCTAATCGCTGCCGACAGTGAGTAGCCGTGAGCGGAACACATCTGACAGGCCTGCGAGCATATAGACCAATATTTCTCAAACGTCTGTACGCGATTTGCCTTGAAACTGTAGTACCCGTGGCTGCAGATAGCTGACGAGACAGGTCGGATGCTGTGCTCCGTCTGCTTCTTTTGACAGTTACTGCCAAATACCGGTCTTCATTCGCCGATGTAACTCGGGGGCGACCGGTACTGTAACGTCTACTGACATTTCCATCATCTTGGAATCGTTGTCAAAGCCTAGAGATGACACTTTGGGCAATTCCAAGTTCATCGGATACTTCCATCTGAGTACGCCCACATTCCAGGCGGGCGATAATTCTACCACGTAAAAAATCATCCACATGCGTCCTCTGTGTCATAACTATTCGATTATGGCACTGAGCGGCTTACAGAACGCTTGTGAACAATTTTACTTCTTTGCCACTATTTCTTATATACCCCTCTCTTACACTCTCGTCATTGACGTACTATTGGCGTCATCTGGTGGCGGCTTCCTGTAATTTGCGTATTATTCTTGAAGATGTGTGTGATAATTCTACAGGTGAAATTTTTACTTTAGAGTTCGATTTCCGTGTGATTCTGAATTATCCTTAATTTATGGACATGAGTGTATATATATTCATACATAAATTAAATAAAAGTAGAACTATAATATTTTTAGTTTATGTACTCATCATAGTGATATTTCAAACTTAGTAAGTCGAACAATAATGATAAGATAAAACTTCTTCAGGATTACAAGCATAATTGAAAAATTCCCTTTTGTAATGGACTTTCTAAGGGGTCCATAGTATTTAGGTTAAATGCTGGAGAAGCTAAATAAAAATAATAAATTTTCATTAGAACTTTAAAAATCTACAATTCTTTTTTTAAAGAAAGATTCTGCTTGCAATTACTTTTACCCAGAGGTAATCTCTCCAGATGATCCTTTTCAAGTGATACAGAAGAAAAGCTCTAATAAATTTCAATCAAATTAGCTTCGATTATACGACTAACTTCATGTTGAGAAAGCCAGCGGAATAAGCAGTATCTATCCCCTTCATTAAAACCTGTGTCTTTAACTAGATGTAATAAATTAAGATATAATAAAACATAGACTAACATTAATTTTTAATAATTTATTTATTCTCTTTAGATATTAAAAACAGAAAATATAGAAATATGTGTGCATTTATGTGGAAATATATAAATTAAAACTAAAAATGTGTAAAATTTTCATTGTTCTCCTTAAATAAGATCAAGAAAACTGATATTACATACAAATAGGGAGTAATGCTAGCTACCTATACGATACCCCTTAAATGAATGGCCAGCAGTATCGGCAGTGTATAATTTGTATGGATTTAGTTCCAAAAAAATTGCCATATATAACATCAACATACAATCTAAATATTATGTATTTCAAACTACTACAGCTACAAGGAAATGTAATCAACATACTAATTATTTGTAAGCTTTTACTAGATACAACATTTTCAAGGGCAAAAAAATGAAAGCTTGCCTTATTGAAAGAAAATTTACACAGGGATATTAATTTTCCTATAACCTGACATTGATTGGTTAAATAACAATAGAAAAGCAAAATAGAGGACATAATTTTTACTATAATCCCTGTTAAGCATGTTCATAGTTCAACACAAGAGTTTCTTAAAACTTTTAACATGATATAATCTATTAACATCATACAGTAACTCTTATAGTATTTCATCCTACTGCTTTCTTTAGTCATGAAATTGATGAAATTGCCAGCAAGATTAAATCCTCAAAACAAAAAATTATTTAATTCTGTTTTAAAGTTTACACCAAACTAGCAGAATAGATAAATTTTCAACTAAGGTCCTCTCATGAACAAGTATCAAAATGAAGAAGCATAAAATAACAATCAATATTACAATATGGGAAGAAAATAGTGATTACAATTTTAAACATCACAACAATAGCATATTTAAAAGGTTTTAGACATTTTAAGCAGCTTTAACACACAAAAGGATCAACAACATAAAAAGCTAATTATAAATTTGATATTTTTATATCTATTAGCACAGTTATACAATCAAATGTTAACTTTTTCGGTATAAACTTAAACAAGATATTTATGTATATTATGTTCATATGCATAACAGCGTAATGTAAATTACATGTAATCTATGTTTATCATCTTTCTGTTTAAAGTCAAGAAATATATCAAGTAACATCTGAAAATTTAGGATAATAAAAATTAGCAAAAATAAACATAAGATTAGAAAAAAACTATATGAAAAAAATCCTTAAAATATGTAACTTTCTTGCTTGAGCAAAAGAAATATTTCATGTTTTCAATACATTGTGCATTGTTATAACTAAATTTCATATTTTAAAACAGCCATAATTCACACGGGAATTATGAAGAGCATGAATTTAAAAAAATCTAAGAAGAATGTTTCGAAAATCTTTCTTAGTGCACCCTGCTACTACGCCATGCAAAGTTCGCCATGCCGGCTGAAACTTTGCATGGCGAACTAAGAATCGCCATGCAAAGTTTCAAGGGGTTATATATATAAAACAGTTCCGTAACTAACTGACTGACTGACTGACATATAACCCACAGACCAAACCGCTGGACCTAAAGGGCTGAAATTTTGCATGGCGATTCTTCTTATAGTGTAGAGGTGCACTAAGAAAGATTTTTGAAAAATTCTTAGATTTTTTAAGATTAAAATTTTAAGCTGTTTTTGTAGCATTATTTAAAGTTTACATTTAAAATAATAATATGAGGGCTATAAAATTTATATCAGGAGAAAGATAAAAAAAATTCCTTTAAAATGAAATCTTTTTCGGATCTTTACCATCATTTTCTGATTTTTGGTGAATTTTTAAAGATTAATTTTTACAATTTAATTTATTAAATGCTGATCACGTGGTTCCTTTTCTTTTTGTGATATTCTAATTCAGGGATCTCCAACCTTTTTGTACCTAAGAGCACATTCTAGAATACCGATCGGACGGCGGGCACCATTTAGTTTTTCAAGATGAATTTATAGTTAGACATAGTTAATAATACATACACATAATGTACAAAACATATTTAATTACAAAAATATAATTTAACATATAAAACTTATTGTTAATATTCTTGTGTAAAATAAATGATTACTAAATAATGTATACAAACTCTACAAAGTATAAAAATTCTTTATAAAAAATATAAATCTCAAAGTCAATGTGATTTTGGCATTTCATTTCATTGGCCGTTGCTTCGTAATTAGGAGAGTATGGTGATATTCCCGCTTGCGCGCGCGTAAGCAATCGTCAAGGTGTTCATCTTTAAGTCGTGATCTGTACTTGATTCTATGATATTCATTGTCGAAAACAATGATTCACACAAGTATACGGAACCGAAAAGCGATTTTATTTTATATGCTGCTCTTTTCAAGAATGGAAATTTGTTTCTGTCAACTACGTATATTCCAGAAATTCTCATCTGATACAATGGATTTTTGGGCCAATGTCTTTCTGAAGATCCAAAATTTCCAGTTCTTCTGTCCTTACTTGAACAAGCTCTGAAATGCATATCGATGCTCGATGATATTAAACTGTTGAAAACGCTTTTCAAACTGGTCTTGAAGTAATTAAAGGTTGATAACAAATGTTGATAAGTCAATTTCCCCGTCGCCTATCATTTTTTTTCATATTTGGAAAATGCACAAGGGACTTCATCTTCAAATGTAATGTCCACAAAGCCAGTTTAGTTTTAAATGAGATTATAGATCCTATCATTGTAGCTATATGTTTGTCCTTTCCCTGCAGCTCTAAGTTTAAACAATTCAGTTTTTCCATTATATCTATTACTAGCGGCCCGTCCCGACTTTGTCCGGGTTGAACAAAATATTATACCAATAAATTTCCAGTTGATAGCCAATAAATTGTAAATCTTTTTTTTACCTTAAATATCCAATAAAAAGCGTAGTTCCAAATGTAGTTTTCTTCAATAAGCCCTTTAACGTTGCCAGTTTCAAAAATCCTTTTTGTATTTATCAATACCTCCTCTACTTGAATCTTTAAAATATTACAACCTTTTCCTTACGGGGTGGGATAGCATATATCCGAAGCACATACTCTCGAAAAATACGGTGTGATGTCGCTAGAGATGTAGTCTCGAATTCCACTTCGTTGTGACTTTCCTAACGGCTTTGCCCCCAAAGAACAACTGTGTGACATTCTGGGAACGGAGGGTGAATCTTGCAGAAAAGGACTGAATAATAATCTTTTGTCGTTCTAGCTAGAGGCTATTTCTTTTCAGGCGAGAGACATCAGAAGGGCGGTTCACCCGCGGTTCATCCATTTTCAGCCTTTTGAGAGATGAAAGAGGCACAGGGTGCCCATGAACTACTATTGAAATTCTTCTTCAATAGTAAGAAAGCAATAAGAAAGCAATTAACCACTCTTTCCCCTGACCCCTCGCGCTGAATGTCCCCCACGTAAAATGGGGATAGGAAATAGATAACATTTTCCCGTTCTAAAGAGCGATTTGGAAAAACAGATCCCGTAAGCTAAAGGGTGTTGCTATGGTTACTTGACTGCGGTTGACAAAGGAAAAGTTGTAAGGTACATTGTAATGTACAAAAGTTGTCCATTACCCTCCACATACAAAATCTGCTCTCTCTCTTTATATATTATTATAGAAGTATAGATACACATTGGTATCTCAAAATTAGAGTAAGAGATGAAAGAAAAATACAAAAATAAAAAAAGGATTTTAAGTAAAGAATGTTTTTTTAATTATTTTAAGCACCTAAAATAATATTCAAATTAATATTACGTAACTTAATAATTAAAGTTAATTTTTTAAAAGAAAAAGGCGTGCCGGAGAACGGATAGTTTCGAACCGCTGACGTCAGAACAGAAGCCCACCGCGATAGCACCACGCTAAGAATCTTTCGAGTCTTCGTCACAAAAAGCGGTAGAGGACAGTAGCGGTAACAATGGAAATTATTAGGATTAAGCCCCTAACTTTATTTCTACTGATCAGATATTCATAATATATAGCCTATGTCCATCTGGAATAATGTACCTTTCAAACAGTGAAAGAATTTTTCAAATAGGTGCAGTGGTTCTGGAGATTACCCTCCACGTACAAAATCGCTCTCTCTTTATATATAAGTATAGATAAAAGCAAAATCCGACTATCCAACAAGGGTCTGTTGGTTAAAAAAAAATTGATTTTCAGCACTGAGATAATTTTTTATTTCTTCAATTAAATCTACAAATCTAGCAAGAACTTTGCCCTTACTGAGCCAACGTAGTTCAGTATGCAGAATGAGATCAGGATCTTCAGGATTTTCTAATAGGGCCTTAAAAAGGCGGTGTTGAAAAGGAGCTGCGCGAATTAAGTTGACTATTTTTGTAATTATTTTTATGACGTGTCCTAAGGGCAATATTCTACCACATAAAACTTCCTGGTGGATAATACAGTGATACGACATAAAGTTTGCAAATGATTCATCTTTTATGCCGAGGGCAATAAATCCATTGACATTACTAACCATTGCTGGTGCCCCATCAGTGGTTATCGCAGACAGCTTCTGGAGAGGCATATCTATCGACTTTGCATATGTTATAAATATTTTATTGATATCCTCACCTGTTTTTCTTCCTTTCATGGGTAATATTTTTAGTAGGTCTTCTTTTGCAGTAAAGTCACTAAATACCATTCTCACCATAACTGCTAACTGTGCTGTCTGATATGTCTGTAGACTCGTCAAATTGTAGTGAGAACCACTCACATATTTCCAAGTCACTCTTTAACCGAATTTGCATGTCCTTTGAAATGGCTTTGAAATGTCCTTTGAAGTATTCTTCTTGTAACGGGGTTATCTGACAACTATAAGTCTTGCATTGCTGACATTACCTCACGTTTGTTGGAAAATCCCTCAAATAAGCAATCGGTGCCAGTAAGAAATGCTTCTTTTAACAACTCACCATACTGGAAAGGATTTTTCTTCTTTGCGAGTATGTGAGAAAATTTTATAGAAGCAATAGTGGCATTTTTAGATCTTAACAGGGGCCTAGTGAAAACTGACTGTTGAGCGGACAGATTCGATTTTAGCTGATCTATTTTCTTCTTTCTTATTTCAGATTTAGTGGATTTAAGTTTGTATTCAAAGTAGCCTGAATTGTCAGGAAATGACGTTCAACATTATATATTTTTGGCACCGCGACTATATTTCCTCACAACAAGCAAATACATTTGTCTTTTAAATTGACGAAGCAATGTGAATCCCTCAATTCAGTATTAAAATTATAGGTCCGTTTACTTGATACTCTCACTCATTTTGGGGTAAAAATAAGGAAGTATTTAAAAACAACGAAGGAAGAAACACTGTATACAAAAAAATCTGAGCACATATTTATGAATAAATAATGAAGTCGATACGTCGAATGAAACGTTTATCCCACAGCACAAACCACACTACTGGCTTTCACGAGATGAGCTCCAGACAAATGTCTATGCTGTGAAGGCAACCATAAAAACGGACCGGTTGATTTCATTTTAGGTATGGGAAATTAGGTTGGCGAAGATCTGGCGCGAGGGGGAGAAGAGATCGGTTGCATTACGCTTTGTGCTTTTATATGTGTTTGGACGCCATTTCTACTTTTGTGTGGTTAATCATTAAAAATGAGAAAACTGTTACATAGCATTTTATTGAAAACCGAAATAGTTTTATCGTGATCGCACAGCGGCGGGCACACTTAAAACGATCGGCGGACGCCATGGTGCCCGCGGGCATAGAGTTGGGGACCCCTGTTCTAATTCATTATGAGTCACGTGCATAACAACGAAATAAATTAACAATTCTTTTTTCTTTCTAATGCGGCAGACGATTGGACATTATCCAAAAAAATATTAAAATACAGTAAAAGAAATGTTCCTCAAACTGTACTATATTCTTTAGTATGTTCTATTAGATTTAATTTCAATATTTTCGTCTATATTATTTATCTATAAAAATATCGCTTACGATTTTTTTATAATTTTTTTTAGCATTAATTGCATTCATTGACCGTTGAATTTAATTTGAATGTACACCATAGCGAAGCACGGGTATTCAGCTAGTATATATATATATATATATATATATATATATATATATATATTAATAAAAGCGAATGCTTGCGTGTGTGTGTGTGTGCGCGTGTGTGCGGCCTCCAGACGAATCTATGAAACTTATAACTGTGAAATTTGGCACACGGGTAGTGAAGAGTCTGAACATGTGCACCTTGAAGCCCGAATTTTAAATTTTATTACCGTTAATTTTTAATTAATAAAAAACCAACAATTTTTGAAGGGTGAGTCCACAAATGGAAGAGCCTCTCAGCCGTCTTTCCGCCATATTTGAAAATATTTCAAAATGGTTTTTTTTTCATGAAAGTACATAAATGTTACATATTTGAAAAGAGCTTTAAAAACTGATAATTTTTTTGCGTACACTTAATCTGTTACTTCAATAGTTTTAGAGTTATTTGGATTCTAATCTTGAGATCATCACGGGAGGGTTTAGGCCGTGGCGCCATCTTTCGGTTCTAATTACAATTGAGTGCTTTATTAAGAAATTAAATGAAACTAATAAAGCAATTAAAAAGAACGACTTCCTCTGGTGTCATTTTATTAGATAAATATTTAACTAGGTTACACAAGTTAATACTTAAACATCAGGTTTTTTTAATACTGAACTGCTATTGAAATAATCGCAGAATTGTTTAATAAAAGTTAAAATGTTAAATGCATATAAGAATTATATGGAAGAAATATAATTCTACAAGGGATTGTTTTTCCTGGGTTATACAATAAAAGACAAGCAAGACTAGGTCATGCAATAAAAAACCAGAAATAAAAGATCCAAAGCGTGATTCATTAACAGCGTGATTATGCAATCAAAAACACAGAAAAAAATATTTCTATTATAAAAGAAATAAATTTTATTAAAATCTTATTACTTATCTTAATAATATTAAGATGGTTTAAAAACATTATATACACTTCAAATTAATTGATTCAATTTTTTATTCAATTATTATAAAATATTTTATATTTCTCATTAAATAGTGTGTTTCATGAATGAAAATTACAATATGATTTTTCTTATTTGATTTTTTTTTAATTTTCATGCTTTTACAACCTTACAGAAATTTTTTGATGTTAAAACATGGTTTAAATGTATTACATATGACGGTAATGCAGAATTAATTTTTTTTTGCATATTCATCTCATCTGATCAAATGCATTTTGTACAGCCTCTTCAGATGCAACCCCCCCCCCCCCCCCCCCTTTGCCAAGTTTGGCGATTTTGTGTGTGGCGTGGTAACCATGCGATATTGGCGAGATTTTGTTTTAATGTGTTGATTTTTTAAACAATTTTTTGTATTGCTAATTCAATTCTTTTTTCTTTGCAGATTCAACTACTGTTGCTTGCTATTTCATTTGGTTCTATTTTTTTATTTCATTTTCTATAATTTTGCACTTTTGAATTTAATCTGTTTCATTTCAGGGTCTTTCATTTTATTTGCTTTTATTTTGTGTCTGTTTTATGTCCTTAGCATTTTTCTTTGAAGATGCCACAGCCTCCCAGAAAAAAAAATGTCTTCGGACACAACAGTGACAGAACAGACAATGAGAGCAAAGTAGAAGAGAAACTGAATCTACCCCGGAAAGAGAAGTGAGACTGGAAGAAATCAGACAACAACAGCAAAGAAAAGTTGGACAAAAACCACAGGATCGTCATGATTTGCTAGCAAGAGTGTTTCAAAAACAAAAATCACATATGAGTCTCATCAAAAAGGCAAAGATTTTTGGAGAAGTTAGGTGTCATATGTACACCATAGAGTGGCAGAAGCGAGGAGTGTGAGTGGGAACACTGGTGTGTGGTTTTCAAATGATTTTAGCTTTTACTGTAAATTAGGAGAAAATTAGCTTCCAAAACAGTAATCGGTTGGAAAGTTTTTATTTATATTATTACGATTAAAATGTATATCATTATCTTTATAAGCTACACAACTCACTACCATATTACTCTTAAAATTTATATTTTAACACATTTCGGTTACCGCTGTTGTTTGTAAACACACGATCTTCGTTGCCATGCTCATTTCCGAAATTTCTCATTGAAACGATGCTCATTTAATGCGTGTTTTCAAACGTGAAATATACGATGTTCTGTAAATGCCCCGAAAATATTTCTATACTGGAATGTAGACAGATTAAAAAATTTAAATGAACTTTTGTGTAATTTATACATATGTTCGTGTTTAATTATTTAAATTAATAGATTTATATTTTTTGAACGTTTTATTCTTGCATTATTTTAGGGGTTTATAGTGTTGCGTGTGAGTAGGAACTCTGGTGTGTGGTTTTCAAATGATTTTAGCTTTTACTGGAAATTAGCAGAACGTTAGCTTCCAAAACATTAATCGTTTGGAAAGTTTTTATTTATATTATTACCATTAAAATGTATATCATTATCTTTATAATATATATTATTATCTTTATATTATCTGCGAAATGTTAGCTTTATGAGCAATCGGTATTTTCATATGGTTTTTCATTTACGCATAAAATGGAAAAATTGAAATGCCACCAAAACTAAACAGGCTAGATTTCATGGAAATAAAAACAATTCCCCAAGGAATAAAATATCGGACAATCAAAGAATTAGAAGGTGCAGTTTTTGTTTACAATTCAGTAAGTTCTGAGATTCATTTCATGGCTCTATACATATGACAGTTATATTCAAAATGATCTACAATCTAAGAGAAAATTTTAAAATGCATAAACAGTTTTGAAAAGAGAAAAGATTGAATTACACGATTCTTACAAAAAATGACATTTTCAACGTAGGCAGTCACCTTAAGCAAAATCTTAACATTTATGCTCCAAATAGTTCAACACTTAACATTGTTTTAAAACATTTGTTAATTTGGTTGTTCATGAGTAGGAATTAAGGCAAAATCTTAGCATTTATACTCCAAATGGTAGGACACAAACATTGTTTATCCAGAGGTGCTAAGGTAATAACCCGCAATAGCAGTTTTTAAAAGAAAAATATTAATTTTACCGAGTATTGATTTTTAATTTCATTGTTTGTATTAAATGTTTGTTTTATTAAAAGTTGTTTTGCTAATATTAACCCTATTGTTTTCTTTTTTACATTAATCCATTTTTACTGTGTTCACTTTTTCAGTTTAATAATTATTTGTGTTTTAGCACCTGATAACAGCTTTGATTACAGATATGAGTGTTTATGTGCAAAAGTATGTAGTTTATATTATTTGTTCTCTATTTCTATTAGAGATGCAATGGATCCTGATATACTATATATATATATTTTGCCCTGTAAAATAGAAATATATTTATTGTATATTTTAGTCCTTTTTGTTAAAAAAAATATGTTAGAAGCTGAATGCTTCAAAGAAAATATATTTTTCAAAATATTAATTTTAAAATATTTACATTCGAATCCTTTTAACTTCATACTCCTCATGGTTCCAATTCTTTAGAAATGTGTACAACTTATAGATTTGGTTATGCATTATTGGTACTCTAGCTTTTTGCAGCAAATGTCTTGAACTCAGAACAATATCCACCCTCCTGGAAATAATATTTGTAACTGTCATTACTGTAATTACTGGTGTTAAACCAAAAGTAATCAAGAAAATCTCGGGGTAAAGTTTAGAACATATTCAATTACTCTAGAAATCACAGTTACAAGGGACGGATTACATTACACATTACAAAACAATTGAAAAACATTTAGAGAATAAAACAGTAAGTTGACTTAATATAGTCCAAAATTGGGCATCAGACCGACAGGTCTTTACGCTACGAAATCCTGGCTTCCTCTGGCTAAAAGAAAAACAGTACAACGGAAGTTGCACGCTAAGTCTATCCGTATGGTGGCGACATCTACATTTTAGGCTTGGAAGTATTATAACGTGCGTTACAGACTCCCCCTCAGGTTCTGATGCCGTCCCGGCAAGGAACCAGGAGGTAATTTTTTGGGACGTCCTCTTTTCCTTCGAGGAGCCACATGTCCAGTGTCTCTTTCTACTACAGGATCATGATAGTCCTTTAGGTCAGAAATATGATAAGTTCCAAGGATTTGGTCTGGGTTGGCCGGGTCGGCAATCTCGTATGTTGTTGATGATCTCAAGGTGAGAATGATGTAAGGACCTTCTCTCTTTTGCATAAATTTCTTGCTTCTGTTGTTCCGACTTATGGGATGAATGGACACCCAAACTTTGTCGCCAGGTTTGAAGTATTTTTTTCTTCTTCGTCGATCGAAGTTTCCCTTCTGACGATCCTGTTTCTGTTCAACTCTATCTTTGACATCTAAGAGTGAGTTGGCAAACCTCTTGAGATATGGGATGATTTCTGGTACGAATTTATCATTGTCGATCACTTGTCGAATATCTCTGCCTGATATCGTCTGTCGTTCTCAACTGTCTTCCAAATTGTAAGTAGGCAGCGGTGTGACCGGTGATGTTGCACACTGAGGTATTCATTGCGAAACGAATTAGAGATAACTTGTCTTCCCAAGTCGCATGTTCTTCCCCCACCAGAATTGCCAGTCGAGGCTTCAAGTCACTATTTTTACGTTCCGATGGATTGGCTTGCGGGTGGTAGACGGGGATGAGGTCTTGTGTAATCTCTAGCAAGTCACAAGTCAATTGCATGACAGCACTTACGAACTGTGGCTCGTTGTCACTTATTAGTCTTCGCGGAAGGCCATATCGTAGGAATACTTCTTCGATGAGTATTTTGGCACAGTTTGCCGCAGTGGCTTCAGCAAGAGCAAATAGTTCTACCCATTTAGTGCTTGTATTTTCAACAATAAAGATCCATTTCTTGCCAGTGGAGGTTTCCGAAAGAGGGCCAAAAAGATCAATGGCCAGAGTTTCAAACCTTTGTGCATAACCGGGTGTTCTCAAGAGTCCTGCTGGTTTTTGGGTTCTTGCCTTATAGCGATTGCATTCAGGACAAGTCTTGATGTACTCTGAGATGAATTTTTTCATACCTCGAAAGTAGTATCTGGATGATTGTATGTGTTCTCTACGCCATAATGACCAGCTGTCGGGGCATTGTGGTATTCTTGAAGGATTCTTTCTCGCTCTTGTATAGGAACTACGAGTTGAGCTTCTTCTTCTTCTTCATTCTCGGGTGAATACCTATACAGGATACCTTGGTTCATTAAGTATCCACGACTGGTGTAGTTAGCAAAGTTCTCATCCTTGTCCATGCTTTCAAAGCAGTCAATGATTTTCTTCAATTCTTCGTCCTCCAGCTGTCCCTTCCGAATATCACTGGACTTCCTGGATGGCATGTCCACAGTGATTGCACACACATCAGAGGTTGTGCCTTCAGCGTACAACGGTCTTGACAGCATGTCAGCTACTGGGGGTGATCACCTGTGTCGATCACCTGTGTCGATCACCTGTGTGTTAAATAAACGGCGTCGGTTCTCCCCCTGGTTGGAAACATGTCTCATTTTTGTCCAGGAGTGTGTTAAGTTTTCTTGTCAGTTCTGGAGATAGGTGTTTACCCTCATCTTCTCGAAGTTCGAATGCGCTCATGGTTATATCTTCATCGGTCTTCTTGAAGAACTTGTACTGTTTTTGAGGATTTTCGGAAAAATGCCATTTTCCGCCTTGGACATCAAGGACAATTCCAGCTGCATTGAGAAAGTCCATTCCTAACAGAGTCTTATTTCCTTTTGATTCAGGCAATACTAGAAATTCTGTTTGAATAACTTTGCCTTCAATGTACAGGCTGACGACAGTACTCAGGGCAGTAATGGTCTGTCGAATTCCATCAGCCATCATAAATGAAATTCTCTTGTTCACAAAGGTGACGTTGTGATCTTGTAGGAATATAAACAGCTTTTCACCTGCGATGGTATGGGAAGCACCGGTATTAGCACAAACAGCAATCTTTTCACCAAACGTTAAGAGGACAATCAAACTTGAGGGATACAAATTTGAATCCAAGTTGAATAACGTCATGCAATTCACCGATGTTTCCACTTTATTAGCTCTCGTGCGGGAAGGACACTTTGACTTGATGTCTCCAGGAGTCCCGCATCCGTAACACTGGATGGGTTTTCTTCCTTCAGTTCTGAAACTTGGGAATCTAGATTCTGTTCTAGGTCCTGGTGGGCGGTCATCATGGAATCTTCCAACGGCTTGACTTCCAACGGGTTCTTTACTGGAAAGGATTTCCTGAATTCTTCTTTCTTCTTGAAAGTCTGATTTGGATTGTTTTTCATCCCAGGCCGTAGGCTATCGTAGGCATCCAGTTTCTCAGTCAATTCCAAAGGATCGTTCAAATCTGCCCAAATATCCAGGAAGTGTTTCCTGATATTTGCTGGAGTTTTTCTTTTTATCTGATCAGCGATCATTAGGCTTTTAAGCTGATCAAAAGTGGTAATCTTCAATTCTTTGATCCAGATAAGAATTCGAGATAAGAATTCATTTCGAAACAGAAGTCTCGCCACGTCGAATCCGGGTTTTTCTTCTGTTGGGAAAAATACTGCCTAAACCTGTCTCCTGTAACTTGGAATCTTTTGAGAAGCGTTTCTTTTACCTTTAAATAATTTTGAGCATCATCTTCATCCTCTCTTGCGATGAGTTGAGCTATATCACGCGGCAATGAGCCAATCAGGTATGCTGTCCAAGTACTTTCAGGGATGTTCATGAACTTCACTTGACGTTCAAAAATAGTCAGGTATAGACCAATTTCGTCTTCCTTCGAGTTGAACTTCGGAATACTTCTATTCAATTCAAACTTCGGGTTTTCTAGCTGTTGGCTTACAACAGGTGTTCGTGACAGTTTCTCCATTTCAAGTTATAGAGAAATATAGAGAAAGCATATAGAGAAAGCATTTCTCCAGATTTCTTTAGCCCCAGAAGATCAAGATTTTTTACGTTTTCTGTGGTTTAATGAAGATTCTTTGAATGAAGATATACCCGAGAAAAACCTTAAATGTTTCAGAATGACTCGAGTTCCCTTCGGTGTTTCTTGCAGCCCTTTTCTTTTAAGTGTCACGATTCGTTATCACTTAAAGTCTTATGAGCAACATCACAGTGAAGCGTGTAAATTGTTGGAGAAAATGTACGTCGATGATGTTATTTACAGTGTAGATTCTGTAGAAGAAGCACACAATCTTTCGTTAAAGGCTCAGAAGATAATGTGTGAAGCAAATATGAAGCTCAGAAAATGGGAGACTAATTCAACTGAACTTAAGAAACTCTGGAAGGGTAATGGATTGAATGTTAGACCAGTCGCTGAGAGTTGCAGTAAAGCCCTGAAAGTTCTTGGAATGATTTGGAATTGCGAAGAAGATTGCTTGAGGCTTGAAATGGAACCGGTGCTCCGAAGTTTAGATGGTGCTGAGGCGACAAAGAGAGGTGTCCTTAAAATAGTAGCAAAGATCTTTGACCCATTGGGACTCTTTGCTCCATTTACTATCCGGATGAAATGTTTTCTTCAGGAGCTGTGGGAAAGAGGATTAGCTTGGGATGAAACACTTTCTCCTGATTTGAAATCTCGATGGGAAGAGTAGTGTAGCGAGCTAAATGACATTACAAACATCGTCATACCTCGCCCATATGATATACCAAGCACTAAAGACCCTTTTCAAGTTTGTATTTTCTGTGATGATAGTCCAAAAGCCTATGGAGCAGTTGCCTACATTAGAGCTCCAGATCAAGAACTATGGACAACCAGTTTTATTCTAGCTAAATCTCGTGTTGGTCCACTGAAAAAAATTGTCATTGCCTCGCCTCGAGCTAATGGGAGCTGTTATCGCATCGCGACTTGCAGAATATTTGAGAAAGACTTTCCATATAGATACTAAAGATATCTATTTATTTACTGACTCTGAAATTTGCCTCTATTGGATCAAGAGTACTGCAAAGATATGGAAACCTTTTGTTTCGCATCGGGTCACGGAGATCCAAGAAATGACTTTGCCCCAAAACTGGAAATTTTGTAAAGGTGCAGAAAATCCAGCTGATAAACTTACCAGAGGATTGAAGACAGCCTCTTTTGTGACAGACGAGCTGTGGTGGAAGGGCCCAAGATGGCTCTCACAATCTAGTGAAACTTGGGATACACATTTTCCAAAGAATGTTGAGAATCCGTTTGAAGAAGTTGAAAAATAAAGAAGAAAATCCAATCACCAGACAGTTAACATTGTTCTTAATGAAGATCTGAACAATGAAATTTTATCAAGATTCTCCTCGTGGACCAAGCTACTTCGAGTGATAGCTTGGTGCCTCCGGTTTTGTCAGAAAACAGTTCGCCGGCAGAAGGGATTTTTAACATCGAATGAATTGAAGAAGGCATTACAAGCGGTAGTAAGACAAGTTCAAGCTAGCGAGTTTTTTGAAGAAATAAAAGCTTTGAAGTCTGGGAAACCCCTTAAAACTTGTAGGAAGATAATATCTCTATACCCATTCCTTGACGAAAATGGCCTACTACGGATTGGAGGGAGATTAACCAAGGCTGAAATATCGGATGATCAGAAGCATCCTATCATTCTTCCGAAGAAACACTACGTTACAAGCCTTCTGATAAAACATTATCATGAAAACCACCTGCATGGAGGGGTTATGCTTGTACTCTCTGCGATTCGGCAAAAATTTTGGATAATCAATGCAAAGGAGGCGATCAGGAGCTGTATATGGAAATGTGTTAAGTGTCATTTATTTAGAGCGGAATCAGCCACTCAACTGATGGGTGAATTGCCGAAAACAAGAGTGGTTCCTAGCCGAGTTTTCTCAAGGATCGGTGTTGATTTTGCTGGACCCTTTTTCATAAAGATGAAAAAGGGAAGAGGAGGTCAGACAACAAAATGCTATGTTTGTCTTTTTATATGCCTCGCTATAAAAGCTTGTTGTGAAGGATCCACAATTTGGACATTATGAACTCCTTCCAACGTCAAAGCCATTTTGTTTTTCCAACACGATTACGGGGCATATAACGGCCATATTGGAAAAAGGGGGAACTGCATCAATTTTCCAAGAAACATAGCACCCCCTGAATTCCTCAGGACGGGAGAAAGAAATTCCAGGAAATTCAACGGACATCCAATTTTCTTGGAAATAAGAGTACCACGTGGGTCAACCTTGGGGATGTCGGAGCATCCTGCCCTCGAATAAAAAACTCGAAGAGGCAATAAATTTATGTGAATAACTGACCTGGGGAGAAGTCATAATCCAAATGGGGGGAAAATGAACCCCGAGTGTGTGAGAGAAACGAGGATCGAAGGACAGAGAGAAAGCGATTTGAGGTAGTGAGCTGCGAAGAAAGCCTGGGAAGAAAAGACGCACCCGTAAAATTTCGAGATGTCCGTGTTCAACCGCCAGCTCCGAATCCTGCTGCCTCTGCCAGTGCAGGGCCACATGATTTTTAGCCCGATACCTAAAGCCTCCTCCGATATAAGTGCCACAACGACTCCATACCTTGCCCTGCTGTTTCATCAAAGCTCCCCAGGTTGGTCATTTCTTCCCCTTTAAATAGTGCTCATGCCTTTTGAGAGATTACGAGAAATATGACTTTATTTCAATCGACCCATAATGGTTCTGCCGCAGGAAGCGGATGAAGTATGCCCAATTTCTGTTAAAATTCTGCCTAACCAAGATCTTAAATATAATATGTAAACCTGACCTTTTCTTGTAAAATATTGTATAATAAATGTTGTTATTTTTATTCATAAACGCATAGTTCCCTTTGGAGTTCACCTCCCTAATTTTACACAACGAAAAGGGGTATCTCTGGTACCCCTCATAACAAAGCAGGTGAAGTTGTGAGTGATTTGTCCTCGGAGGCATTCATCGCATCACTTAGAAGATTTGCTGCTCACCGAGGTCGACCACAAGAAATCTATTGCGACTGTGGTACCAATTTTGTTGGCGCTACGAGAGAAATTAAGAGCATGATGCTCTCATTCAAGACCGGTGAAAGGTTTCACAAATATCTAGCTGACAAAAACATTATTTGGAAATTCAACCCCCCTGGTGCTCCTCATCAAGGAGGCCTGTGGGAGGTAGGAGTGAAGTCGATGAAACATCACCTTAGACGAACGATGGGCTCACAAGTTTTATCAATAGAAGAATTCCTAACACTGATTTGTCAGGTTGAGGCGTGTTTGAATTCTCGTCCCATCATTCCTGTGTCGACTGACCCCAATGATCTGACTGCCCTCACTCCTGGACATTTCCTCATTGGAGCCCCCTTGACAACCATTCCTGACCATGACTTAGCTGATGTGAAAGTATCTACTCTAAAGAGATGCGAATTGACCCAGCAGATGTTTCAGAGTTTCTGGAAACTTTGGAAAACAGACTATCTTTCAACTTTGAATCAACGTGCCAAGTGGCACAAGACTAAAGACAATCTCAAAATTAGTGACTTGGTGCTAATAAAAGAGGACAATCAACCACCTCTGAGGTGGAAACTAGGGAGAATTCTTCAGGTCTTTCCTGGAACTGACGGTAAGGTGAGAGTAGTTACTCTAAAGACTACAGTTGGTGAGCTCAAACGCCCCATAACAAAACTCTCTCCATTACCCTTCAATGAATAAGTATAATTTAATATTTGAAAACTTTCAATTTCTTATTGCAGTGTACTTTAACTTTTAATTTTTAATATGTTACTTACTCATTGATATCCTGTAAATAATAATATGCTGTATTTGTAAACTGATTTTTTACATTTGTATACTTTACGTAATTTGAATATTTAGTGTTTTATATTTGTTACCTGAAATGTTTATTGTTTGTTATTGACTTTAGCATTACCCCAGAATGGCATGAAGTTAGGTTTGTGATTGCAAAATTGTCTATATTGTAATTGTTCATGCAAAATCCTCATTTGTATTTAATAATTGTTTAATTTGTATGATATATTTGATTTAGGAGTGCTGAATGGATATTCATCTCGGGGGAGGATGTTTGAAAGTATTTAGTTTATTCTTTATGTTATTCTTTAGTTTATTCTTTAGTTTATTCTTTATAGATGTCAGCTAAATGTAATCGTATTTTGAATAGTTTTGTATTCATAGATTGGCAACTCATAGTAATGTTTTGTCTTTCAGCAGAGTTAATTTTGATTCGATGTAAGACGGTTGTGTTCTATTTAGCTTCGTGCTAAGATTAGCATTGCGATGCTCTTCTGATTTTATATCTACGTTTATGTGTGAAAATAAAGTACCTTGTCTTTCTGTCATCACGCCAGATGATTATTTGCAGCCGTTGTTTTTATATTTCCTGAACTTTAATCCGAAGATTTGAACACATGGCTCCCGCCGGATCACTTACGTTCAGTTAAATTCTATCGTATCCTATGGTCCCAATGTCCGTTCAATAGTAAAACTATAGAATTGTTAACGTTTGAAATTACAAAGTGATTAAAATTAAATTGATTGGCCTTTAGATATTGTTTCCGACAAGCGCGTTCTTTAATTCCGTTTCAAATTACCAAGTGATTAAAATAAAATTCATTATAGATATACCACGTGATCTCTACGTACAGAGACACAACAAAAAACAACTCAACAAACACGAGTAAGAAACCACCATAAAAGCATCGTAACACAAACGAATGATAATATACCATATTGAAATATTTATCGCCCCCAAAAAATCGCCAAATTTTCCGGCACAGGATATGGGACTTCTCCCTGCTATTTAACATATGTAAGTTAACTCTGTTGAGACTGATATTAACTTAGGTGGGAGAATATTGAGATTTGTATCTGTATATTATTACTAGCTTAAAACCCGTACTTCGCTACGGAGTACATTCAAATTAAATGCAACGGTCAATGTATGCAATTAATGCCAAAAACATGTATATATATATATATATATATATATATATATATATATATATATATATATATATATATGTTTGTTTATAATAAATACAACAATCAATATATTCAATTGATATTAAAAAAAACGGAAAAATACGTTTATAAAAAAATCGTAACAGGTATTTTTATAGACAAAATAATCTAGAAGAAAATATCCAAATTAAATCTAATAGAACATACTAAAGAATATAGTACAGTTTGAGGAACATATCTTTTACTATATTTTAATATTTTTTTTGGATAATGTCCAATCGTCTGCCGCGTTAGCAAGGGAAAAAATATATTTTTGTCTGACATTGACATTGACATAAAACACTATAGAGGCACCAGGGAGCAAGGGCTCCTTATCCTCATTATCAAGGTTAGTATGTGACACAAGATTAATCGTTCTCAAGTTTACAAATAGTGTTGACAATGATTAAGGGAGAAAAAATAAATTAATTCGTTGAAAAATCAACTAATTAACTAGAACGAGTACGAGTAACCAATGTGGCATGGCTAACTTAAATGATAATGGAGAATTTAAACAATGGGTGAAACAAGAGATTATATAAATAAATAATAATAGTAATAATAATAAAAAAAATTCAAAACTAGAAGACGGGAAATTTGGAATATGATTGGGATAAAAAACAAGTTAATTGAAGTTACACGAAAGGGCGATAGGTCCGTAAGGCGCGAGTAGCGAAATCAAAGAGGAAAGCAAGAAGGATTGGAATTTCGGGAATAGGTAATCAATCCCCTTCTCCAGCAAACAGCTGATCCGAGGGGGAATCGCATGATAGAAAGAGGAACGATTAAAAAAGAAAGACAGGTCAGAAACCAGAAGTAGCCGGACTATTGTAATTTTGAATTTTGATAAGGAGGAAAGGAATTACCGAACAGGAACAAGGCCGGGGTTCATAACCAAAGTAGCCTTCGGGCGCCTAAAGCACTCCCTAGGATCATAATCAAGCAGGTTAGCAAGTTCTTCGTTATTAATTGAGTATATTCTATTGTAAAAGTTCGTAGCCATATCTTTAGTATGATGCCGAATTGGTTCGATAGCCAGATCCCTATGAATAAGAGAGTTACGTAGGTACCATGGCGCCTTCCTGATACCACGAAGAGTCTTGTTTTGTATAGTTTGCAGTCTCTGGATATGAGTGTCAGCTGCTGAGCCTCAAACCGGAACAGCATACGTCAGAATTGGACGAAGCACGGTCTTATACAATAAAAGTTTATTATCTATACTCATTTGGTTCTGATACAAGAGGTGTGCGATATCCCTACGTGCCATAAAGAACTTTCTAATAATGTATTCTATATTTTTTCTCCAGGTTAGCCTGCTATCCAAGTAAACTCCAAGGTATTTCCCCTCTCTCTCAAAGTGTACCAGATGACCACATACTGTGACCGGCGAAGGTGGAATCCTGTTACAGCTAAAAAATATGGCTTTCGTTTTAGCAGGATTTAGTTTAATTGTCCACCGTTTGAAACCAACGTTCAAGAATGTCAACAGACCTTTGGAGTTGCTTGTGCATATATTTAGTATAGGCTTTCTGCTGGAAACGTCATGAAGTGGCGTCACGCTTAAGCACCACCCCCTGGTAGGCAAATAATTCGGCATTTTGTATCGTGCACATGTTAGCAAAGCTCTACTTAAACATTTACATATCTTTGTGAAACCACTTATTGATTTAAATTATCATTATGGTAGTGAGTTATGTAGCTTATGGGTACACATTCAGGTTTTCAAAAGGATCTGATGTTGACATGTATCGTTTTCCGAAGGATTAAAAAAATACATATGTGAATAAAACCTAATTAATAAAAATATACACTTCAGACTGGCACATTTTGCCAAGATTATGTATTTCATAAATCAGACAGCATTCTATTTCCAGCAAACCACATCTCAACACTTAAATATTGCTTTTATAGCAACATTTTCTTTTTACTTAATTAAAATATATTTACAACAAAATATATTTAAATTATATTTACACAAAAAGTTCAACTTAAAGAATATACAAATCTAATTTAGGTACATGACCAAAAACTTTATATAGATGAAGCTCTTTTTAAATAATGAAGAGGAATATACACCTATGGCACCTGATGATAACATACATAGACAACAAATATATAAAACCTCTTTTAAGATATAAAAATTTATTCTTGACAAATAATCTCTCGATAATGTTTTTTATAAATTTCTGATAAACCATGGAAATATTAATATTGAAATTTTCACAAATCTTTTGTACTTTCCCTTTTTTAAAAAAGAGCATTTATTTATCAAAAAATTCAGAACAATTTAATATAAATACCTAGAAATTTAAATAACTTAAACGGAAAAGTATTTTTAACTAAATATTTTCATCATTAATGCAAGCTTTAATGTTCAGGCAAGCATAATGCATCAGGGGCGTAGCTACCGTGGAGCAGTTGGAGCGAACTGCTTCAGGCGCACGAATCATGAGGGGCGCAAAATTTGAAAGAGTGAAATAAAATTTGTGAAAACTTTTGTATAAATAATTTCAATTTGTCAGATTTAAATTGAAAAAATTATTTAAATTAATTTGTCAGATAATTTTTACTATAAAATATACAAAATATAAATGAAATATATTTAAGTAAAATAAAACTAGGCAAGGCCGCGCTTTGAATTTTTGCCCGGTGTTAGACACTAGATATTCTCAAACGTTACCAGTTGAGTGTTCTTATCAGGAAAAGGGAGATGGCTGGAGCATCTTCACCCCCTATGGCGAGAGTCATTACAATCCTTCAAATGTCATTCGAAACGAGCGGGGGTAGAATAGCTTGTCAACTTGATCTGGAGAAAATGATTCACCGACTTGCAAACGAGAAAGCGAGAAAACAACAATTTTGAAGGTTTTTTATGTGAACTAAACATGCTGAAATACGTTTTGTCAATAGAGTTTATAAAATATATAATAATAATATTAGTGGATACTCCGTACTTAAAGAATTATAATTTGTTTTATTATTATATTCATATTTACTAAATTGAATTTCAAATAAATTGTTATTAAGTAAGGTTTTAAATCGAAATAAGAGTAGATAGAAAACAAATTTCGCCAGAACTCTTCCAAGAAACAAGTGGGCGCACCGATTTTACTTGCTCCAGGGCGCTGAATATGTAGCTACGCCACTGTAATGCATCATTAATGCACGCCATAATGTCAGTAAAACAGTTACATCATTGTAAACAATCAACTAAATGATCTCCTACAATGTTAATTGCAGCAATTTTTTATTGTTAATTCACTGTGTAATGTGATACATTTTATTGCTTTTTCCTTTATTCCAGAAGCAAGGATAACATGATATAACAACTTTAAAAAATAGTGTATCAACTTAATTTAACTAATTAAATTAATTTTCCAGATTCAAAACTAACTTTTCAGTAAAATGGAATCGTCATAAATACGTAATAAGAATAAAATAGATACCACGGTACAATTTACACATAATTCAACACGTACGAAGTAAGATCAGCAAAGTTATCGACAGTTTTAAATATTTAGGGAAGGCCATATGAAATTATACAAATCAAACTTACAACAAACAAAGGGGTCTAACATTTTTTTCCTGGTGCAAAGTGCAAAAATCGTTCGATGTCGGATTTCTTTACAACTGGCCATAGGGAATGTCATCCTTCCAGTCTTCATTTTTTTAATAAAAAGGGATCTAGAAGGCAAAAGATACCCCCATCTTCTTCTTTAAAGATTATTTTATCAACGTAAGTTTGTTTGAAAGATCTGTCTAAAGTATTCGCATAATTTGATAACTTTATATCGAATTTGTGGTAAGCGTGATCATAGAACGCCATGATAAGTCAACGGATGTTTTACCAACCAGCGTTCGACATCGCAGTGTTTGTTTGTAAACAGGTCACAAGTCTATTGCGATGCTTCGCTAAGCCCGGCCATACACCGAATGCAACAAAACATTGCGCAACGTTTCTGTTGCTAGACGTTGCGCAACCAAAATGTTTTATCGTGGAAAATGGTGATACATTTTGACTCGCAACACTATGTTGATATTTCATCAGTAGTAAGTAAGAACACGGGAATTGAAGAGGTCTGCAGTATTTTGTTCTTTGTTGAGGGAAGTGTTCAGTTTTGGGAAAGTAGTTTGGTCATAATTGTGGGTGATATGGCAAGTGAGGAAGTAGAAGTAGCTATTCTTTTGTGGCAATTTATACAATTTTTGGATGAAAAACCAGAAAGAAGCTGTTGGATTCATCCAATCAATAAAAAAAGAGACATTGGCAGTTTTATTTAAGAACTTAGAAATGACCCAGATAAGTTTTACAATTATTGTAGGTTAAGCATACCTAAGTTTGATTATCTCTTGTGACTTGTTGAAGACAAGATTAAGGAAAAAGAACATCAACTACCGGAAGAGTATACCTCCAGAAGAAAGGCTTTTAATAACATTACGGAATAACTTTTAATAACATTGTTGAATAACAAAAGCTTTTTTTTGTTTTGTAAACGTATTAATGTAAAGAGCAGTAACAAAAGAAAGACAAATATATAGTTAAGTATCTACTTTTAAATCTAAGAAAAACATGTCTTATAAAATATTAAAAAAATCAATAAAAAAACAACGTAAGCACAATTTTTGTTCCTTGTACCAATTTTGCCATCTCTCAAATTTGCCGCTCTGGACAGATGCCCTGCTTGCGCCTCCCTAGATCTGGTCCTGAGTGACACAACGCTAGTTTTCTTTCTTACCAATATCTTAAGTGTTATTGCACGGAGGTAGAGCGGATCTCCAATAGAACGGACTTTGGCTAACGCCTTTAATATCTTATATAAGTGTTTACATATTAATTTGAACAATTCAATTAACGCAGTAAGAGAGTTAACCAGCAAACTTGAATACGACATAATATCTATTAATGAGCCAAATGTTAAAAAAGGCAACAAACATGAGGTAATTGGCTTTCCTAGTAGTTATCAAATTGTACAATATGAAACGGATCCGAGAGTAGCAATGGCTCTTAAAAGAAGAATTAGATATCAGAATATATTAGTCACGGATCATATTATAGCTATAAAATGTGGTACTCATGAAACAGAGTACATATTTATTACCATCTATTTACCACCGGCAGGCGGAGAAGTTATGAACCACAGAACGTATGGAACCACAGTGGGGGGCAGCTTATCGCTATAATAGAGAAATTTAATAACAAAAAGATAGTCGTAATGAGAGATCTAAATGCAAGATCGAACCTGTGGGGCCAAGGACCTACTAACAATAGAGGATTGGATATTGTAAATATGGTGATTCGAAATGATGGAATTATAAGAAATAATCCATATAGTAGGTCAACATACGAAGAAATTGATTTAACCATGGAAACCACGGCTAAAGATAAAGCCCCAGGCTACGATGGCTTAACATTGGGTATCATAATGGCCTTACATGAAACAGATAAAACAATACTGTGCGATCTTTATAACAAATGCCTAAAAGAGGCTTACTTCCCAAGAGCATGGAAAATCTCAAGTGTGATCTATTTCCCAAAGGAGGGAAGAGATAGAGCACAAGGAGGGTCACACCGTCCAATATGCCTTCTTCCCATAATGGGTAAGATATTGGACAAAATTCTGACAAATAGATTGGTAATTCATCTGGAAAATAAGAGCTTACTCTCAGAAGGACAGTACGGATTCCTTAGAGGGAAAAGTACTTTACACGCACTGGGTAATATTATGAATAAGATAAAAGAAAACAAGGAAAGAAATGAACATTCGTGTCTTATCTCTTTGGACGTAAGAAATGCCTTTAACTCAATAAAGAAAACTTGTATAATAAGAGAGTTAAAAAAGTTTAAACTAGATAAATACCTGTACAAGATGATTGTCAATTATTTAACTGATAGAAAAATTAAATTGAAACACAGTGAGTATGAATACAATATTGGGGTGCCGCAGGGATGTTCCCTTGGGTCCATACTTTGGTTATTATAATCAATGAGATTCTGAATGAGAAAATTTACAGGAACTACTATTTTATTCAGACGTTCGCGGATGATTTGATGATCATTGTGCGAAGTCAAGTTGTATACAAATTTACGGAACTTGCAACTGAGCCGTTGAGAATATGTAGTGAGTGGGCTGATAAAAACGAATTGAATTTCAGCTTTGAAAAATACGAATATACAATTATACCCAGTAAGGGGAAGATAAAAAGGATGCCGCCAATTAAGTTAAAAGAAAATTCCTTAAAGTACAATGATGAAATTATTTATTTGGGAGTAAAAATTGATAGTACATTGAGTTTTCTAAAACACTTAGACATGGTTAGAGAAAAAGCAGTCAAATTTATTTACAAGCTTGCAAGAATTAGTAAAAAGATTTGGGGAATTACTCCAAATATTATTAAAGAAATTTATGAAACGGTAATAGAGAAAATAAGACTCTACGCTTCAGAAGTATGGTACAGAGATGTCAAATTTTTAAATTGCAAGTTAAAACACATTCAGAGACCATTCTTGTTAAATATAACTAAATATTATCGAACAGTGGCGACTGATTCCCTAAATGTATTGGCGGGCTGTGTTCCGTTAAATATAGGAGCTAAAATTAATAGTATAATATATGGAATTTATGATGAAGGAAAAGAATATGATATAAACGGAGAAGTGTTCAATAGGGATAATTGTGAGACCAGAGTGACTAGAAAAGTTAGCATAAAAAATTTAAAGAGCCTGAACTGGTCGATGGATCGTCACCCTCAAACGAAGGTGATTATTTATACAGATGGATCACCAAAAGATGGTAGAGTAGGAGCAGGTGTGGTGATTCACGATGAAGAAGGAGATAAAGAAATGTTAAAGGAGAGAATTGCAGGTGGAAACTCTTATGTAGCGGAACTACGAGCGTTACAACTGGCAGTTCAAAGAATGAAAGAGAAAAAAATCACCGAGTTTGATATATTTACAGACTCAAAGAGTGGTTTGGGAGCGCTAAGAGCAAAAAGCTACAGAGGCGATATAGTACAAGAGATAAAGAATATGATTATACAAGAAAATATGACGGTATATCTGCATTGGGTCAAGGCCCATGTGGGTATAGTAGAGAATGAGGAGGTAGACCAAGTAGTCAAAAATACTACAGAAATGGAGGAAATAGGAGTCCAGTATAAACAAACTAGAAAATCAGTCAAAATTAAAATGAAAAAGTATGAAAAGAAACTATGGCAAGAAGAATGGAACGAAAGTCTAAAAGGAAGAAGAGTCTATGAAATATTCAAGGAAGTAACAGAAGAAAGGCTAATGGGTGACTTTAAGATTAATCAATTTATAACGGGTCATGGATGCGTTGGGGAATATCAGAGCAGATTTCACCAAAAATCAGATATGTGTACTTGTGGAGATATCCAAACGCCAGACCACTGTTTATTTGACTGCCAGCAGTTCAGGGACCTAAGAAATAAATTGCCAGCGGATGTTAGAACATGGACGAATCATAAGTTTTATTGCGACTTTTACTGTAGAGGCTTTATTAGGAAGGTGGTCGGTATACTTATGGATACTTGTATCCCCTTCTCTCATGCCACATAGCAGTATTCTTCTGTTGCAGGCTTGCAGATAACATGCAAGTTTTTGGTGCAGGTTACACAGTATTGCAATTAAGTAAATGTATGTAAGAAGTAGAATGGTTAATAATATAAGTTTGTAAAAAAAATAAAATCAATATATTGTATTGGTAAAGTATTATTTAATCACTGTAGCTGCAAAAATGTTTATACATTTGGTAATGTTTTAGAAATTACACAAAAGTTAGTGTATAGGCAATAGTGTAAACAAATGTATAATTGTGTAAATAATTAGGTTAAATAATATTGTTATGTTTTAATGGAAAGTCAAGATTAAATATTTAAGTTTGTATCAATAAAAATTTGTATTATTGTACGTATGTGAATGTATTAGAGTAAATTGTTTTTATGTGGGCGAATTTACGTAACTGTCAGGTTAAATTGTATTGTCATGTTGATATGTATCTATATAAATTTGATGTAATTATGAAAAAATAATAATGTGAAATAGTAATAATTGTGTAATGATATTCTAAGCATTATAATGCAATCTGTAAAAATAAGCAAAAAATAATAGGAAGAAGAAGGAAAAGAAAGAAAAAAAAATAGGGAAAAGTGAACATAGGAATGATGGTTGCCCCTAAACTGCTAAATTTAAAAACAATTTGTTAATGAATTATTAGTCGGTCTTCGGCTTAGGGGCTGGGGTTGGAGGCCCCGGTATCCTTGAGCCAGTGTGTCCCAGTTGAGTAGGATTGCGCTCGGGATGATTAGTTAACAGTTTTCCCGCATACCTTAACGGTTGGACGGGCATTCAATTGATATCTATTCAATTGATATCTTACCAATATCTTAAAAAATGGGGGTGGTCTGGATTACTCGAGGGCAAGGTTTATTCGATTAAATGTCATAAATTGGTGTGGTACATACTTGGAATATTCAATTCTTCAACTATATCTTGCCAAATTTTATTTATTACATCTTGGTTGTGGTTGTCCTTTGCTCTAAAATCACAAATTTCTGGCCTTGCGTGGACAAGAACTATCCACTTGTCAGCATCAACCTCCATCTCTTTTTATTATAATAATGCAAAAATCCTCAACACGGAGCATTAAGGGGACAGTGGACTTTCAAAATTGTGAAATTTGTCCAAAAATTCGATTTTTTTATTTTATTGAATTGTGAAACTACGGATGAGTAGGAATATGTTGCAAAAAGAATTTTTTATTTCTGTGATTACTTTCCTAGTTATAGGCATTTGCAATTAATTTAGATATTATGTGGTTACTAATAGCAATAACTTTAAATGTGTTTTTCTCAAAATAAAAATTTTCATGCCATACGAATATTCAAACTGCTCCAGGCGCATTTCTAATTATCGTATTACTTTGAAATTTAAGTTTTATATACTTAAGTTTTATATACTCCTGTATATCAAATAAATTTTATTGAAAAAAATTATGCTTTGTAGCTCAGAATTTCTAAATTTTGTACTTGAAAAGATTATTTATAGGTATTTTGCGTAATAAAAAGGGTGTTTTCACTATTATTTTTTTCTCTTTATATTTTTAATGAATGCTAAAATAAGCAATAAGTTTCATTGTTAGTTCTATAAGGTATCCTGTAAATAAAAATTACCATATTATATGTGTTAACCTTTATAGTCGTGATCCGACAAATCGTTATCATGTAGAAGTAATTATAATTGTAGAATCAACTCTTATTTACATCTGGTTTATTAACACATTAAAATCTCGATTAAATAAGTCATTTACAAAGTTTCGTTCCGACGAACGTTAAAATCCACCATGAGAGTAGGGCTCATTATTCAAAGTCCGTACGAGACCCTCTCTCCGTACGCGTGTTGACCCTTTCAACAGTCCAAGTCTATTCTCCTCGTTCGTTACTCGCGTCCGTCTTTTATGCCTCCTTCTCTCTCTTTCTCGAACAACAACCGGCCTTTTTCATCCGCGCTACGCAGACCACCTATCGTGGATTTCATTGTCCATGGTTCCCACCTTGGATGAAGTGCGCCGCTGTGTTTCCTTAATCATTCTAAATGAGCTGACTACCTCCTATTGTCGAGGGTTTCCAAAGGTGTATGGCTCTCGACACCTGTTTGCGTTTCTTTTGGTGCTTATTGAAGACGCTATTACACACGTTCATCAATTCCACTTAAGAATGGAAGACGAGAGTCTGACAATATGCAAAAGAAATGCGCATGGAACTTTTTAATTAGGTCAATTTTTTATATAATTAATAATTAATAATTCATAAATTATTAATATTTCATCTTTAAATTTTAACCACTTTTACATATCTATGGTACTAATCACATATTCAAATTTCAAGCAAATCCATTCAAAACAAAAAAAGTTAGGTTTGAAGGTCCACTGTCCCCTTAATGAAAATAAAATACGCGTGTTCCCGCACATGCGCAGATGAAATGTTTCACCAGCTGTGTGTCGAGAAACATCGGTCAGAGAAGCATACACTTTAGTTGCAGCAACCTTTCCGAAATGCCGCGACGTGTTTCAAAACAATGTTGCATCCGGTGTGCAGCACTCTCCTTTGATTACATTGCAGACGATGCGTCCGATACAGAAAGCTAGAAAAAGAAATTTTGTGCAATGTTTTGTTGCATTCGGTGTGTGGCCAGGAGTAGCGTGGAATTTGACGCTACAGTTAATGTGTGCTAATTTTGCCCCAATTTAATCTAGAATTTATTTAATATCCGGAAATACTTTAATTCAGTCACTCTGTCAAACAATATTTCACGTTAACAGGTGTGTTTCTAAGCCCCAACTTGGAATTCAGGGTGGTCTCCCTTAACAACATCTTTGTTCATTCATGCACATCTGTGCGTAAATAGAATCAACTCGATTTTGTTGAAGAAATCTTTGCGGTTTTATTATTCCCAAGTTACGGTTCTCTTGTTGCAAGAATTTCTTTAAACTACGGTTTCCGGTTTACGGGCTAACAAACAGCGTACCATCTATCAAAACCCCTTTCGAAAACAGTTACTCATTTTCACGGCGCTCAAGGTGACGTTTCCATAATTTGGTGATTAAGTTTGTGACATGGCAGATATGTAGACATTTACAGTTAAGCAATGACAATTTACTTTGATAGATAGACATTAACAGTTAGGTAATGACAATTTACTTTGATAGATAGACATTAACATGTTAATTTTGGTAGAGTACACGAACATTGATATTGGTATTGATAAACTTTAATGTTGACTTTTAAGGCATTGACAAATATGTTATTGATAAATATTTCATTGGTATATTTTTATTAGTGTATATGCCAGATAATATTGGCAAATTTTTATTTTTGACAGAATAGTAACTACTATTTAATCGAATGATAATTTTGTGTAATGAGAATTTTATGTTGTGAGTTTATTAGAAATTGTGAATTTATTGTGTACATTTTTCTTATACTTTGCAATTTGATAGCATGTAGATATAAATAACTAAGGGACTACAAACTATTTTGCTATATTCACTCATTTTGAATTTATTTTATTGTTTTGTACCCAACTGTTCATGAAACTTTGACAGATTGATGTTATATTTTATGCATCTAATTAATTTTTGGCTCACACTTTTTAAGCATGCATGCGCATAAGCAACATTAGGTTTATGTTTATTTATTTATATTTTAGCTATGAGCATATTAGCCATATAGCAATTTTGTTGAGTGACATTATTTTTATTATTACCCTTTGTGGAATTTTCTTATTTGATTAATCAAGTACCTTACAAGATTTGAGTTCCCATATCTCTGGTAGATTAAGTTGACAATTCTTAGAATCATTAGTTTGTTTCGTGGAAACTCTTTTCAGTTAAGTTACGAGCATTAACTTTGTGTTAGTCACTCTGTGTGTAGCAAGGTTTTCCTTTTTGTTAATCAAGTACCTAGCAAGATTTGAGTTCCCATATCTCTGGTAGATTAAGTTGACAATGTTTAGGATTATTAGTTTGTTTCGTGGAAACTCTTTTCAGTCTAGTTACGAGTATCAATTTTGTGTTAGTAACTCTGTATCTAACAATATGATGCATACAATTTAATAATTACCTTTTATGAATGAATAAGCTATCAACAACTAAAGTTTCAACAAAATGTCTGGAAACATAAGTGTATGAGATACAAATTATATGAGTGTATCACTGTTTGTTGATATTCATATGGAATTAAGATATGTAAACAACCATTAAAGGTACAAGTCCCAATCTACAATGCATATGTATACAGATATCTTATAATCTACAGCACATATGCTACTTCTACTTTTGTGTACTATTTTTTATGTACTATACTCTACTTCTACTTTTGTGTACTATTTTTTTGTGTACTATACTCTACTTCTACTTTTGTGTACTATTCTTTTGTGATCACAGGTACGTGACTTTAAATGATATTTTTGTGCATTATGATAATTTGTAATCAATTGTGTTATACCATGAATATTTGATACCTTTACTTGCCACATTAAGAAGTGATCCTTGTCAAATTCATTTTCTTCCTTGGACAGGGGGGAGAATCTGTAGCGTGGAATTTAACGCTACAGTTAATGTGTGCTAATTTTGCCCCAATTTAATCTAGAATTTATTTAATATCAGGAAATACTTTAATTCAGTCACTCTGTCAAGCAATATTTCACGTTAACAGGTGTGTTTCTAAGCCCCAGCTTGGAATTCAGGGTGGTCTCCCTTAACAACATCTTTGTTCATTCATGCACATCTGTGCGTAAATAGAATCAACTCGATTTTGTTGAAGAAATCTTTGCGGTTTTATTATTCCCAAGTTACGGTTCTCTTGTTGCAAGAATTTCTTTAAACTACGGTTTCCGGTTTACGGGCTAACAAACAGCGTACCATCTATCAAAACCCCTTTCGAAAGCAGTTACTCATTTTCACGGCGCTCAAGGTGACATTTCCATAATACAAGCCGTTTCTCTTGCCCCCAAAGGCAATACCGTCAATTGATTCTGTGCAGCTTTTGAGAAAACCGCTTTGGCGATAAATCGCCAAATTTTCGTGAATTTCAAAAGTCGCCAGGTCTCACCTGCTCAGCCAATCACCGCTTTTTAAACTTGCAGCGCTTTTACGTCATAAGCATATGATTGCAACTTTTCGCCCGTTATCGCCCTTTTAACTTAGGGCGCGTTCTGCCTTCACACTACGTACGCTACGGCGCTTGGCATCTTGGCACACAACTTTCGTGTAACCCCCGCTCCATATACTCCTGTCTGAGAAGAACTTGAATACGCAGATACGCATTCACTTACACTCTCATGCACAGACTTTGAGAGATCACGAGTTTTTCTATGTATAATTTTTATGAACCATCATGCCCGCTTTATGTATTTGCTACTAACGATGAAAGTCTCCGAAGTGAGCCTGAATAAAGATCTGTTCGACCTAATAATAGGCTAGCTTTCTTTTTCTTCTTCGTGTGAATTTGGTTCCCGGATTGCAGAAGACGATGGCGCCGCCTGAGGGTATTGTTGTCACATCATGCTAATGCCACTATACAACGACGTTACCGGCCAACATATCTACTGAAGCTAGTTAGGCTTCTAAATTCTACATCACGTTTTATTGAAAAGCGGTTATCATCATCGAAGTAATTTTTGTTTGTTCCTAGCTCCACGAACTTTTCTAGACTGGGTTCATCGGTTTCTTCTTCGACATATACTTTCGGCCATATTCTTCCCGTACGAACAGTGCGTCATCGAGATAGACTTAGTGCCGTGCCGCTTCATTTTCCTATCAATAACTTAGGTGTTATTCTTCAACATAGAATTGCTGTCCTATTTCCCCATTCTTCATTAGAGAATGGATGCCGCACTTCTTTATTAGAGAATGGTGCCGTTCCTATTTGATCTCTTCATTCTTCAGCACACCAGACTAAGATTGCCGTGTCGTCCACAAACATGGCTAGTGTAGTGTGTGGAAAATTTGGATTTCATTGTTATGGACGTGACGATAAATTTATTTAAAGTACCAGAAAAAGAAATTACGTCATCAGCATTTAATAAATTAAATTCTAAAATTTAATCTTTAAAAATTCACCAAAAAATCAGAAAATGAAGTTAAAGATTCGAAAAATATTTCATTTTAAAAACCTGTTAACGCCCAAATTATTTTAAAACGAGAATTTTTGAAAAATATTTTTAAATTACATTTCATCTATACTTATATATAAAGAGAGAGAGCGATTTTGTACGTGGAGGGTAATCTCCGGAACCACTGCACCTATTTGAAAAATTCTTTCACTGTTTGAAAGATACATTATTCCAGATGGACATAGGCTATATATTATGTATATCTGATCAGTAGAAATAAAGTTAGGGGGGATACTCTAGATTTGTGTGCACGGCCGCCATCTTGCATTTTTCCGCCAGGGTTTGGCGCATTTCGCATGGCGATAATTATTGCGTTCTGGTAAAAATAACCCAATGTCAAATTCTCTAATTTTAAGATCAAACAGTTATTTCTGATGTGATCTTTTAATTACAGTATAATAATTTTAGGTCAGATCTTGGCCTTGACCTGGAAATCTGAGTCAAATTGACTATACTCAAAAGAGTAAATTATTTTTAAAACTAAGAGTCTTTTTGTTGAACATTTTTGAATCCATTATCAGTTTTTCGTTAACTTATTAAATTTAAGCTGCTTTTAACTTTTTTTATCGATTGTCAATTAGTATACTATAATGATACACCATTTCATTTATTTGAAGTAAAAATTATCTGCCATCGTTTTTTCGTAAAATGTAAAATACAGTATACATTTTAAATCTATACTTATATATAAAGAGAGAGCGATTTTTTACGTGGAGGGTAATCTCCAGAACCACTGTACCTATTTGAAAAATTCTTTCACTGTTTGAAAGGTACATTATTCCAGATGGACATAGGCTATATATTATGTATATCTGATCAGTAGAAATAAAGTTAGGGGCTTAATCCTAACAATCTCCATTGTTACCGCTACTGTCCTCTATCGCTTTTTGTGCCGAAGTCTTCAACGATCCTTAGCGTGGTGCTATCTATTTATACTTATATATAAAGAGAGAGCGATTTTGTACGTGGAGGGCAATCTCCAGAACCACTGCACCTATTTGAAAAATTCTTTCACTGTTTGAAAGGTACATTATTCCAGATGGACATAGGCTATATATTATGTATATCTGATCAGTAGAAATAAAGTTAGGGGCTTAATCCTAACAATCTCCATTGTTACCGCTATTGTCCTCTACTGCTTTTTGTGCCGAAGTTTTCAACGATCCTTAGCGTGGTGCTATCGCGGTGGGCTTCTGTTCTGACGTTAGCGGTTTGAAACTAGCCGTTCTCCAGCACGCCTTTTTCTTTTAAAAAAATAGCTTTAATTATTAACTAATGTAATATTAATTTGAATATTATTTTAAGAATATTATTTTTTTAAAAATTGAATATTTAAAAAAAACATTCTTTACTTCAAATCCTTTTTTTATTTTTGTATTTTTATCTCAACTCTTAACCTCTTTCTATTATCTATCTATACTTATATATAAAGAGAGAGCGATTTTGTACGTGGAGGGTAATCTCCAGAACCACTGCACCTATTTGAAAAATTCTTTCACTGTTTGAAAGGTACATTATTCCAGATGGACATAGGCTATATATTATGTATATCTGATCAGTAGAAATAAAGTTAGGGGCTTAATCCTAACAATCTCCATTGTTACCGCTATTGTCCTCTACCGCTTTTTGAGCCGAAGTCTTCAACTATCCTTAGCGTGGTGTTACTGCGGTGGGCTTCTGTTCTGACGATAGTGGTTCGAACCTAGCCGTTCTCCAGCACGCCTTTTTCTTTTAAAAAAATAACTTTAATTATTTACTAACGTAATATTAATTTGAATATTATTTAGGAATATTATTTGAAAAAATTTTAATATTATTTAAAAAAAACATTCTTTACTTAAAATCCTTTTTTTATTTTTGTATGTTTATTTCATCTCTTAACCTCTCTCTTTTAAAAAATTAACTTTAATTAATAACTAACGTAATATTAATTTGAATACTATTTTAGGTGCTTAAAATAATTAAAAAAACATTCTTTACTTAAAATCCTTTTTTTATTTTTGAATAAAACTACGGTCTCAAGCACACCTCTTTCTTTTAAAAAAATAACTTTAATTAATAACTAACGTAATATTAATTTGAATACTATTTTAGGTGCTTAAAGTAATTAAAAAAAACATTCTTTACTTAAAATCCTTTTTCATTTTTGAATAAAACTACGGTCGCAAGCACACCTCTTTCTTTTAAAAAATTAACTTTAATTAATAAATAACGTAATATTAATTTGAATATTATTTTAGGTGCTTAAAATAATTTTAAGAAATTCTTTACTTAAAATCCTTTTTTATTTTTGTATTTTTATTTCATCTCTTATTCTAATTTTGGGATACCAATGTGTATCTATACTTCTATAATAATATATAAAAAGAGAGAGCAGATTTTTATGTGGTGGGTAATGTACAACTTTTGTACATTAAAATGTACCTTACATCTTTTCCTTTGTCAACCACAGTCAAGTAACCATAGCAACACCCTTTAGCTTACGGGGTCCGTTTTTCGAAATCGCTCTTTACAATGGGAAAATGTTATCTACTTCCTATCCCCATTTTACGTGGGGGTCATTCAGCGTGGGGGGTCAGGGAGTAGACCCAGTGGGGGACATAAGAGTGGTTAATTGTTTTCTTATTGCTTTCTTACTATTGAAGAAGAATTTCAATAGTAGTTCATCGGCACTCCGTAACTCTTTCATCTCTGAAAAGGCAGAAAATGGATGAACCGCGGGTGAACCGCCCTTCTGATGTCTCTCGCCTGAAAAGAAATAGCCTCTAGCTAGAACGACAAAAGATTATTATTCAGTCCTTTTCAGCAAGTTTCACCCTCCCTTCCCAGAATGTCACCCAATTGTTCTTTGGGGGCAAAGCCGTTAGGAAAGTCACAACGAAGTGGAATTCGAGACAATATCTCTGCCGACATCACACCGTATTTTTCGAGAGTATGTGCTTCGGATATATGCTATCCAACCCCGTAAGGAAAAGGTTTAATATTTTTAAGATTCAAGTAGAGGAGGTATTGATAAATACAAAAAGGATTTTTGAAACTGCCAACGTTAAAGGGTTTATTGAAGAAAACTACATTTGGAAGTACACTTTTTATTGGACATTTAAGGTGTACAAAAAGATTTACACTTTATTGGCTATCAACTGGAAATTTATAGGTATAATATTTTGTTCAACCCGGACAAAGTCGGGACGGGCCGCTAGTATATCATAAATAGAGTAATTATGAAGTATTACTCATTTATCGTAATTAGCAGTTGAGATAACAGGTGATCTATAGATGGATCGCTGGGCGCTTGTGGTAGTAAAGGAGCAAGTAACTTTCCTCTGATCTTATATTTAGAAAATTACGAATTTATTTATAAAAAAATGAAATTTTCACAAAATTAAAATCAACTAAAGAGATTTAAAATAAAAATCTTATTTGACTAATCAAAATTTACTTAGTTACATTTTTATAGAGCAAATTTGCTATAGTTAAGTGTGATATAACGGAAAACCTTTCACTCAAAGCGTTGCATTGCACTTTGTACAAACGTAATAGGCCTTCCCTTACATTTTTGAAATCTGCATCTTCTTTGTGCGTTTAGATAACAAAGACCATGTTATAGGCAAAAGACAAAACCAGAGGCTATCACTTTTAGTCTCGATGACATCATCAGAGGTCTTTCAAAGCTTTTCCTAGAATTTGTTCCTCGTTTGAGGTACCCAACGGCGGTATATCTTCGGATGTCTTTTATACTTTTCTTTTCGCAATTTGATAAATTAAACAGAATATACGTATTTACGACAGCCATGCCAATAACATTTGTAAAGATTGGCCAGTATCATTTTTTTCCACGGATTTGAATGGATTGTTTTTCTAAAAGTCAGTCATGCTGGTCAACACCACCCATATTTTTGTTATACTGGGCTACAGTACGAGGTTGCAAAATTTGGGATTTTTCTTTCAAACCTTTTTGATGCCTTGAAACTTGAGTTAGAGCCTCTATATAATCAAAGTTTGTTGCTGTTGTTACACACTTGTTATCCATCCATTTAACTATAGTTATTTCATTCTTTTCGTCGAAACAGTAGTCATAAGTACCACAATTTTTCTTTTCTAATACTCGTATCTTATCAGTTATTAAAGGGCAAAAAGCAGTTTTGTTGTTTCAAATTGTTCCCTTGGCTCTGAATCCTTGTGTTTTAATTCGGCCAGCAAATCATAAGAATTAAAAAAAATTGTCAAAAAATATGATATGGTTATTAGGATCAGTTACTGGTTGTAGCATTTTTTTCACCACTGGTGTTCCAAACGATTATTTCGAAATTTCGGGAGTATTGTCAAAACTCTCCTTACCACAATATAAGTCAAAATTATAACAGTAGCCCTTCACTCCCCACATGGCCCAAAATTTATAGCCAAATCGTATGAGTTTACCCTTAAGAAATTGCTTGAAAAAATGATAGCCGTAATATCTGATCAACACTCTTCATTAGTTAATTTATCTACGTCAGGCGGTAAAACAATTATATATGACTCAATTTCCTTATAAAACACTTTATTGCATATATTCTAATGCTTATTCGGCGGTGTGAAACACTTTAGGCCGAGACATCCTGGAAAAAATGAGAAGGGGAAAAAACGATATTAGTTACCACTAACGTCCAGCGTTCTATTTATAGATCAGCATGTTTAAACTTAAATTTTAATGATAAAAACAGTTATTTTTCTAATCTAAATAACGCAGAACAATTAAAGAGGTATTGAAAATGTAGAACACATAAGAAAAGTATAACTTCCTATTAAATTTTTTTACGTTGGATACAAAATCGAAAGCTGCACTATGGATCTTCAAAATAGCTAACTTCAGACGTTATTTGCTGGACTGATCTGGGAAAAAATGTTTTAAAACTCGTTTGGGGGTATGGCCACAAGTGTAAAAAACCAGCCAATGACAATAAGAAGTGATTAAAAGATATCGTTTTCAGTGGGCGTTCTGAAAAGAAGGTGATCTATAAATAGATCACTGGGCGGTAACGGGTTAAAGGAATTTTTATGATCTCTTTTGTGATATAAATTTCATAACCCTCAAATTATTATTTTAAACGCAAACTTAAAAAAAAGTTACTAACATAGCTTAAAAATTTAATTTAAAAAAATCTAAGAAGAATTTTTCAAAAATCTTTCTTAGTGCACCTCTACACTATAAGAAGAATCGCCATGCAAAATTTCAGCCCTTTGGATTCAGCGGTTTGGTCTGTGCGTTGTATGACAGTGAGTCAGTCAGTTACGGAACTGTTTTATATATATAGACTAGCTGAAGTACCCGGCGATGCCCGGGATTTTAAGAATGTTTGTTAACCAAAATCAATTTAAAAATTAACACAGTATAAATAACAGAGAAAAAATTTATGTGAAATGTTATACACATCTCAGAATTTCAGCCTTTCATCATTGTAGCACTAAAATCTGAAAAGTAAAAATGTCAAATTTACTTAGCTGTGCTTCGCCCGTCTAGCCGGTCGGTTTAGGGACCCGCTCCCTTCAGCAATCATGGAATAGCAGTGATCAAAGCTAAAATCAAAGCTTAACACAATTATATCACAAAAATATTCCAAAGAGAGAATTCAACGGTAATCCGTATACTGGGAATTAACCCAGTAAAAAAAGATTAATGAAAAAAAGAAAACAAAAGGAGTGATATTAGAAAATTAACTTTAAATAACACCAAATAACTACAAAATAACAATATTCCATGACTATCACAGAAATATTCCAAAGAATTTCAACGGTAATCCGTGTACTGGGAATTTACCCAGTAAAAGACGATTAATGAAAAAAAGAAAACAAAAGGAGTAATATTAGAAAATTAACTTTAAATAACACCAAATAACTACAAAATTCACTGCCCTTCAAAAATATCCAATAAAGTAAACACAGCATAAATAACTTTTAAAAAAACATGTGAAATGTTATACACATCTCAGAATTTTAGTAGATTCAGCTTTTCATTATTCTACCAATAAAAGTTTAAAAGTAAAAATGTCAAATTGTCTAATGTTTGTTAACAAAAATTAATTTAAAAACTAAACACAGTATAAATAACATAGATTTAATAACAGTATAAAAATCATAAAATATATACATTTATAATAAATCACTAAAAGCTTAAAAGTAAAAATGTCTAATTGCCCATATAAATACCTCCATAAATGCAGGATTCTGTAGCCAAAAAAAAAAGTATTAAAGTATTGGTTAAAGGCACTGACTGACGAAAAAATTAACAGAAATCTGCAATTTGGGCTACACGCACCATAAATGCAAGATTCTGTAGCAATAATAGAAACATTCTGTCCTTATTAAACTCCATATAAATCTCTGTTCAGTTAAACTGATCCAAATATTATCTCAAAGTACCTTCATAAACTATGTTTCTCGTTTCTTGATTCGGGGTTCAATATGAATGTTTGTTAACCAAAGTCAAGTTAAACACTAAACACAGTATAAATAACATAGGAAAAAACATGTGAAATGTTATACTCATCTCAGAATTTAGATAGATTCAGCCTTTCATCATTGTACCACTAAAAGCTGAAAAGTAAAAATGTCAAATTGTCTTTTGCCTTGTGAACTCTGCATGAAAAATTAAACACAGTATAAATAAAGTATTGCTTGAATTGAATTTAAGTAAAATGTAAATAATTCAACAGCAAAAAAATAAAGTATTAACGCAGGGTTGTCCAAGCTTCAGCTTCCTTGGGCCACATTGAAAGAATACGAATTGTCTTGGACCACACAAAAATATACCTAACATTAAAAATTGTTGATGAGTAAAAAAAGTATAATGTATAGTTAACATATGTATTTATTTCATTATAAATTTTATTTATAATTAAAAAGATAACTATAGGAGTCATAAAATTAATGTGATATTTGACATTGAATTTGAAAAACTAAAGCTTCAGTATCTGGGTCGATTGAAGTGGTTGCAATTCTCATGGTGTTGTTAAGATGTTCATCCGATATTTTGGTTTTAATTTGACTCTTAGTGTGCTTCACTCTTGAAAATAGTTGTTCACAGATGTACGTGCTTCCAAACGTTGATGACCAGAATAACGCTTGACTATGCAGTGAAGATACAGTGGACGCTCGTTAATTCGAACTCGGTTAATTCGAACTTTCGGTTAATTCGAACTAATCCAAAGGCCCCAAAAAACTTGTATTGGAATTAATGTTAAAAAAATCTCATTAATTCGAACTAAATTTTTATCACTTCGGTTAATTCGAACTAAAAATTTGACAAAAAAATTCTTTTTCTTCGTTTAATGGAGAAAATACACACTGTATTTATTATTTTGTGTGTCAAAATTTCTTTTCTGTGTAAAGAGTTACATGCCTGCATTCCTAGACTATTGCATGTCCGCTAAACGTTAGTAGCTATTGTCCTTCTTATTAGTGCTAAAAGGAAAAAGCAATTTTCCTTTATTTGGGTCGATTTTCTTAGAATTTCAGAAAAACTAGTCTTTACTACAGATTCTAGGGAGCTGCGTCAGTTATAACTGCAGTGCAGGCAAGTTAATGTGGTCTAGTTTTTCTTCCTCATTGTGTGGTGTGAACGTGTAAAAATTCAGGATGTCTACACGTGGAAAGTACAAAACCCTAACTTTGGAGACAAAGATAGAAATTTTAAAGAAAGTAGAAAATGGCGAATGTAAAACAAAGTTAGCAGCTGACTATGAAATTAAAAAAAAATGCCTTGTCAACTAATTTGAAAAACAAGGAGTCAATTTTAGATTCATGGAAAAATCAAAATTTGCTAGAGGAAGGAAACGCATGGTAAATGCGTCCCAAGAAGTTCTAGAAAAAGTTCTACTGCTATGGTTCCAGGATGTTAGATCTCAAAATTTTCCGATAAATGGACCCCTAGTGCTGACGAAGGCTGATGAATTGGCAAGTCGAATGGATATTGAAGAATTTAAATGCAGTGATGGATGGCTTTCTCGATTTAAGTCAAGGCAAAATATTTCTTATCAAACTGTATGTGGCCAAAGCTCTGATGTAAACGAAGACGTATGCACTAATTTCGGTAGGAAACTGCCACGGCTTTTCTCTACTTACCTGCCGAAAGATATTTTTAATGCGGCCATAATAGACAAAGCCATAATGGACTCTATTAAAACTCTGATAGCATTTATTCAGATGGAACCTTCCTCTGAAAATGAATTGAAATGTTTACTTCAAATCGAGAAGCTGGCTGAACAATGTAGGCATCATAAATAGAACCAAACATCCATTTTACAGTTTTTCCCCAAAGTGTAATTCATATTTTTAATAAAAGTTTACTTTATACTGCATATCTTTTGCTTCATTTTATGATTAAGGTAAGTCTGTATTGCTTTTTAATATGTTTAACTTTAGATAACATAGTATAATATATTTTCTGGGGTTATACATACTAGGAGAGTTTCTTCTTCAGTGATACACATTTAAAGTTATATATTTTCTCTTAACATCGGATAATTCGAACTTCGGATAATTCGAACTTTTTTCTCAGAACCTTCGAGTTCGAATTAACGAGCGTCCACTGTATTTATATCTGGGCGGGTATGATTTATGAGTACAACAAAGAGACTCGATTGAATTCCTCTTTAAGTTAGATGTCAGATTGCAACTCTATGCATTCCATTTGACAATTTGCTAGCATTATATCTATACTGACTATAAATATAGTAGAAAACATGCAAAAAAACAATTGTTTATTTTCCCAAAAGTCCTGAAATCAATTTTAAATTCTTGTACTAAATCGGAAAGTAAGGCTGCGTATTTTATAATATTTTTAGAATTGTGCTTGGTCAGAGTCTCGAAATGCAAAAAAATTTTAACATTTAATTGGCTTGCCATAATTGGCATTGCTCAAATGTCAACTTCATGGATTTTACACTGAAGTAAAATCCATGAAGTGACGGGTGTTTGAGTCATTTAAATGGGCATTCAGATCTATCAAAATCTGCTAAATCTGCAAGCCAGTTATCATAAAGTTCTGGCACAGATTACTTTTCAATGTCATAAACAATCTAATATCATCAAGTAGGCTATAAAACCTTTTTAATATTTTCTCCACTGAGCTACCTCATTTCTTAAAAGTATCGCCCTATTCAGCATCCAAGCTTTTAAGAAATTCCTGAAACTGGCGATGAATCAATCCCCAAGCCTTCATAAAATTCACCATTTTGAAGAGGATTTGCATAACACGGTCCATTTTTTCCTTTTCCGCATTACTTTTTATATCAAGGCAGGCTATTAATATATATTTTTTTTTTTTTTGCTTTGAGCTCTCTCTCTCTCTGGGCCGCACTAACACTTGCTTTGGGCCCCATGCGGCCCGCGGGCTGGACACCCCTGTATTAAAGTATAGGTAAAAGACCCTGACAAACGTAAAAATTAATAAAAATCTGCAATTAGGGCACCACACACCATAAATGCAAGATTCTGTAGCAATAAACATCTCCATAATTAATATCTGCATAATAAATGTCTCCATAAATACAAGATTTTGTAGCAAAAATATTAAAGTATAGCTAGAAAGCATTGACAAACAAAAAAATTAATAGAAATATGCAATTAAGAGTTCCACGCACCTAGTTTATTCTATTCTCCTCTTTTTTGAGGGGAAGATGCATTCATTTTAAATGCATTCAACTTGAATTTAAGTAAATGAAAAGTGAAACTAATATAAAAAATTAGACTATATTTAGTAACATTAAAATGAAATATGTTAATCATTTGACAATATTAAACCAGTTAGGTATATTATAATGTAAAAAAAAATAGTTATTACATATTAAATATTATTTCCAGGAGGGTGGATATTGTTCTGAGTTCAAGACACTTACTGCAAAAAGCTATAGTACCAATAATGCATAACCAAATCTATAAGTTGTACACATTTCTAAAGAATTGGAACCATGAGGAGTATCGAAGTTAAAAGGATTCGAACGTAAATACTTTAAAATTAATATTTTGAAAAATATATTTCCTTTGAAGCATTCAGCTTTTAACATATTTTTTTAAAAAAAAGGACTAAAATAATACAATAAATATATTTCTATTTTACAGGGCAGAACATATATATATATATATATATATATATATATATATATCAAGATCCATTGCATCTCTAATAGAAACAGAGAACAAATAATATAAACTCCATACTTTTGCACATAAACACTCATAATATCTGTAATCAAAGCTGTTATCAGGTGCTAAAACACAAATAATTATTAAACCGAAAAAGTGAACACAATAAAAAAGGATTAATGTAAAAAAGAAAGCAATAGGGGTAATATTAGCAAAATAACTTTTAATAAAACAAACATTTAATACAAACAATGAAATTAAAAATCAATACTCGGTAAAATTAATATTTTTCTTTCAAAAACTGCTATTACGGGTTATTACCTTAGCACCTCTGGATAAAGTATTGAACTATAAGTGTACGCAGAAAAAATTATCAGTTTTTAAAGCTCTTTCCAATTTCCCGCCAATAAATTCCTGTCAATTTTCATTCCCGTCGCTGCCGACAGATGGCTGCACCATACTGGAGATGGGTGATTTGATTTCTCAGCGGTGGAGTGCTTTTAGAATTAAAATATCTGTAAAACTATTAAAGTAACAGAATAACTGTAAGCAGAAAAATTATCAGTTTTCAAAGCTCTTTCCAAATATGTAACATTTATGTACTTTCATGAAAAAAAAATCCATCGATTTTGACATTTTATTAATAAAAGTGAATGTTTGCGTGTGTGTGTGAGTGTGTGCGGCCCCCAAGCGAATCTGTGAAAATTACAGCTGTGAAATTCGACACACGAGTAGTGAAGTGTCAGAACTTGTGCACCTCGAAGCCCGAATTTAAAATTTTATCACCGTTAATTTTTAATTAATAAAAAAAACCAACAATTTTTAAAGGGTGAGTCCAGAAATGGAAGAGCCTCGCAGCCGGCTTTCCGCCATATTTTTTAAAATATTTGAAAATGGTATTTTTTTTCATGAAAGTACATAAATGTTACATATTTGGAAAGAACTTTAAAAACTGATAATTTTTTCTACGTACACTTAATCTGTCACTTCAATAGTTTTAGAGTTATTTGGATTCTAATCTTATTTGGATATTTGGATTCTAATCACGGAAGGGTTAAGGCCGTGGCGCCATCTTTCGGTTCTGATTACAATTGAGTGCTTTATTAAGAAATTAAATGAAACTAACTCCTATTGAAATAATCACAGAGTTGTTTAATAAAAATTAAAATGTTAAATGCATATAAGAATTGTGGAAGAAATATAATTCTACAAGGGATTGTTATTCTTGGGTTATACAATAAAATAGTTATTTGGATTCTAATCTTATTTGGATATTTGGATTCTAATCACGGGAGGGTTTAAGGCCGTTGCGACATCTTTCGGTTCTGATTACAATTGAGTGCTTTATTAAGAAATTAAATGAAACTAACTGCTATTGAAATAATCACAGAATTGTTTGATAAAAATTAAAATGTTAAATGCATATAAGAATTATATGGAAGAAATATGAGTGTGACACATATTTATTGTTGCACCACAAAATTTAAATACCTTTATTCGTTGTTTTTTAGTGTTTCCATTCTCTGACAATGATTGCTGTAGGGAGCGGGTCCCTAAACCGACCAGCTAGACGGGCGATGTCTAGTTTCAAATATAGCGGCTTTGAGGCTCTTCTATTTTCTGGACTCACCCTTCAAAAATTGTTGGTTTTTTATTAATTAAAAATTAACGGTAATAAAATTTAAAATTCGGGCTTCGAGGTGCACATGTTCAAACTCTTCACCACTCGTGTGCCAATTTTCACGGTTGTAAGTTTCACAGATTCGCCTGGGGGCCGCACACACACACACGCAAACATTCTCTTTTATTAATAAGATAATACTATCTATGTTTCACGAGCTTTCAAATCATCAATAATTAGGACTTACTGCTTTTGGCAACAAGTTTTAATTATTGCTTGGAAACGATGTATTTTTTCAGTTAAAGTGTTCTCGTGCTCTTCTTCTTCTTCTTTTTTTTTTTTCTTTGGTGTGTGTGTGTGTGATATGTGTTATGTGAGTGCTTGGCTCTTAAGATATGTCTTTATGAATTATTTTTAATGTGAATAATAGGTTTTGAAAAGTGAATAAAACCTATAATGTTTCAGATGCTCTTGTGTTATTATTACTTCTGATTACTATTATTACTTCTGATTCGAATTTGAGGTTCCGGATCGGAACATCGCGAGTTCCCCTGATCTATCGTGTAGTGCTTAAATCTGAGGCATCTCTTACGTCACAAATCTAGTCAGAATCAGAATGGGAGGACCTTGTAAAATATTATGAATGACTGACAATTTTTTCGACCAATGAAGCATAGGGTGTCTCTTATTATGCGAATAATCGCGCAGAGAGAGAAATTCATTTTGAGTCTTGCTGTAAATTTTCTTTGGCATTTGTTTTGAATCTGTCTAACACTGCGTCTGATAGCAATAAATTATGTAGATATTACATCTTAGTTGCTGCTTGAAGTATAAGCCGATGGAAATGATCAAGATATGTCTTCAGTTTTTAAAAAATAAAGAATTAATTTTTTTATGAGGACTGACTTATTCTAATTTTTATTGAAATAAAGAGGATTTTGCAAATGATGCCTTCTGAAAAAAATATGTTAAGTGATGTTGAGGGTTTATCTTCAAAAGAAGCTTTAAATAAACTAAAATCAGCTATTAAAGAAGAATTAGAGAAAGAACAAGTAAATCTATATGGTTATTTAATTCTAGGTTAAGTGTATACTTAGTTTCTGTCAATTATTCAATTTTGACAGATTATTATATGTGGGTTATATCGTTTTGTTCAGAATTGTGATGATATATTTACTTTTGGAAAGGTGGGTGCATATGAGTACGAAAATATTAAAATTCAATTGCGTTTTCAGCTGTTACGATGCATCTCTTGTTACAATTAATTATATTGCAAACGAATTACATAGCGAATCATAATCGCTTTACTCCCTGTGAGAAAGACATGTAACTGACTTTGCTTACTATTTATTTAAAATATTAGCGCGTATAAATTATCTGTGGGAACTTTTTTGAAGGTACTTATGTAGTAGGAATAATTAGTGTCTCTTAGAAAACTTATACTCGATGCACATGCATTTTCAATGCTTATATTTGATTAAATGCTATATCATGTGTAAATCTCTAGATTTGAACAGATTATATTCAACTGTAGTTAGTTGTTATCAATATTATGGGTATATTCTGCAGCATTGTACGGTTAGATTTTTATATGCTGTATTTAAATTTTAAAAAAAAGGTAGAAATATCTAAGCATACAGTTTAAGAGAGCCAAGAAAGATTTGTACATGATTTTATATTTATGCTTGTATTAAAACAAATGAGTTTGGAAGATAGACTTTAACTTTTATAAAATATTTTTATTATTATTATTATTATTGAAATGTGGTAAGAAGTACCCAGTTAGTTCATAATTGTTTTACTTAAAAAATTAATCTTATTTAACATGAAAAGTTTTTATTGAACTTTTGTATAAAAAAAGAAGGTACTTGATATTTTCTGGGAAAATTTTTTTGAATTATATTCATGCTATGTTGGTTGTTATAACAAACTTTCTATTTTGACCACAAGTGATTTTCATTGCTGACAGTTCCCTGATCATTAAATATTGCACCTTATCAGCACTTCATGCTATGTATAATTATCATATTTAATTATATTTTATGATATTGTCACCATTGGCCATGGAGAGTAAAAATTCATTTTGTTACTCTGGACTTTTTTCACTTACCTATAACTAGGGATACATAAATTTTACATAAAAAATATAAAAATTTTGCCCCCCCCCCAAAAAAAAACAAACAAACAATAAACAAACATAAAACTTCACATTTATTTGGGAAAAAAAAAATCTAAATTCCAAATTTTCGCTTTTATTGGAAAAATTACATTTATATTTACTTGGGTAGGTACATATCAAAATTCTTAGTTAAAAGCTAACATTGTAGTAGTCTCCACATTATGTTCCTTAAGTCTTTGCCTTCTGTCAATAATTTCTATGTTGTACATACTAAAATATCTCAGTATCAACTCTGTTAATAGGACTATAGAGGCTTTGTATAGCTGCCTTTGCAAAGTTAAGGTAGCAGCATTTCGTTGCAATTAAAATCTGTATAACATCAACAGAAGTCTCTTGGTTGACTACTGTACTAGTAAGTAGCTGAAATACCCTTGACTCTGGCGCTCAAGAGACGTTCTTAAATCTACTAAATTGTTCCACAAACATGATGGTTGACTACAGTTAGATTTTTAGGTTAGACTCCGATACGGACAAACTGTCCAGTTGAAATTCGGAGCAAATTCAAAGGAGAGGGAGATTTACCAGTTAAGACCGTGGATGGTCTTAATTAAGCAGTTATGTTAATAAATTATTAACCTAATTTCGCTGAAAAAGCTGTTTATCACCGAGTTATCGCCGAAAAGTAGTAAAAAATTAATTTTCGCATTTATTTGCTCATATCGGCAAATTTTGCATTTATTCGCATCTATTTCGTAAATGCGAAAATTGTATAGCTTTGTATAGCTGCCTTTGCAAAGTTAAGGTAACAGCATTTTGTTGCAATTAAAATCTGTATAACATCAACAGGAGTCTCTTGGTTGACAAGTAGCTGAAATACCCTTGACTTTGGCACTCAAGAGACGTTCTCAAATCAACTAAATTGTTCCACAAAACTTGATGGTCGATTTTTACAGTTAGATTTTTAGGTTCGACTTCGGTATGGAAAACTGTCCGGGTGAAATTCGGAGCAAAAACGAAGGAGAGTGAGATTTCTCATCTAAAGACCGTGAATGGTCTTAGTTAAGCAATTATGTTAATAAATTATTATTATTATTACCTAATTTTGCCTAAAAAGCTGTTTATCACCAAATTTTTGCCAAAAAGTAGTAAAAATTAATTTTTGCATTTATTCGTTCATATTGGCAAATTTTGCATTTATTCGCATCTATTTCATAAATGTGAAAATTACGTATCCCTACCTATAACATTCATTATTTTCATCATCAATTTAATCATTCTTATTCTCTAAGTTGTAGCTGTTTGTCATCATATTCTTATGAATTATGTTTGAAAAATTGTAATATTATTAAATGTGATAACTATACACATGATGCTGTTAATGAAATATATATGTCAATAGAAATGATAATTAGCCTGATTACATGGTAGTAAAAATACTTATTCTCTGTCATGGGCAACTTGGAACAGAACATGTTGCATACATTTAATTTTCTGAGCACAACCGTATTTGTACAGAAATAGTTTTAGTTAGGAGGCTTGAGTCAAAGTTTAGTTTAGGCTTGAGTCAACACAAATTTACTAGTCTCCATGTAACTCTTGTTATGAATTATTACAAAATACTGCTACCTAATAGCACTATAGCAAGCAGTTAAAGAAAGTAAAGCACAAATGAAATCAGTGTTTGGTATTTTTTCTATTTCATAAACCATTAATAGTAGGTGATAATAAAGATCATTATCCCTGATTGATTGTAAATATCATAAACATACTCATGTATTCATACTTACATCTTATATTTATACTTACTTTTATCATCTTTTTGCTTATTATGCACACCTTGGATATAACATTAATAGAGAGTTATATATTTATTGTATGGATTATATATAGTTTAATATAATAATGTTAAATTCACTTCATTCTGCAGGTAAATGTAATGTTTTTCTAAGTGTACCATTTATCAACATAAATCTCTTAATCTTCTGTATTTCCCCCAATTGTGTTAAATCACTTTGATTTTCCTCTTTGTAGTTTATACATAATTGTTATTGCATGAATATGAGTTACTGAGTTTCTATAGATTCAAATTGCTGAAGGTAATTTTTTTTTTTTTTTTAAAGTTGTACCATTAGAGATAACAGCTTTGCTGAAGATAGCATTTTTAAAAAATATATTTTTTCCTAATTATTTTTATCATAGAAACCTTTGTAGAATTAATTTAATCCAAATTAGAATTTTAATTTTTGGTTTTGGAAAATGCACTTTTTGTATTAATGACTTTGAAATTTTATGTAATTTTTTATATTAAATTGGAATTTAGTTAAGTTTTAATTTGTTAATTTTACATGACATTCTTATATTTTCATGGTTTTGGCACAATGTATGTTATATGTTTTACTGATATAACAATAATAATAAAAAAAATAGTTTTTGTGCTTTGAACTTCTTGTGTAAGTACTTTTTATATAGTCTGTATTCTATAACAGTAATTAAGATTATAAAAATTTCTTTTATTTAAATTTTTTAAATTATCTAAATCTTAATTTTCAGTCGGCAAATTCCTTTAAATGTATACCCTTATGGGTAAAAGAAGCATTTCATCATAAAAGCAATCATTCTACTTTTCCTTGGACTAGTGCTATGATACTGTGTATTGTAATCCTAGTTCTGCTCCTCTATCAAGTGTACGGAGATCCAAAGTATGTATTAGAAATTTTTAAAATTTGCATTTTAACTAACATTTATGAAACATACTAGAAGGTCATATATGTATTGTAATTTCACATAAAACCCAATATACTTTGTTCTTCAGAAAAAAGTTGTTTTAGTTTCATATTTGTTTTTACTGTGTGTGTTCTGTTTTCTTTTGTATTTTTTGGTCAAATGAGCAGTTTAAACTTATTTGTTATTTCTATGACATAATTTTTACCATAGTAATCTTACATAGAGGCCAAAAACTGTTATTTGTTGCTGTTTTCAGTTTGTTATTTAAAAAATGTCGCAGCATAGACTTTTAAAGGTACTTCCTTACTAAAGTGGCTTTGGAGACAGTTTTTGAGAAAGTCAGATCAATTGCCAAAGTTAACAACTTGGTGACTCTGAAAAACACTTTGACCTTTTCTTGGGCAAAAAGTTCGAAGTTCAAATTTACTTTTGCTGTAAATTATATTAAAAAAAAGTATTCTAAAGATAAATATTTTCAGTTAAAGTTGTTTAAACAGATATGCAAATCATACAAAGACTTTTACTCTGAAACTAATTGAAAACTACTACTTAGTAGAATAATTGAAGACAACAAGATATCAAGGTATTCATTATTCATAATTTTCACTCTTTGTAAATTGTGAAATAAATATCTTTAAATCGACTTAGTTATCTTTAAATCGAATGTTTTTTTGTTGTTTTTTTTTTGAAATTGTAGCTGCTATAACATATTCTTTTTTGTTTTTGCCAAGGCTGTTTTAAATTACACGAAGGCCACTTTAATAAGTGGTCTTGGTGTAATTTAAAGGAAGTACTCTAATAAATACTGCAATGAGGTTTGACTATAATTCAAATTTACCAGATTATAAAATAAAAATTTTCTGTTACAAATTGTTCATTTTATTTTGTTATGGGTTCATGTTATGGATTTTTTAAAATTAAAATATGTGTAAAATAAATGCAACAATACTAATTAAAAGATGTATGAAATTTATGTAGTGAATTTTTAAATTGCAGAAAGGCTGACTTTGGATTGGGAAGGATAATTCATATCTAAACATTAAATAATTAAAAAATTATTAGAAATTCAAAGCTAACTTACAATGACAGTTGAATGACCAGGTTAATTTATAATGTCTGCAGTTTAATGTTTTGCAGTTATAGTTATTATTGTTATTAAAATATTCTAATTGATTTACTTCACATCAATTTGTTGGGAAACTTAATTTTAAAAAATAGGTTTGAAAACAGTATCGGATAATCATATTAATCTGAATGCTTTATATATAATGTCCACATACAAATTATTAGTTTTTTTATTTGTACGTTAAAAATTTGGGTTTTATATATATATATATATATATATATATATATATATATATATATATATATATATATATATATATATATATATGTATGTGAAAGAGAGTAAAGTCCAGACAAATAAACAACAGCAACAATAACTATAAAAAATAAAAGCAAACTGTAATATATTTGAAAGTAATTTTCAAATATATTACAGTTGTATATTAATTATTAATACAAATGGTTCTATAATAAGGCATTACCACTGGTCTATTCTATGGAGGAAGTTAAATATATGATTGTTAAAATCAAAATAAAAGGAGTGGTATCACTTCTTTCATGAGATGGTATCACTTCTTTCATTGTCTAAGCTTTATTTATTAAAAGTTGCCACAATTTTAATGATTTCAAGTTTTTTTATGTATATTATTTCCATTTATATATATATATATATATATATATATATATATATGTGTGTGTGTGTGTGTGTGTGTGTGAAAGTGATATTCATGAATGGTGGAACCAAATTGTGAATAAAGATAATTATATAAAAATCAAATTTCAAGTTTTTATATGCAATTAAAGCTAACAGATGCTTAAATTATTATTCCTTGTCTCAGCATCATCTTATTTGTTAAATTATTATATATATTTACCAAAATATTTTGATTGAATGAACTTATGAATGTTAAATAATTTAGTAATTTGCATTTTATTTAATTAAGAAGACTGATGCTCTATAATCTCACTTTATTTATGTTAATATTCATGTATTTTATAGTTATAGGATGAAGACTATCTCAGCTGAAATATTCTTTCTCATTCTTTTTCTTTTGATGAATTTATTGATTGTGGCTTGGGATAGTATGTTAAGACATACTGAAATGGCATCAAGAATTAAATCTGTTTTAAATATTCTTGAAGGTAAAAAAGCTATATATATATATAAAATGCAGTTTCATTGCAATAAATTTAACATTGTTTTTAAGATTAGTTTTTTTTTTACTGCATAGTTTGAGCTGGACAAATATAAATTAATTCTTTTTGACGTATTAATTTTATCACATTTTATATTTCCCCCATCATTCTGAAACTAATTTTGCAAACTAACTCATAAGAAATTAAGATTTTGATTCTGTTGCATGTTTGATCTTTGATGAAACATTATGTAGCTTTTTCATTTATTTTTGGAATTGAATCAACCGTTTCTTCCTAAGACAGGTTGTTTATCCTATTTTAGAATAAGCCATAGAACTAAATGCAATATGCTTTTATTTAACAACATTTTATCTATAAAATCTCAATGAGGTTAGAAAGTTCAGGAGTTCATAGATAAGTTATTTTTAAGAGCTTCATCTAAGAAAAAATTCCCTCATCTTTTTAATATTGCTTTTATGTGTATGACTATGTAATAATTTAATAATGTGATTTTATTGTTGACATTATGTTTTATAAAAATTGGAACATTGATTGTTAATGTTGCTATTGTATATAAATACATTATATTTCTTATTATTGTATAAATAAAAATGACAAAATTTAAATTAAAAGGTAACAAAATATGTTCCAATAAATTTCTTACTTGTCAAAATTGCTAGGATTTTGCTAGAACATCTGTATAATTGTCATTAGTAATTCTATGTACTTAGCATGTGATATTTGGTATGGAAATAGTTTCTGCTGAATTTAAAGATATGGTAATATTGAATGTTTTTCATCTGAAATTGAATCACAGTATATAACAATACCTCCTTCAGCTGTAAAAATCTTTATTAATGCTCATCTTTAAGGATGAGTTTTGTTCAATTATCAAAAAGTTATGCTTTTAAAAAGTGTTAGTGTTCACTCTTAACTTAATTTAGGATGCATATCAAAATGAGTGTCTAAATGTTCATTTTAGCTGTAAGGAAGGAATAGTTGAGTTACAGACATTTTGTCAAAAAAGGTGTATTCTGTAGTTTAGGAAGGTGTCATGGCTAGAAGGTTTAATAATGCTTCTTATGTTTTATACTTATCGTAAATTCTTAATGACATTAAAATTAATGATGTTAAATGGCACCATTTTTAACTTTGTTAACTGAAAATCAAAGCTTTGTTGCCCTTATTTTGCTATAAAAAATCTTATTTAACCTTAAAATTGAATTATATTTTTGATCATTTTGTCTTCTAAATAAAGTTACTTATTAGTCATCTGCTTTCATTTCCGTCAGAAAATCAGAATCATATGTGGGAATTAGGTCAGTATTCAAATCTTCATACTCCCCAGTCTCCCTGCATATCTGCTCAATGGACTTATCGAGATGGACATCTGCTTAATTTGCCTTCTTCATTATTAGTAGAAGGAGATGTTATTTTAATGAGACCTGGGCATGCTGCTCCTGGACAGTGTATATCCATTTCTAAGGTATTTGTTTTCCTCGTTCTTTTCAGTGCACATTATATTGCCCATGTAGTCAGATTATGTGATATATAATTGGTAATTGTATGTTATTACATTGTCAGAATATAAAATTGATTTTAATTTATTAAGAATTATTTACTCTTTGTTTAGTGCAAGTTTTTGCTTCAGATCAAAAGGTGTAACTACAGACTGTTTGTTTTAAACTACATGTCAGGAACTCTAGCATCCAACCTTTTAAGCAATTATAGTGTCTGTATGTTCCATGTTTTAAAAGGTTTTTCAGATTCGCATATCATGTTTACTCACGGGGTATCGATGATCCCATTCCTTAGCTATTTTACGTTGACAACAATAAATATCTCTAAGGCACATATTTATGACTTAATAGAAGAGGCCTACATTAATACAGTTAATTTTTTAAAAATAATGTTTATATAAATCTGGCATTTTGTAATAAAAATCCATTCTTTATGCCTAATCTATTCTTCATTTAAGTTTTCCATCTCATGTTTTTAATGTATTTTGTGACATGCATAGAATCTACCCATTCATTTACCTGAAGCCTTAAAATCTGAGAACCTGAGTCATTTTTATGATTTCTGATATATCTGATTTAAAAGAAGAAAGAAAAAAAGAGTAGCATTTTTGTATATTTAGTGTTTGATGAATAAATAGCGAATACTTCAGTTTAGGAGATAGATCTTTTGATCTTCTGCCAATACTGTTAATTCAACATAATATAAAATCATAATTATTTTTTTAAATATAATTCACTCGAGATTTTCTTGTACTGAATGTGTCATTGTACAGTCATATTATGTATTTCACCGACATTCCTTTATTCATTGTGTATGAAATGTTTTTGCTTCTGCAACATTTAAAAAAAATTTTTTATTTTTTTTTTAATATCCATTAACAAAGATCAGGATATATTTTACCATTCACCTTTTACTAGGGACTGTTCTCAAAATTAAAATATGTTACCTAAAATTGTCCTATTGAGGGAGTAGGCAAATAATCACTGTTTTGAAATTACAATTGCTTTACAATGTTATGCAAATGTTGTTAATCTTATGTGAATGTAATAAATATTACACATATTGTGAATGTTAGTCATCTGAAAACAGAGAGAAAAATATATAATTTAGTGTATAATATAACACCCCCTCAAAATTGCTTTGAAGGAATACAAGCTGTTTTTCAGAGATTCTGAAATAAGTCAAAATTAAAAAGCAAAGGATATGAAAAATATTCTGAACTGGAAGATATAATAGTGGGAGATTTGTCTTGTATTGGCATCTAAACCTTTTTTAATTACACATGTACAAGAAAAACAAACAAAAAAAATCCACAACTATAATTAAAAGAAAGTTTCCAAACAGAGGAAGATAAACTCTAATTATTTAATTCATGGTAACACCAAGATGTGAATGAATGCACAATAATTTGAACAATATTGTATGCAAGACAATAATGACAGTACTCTGTATTTTGATTCCTCTTTTCCTGCAGTGATGATGTAGGCACTTTAGCTGATAAATACTTAATGTTTTGCACTCTTTATTTTATCTTTCTTTGCATATTCAATTTAAAAAAAATCATAGATAAACAAACAGACTGAATGTGTTTTATAGAGTTTAGGTTTACTGAGTACTTCATTCTCTAATTATGTTATAAACAATATTTTGTGTAAGTTCTTTCTCTGCTAATGACTACTGTTTATAGAGACTTAATAAATGTATACTGCTTTCAGTTCTGTACTATTTAGAATTATGCCTTAGAATGATATTTTACTGTGTAATGTTCATTTTCCTTGTTTTGGGCATTGCAACTCTGTAAATAAAAATTGTCTATGAATAAAAAGTGTCTATGAATTGTAAAATAGATATTATCATCTTCAGATTGATTGCATTTAGTGATGATGTGATTGTCTATGTGTTCACACACTCCTCTCCTATGTGTATTAATTTTGAAATTTTTATGTTTTATCAGAATCATATAATGTACTTAGAGCAGGAGCACTGTATTTGTAGATATTCATAATTATTTTAATCATGCATTTTAATATTTTATAAACTGTTTCAAGTTTCCCATTAGAAATATACTAAATGTGAATATCAATGGCAAGCAAAATTAGTTTTCCTTCAAACTTTTATCTTCTGTTATATATTTTTTTAACTGTCAATAGAATCAAAGTGTTCATCGGCAGTTGAGTGGAGGCCAGATTTTTGCACCTACTAATGACTACTTATCAGAAAATTTCAATAGCCCACGTCTTAGAAAGCCAGCTCATAATGCAAAATTCATTATGCTAGAAACACCATGTCTTAAAGGTGTCAGGTATGTATATTCTTTCTCAATCCATATTTAAAATATTTTTATTTTTGCATATTGTTAAAAAATATTTTATGGTAAAAATCTTAAGTTTTTTTTAACTTTTCTCAAATTATGCTTGGTTTTATTGCTTCTCCTGATTGATTGGCTATCTTATATTTTATAGATTTTTTTTTTTTCTTTTTCTTTTTTTGAGTGTTACCTTTTTCATGAGGAATGTCATTTTTTTCTTTTATGAGAGTTACCTTTCTGCCCTTTTAGGCTTTCCTTGCAAAGATCTTTGAAAAGACCTGTTACTTTGTTCAGCAAAGAATATCATGCAGTTGTATTTTATTATTTACAAAGAATCATACTTCCAATAGCTGTTGTGAGTATTGCTTTTAATTTGAAATTAGTATATAATTTCCTAAACACAATTGTTTTCTCAAAATTTATTGTATCATTTCTTATTTACAGCTATAAAAAATAGAACTAAATAAGGTCAAAGTCTGTTTAAAATGATTTTTTTATGGTTTTGATAAGTGTTGTTAGCTGGTATAATTAAATGTATAAAATGAAAATTGCCTAAAATTTTTTCACTTTCCATTTTCCCTATTTTTGTTAACCTTTTCCTTACGGGGAGGGATAGCATGTATCCCAAGAATACAGGCCCAAAAATGAATATCTATACTAATATATAAAGAGAGAGCGGATTTTGTATGTGGAGGGTAATCTCCGGAATCACTGCACCTATTTGAAAAATTCTTTCACTATTTGAAAGGCACATTATTCCAGATGGACATAGGCTATATATTATGTATATCTGATCAGTAGAAAGAAAGTTGGGGGCCTAAATGTTGAGCTGTTGCTTCACCTTTACAATTTTTACTTTGTCAACCATAGTCAAGTAACCATAGCAAAACATCAAACGATATTTTCATTTATTATCAGTAAAACATTTAATATTTTAAAGATTCAAGTGGAGGAGGTATTGATAAATACAAAAAGAATTTTTGAAATTGGCAACGTTTAAGGGTTTATTGACGAAAATTACATTTGGAACTATGCTTTTTTATTGGACATTTAAGGTAAAAAAAAGATTAACAATTTATTAGCTATCAACTGGAAATTTATTGGTATAATACAGAACTTTATTTAACTTATAAACTGTATGTTTTTGAATTTATGTACAATTTTATGCACAATTTGCATAAATCAAACTTGAATTATTGAACTTTATTCAAAAATCAGTGTTTCATTGAAACTGTGAAATTTATAGATTATTTCGAATAGGCCTATGTTTCTTCCTTTATAAGTGAAAAAGCATTGCTTCAATTGAGCTGAAATTTTGTATAGGTATAGTTGATAGTTAATATTAAAACATAGGCATTATTTTTTGAAAATCGGGCCCAGGAGTTTTTTATTAATGTTTTAATGATTTTGCCCCTAAAAGTTGCTTATTTCGACAGCCTTCCATGGCTGTCCTTGCTGACAGTGAGACTATGTGGCCGAATCGTACCAAAGTCGGCATGTGTGTGGCCCCGGACATGATTCAATGCCTGACATAGCTGGATTTTTGTATTTTTAATTTTAAAAAAAGTTATTAAATTTCTTGTGCCATTTTTGGTGCTTTTTTTGTGTGTGGACTCTGTAGCAGATAGGCTATGCAGCCGAATTGTATCAAAATCAGCATGCGGGTGGCCCCGGACATAATTCAGTGCCTGACGTTACAGTTTCTAATAAAAATTTCTTTTGCCATCACCATCAATAAATCCCAATGTCAAATATATAAATATATTCGACTTGACTTGTGGAAAGATTGCTTTACTCATGGACAATTATATGTTGGACTCTCTAGGTCAGGAAATGCGGAGAATCAATTTATTTTAAAGCCTCAGAAAAACAAAACAAAAAATGGGGTATACCATGAAGTTTTAAAATAAATTATACCTACCTAATATCTACTTAAGATAGATAATTGTTTAATTTCGACAGTCGGGACGGGCCGCTAGTATATATATATATATAAATATAACTAAAATTAAATAATTCAACAGAGCTAGATAATTATAGTAAGAATATAGACAAAAACACACAGAAATCACACACTCAGGGCTCCATGCACCATAAGGCAAGATTCTTTAGTAGTACCGGCACTAAACCAAAAATTGAAATAACCGACTGGTCTCTTCATCAGGAGGCCTAACCAAATCAGTTACTTCAAGGGGGAACTTTCTGAATAGGATGCAGGTCTAACCAAAAGACATCACAAGGCCCCAAGATCCCCATTGAAACAGATAGTCAAATCAAATGAAAAATACATGGACAACTTGCACTTAGGACTCAATGCACCGTAAATGCAAGCACATACATTCCTAAAGAACACAAATGAAAAGACAGAAATGCAAAAATGTCCACTTACCCTAATTCAGTGAATAATGGTTATATATATATGTGTATGTATATATATAATATATAAAAATAATTTCAAACATATATATATATGTTTATATAATAACCTCTTAAATGGCCATTCTTATAAAGGGGGTATGAAATTTCCCATTCTAAAGAGGTAATCCGAAAAATGGGCCCCATGAGCTCTAAAGGTTAATAATTGTAAATGTATACTTTTTTATATATGCAGTCGGACCTCTATTTAACGAACCTTGCGAACTTTTCCTTGGAGCCAAGATCATTTTGCGAATTTCTTCGTAAAATAACCTCCAAATAGCGATGTGCATTCTCTATATAACGAACTTTTTCTTGTGATTCAATATATTTTTCTCCATATTTCTCAAAATATTTCTGAACATTTCAGACTAATTCTTTCTTTTAACACATTCCGACGTGGATTACAGTTTGAAGAAAATACGCCTGAAGGGGTTTTGGTGCATTGCAAAGATGCAAGACGTATTATGAAAGAAAGCACTTTTTCAAGCAAAATTAACAAACTTTACCAATAATTCAATTTAAGGACGCATGTTGTAATGTAAGCTTAAAATTACTTGTTAGAATAAATGCGATAACGTCATTAAAATTCATTAATTTTAATAAAAATTTTTAAAATTGAAAATAGTGTATACCCGGACAATGTTTTGTTTTATTCTTGTTTTCCTTGCAGATTTCTGCTTGATGGGTAAGATATATAAAACAAATAGTTATTAATTTACAAAATAAAGGTGTGATTAATTACTTTTATTAATAATATTTAGTGTTTATGAATTTAAAATCTGTCTTGTGTAGTTTAAAGTATTTTAAAAGGTAAATCTCTATTTAACGAATTTTCCATATAACGAACTTTTTTTCGGGATTTAGCGACTTTGTTAAATAGAGATCCGACTGTATATATATATATATATATATATATATATTTGTGGGTGTGATTTGTTCGGAAATTATACGTCTTACTTAAAAATGTTAAAAACTCATTTATTAAAAAAGAACGATGATATGATGCGGTATCTACAGATGAAGAAACTTGCAATTAAACTGGATAGTCGACTCCACAGCACTTGACTCTGCTGCTTATCCATGTGCTGTGCTTCCCATTGCACGTGTGTCTCCTTCACGAGAGCTCAAGGTCACTTCGTTTTCCTCCTCCGCAAGTCGAATGCACCGTCTCCCTTCTACGAGCAAGTGAGCGACTGCCTGAGTGCCAATCAAACTGCCGGCCTTTTATATGCGTACCCGGGAAATGTCTGCTTGCGTCACAGTCGAAGGTGTTCGCCTTCTTTTATTCGCACAGCGTGGTGTCAGAAGTGGGATTCGGCTCCCTTCACTTTCCACACATATATATATATATATATTGCTTGGTATAGAAGTTTAAATTAAAGTGCTGCATGCTCAACTTTGATATAAACTAACTTCATTTTTAAATCAAAGTATCAAATAATTATATAATATGGTGGTACCTTCATCTAACTGATTATTATAACTGGGTAAAAGCCAAATTTGTTTCATGTCTTTGGAGGAGAAATATTTATCCTGAAGCTTTTTCTCTCAATGCAGGGTTTTTCACATGTCTACTGAAAAAGGTCTAAATTGAGCATACAATAGGTACTTTTGAAACATTTATTACATTTATATAAAGTCTGACAGATTCTGACTTATATTCAGAATCTATGAGAGAGGATGTGTAGGAGGATTTTCAAAGGGAAAACATGTTTAATCATTGTCAGGTTGTCTAGGCTCATATACCAGTCCCTCAAAATTAATGGGTACAAAAGTAAGGTTGGTGATGAATGAAAGAATGTGATTAAACTAGAAAGGGTTGTGTGAATGAAAAGGATTTATAATAAAGGTATTTAAAATTTATTAAATCTGTCAGGGTCATCAAAAATCACAATTTTATTAATAGTAAAAATTGTTTTTTACTATCAGTTATTTTTTAATTTTAATAACTTTTTCAAACATACTAAATCAGGTTTCGTTAGACTTAAACCCATGCAATGAAATGAAAATAAAGATGCAAAATAAATTTATTTTATTTAAATAAAGTTTTTGCCTCAGTTTTGGATTAAGTAGCTTATCAATAGCAACCAAACTCCATTTACTTTTTCTGTCTCTAGCCTATTTCTCAGTTTGGAAGAAATAAACTCAAAAGATAAAAGACTTACTCAGTGTTAAAGAAAATTCGACGAGGAATTAACTGTCAGAAACTATTCATTAATATTCAAAAGTTCCCCCTAAATTTCCTAGATATCGTTTTGTAATATACACTATTGTCGTGTTTAACACTTTCTCTCAGAATGAAACCCTTTGAAGTGGGCATATTTATATGCGAAATAAAGAAAAACACAATGTAAGGAATCCTGTTCCTTGTCATTCTTTTTCAGCTAATTTTACAGAAATATTTTTCTCTTTTATTGGAAGTGTATAATTATGTTTTCTTTGCATAAAAGCACCTGACAATATGTGTATGCTAAATGTCAGTTTCTAAAATTTTTGAGTTTATTTCCTGCGGATTTATTTAAAAATTTTCTTATAGTTTTTCCTCATGAGGATAGCTTGAAATATTGTAAAATGGATACTTTGCTGTTTATCAAGGACTATTGACACTGGCTGTAGAGAAGCTAGCTACTTCTAAGCTTTTTTATTGTAGTGTTAAAATCTGTTTTTTCTACAATGTTAATATCCTTGTTATAACACGGTTCTTCCTTATTGTATCCAAAAATTTTACGTTTTCCTACAATTTTGTAATTTTTTTAAGCAATATTAAGGATTTACTAGTTGGTACCTCTCAAAACATGATGACTGGATAGTAAATAAATATATTAATACACAAATTATATGCAACACATCATGGATTATTAAGATATATTAGGATTATTTTGAATAGAGAAATATACTTTAAAAAATTACTATTTCACCCAATAAAAAAAATATGCTTACTCAACAGCGGGAAATAAGGAATTTCAAAACTGGCAGATTTAATTCTATATTTTACAAACATAATTAAAAATAAAAATGGCAGAAAAAGAGCTAGAGAGCTAACTCGGAATAAAAAAATTAATGTGTTTCTGTGGCCTCGTGCTTTAAAGCCAGATTTAAACATGTCACTGAGCATGTGCAGAAAATAATTTTTAATTGTAAATTATTGCTAATTAATACAAACTGCCAATACAAAAACCAAATTTGACACATCTATAGATTAAAATCTTTCATTTAAGACTAAAAGTAAATTGATGTAGTAGTTTTCTATCACAGACTGCCCAAAGAATCGACTTAGCAACTTAACCTTTTCCTTACGGGGTGGGATAGTATATATCCCAAGAATATGGTCCCAAGAATGAATATATATATATATATATGTATATATGTATATATATATATATATTTATGTATATATATATGTATGTATGTATGTATGTGTGTGTATATATATATATATATATATATATATATATATATATATATATATATATATATATATACATATACATAAATATTATATGTGTATATATATATATATGTGTATATATATATATATATATATATATATATATATATATATATATATATATATATATATAATATAACCCCCTTAATACTCCTTCTTGCGAATGGGGTATGAAATTTCCCTTTCTAAGGAGGGAATTGGAGAAATTGCCCCATAAGCTGAAGGTTAAATATATGAAGATCTTGTGGGCTGATCCATGCTGAGCGGCCTATAATAATATATAAACCTTAGTTCAGTGACAATAGGTATTCTCTTGATGTCTTTTCTGACAATGTATCATTTAAAGGTTACTTATCTTTTCTATTTCAGTTTATAGCTGTATGCTTGGGTGGTTTACATGCTGCATACTTCAAATCTGAAACTACTGAATGGGCAGAACATTTGTTGTTGCGCCCTGCACTAGTTGTTTTACCTCTACTACCAATTGCACTTCCAACATGTTGGGTATTGGTCAATGTCCTTGGCAATTCGTATCTTCTTGGATTTGTAAATTCTTCAAAATTTGGTTTGGTAAGAATTTTATTTTTAATTTTTAATTTAGGTCATATTTAATTTTTAATGATACTATTAGAATTGAATGTGTTTAGGTTTTTGGAATGTCTATGTAAATCCTTTTGATTTTTGTACAAGATATTTTCAGTATGTTTATGATTTGAGGACTGACCTTTGTTAACAGTCAGTGTAAGGATGTTTTTTTCTGCTGCGAGCTGAGTTAAATTATTGAAAATTTAAAATTATTAACTTATGTATGTAGTGAGTCTCTATTTAAGTGCACATAGATTATAAGCTATTCAATTTAGGTATGTGATATATTTAAAAAAGTAGTTTTAATAAAAGTATTTCGATATTGTTTCATAAACAATGACGAATGAAATTGACAATTTTTATATTACTTTCATTTACTAGATAAAATCATATTAAAATACATTTTATTTACATTTTGTTAATATATTGTAGTGTGAGTAATTTGTGTTTATATGTGGCTTGTGAAGTGTTATGAATTTTATTTTATTTAGTTTATTTAACCTTTAAAAGCTACTATCAAAGAAATTCGTATTAATAAACTTGTCTGCGGAAAAATTTTACTAATCATAGCCTTAAGGCGTTACATGTTGCTGTAATAAATAGTGATTTAAAAAAAAAAATTTTTGAGAAATTTAAATTTGTTTGATAACTGACAATAACTTACTGGTGCTCTGATTTCAAACTAAGTAAATTTTTTTAAAAGAAAAATGGAAAAATTTGCATAGTTTTGTGCAGAATTATTAAATAATAAATTTCTCTAATTAAGGAGAAAAGCATGGTAGTATTTTTGCATGAGGGAGGGGGCTCTAAAGATGTTCAACAATATTTTTTAAGGTCACATTTAATATGAACTAAATCACATCACCATATTATAAGGTGCATAATGTTTTCAGTCAAGTCTAAACAAAGGTAGTGAAACTCGATATCTATGAGCACCTGGAAAGCCTATTACATTGAAGAACTATAGCTAGTGTATGTTATAAATAACTTGTTGCTTGAACCTTGTAATCACTAATTGTCAATCTCTTTATGCATTCTATTAATTAAAAAAAAAAGCAGGGATAATGGAAATGATTTGGTTATAAACTGATATTTCTGTGCATAAGTTAAACAGCTTGATGGAAAATGAGAACGATTTTGCATGCTGAAGTTAAATAGATATGTAAAATTGCATGTTTAGAACTTGGAGTTGCATGACATGTTTAGAACTTGAAGCTGCATGATATATTTTGTAGGACAGTTCAGGTTGAAATTAGCTTTATTTTTCATCCTATGGGATGCAGATCTTTAAATATTTATTTTTTCTCTAACTTTGTCCCTAATTTCACTGAGAAAAAATTTAGTTGATTTTTTAAATTCTATAACATGCATAGACTGAAATATGTCACTTTTAGGCCCTTGGTGAGGGGAGTGGAAACCACGAATGGGTAGGTAATCCTTTTACCAAAATATTTTTTAGTGAACTTTAGTGAGATTTTTGCTTTATTTATTGTTTTATTTATCATCTTATCTTTTATTTATCAGAAACCTGTTGACCCTTTTGATGAAATAGAAGAAGTTTCTCCTCCATTACTTGAAAGAACAATTAAATGGAGAGATCTAAAATATTTTGTTTTCTCATTGTTATTCAGTCGAGATGGATACTTGTGGAGATCTGCTAATCTTTTGCAGATTCTAGGAAGTATTACAGTATGTCAAAACTTAATATATAGCTCTTTATGTTTCTTAGGGGTACTAAATAATCTTTAGGAATAGATATTTTGTTTAAAATAAATTTAATATTTGGTGATTTGTATGATGAAAGTGATGAAGAGGAAATTTAAATAAAGAGAAAAGAGGAAATTTGAAATGCCCCCCCCCCCCCAAAAAAAAAAAAAAAAAAAAAAAAAAGTATTGCTGGAGAACTAAAACAGCCAGTAATGGTTATTTATTATCTATGTAACTTTTGGGTACATTAGTGTCATGTATTATATGCATCTTTCTCTGGACATAATAGTTTAGTTGAATAGGAATTACATAGTGCCCCAAGCATTGCAGTATAAGAAATTTTATAACATCTCAGTCTATAAAGATAGAAGGAAGAAAGTAGCATGATTTTTTCCTTTTTCCTCTGTCACACAAAGTCTTTAAATGAAAATTATGTCAGATTTTTAACTTTTTTTCTCTTTTAAATTCTTCTAAAATTTAATCTTGCTGCCTTTATTCTCAATCAGATGCAACATCAATGGAGTGCAGTATATTAAATATTCTAAAATTAAATATTTTAGTCTTTTGGACAAATTCGAGGGATTTTAAGTTGAACATGACTGTGATCTCATTGTTAGTGAGCACTACCATGATTCTTGTGTTAAATTTTTGAGTCACCAATGTAGACTGTAGAATATTGACATTAAGTAGTGCTTCAGCTGAATGCAGGTTATGGAAAAATACATCTCAAATGGTTAGAGGGTTACTTTGTTTTATTTCAGTGTTTGTATTTGAAGGTTAATATATCTTTCTAATTTTGTGAAGAGATCAGAGAAACTTTTTATTTTTATTTTTTTTAATAAAAAATTTATTGGGAATTCCTATTTTTGATAAAAATGTGATGATTTATAACTTTAAAAAAATATAAAATGGAAGAAAAAATGTATAAACTAAATTGCTCTTAATGTTATTGATTGTAAGTATCCCAAGTGTATTGGTTTATTGTGTGCAGAGATTTTTCAAGAGAGATGATATTAATAATATAAAGTCTTATTTTTTGTATTTAATAATTTTATATTACTGGAGTCTTCTGATGCATTCGGAATTAACAATGTTATAATTGGTTATATTTATATATATTTAACTTACAGTAAAATATATATTTATTTCATTGTAAGTGGAATAATTATAAAATATTTTAAAATAACTATAAATAAAATGTGTCTAGTAATTAATATATATATATATATACATACATACAGTGGAATCTCGATCGATCGTTTTCGGATCCATCGTTTTTCCGTATGTATCATTCATTTTAACCAGTCCTAACGATCATATTGCTTTGTTATGTTTCCGCATTTATCGTTCATTTCAATCGGTCCCTTGAAAAACGATAGATTGAGATTCCACTGTATATATATATAGGGTTATCAGGAAAGAATCATCCGATTACAAAGTTTAATATTTTCCATATTTACAAACAGAAAATTATAATTAATGTCATTGTAAAGGAAAAATTAAAATTTTTTTTTCATTGGTGTTCGATATGACTTCCTTTAGTCAGCCGTTTAATATCATTGCGATATGCCATTTCTTGCAAAACACATTGTAATGTTTCACTATTAACTGTTTGTAAAGCATCACAAATACATTGTTTAAGTTCGGGCACACTTGTTGGCAAAGGTGGTATGAATACAAGATCTTTGACTTATCCCCAAAGGAAGAAGTTACATGGGGTTAAGTCCTTTGACCTAAGAGGGTAGTTGTGTAGGACCAAATCATCAGCTGCACTGTGACCAATTGGCTACACAGCTACACTCCTAGGTCACCAGACTTAACCCCATGTGACTTCATCTTTTGGGGATGTGTCAAAGATCTTGTGTGTTCATACCACCTTTGCCTACAAGTTTGCCCGAACTTAACACATTTGTGATGCTTTACAAACAGTTAATAGTGAAACATTACAATGTGTTTGGCAAGAAATGGCATATCGCAATAATATTATACGGATTACTAAAGGAAGTCATATCGAACATCTGTGAAAAAAAGTTTAACATTTTCTCTTTAAAATGGCATATTAATTATAATTTTCTGTTCGTAATTATGGAAAATATTAAATTTTGTAATCGGATGATTCTTTCCTGATAAACCTGTATATTCTCTAAATGTTTCAATCTTTTAATGCAAGAAAATTTAATTTTGATATATTTTTTTATTAGGCCTTATGTTGTGTGGATAAAAAGGGCATTCTGTCATGGCCAAATCCAACTGCAGAAAAGGTATTTTTTCTAAAATCTCCAAAGAGTAAATCCACATCTGAAGATAGTACTCAAATTTGTGATGACTCTGGTGATGCTAGTCAAGAGCTGCATGACATTCATTGCTTAAATGAGGATGTGTTGGAAATTAAAAGACTTACTAAAATCAACAAAAGATTGGATGTGAAAGATCATAGTAATAAATATCTATTCTTTTCTGTTTCGAGTAAAATTTTTTTATTTTATATGGTACAGCAAATATTTTCTGACACACTTTTTACTCAGAATGGATTGGTAATGTTATTATTTAAACAAAAGAGCCTTTTTAGTTTAATTTTTTACCCTCTTTAGTGTTTTTAAGTAGTTTGTAAAGAAGAAAGTAGTTTTTTAAACAAGTTATCCCTGTACATAGAGAATATCCAGAGTTGTAGTTCTTCAAATACAAATAAATAAAATTAGTTACAATATTGGTTCTAATGTGATAAAATTTTACAGCGTCTTTGTACAGAATGAACGGGTAGATTTTTAGTTGCAGCTGTTATTAGTAAAGATTAGTCACTACAGTATTTTTGGTCTTATTTCATTGTGTGTTAGTAAGAGACAATTGCATCATACATGCATATGTATGTACATATTTCATTGTAATAGAGCTTCAACTATGTGATTTTAACATCTATTTCAAATTCAAATAATGTGGTCCTAAGCAAGATAAAGTAGACAGATGTTTTAAATATTTAGAAGAAATGTCTTAAATATTTAGATTAACTATGGATTCCTTAAAATGCAATATCCAGAAGTTCTGTTTAGTTTTATGATAGATGTTATAACTTGTTTGCTATTTTATTAACATAATTTTTCATTCTGTGGTTTTTCTTTTCTAGTATATCATCCTGGTAGTCAAGTTGAAGTATTAGATCTCACTCATAATATACACAGCCCATTTGGAGTTCAGTTTGATGATCCTAATTGGAAATTTTATATAGGAAATTTAAAACCTTTGGTAATATATTTTGCTTTTATTGTAATCGAAAATTTGTTTTGAAATTCATCCCTTAAATTATTAAGTATTTATTATTATAAAAATTTGATATAAAGAAACAGGAAGCATTTTGGATACTATATAGTTTTTAAATTTTGTAATTATATAGCCTTATTTCTTATTAACTATATAAACTTTGATGCTGTGGATTTTTGTTTTTGTTTTTGTAAAACTTAAATTATTTGGGTTTAATATCAGTCTTGTAATTTTTTTTCTTCTTGTTTATGATGCATAGTTTACTCTGGGATAAAGTGCATTTATTAATCAAAATTTCAATAAATTTTTTTCATTGAAAGTGTGTTGTAATGTAACACTGACATTTACTGGTATTGACAATTCCATTATATGATGTATAAAATTAAATCATTAAATCTTGCAATGCTATGGATGTGTATGTGTTATGGACTTAATAACAACAGTGCAAAATCATGTTTATTTTACTATCTAAATTCAGTTTTTAGAATTTTTTATAACTGTTTTACAAAATGGAGGTCAAACTGATAATTTAAGAAAAGAGGGAAGCAAAATAGAGAAAGGCCTGTTGAATTGTTTTTAAAGACTAATTGGTGTAAATATGCTCATGTTCACAAGTTTATGTGTGTGTATGCATATATTACAATAACTTAGATGTAGAACTGCATGTTTGATAAGTTGTTAGAAAGAACCTTAAAATATATACGTTAATTTTTCAAGATGTATAAAAAAACTGTTAGGGAAGGCATTTAAAGAATTACTTAATTGGGTTTTTTGCTTAGCTTTCTCTCTTAACCCATTAACGCCCAAATTAACAAATTTTGAAATTTTCTCTTGAAATTGATAAATATGGGTAGAAATGCATAAATTAAAAGTATTTCAAAAGCATTTTGAAAAATTTTAACTGCAACCATATTTTTTAAGCGATCCTCATTTGATGATGCTGGGTGTTTGTATGTAAAAAAATGTAAAGTTTTTAAAAATGAAAGTTTTTTACATAAAATTATTTAGTTTTAATATATAAACAAACTAATAGGAAAAATAATGTAAAAAAATCAAAATTTATTTTATAGATGTAAGAATTTTTTTTTTTACATTTTTAAGGTTGATTTTTTGGTGAAAAAGAGGAAAACATATGCATAATTTTGTATTACATTTCATACAATATGTTCTTGGCTTTGAAGAACAGTTATCATATTGGCAACACCTTTGTTTCTCCCTTTTGCCAATAACATGCTGTATTTTGTCGAATTTTATGTCAGGAAGCACATTGGATCTGGATGTTATCTGCCATTGTACTGGTCTTCCTAGGATTGCTTTTGAATTGGTTCCTCTTTTTAAATATGTTACTGCAATATACCTTTTAAAATCTTTGATTGACATCAACTTAGAACCATGGATCTTTTTATAAATGACATAGCCATTTACAATAGCCATATCTATCATCCTAGTAATAAGGCAAAAGTATCATTTCTTTCTTCGTATAGCTATAGAATGTTTCTCAAGAAGCCAATCGTGAAGGTCGACACCCCCCATAAATGAGGTATAGGAACTTATAGCATGAGGCTGATTCACTTTCACCTTTTCTTTTTTTTTTCTACACTCCATCTTTGTACCGAAGAAAGCGGCAATATAATATCAAAATTAGAGGCCAAAGAAACACACTTATTGTCCTTCCATTTAACAACAAGAATTTCATTTGTTTTGTCAAAATTACTATTGTAAAACCCTCTTTCGTTTTTACTCATTTTCTTATCATCCATTATTGGGCATTTTTCAGTACGGTTTTCTCGTATTGTTCCACTAGCTCTGAACTGCATTTCTTTCAGTTTTTTAGCAACGCATGACTGGTAAAGAAGTTGTCACAATAAACACGATGGCTCTTTGGATCTTCAACAATAAATAGTAAATTTAACACCACTTTTGTACCTAAAGGAAGTTTCTCAGATTCAGAAGTATTTGATTCTTTTCCACAATACAGTGTAAAGTTGTAACAGTAACTATCGTTGCCACACAGAGCCCAGAGTTTTTACCCAAATCTAATTGGTTTAGATTTCATAAATTGTTTCAGTGTATGATGACCATAATACCGGACGATCATTTCATCAACGGACAAATTTTCATGGAAAATGCCCCATTTCTGAAAATTCTTGGAAAGCATTTCTAACAAGGGACGTATTTTAAATGATTTATCATGTTTGTTATACTGATGTAATTTAATATCTGGGAAATGTAATAATCTATTGAGCTCTAAGTAGAAATTTCTAGTCATAGCATTCTTCACTATTGTTACTCCTAAATCATCTGCTTCTGCCCAGTAGTCCCGTTCACTGGGTAAAGTATGATAGCCCGAAAATATCAGAAATCCTATAAATGTTTTTATTTCATCTTTAGCCACATTAAAATTCAATTTATTTTTCATTTCGTGAGCATATAGATTAGTTTCCTCTACGATCATATCATAAACACTTTCAGTAAAAAATTCTTCAAACAGCTCAACTGGACTCATATTATTAGTTTCCGCTGTCAATATATCATAATTTCTCTTAGAAGAATTTTCCAAAGTCCCAAATGTGTAAGCCGGGATTTCATTCGTCCATACAACTGATATTTCTCTTTTGCGTTTACGGGAATTGTTTTCCTTTTTTTTATCCTTTTTTTTTCTAATGTACCTACAATATCTGATATAACTGGACTACCCAAATCATCATCATCGAATTGCTCTTCATCTGTTAGATCATCTACATCCGGAGGCATTGATATAATATCTGATTCTATTTCTTCAGAAAAAAGATAAGTAGTTGCCTCTTCTAAGCTTTTAAATGTTTTATTTCTACTCATTTTTCAGTGTTTATTTATAGTTTATCTTCAAAAAAATGTAAGAAACACTCAAGAAACAAATCTGAATACTGAATAAGAATTATACGCAAATGCCCAGCGTCCTCAAATGATGATAGATAAGTTTTCCTGTTTATTATGGATATATTAACAACAATAAATATTAAAAAACATGCTAATGGCATAGCATGGACTATCTAGATTATATTTATACCAAATTGAAAGAATTTACTTCATAAATCCAGTGCCGTACAGTAGTATAAAAAATATACAATGTCATTACCAAAAAATCTGGAAATTATACTGCATCATTCCCACCCATTTTTACTTTGTTCCAAACAAATTGCATATCTCACATTGCAGAGTGCTGTCATCTATCAGACCAATTTGTAAATAAAAGAATATTTTTTAATTTAATGCACGGAGTAGCAATTTTATGTAGCATCATCAAATGAGGACACTGGGTGTTAATGGGTTAAATGTTAACCTTTTCCTTGTGTGTGTGTGTGGGGGGGGGGGATAGCATGTATCCCAAGAAAACGGGCCCAAGAATTATATATATATATATATACATACATACATGCATACATACATATAAATATATATATATATGTACATACATATACATGCATATATATATATATGTATATATATATATATATATATATAAATAAACCCCCCTTAATGGCCGTTCTTACAAAGGGGGTTATGAAATTTCCCATTCTAAAGAGGGAATCGGAAAAAAGGGCCCCGTAAGCTAAAGGTTAAGTCTGTCATGGTCCTGATTCAATTGGATAGCTTTATAAAGAGAGATTTTTGAAATCTCACTTCATCTACAAAATTCATATTGGCCAGATGCAAGTTGCACAGAATAGTACTCTCAAACCATTTTATGTTAAAAGGGAAGAGTAAATTACTAAAGTGTCTTATATTTAAGTTGGAAATTTTGTAGAAATTTGATAAATCATATATATAAAAAAATTGATACATCATTTTATTCAATAAATCCATGAACAGGAGTAATCATATATCATGATTGCCTTGTATTGGAGCATCAGAGTAAAGAACTGTTTTATTATGAAATAAAAAATTGTTCATTGCTTAATTTTATGCACTTTCCTTTAATAGGGCTTAGGAATTCTCTTGAATACTTGCAATCCTAGAGCTCAAGAACACTACACACAGTTTTCTGATCATATTGCTGCCGAGTCTTTGTATAATGATGCTGCCGTTCCAGTTGTTAATAAAAGGTATGTCACTTCTCGGGAAATGAGTCAATGTGAACTGAATAAAAAATGTCTTTCTTGGCTTTTAGCTCTAATACTGGGTTTCTTTATTAGAATCTTTATTAAATCTCAAAACAGATCCACTCAAATTTCAATTAGAAATCCTGACGGCTGTTCCGTCTTTTGCAGCGAATTGATTGCAATTTATGCGAGTCTTGACACAGTCATTTCACTCTCTGGGGCTGGAGAAATCTGGATTCTGTCTGATAGTCGGAGTGCCATCCAGCATCTTTCTAACTGGCACAGTGTCCGTGATAATACAGGAGTAGCTACTTTGGGCAAGCTGAAGTGGCTTTTCTCATCTCGTGAGATTAATTTATAGTGGATTCCATCCCATGTAGACCTTGCCGGTAATAAGATTGCTGATACCCTGGCAAAAAGAGGTGCTGACAAGTCTATGAATAGGCTGGCGCCTCTGACATATACTGAACTGTATTCTAAACATAACTGTCTTGTACAGTCTGCATTCGCCATCCCCCCCCCCTGCACCATTGGTACCAGGGTAATCGCCCTGGTGGTTCTCTGTCCGTCTGGTTCAGCAGACAGGAGCAAACTACAATAACCCACTTTCGTAGTGGCCACCTCAGAACATTGACTTATACCAACAAGAAGAAAGTGTTTCCAACTTGTATCAAATGTTCCAAAGGACAAGCTGCTCCAGATCATATCCTAGTGTGCTTAGGGCTTGAAAAGGAAGATCTTCTGGAGCGGCCATTGTTGGTATTTGAGAGTGTGCGGTATCATGGACCTAATCTTGCTCTGCTGGGTGACAGGGATCGGCAACAACATTAGAATCAGCTTAAGCCTATAAAGCCAGATAGGCCAAATTGACAACATTCTTCTCTACTTGTCTTGCTAGCCTTGTCACTATATTTTAAAATAAATAATATTTTAAATTTGTTATTTCACTTAGTATATTCTTCTCAGAACATAAATATTTTATTTATTATAACCCTAATGTGTGTGATTTAAATCCTGTTTTAAAAATTGAGGATTTAAATGGAGAAAAAATGAGTTTTAAAGAAACTTCATTGTATTGTATAAAATCTCCTTTAAGATGTTATTTTATTTCAAAAGAGAAATGAGAAGCCTATTACCTCTCAAAAGTATGATAACTGCTTAGCATTGCTCTATGATTCATGCAGAATCATCATGAATATTTTACTTGCAGCTCTGTCTCAGATAATTATGAATAAATTCCAAAAATATAAGCAGACATTTATGTTATTTTTCATGACATAAATGATAATTTATTTTCAATTTTAGGTGTTTATGTGAGTTGGCCAAACAAATAGGATTTTCAGATTCAGTTGTTGACTTCTACAATCTTGAACAGCAGCTTGGTATATTTAGGCATGTGGTAAGTCTCTTACTTTATTCTACTTTTGAATGTTATGTTTAAACCAAGTAAATGTTTTATAAAAACTTTTAAACATCTTTTCAGCACCCTGAAGTAGTACAAAAAGGAAAATTAGCTAGATCATTAAATTTTCCAAGATTAAAAATGCCATTCCCAAATATATCATGTGCCATTGTAAAAGATCTCCACAGAGGTATTATTTCTAGATAATTTACTATTTTTTTATAATAATTCTATGTACAGTCTTTCTTATTTTGATTGTATCTCTGTTTTGATAATTGTAGGCAGCTATCAACTCTTTTCTCAAGGTACAGCTGACCTAGTTCTGGATGCTTGTAATGAATATTGGGATGGAGATGACATTCGTATTCTTACAGATTCTGATCGGTAAAAATTTAATTATTTCAAATTTTATGCTTATATTTTGGCGACTAAATATAACTATTCTTTTAAAATTTTTTATCCTTTAGAGAATATTAGAAATTTTATATCTGTTCTGACTTTATTTTATCATTATGAAGAAGTATTATTTTATCTTTGAGTATTTTCTTTAAATGCTGTAAGTTATTTTTTTTGTTCTGTATATCTGTACGTCAGAGGCAAACTATCATAAGTGAATTTTCTTCATATTCGATATTTTTATTTAAGTGACTTCTTTTGGATGGAGCTTCTTTGAGGAAAACTGTCATATATGCAAAATAAGATGGTGGGTGAAATATGAACTTATAAATTGTTGCATATGTACGTCCCGAGGAAAGGTAAACCATCACAAAGCTGTCCTGAAAAGCTCTCCTGAAAAATTATAATTTTGCACATATGATAGTTTACCTTTGACGTACACATATATTCAATAAGGAACAAATTTTCCTGTTATAGATTTTAAATACAGCCAATAAATAAACCAAACTAACTCATGGCACAACAATCCGAATTGCTTTTCAGCACTGTGGACCAAGGCCTGCGGTGCCCATCTCTGCTTTCATGACCATGGGCTTTGGGTGCCATACATATATGTCTCGGTTAGGTGGTCAACCTGATGCAGGACCCCCCAGAGTTAGTTCCCAAGCATGCTTGGTCCTCATTTTATCGACTCATTCAAGGGATGAAAGGCATGTATCAACCTTGCCCAGTCACAGGGTCGAACCGTGGACCTGTGGTGTGTCAGCTTGACGCTTTTAACCACTATCCCACCAGGCGTCAATAAATTAACCTGACAATACGGATTTTATTAAATTACTTTGTTCTTTAACACTGATGACAATTTCTGTCATTTAAGTTGCCTGCATTTCTTCAATTCTTCAAATACATTGAAATTTCCATGCACAATAAATGGAAATTTCTATTGTTGCTAATGATATTACTAACTCCATTTGTGTGAGCTTGTTTAGGGTTCAACTATCTTATACAACTGAATATGTAGCCAGGGCATTGTAGTACCTGGCTGTTTTATGAAAATGCTGTAAAGGCAATATTTATCTACTTCTTTACCTGCATTTTTTACCCTTCAGACCTTAAGTCCTCTAAAATTTTCTGTGTTTTTAAGGCACCAAGAATGATCTTGTTAGTCAGAAGAAAAGAAAAAATTGTGAGGCCTCTACCTAAAGTGAAGTTGCATGGTTTACACCAGTGGTTCTTAACCAGGGGTGAGAGAAAGTTCTAAATTTTTTATGAAAATTACCAATTGAGTGAATCATTTGATGGATACTTTTCCACGAGAAACATAAGCAAAATTAATAGATGAATATTCAATCCACATTTGTTTGACCTAAATTCAATGGATGACAACATTTTATTGAAAGATGATCTTATTGCAATACAAGCTAATGCATGTATTGAAATGAAATTTGAAAAACTGGACTTAGAACAGTTCTGGTGTACACAGTTAGACCCTTATCCAGAATTGGCAAAAGCAGCATTAGAGACACTTTTACCATTTGCCACCACTTACCTTTTGTTAAATGATGCAATAAATGTCTTTTCCCAAATAAAAAATAGAAACACATTTTCCAAGGGTGTGCAAGAGCTTATTTTCAGATTCAAGGGGGTGTTGACTATTAAAATGGTTAAGAATCACTGGTCTACACAATATAGCTACTCTTCATATGTGTCTCTCTTCTCTATATACAGCCTTTGTGCAAATCCTTATTTTAATTAATTTAATACTGTAATGTCCTGAAATAATATGAAGATAAAGATTTTCTCAAGCTTACATTACTATTATTTTGTAATTGTAACCCTGCTAACTTTCAGAGTAACTGCAGTGCGGATGAAAAGTATTATTAAAATAGGGTTTAAAACTTTGGCAAGATGCAGTCTCTAGCTGATGCTTAGCATGTTGAGTGCCATTCAATCATCATGTTACTTTTTAATCAGGCCATGCGGGTCATGGATAGCCCATGCTATTACATTCTTAAGATATGAGTTATGATATTTTAAAGAAAGCAAATATGACTAGTGGAAAGAAAGGGGAGGGGAGGAATGTATAAGATATACTTGAAAAAAAAAAAACATGCATTTTCATTTGAATGATATAAACTTGAAGGGGCTTAAAATGATGTTCAGAACTGAAACAGGGCAAAGAAAAGTAGGGTTTATCTGGTCAATCATCACAATAAGCTATTATTATTAGGGTACAACCTTTTACTTGTTGTCTGCCAAATGCAATTCAATGTTCAATATTGCAGGGACAATTTATCTAAAGTTTTATGCTATATTTTGCAATTGGATGACTGATGAATTTTTACTCACTTTATTTGATACTTATACATAATGTGATAGGATTATATGACTGTCATTATATGAACAATATGAAACAACTTATGAAATTCAAAAGAAACACTTGATAAACTGAATGCATTAGCTGTATGGCATATTGTAGGTAGAAAACCTATAACTGCACTTTGTACATCATTGGTATGGTCCACAAAAGGATCATTGCACTCAACATGTTAATTATACGTCATATAATGGTATTATGAAATATTTTATAATAATGGTTCTACTTATACAAAATAATCAAAATGTCATGAGCATAAAGTTTGGTGTATACCAGTGCTTGCCCATACTGCATTCAATGTGTTAAGCTGGGCATTTTTAATTTTGTCTCCATTTAGCATTTAAATTGATGAGTTTATTTGTTTATTGCACTAAATATTCATCATAAAATATCATGACTTTTTAATGAAGCAACCGGTATTACTAATTTAATAAATTAATAACATGTTGGAAATTGTTATAGCTGTCTCACAGTCCTGAAAATTTAATTTAGCACCCTACTAAGAATAAGTTAAAAGAAAGATAGCTTGTTGGAATTTTCATACTATTATTATTTAATGTTTGATCAGAATTGCTTCATGTTTTTTTCACTTCCCTGTCTTTTGTTACATAGATTTGGGCAATGGGAAGAGTATGCTTTAGGGATAACCATGGTCCATCACTCTGTAATGTAACACCAGTTTTTTTGCACTTATGTTGCCATGTGTTATTAATTAAGAAAAATATCAAAGAGACTTACTTTCAGAGTTATAAATTTAAATGAGTTTAATAATAATAAAAAAAAACACTAGAAAACAGCAGCCTAATTCACCCCATAAAATTAAAGTCTTTAATGTATTATCCATGGATTAAAGATAGAAAATTACAATATCTCTAGAAATTATTTCTGTTGTACTTTAATATTTATTGATATGTTACAATATATAAGTAACTATATACTGTTAACATAGTTTAACTTTACTGATAGGACTCATGACATATGTAGTTATATGAAATGAAATAAAAGGATGCAGCCCATCATATAAATACTAAATGTAACTTTATTATTTTAAATTTCATAATTTTGTTACATGAGAGAATTTGCATTTTGAGTTTGAGAACCTAAAGAAAGAATCTAATTAAATTGTAATTTATGGGATTCTGACTTTGCTATGAAATACCATTAAATGTAAATAACTGTTATAATAGAAATAAATTAAATATGACAGATTATATTTTTTATTATATGTTCCTAATTATGAAGAATATCCTTTTAGGAAAAGGATTCTGGATTTTTATCATAGATCCAGTTTGACAGCACATTGTATGGGTTATGCATACAGCCCACTCAATAACTCTCTGAATAAAAATTTCTCAGATACATACATTGAGCTTCCAGCTGAAGGCTACCATCTATTTTCTGCTTTGAAGACTACAACTTCATCACCTCGGTAAGTTATTCTCGGTAGTTGTAATCTCATATATAAAATTAGCCTTGATAAGTAATTGCATTTAATTGAACTTATTAAATTATCTTTGGATTATAATAATGCTTCTTGTTAATGTGAAACTTCTTTTTTTTATTGCTATTTATTCAAGATTTCCCCTAACACATGACATTAATAGTATTATACAAGGTGCGGCAGAAAGAACATTCTGATTCGGAACGTCAATTACAAAAATACAAAGCAAGATAGAGGAAGAAATCTTTTATACCTGAGAAGTACACAGTATGCCATTGTCATCCATTAAGTTTTAAAGATTACATCAGTTAAATGACGACCGTCATTTTCGATGCAGTTTTGAAGTCTGTTTTGGAAATTTTGCCTGGATCTGTGGACCATGTCCCATGGAATCGCCATGATTTCTTGTGTAATTGCTGCTTTGAGTGCTTGAAAAATTTTTTCTGTGGGGCTCTTTCAAATCAAATGTGTACCAACACTGACCACTCAAATCAAATGTGTACCAACACCAACCAACAAATTCGCAAGCACTCAAGGCAGCAACTATACAAGAAATCACGGCGATGCCATGGGACATGGTCCGCAGATCCAGACAAAATTTTCGAAAGGGACTTCAAAACTGGATTGAAAATGACGGTTGCCATTTAACTGATGTAATCTTTAAAACTTAATGGATGACAATGGCATACTGTGTACTTCTCAGATATAAAAGATTTCTTTCTCTATCTTGCTTTGTATTTTTGTAATTGACGCTCCCAATTGGAACGTTCTTTCTGCTGCACCCTGTACTTATTTGTTGGCAATTTAATTTTTTATAGATATGGTAAAAACATAACTTTGTATCTCTTAACTGAAATTTGAATCCTTGATAATCTTTCAAAGCTGTTTGGATTCAGTGAAGTGCAGTTATTTATTAATGTACAAATTAATCTGAGGAGGTGCAAAGTATTAAATATTTGAAATTTGTATTGAAGGTTTTTTATTTATTTATTTATTTTTTTTTTGTGGTGTGTTTGTGTGAATTAATTTCTGTTTTTGATAGTCTTCAATAACTTCATTAAATACTGGCTGTTTACCCAGCATTGCCCGGGTATTTATTTATCCCAATTTATTATGGAGACAGGACAGGAAGAGGAATAAATTCTACCTATACTGTAAAATCTAAGTAATTTTATTTACAGGTATTTAAAAGTATATGTACAGTATAAAAATTATAAAGTAAAATTATAAATTCACTATAATATTAATTTATTCTCAAAACTTATTATAAACAACATTTTTAGTTTCCCCATTTCTTCTCCAAATACTTCATCTTACCATCCATCTTTAGATTGAAGATATTATTTATGTTTTGTTGCAAAACAATTTACCACTAACTTTTTCATATGGTTTTTGATGTTGAATAGGATGTATTTTTGGTAACCTCTCATGAAGTATTTTCATTGCGTTCGTTCATAGCAAATTAGGGAAAATTTTGTAGTAGAATACCTCTTAATGAAGTTTTTACTGATGTAATACATTTATGTTATTTGCAGATTTAGTACATTTATGTTAAAATACTTATTTTATAAAACCATATTTTTCTAAGTTTAGTTTATTTTTCAAAAAGGCTTAGGCATGTGTAATGTTTCATTGTGAACTTCATGTTCAAAATTATTTGTCACTTATAAAACTGAAGAAATATATAATTTACTCTGAAGATTTGTCTATTAAACTATTTAGCATTATATTAATCTGTTTTTTTCTTGCTGAATAGGTCTTGGGATCCTCCATGCTTAGATGGATGTGGCCGACAGCAAACCTTAAACCGCTACCTTAGTAGTGATTCCTTAATAATTCCAGATCAGGAAGAGAAGTCTGAAGAATGGTATATCAGTTCAAACAGCTGCCTCCATCAACTTGGGAACGAAATCTTTATTGGGATGGTGACAATGCAGTACCAAGCTTGTCCTGTATGTCTCACTTTTATTGGTATGGTTTTTTAATTTGCATCATACAGGCTGCCTTAAAATTTTCATTTGAAATTTCTCTTGGTAGTTCCCTAATTACTGATAACTAAAGTACATGCATTCTAAAAATCCTGTCAGATTATATAGGAACCTTATACATTTGCAATAATCATTGATACTATTAATTGGTATATCAATAATCATTAAAAAACTTTTCTCTCTTCAAAACCTAAGAGTTTGTTTTTTTCTTCATGAGTAAATATGCAGTTATTGAATTGTTGAGGATTTCTCCTTATGTTATAATTGTAATAAAAGATCAAAACTTAATGGAACCCTTATTTTGTTAGCTTAAACTCTGGCAGTAATTATTATGATTGGATTTCTCTTATAAGCATACCTTTGTATGCAGTCTGACTAAACATTTCTGCAGAAAAATTTATCTGAAAAACATTCTTTCCATGTGTCAATCTACCAGTAAGAACAGCTTCTATACTCAAAACTCTCCCTCCCTTAAGTACACATTTTATTTTCATTGACTATTTTAATTCAATGTATACAATCTCTGTTGCAGTAATTGACTACATCATTCAAGATCATGCATTATAAAGTTCTAAAGCAATATGTTCCCTAAGCCTACCTTAGAATATTTGCTGCATTATGCGATACACATACTGCAAACTTTTCCAAATATTTATATAAAAAATCAAACACATGCCCTTAGAAAGCATTGTTTCCTCTAGGAAGCTATTCTTTGTAAAAGTTATGGTCAATAAACATGTATTGGATGTGTTATTTAAACTATAGTTTTATAAATTGTTAGAAGTGAGATGTTTATAGATTTATATTTTTAATGACAATTCTTTTTGGTGTTCTTCTATTATGATTGCAATACCAGTATTTCATGCTATATTGCAATTTTGTAAAACCGGTATTTGCTAAGGTTAAATACCAGTATTTCGGTATTACTATAAATAATAAATATTTTTTATCAAAAGTTTTGACTTAAATTATTGGCCATCCTACTGTTATTCAAAGTATATATTTTTTTTCATTGATGTGGCAGTACTAATATAAATCATTTGCTGTCTCATTTTCGTTCCATTTCGATTAGTGATTTCAATACCGGTATTAGCTATAAATGAAAAATTGTTACAAACAATGATATTAAAGTAACACACACAAAAAAAAGATTTATTCAAAACCGTCAGACGAGAGACTGAAATGTTAGAAGTTGAAGGACATTGAGGCAAATATTTAGAGTAAGTATATCACTCCTTATTAATAGTACCACTAACCAGCGTAGATGCAGAAAGTGAATTTTTAACTGCAAGTAATTTGTGCACAAAAATATATTCCTGGCTTAATGACAGTTTAATAGATGCATTATGTATTTCATGATCACAATTAAAAAATACACAGGCATTAAATTAGTTTTTTTTTCTTTCTTTAGTAATAGATATTATATAATAGACTGCACAACAAAATTTTTATGTGATATTTACTGTTCTCAATAATAATACTAAATGTTTTGTTACTTCATTGTATAGTAATGCTATAGTGATTTATTTTTTATTTATATTTTTTTGTTTCTAATGTTGTAAATTATTATTTTACAGCTATTAATATGACATTTGTTCCTTTATTTTATATTTGCACATAGCTAAATTGTTTATATTTTTATAGTTTAAGCATTTTTTGCAAAAACTTATTAATATGGCAAAAAAACTACTGTGCTTTTGCATCTTTTTTTTTGAAAAATTCCTAATACTGGTGTCCTGTATAATATTTGACCAAATACCGGTATTGTATTTTTGGTCCGGCATTGTAATCACTAGTAGTGTGTAGTGTGTAGTAGTAGTGTGTTAATATTTTATCAACTTTGCTAAATTTTACCATGACACAATAGTTTAAATTTCTTTGTATTTTTTCAAACTAATTAAGTAAAATTATTTTTTTCAGGATTTTGTTCAGCTGATTGAGCAACTTGATAAAGCTTGTATTCGTTTTGTACATTTTTCAAAAGAGAATGAACTCAGGAGTAGAGTACGTTCAATTAATTTTTATCTTATCTTTCTTTTATATATATATATATATATATGTATATATACAGTGATTTCCGCTTATAAGAATCACGTTTGTTATTACTGTTTTTGATTCTTATAAGCGGTTGATTCTTATAACCGAAATTTAAGTTTTTGGACAGGAACACACACACCTATATATACATATATTAGATAATTTACCATAAAATACTCTTTAATTTACATTAACTATCTTTTATTAAAATTAATTTTTATAGTTTTAAAAATAAAACTTAATTTTTAGACCTATAAGTAGATACACATGATTATAGTAAGAGAAGAAAAAAATACAATATTTGTTACAAGTTGAACATACCTGCTTAACAGTTTTAACATTTCAACTACAGGAAGGGAGCAAGAAAAAGTTTTCTACGGTAGTTTGACGTAATGAAGTTTTCAGAAGGCTGTTTATACCTCTTTCAATACTTATAGTCTCAGACAAAGATTTGCTCGGATGGATAAAGTTGCCCCCTGGTCAAGCTAATAGGACAGTGTTGTGGTAAAGTGTTTAAGGGGAAACTATTATGTTATGTCTAATAAAGAAAGGGATGAATTTTACGACTGTATTCCATCCCATCTTATCAATCTTTCTTAAAAAAAAAAAAGTAAGAACTTCGTGCCTTTTGAGGGTTTAAGTAGCTTTTTTGGAAAAATGAAAGGAAAGCGAAGAGTGTAAACTGATTCTTAAAACCGGTGGATTGATTCTTTAAAGCGAAAATTTTAACATGGAAATAATTCATTTGTTTTTGTTTTCGCGATATTGATTCTTATAAACGGTTGATTCTTATAACCAGTGATCACTATAAGCGGTGGTTACTGTATATATATATATACAGTACAAATTGTTTATAAGAACATCCAGGGAATTTTAAAAACTGGTTCTTATAATCGATAGTTTTTATATCCGATGGATAACTTAAACCTGCTGGAAATATCAAATTGATTGTCACATAAATTCTATTTACACCTGAAACATGACGCTCAAAAAATGTTTAAAAGGTTCAAGTTTAATGACGGAAAACACATTGCTTATTTTGATACCAGTATGTTTTTCTAAACTTTTTCAAATACAGAGGCTGTTCACACATTTTTTAGACGATGTATATTGTATTCACAAAACTAAATTACATAAAATTCTTGTGTTTTAAATGTTCTATTTGACATCCCTTATTCTGAACTATCTTTCGACACCGCAATTTCCAGGATAATAATGCCTTTTGAAGTGTCAGAAGAGGTATTCTATCCCATTCCTCCTGAACAGCTTTCCAGAGTCCTGTAAGGGTTTTGGGACGACGTTTGGATAATGCAGATTTTAAATGTCCGAAAGCACAAAAATCCATAGGTGATACATCGGGAGATTTAGTAGGGAAATCAGTGAAGGGTATGGCCTTGATACCATTTTTTTGTTCCATTTCTTTTAGGAAATTTACAGTGGATTTTGATGTGTGACTGCTAGTTTTGTCCTGATGGAGTCTCAGATTGATGGCACTGTGGGTAAAGCGATGGTATTTCATTCAGAAAAATTGGCGATAAAATATGTTCCTGATAGTATTTGGAGTTAATCTTGACATTTTTTTCCACTCTCTTTATTTTTAACTTGCCATTATAAGAAATACCAGCAACAATCATGAATCCCTTAGAAAAACTTTCTTTCGATTCTTTGAACCATGTAATTAAATTTTCTTTTCCCCTTTTATGATAATATATGGCTCTTTTTTTGTTGCAATCATTTAAATACACCCATGATTCATCTATTGTGACAATTGTTTTCCATTTTTCTTTGGATAAGTGTTTCTCATATAGAATTCTACAGCGTGTCCTGCGTTCAGCGATATGATTTGGAAGAAGACGATGCACATTGCGTTTTTTTCGTTTTCTTAAGATTTAAATCAACGTTTATCATTTTGTTTACAGTGGACACCGAGCATTTTAATGATTTTGCAACTGTTCTTTGACTAGGGGGATTTTCTTTTAACATTAAACAACGTAACTTTGCAATAGTCGAAGATGTCCGTTTTTTCCTTGGATACTTGTTTGGAATTTCTGTCCCACTTGAGGCTCCAATTTGACGTTTTTTTCCTTTCTTGTTGACGATATTACCTATCGACACTTTAGATATCACAAAACCATGACTCTCACATCGTTTTTGGATAACGGAGTATGCATATTTCTCTTCGGAAAGAGCATAAATGTAGCCTTCGAACCACTGCTTTGTAAAAAACACCATTTTGAATAAAAACAAAACTTTCAAGCCGTAGACGATAATTTTGACTTTTAAAAACAGTACAATTGCAATTATTTCTTTTGCAGCAAATGATTTTTTACTACCGCTTACCAAAATCGTCTAAAAAATGTACGAACAGCCTCTGTACATAGCTCTAAAAACGTTAAAAAGAAAAATGAATAAAATCATGTAGCTATTATGAATGTATATTCATAATGCAATATTTTTTTTTTTACATGTTTATTGATTTGCTGAAAAATAGTCAGTAATATTTGTTTGTTTATTTATTTATTTATTTATTTTTTTAAATAAAAAGAATTTTCGGTTATCGCAAGTTCTTTGACAGCCTTTTTTAATTGGATCCTTCACAAAATCGTCATTGCAGGCTAAAAATTCGTTAACAGTATTGATTGCTGAAAACATTTCTTTTAATCTCGGGCAAGAAAACTCATTCAAATGATCTTCTGAACTGGCACTGTCATCAATATCATCATCTCTGCCAAAAATATCTGCATTTATGCCTGCAACAATATCTTCATTCGTTACATTCCCATGAGTTGCAAGAGCCAAATCTATGTCTTCATATTCCTGAAGTGAATCTTGTTCAATTGGCAAATCTCAAGCTCAGTCTTGAAGAGTTTCATTTCTAGTGTCTTGAGTTTGAAAAATGGGAGGATTTTCACCCTTAAGAAAATAAGCATGCTGGAAACAATTCGAAATCGTTAATGGTTTAACATTATTCCATGCCTTTTCTAGCATGATGATAGCATCCAGTACTGAAATCTTTGGTTTTGTAGATGGTCTTGTCGTATGATGGTATTTTGGTCTCGTTGATGATCTGTAGAATCAAGTTCTTCCTGAAGTGAACTTTTAAGGACTTTATGACACATTGGTCCATAGGCTGTAATATGGAGGTTGTGTTGGGAGAAAGAAAAGTAAATTCAATGGCATGAAGACCTTGAACCGGAGGGTGGGCTGGGCATTTGTCCACAATAAGAAGAATTCTCTTTTCTGTTTAATAAGTTCTTGGTCCCACTTCCGTAACCAGTTTTAAAAGATTTCTCCTGTCATCCAAGCTTTAAAATTCGAATGATAATCAACTGGCAGTGATTTTATATTTTTAAATGCCCTCGGTTTTTTGTATTTCCCAATCACTAAAAGCTTCAATTTTTGAGTTCCAGTTAAATTTGCAGCAACCATAACTGTTATCCTTTCTTTTAAAAGCTTACCACCACTGCAGTTTTTATGTTGAAATGCAACGTCCTATCTGGAGGTTTTGAGGGACTGGCTTGGCGGGACAACATTTCCAATCATTATGTCCCAGTCACTAGGGGTATGGGTGTTGGCCCACTTTTCTTGGCAAGCTTTGTTTTTTTTGGCAGTTTTCTGGAGGCACACATTTTCTGGCAACCCCTACTTTATGAGGGTGACCACAGCCGAATTAGTTCGTGAGAGTTGGGTTTTCTTTTAAGATAAAAAATGGATAAAATGGTTGAAGAACAACGTACTGCTTCTTCCCGTCCGTTCACAATTAATATGTTCTTATAAGCGATTTATTTTCCCAGAAACCAATTAATTTTATGTCACTAAAAGTTATATGTTCTTATTAACGATGTTATTATAACTGAATTTTGTATCCATCATTACACATGAGAAATGGCCGGGAACTAATAATTCTGTTATTTTAAGTGATATGTTTAACTGGTGTTCTTATAAACAATTTTTACTGTATATAATATATATATATATTCACACACACATGTAATCAAATAGAATGTCTTCATTCTTTCGAAAAATATACAAGAAATTAATTTTTATTTTAGGTATTTTCTGAAAAAATGGGCTTGGAATCGGGTTGGAATTGTCACATATCACTTTTAAGTGATGATGCAAGGTAACAATTTTTAATTATCCTTTTAAGAATTTTATTAAATTAATCTAGACTCACAATTTTTATACATTGAAATTGAAAATAGGGATGAATTGGATTTTTTGCATTTCAAATTCAGGATGATTGGAATGACACTGCATTATACCCTTTCGTGTAATTTGTATTAATTTTTTCTAAACTAAAAGTGATTAAAAAGTAATTTATGCTTCTGAATGTTTACAGTGAAGCTATGGAATCAGAGCAGCCATTACATTACCAGTAACAATCTACAGTCAAACCTCTTTTTGTGCGGTCTTTTTTTATCCGATTTTCTTTTGTGCGATTTTTTATTTATTTTTATTTTGAACAATTTTTTTGTGTGATTTTTTTATATGCAGTATATGAATATGTATCAAAAACAAATTGAAATTATATATTTGAAATTATTCATTTGAAATTCCAAAAAGAGCTTTGATAGTGTATATCTAGCTATTGCAACGTTTACAATCAGCTGATCAAATGACCGCCGTCGAAAAAAACTTATCACCGACTACATGGTAACAAAAAATAAATCAATTCTAATATCTTCAAGTGATGAAAGCGATTACGAACCAGTTCATCATAAGAATATGCACATTTTGGACTACGACGAGGAGTATTGAATTATATGTATTTTGAAAATTTCTCCTTGTTTAAAATGAGAAATTAAAATGTTTTAAAATGTTTCCACGTGTAATTTATTTATTTTGTTTGGTAAGCAATTTCTTGCTATTTCGTAAAGCTTTGATATATTTTCTAAGTGAGACTTTTTTTATGCAGTCCCTCTCCACTGCATAAAAAAAAAAAAAATTCTTTCATATGTTGTGAAAAATTATTTGTTATAGCTATTTATGAAGTTTCTGAATTAATTTTTTTTGGTGCGGTCCCTATCTACTGCACAAAACAGGTTCAACTGTAATGTCTCTTGACTTGTTCAATTTATGTGACTGCATGCTGACCTTATTTTTTACTTTGACCTTGTTATTTCTTACCTTTTGCTTTTCACACATTATAGTAAATTGAGTAGTATAATTACAAAATTTCAATTGTAATGCCATGTTAATTATATCAGTTTCATTGTTGCTGATCTGTTTGTTGATTTGAAAACAGAAATTTTATCTTATGTGTCTGTAAATAGAAAAGGTGTATTAAAAGTGTTTCTTGAATTTAGGAATTGACATAACTGTAAATTTTAGTTGTAAGTTACACTAAAAATGTGAGGACATAGGTGGTGAAATGCATCACATTGACTTTTTGTTATTACAAATTATGCATTTTATATGACAAGTTATAGGTATAGGTTTTTAAAATTTTATTTTCTGATGGAGCCAGTACATGCAATTTGTAGAAAACTTGTAATATGAAGAAGCAGGTTCTTAATATCCACAACAAAAAATAAAATGTTGGCAGTTTAAAACTAATTATTAGTTCTTCATCAGACCAAGTAGCATTAGGTATAATTATCTCTATGGATTAGATATTTGTGAATGGACCTTAGAGACAATTTCCCTTAATAGTTTTTGGCCTGACAAAGAACTATTAATTAATTCAAAACTAGTTGCCATCGCAATATTTTTTATTGTTTGTTTTTATTGTAAATAATAAGAAGCTCTGTGTTCAAGTGAAGCATGATCATATATCTGTATTCTCTATTATTTCATTTACAGTGGTAAACCTAGAAAAGAGAGTCACACAGTTTCTCCTTTGACCTTTTCTCGTCATTATGCTTTTTCTGGCACTTTGGAAGATGCTAGTACTATGGAGACACGTAGTGAAGTAATGTATTTTCTGTTATTTTTTTGTGTCTCAAACATGTGATTTTTATTTCTTTAGTTAAAGAACCTTTGTCAAAATAATCTGAAGTGTCTTTTAAATTCATTTTATATAATCAAAGGTATATTTTTGTTCCATTAATGTATTGTAAAGTAATGTATATTATATACATTACAAAGAGGGTATTTTCAAGCTTTGTATATCTTGGCCAGTGGCACAATCAGAATCAATTCCTAGGGAAAGTTTTGTTTTCTTAAGGAAAAATTTTCATTTATTGGTATACAGTCGATTCTGGTTAATCGTACTACATCAGGATGTGATCATTTTGGTCCTGATAACTGGCTGGTTCGATGAAACGAACATGCCTTATGTTACAAGACGGGATTCGGTCCGAATAAGTGGCTGGTCCAATTAACTGGAATCGACAGTATTAGGGAGGGTTTATGAAAATTTTCCTTAGAGTTACTTTTTTTTCTTTCTGATTTTCAAGCTCTTCTGTGAGGTTTTGACCCTTACACCCTCCCTGCTCCCCCTCCCAATATTCACATTTCTTATTGCCATTTTTCTTATGAATTAATGAAGAAATATGATGAGACTGGGGTTATTAGATCTTTGAAAGTGCTGGATTTTTATTGGGATACTCTCCACTTTTTAGTCTTTCCAATTTGGAAGTTGAACTTTGTGTTTTTCCTGCATAGCGTGCAAGGTGCCGGCGTTGGAAATGACGTAATGTTTCATTACGATTGCAAATTGCGATGTGCGGTTGCTATCACTGGTTGCGATGTTTGAATTTGTTTCTTATTTTTGATGTTTACATAGTTTTGTAATATTCGTTATTTTAAGTGTATTTTTGTATGACAGTTGTATAGATGTTTATTTGCCATACACTTTGTTTTCTATAATTATATTTATGCAAATCAGCTAGATGCACACGTGGTTTTTTGCACACGGAGTCGAATGTATATAAAGTGCTGGTTTTGCTTGGCTCGTGGTGGGTCATTGTGGTAGGCAGCGAGCTATTAACGATGCTTGATGTTATTTCAAGTTTGTTTTTTTGATGGCTTGCCTGTTAAAGACTGAATAAACCTACATTTTGTTTTTAATTGAAGATTGCATTTTTTGCTTGCTGTTGCTTCAGCCCACTGTTGCATTCTGCGGTAATATTTTAATATACCTACCACATTTTATTTATTGTTTAGACCACGCCAACATTTTCATCATTAAGGCAGAATTTTTTAGTTATAAGAGCCCGGGTCATCTTAAGCATCTGAGTATTATGTTTATTATCTGTGACTGTCTACTATATTCTGAGAAAGATTAGTGTTTTCCTTTGCCCTCTCCTCCTTCACATAGATCAGAGACTTACATCATCACTAGGGGTACGTAAATTTCACATAAAAAATATCAAAATTTCACAAAAAAAATTTACAATATATAAAATTTCGCATTTATTCACTAATATATACATATATATATATATTTATTTTAAAAATGATTTCACATTTATTAAAACAATCACAATTTTACTTATTGGTTAGGTAAGTATCAAAATTCTTAGTTAAAAGCTAACATTGTAGTAGTCTCCACATTCTCTTCCTTAAGGCTTTAGAAATAAGTAATAAGCAAATTTCCAGAGTGAGATCTCTCAGTTAAAGACCGTGGATGGTTTTAGATAAGCAATTATGCTAATAAATTATTACTACTAGTACCTAATTTCGCTTAAAAAACTGTTTATCACCGGGTTTTCGCCGAAAAGTAGTAAAAAAATATTTTTAGCATTTATTCGCTCATATTAGCAAATTTCACATTTATTTGCATTTATTTCATAAATACGAAAATTACGTAACCCTAATCATCACATACATCTGAGTATTATGTTTATTATCTGCGATTGTTTACCGTATTCTGAGAAAGATTAGTGTTTTCCTTTGCCCTTTTTTGCCTCACATAGATCAGAATTTCATCTGAGCAAATGCTAATACCCATAGATATTCATTTGTTGTGAAAATGAGTCATGTAAATATGGAAACAAGATGATATTGTCCGTTCATATCTTTTGTGTTGTGTTCAATTTCCTTAAAGCTTTTTAATGTTTTTCTGTTTTCATGGTTCTCCTGTCTACTAGTTTGTTTAGATTATTTTTTTAAGATGGAGGGAAAATTTACTAGTCCTTGTTTTTGGTAAAAAAAAATTTAATTTTTAGTTTTAGTTTCAGAATCTGTTCAAGAACAAGTATCTTAGAAGATTCTTTGAATTTTTCTCGTTTAACCATTAAGGAAATTTTAGCATTATTTTATCAGTTGAGGTATATATTGTTTTATAACTCAGTTAAGCTTCTGTATTATTAGATTACTTCTAGTTTCTTATCAAAGGATAAAGATTTACATGGCAAATATTTGCTTGTATTTGAGTTCCATGTTCAAATGAGGTAGGGTGTATTAATGTGTGTATGTTCAGACTTGAAATTATAATAAAAAAGTACAGAGATAGGGACTTCTAAAAGACAGATTACAAAGAATCTGTTGCATAATTGATTTATTTGATTTAGTTTTCAATTTTGGAGGAAGTGACTATGTATATAAAAAAAACCTGTGTGTGAATATCTATATTTTAAGAAAACCAATTTTAAAGTCATAAATAAGAATAAATTTAAAGCAATGTACTCTCATTAGTTTCATGAGCTGTTAGAGGATTAAATTAATTTATTTTTAAAAATTGCTTATAAAAGTATTTAGATTATAATAGTTAAGCTTTTCATGTAGCTGAGTTAGGCATTTTAAATTATATTGAATTAATATTAATAACTCTAAGTGTTCAGTCTTTTATGTAGGACAAATATTTTGCAATCAAAATTTCACTTTAGTATATTTGTTTCTTCTTTGAAATTGCAAACAATTATACACATATGCTTATGTATAATTGTATATAATTGTGTACATGTAAGTATTATTATAATGATTTTTTTTTTAAATATGTGTAAAAGTCAAGTTATTATATTTGCAGGTTCCAACTCGTCATGCAAGTGCTCCAAGTATAGTAAATTTGGAAATGAATACTGTAAGGTTTGAAGAAATTAGTATAGATTCCAAGAGTGAAGATTCTGCTTCTGGAAATAACACTATATCCAGCAAGTATGTTTATCCAAAACACGTTATTGGATGTACATAAAATCCAAAAATATAAATTTTATGCAGATATATGTAATGTAGATAAGTAATAAACATATTCAAAGGCTCTTTTAAAGAGCACCTAAAAATATTTTTAGTTTAAATTTAATCTTTTATTGCCTTTATTTTAGGCTTCACGTAGGTACAGAAAGTTTGTTTCCCTCTGAGCCAGAATACAGGCATAAAAAGTCAATTTCTTCGGTCCAAGATATATTTGTGATTGATGAAAACAACTTGTCCCATTCCCCTAGTCATGTCACTGAGAGTACAGAACAAAGTGCACCTGTGACTTTTGATATGTCAAACAGGGTAGGTAAATTGAAAATGTTTATTGTTCACAGTGGCATATATATATATATATATATATAATTCCCCCCCTCTTCTAAATGTATTCATTTCAAATTTCTGCAAATTTGGATTTTTTATAAGTTTTGAACCTTTTAAATTAAAATTTAAAAAAAATTTATACAGTTTATTTTTTTAGTTTGATTTGCTGATATGTTCTTAATTTACAAATGCAGTTCAGAATCAATAATCTGAGTAAGAACAATTGTACTAGCTTTCTGTAATGACTATCTATCATATCATTCACCATCAGGGACATTAAATTTGAAAATTTTTGTAGGAGCTTCCTAACATTTAGTATTTTATATACATTCAGTGCTTAAAATGTAGAGAAAACTTAACCTGTACTGCCCATTAAGTCTAATTGTGAAATTACATTTTCATCTGGGGATAACTAGCCTCTTAAGTGATTAGACTAATGTGTTTAAAGTAAATCTATCATTATTCTAAAAATAGCTCATCATTGCTATTCACCATATTAAATAAATGTAAATTGATTTGTTTTAGTGAAGACAATTTTTCTATTGTATGTGCTTTAAAAACATTTTTTAACTATTTTAATTTAAAAAAAATTGTGATTTATAAAATATGTCAATGAATATATTTTTTTAAATTAATTTTAAAAGGTACTTTCCCTTTTAAATTTTTTTTTTCTATTTTACTATTCAAGTAAATGCATAATTTTTTTTTATAGGCTAAGTTACCAAAAGGAACTGAAAATATTCGCCCTCATATCGAAAATGTTGACAATGTACCCCTTCAAGTTTCTCTATTTACTGACTGTACTGCTGAAGCTACTAGGGAAATGATATGTATTATGCAAGAGTATGGTGAAGTTGTGTGCTGTTTAGGCAGTTCTGCAAATATGCAAAATATGCCAATATTTCTTCAAGCAGATGCAAGGTATTATAATCCATGTTTTGTAGTAAAACATAAATATTTTTAGTGCTTAGTGTTAAGTAAGTGATTAGAGCTTTTGTCTTTTACCAAAACTGATTATATTGTTTTAAAAATGTACTAAAACAAAACTGAAAAAATCCTGTAGTGATTAATCAAGTAAGAACAAAATGAATAAAAATAAAATGGCTTGAAAATATGAATGAATATAAATATGCTAGTAAAATGATGCAATGAGTTATGTGCTATTTTGTTTCATTGAAAAGCGGGAAAGAGTGAAAATAGTTTTGGAAAATGTTTAAATGAAAGGTAAAAAGTAAGCACAGTATAGCTTACCTTAGCTCAGTATCATGTTAGCTAAGCTATACTGTGTCAGTGCCTCTCTTTGACAGTGTTCATACTTTATAAATATACCCATTTAAGGATTGTTTGAAATAAAAAAGTAAAAAAATATTCAATCGTCATTAAAAAGAGAAAAAAATTCCTTTTCTTTTAATGATCTTAGGACTTAGGCTAGCTTTCAGTTAGCTAATAAAAATTGTTGAGTTATAACTTAAAATATTCAGTTAATACAACTGAACGTATAAAGTCACTTCCAATGTAACAGAAAATTTCTTTTTTTATTTTATTGTATATATTTTAGAAACATTGATTAACAGTGCAATTTATCCTTGTAAACCTTGAAACAGTGCAATTTATCCTTGTAAAATGTATTTGCATATTTTTCTGAGAGTACAGATATTTAGTTTTTATATTTTTATAGTTGATTTTAACGTAGGATTACGTTCCTCCATAACAGTCCTTCGGAAAGTAAAATTTCAGATGTCCTGAAATTTTACTGTTGCAAGTTACAATTTTGGCAGTGTGCCAAAATCAGTCTGTATCACTTGGGTAAGCAGTAAACAGAAAAGTACCAAAATGCGTCAAAATTTTGACATACATATATATATGAGGCGGTGAAGAGCAAAGTGGTGTAAGTCAAAAGCATTACTGCAAAAACTACAATAATTCCACTATAAATTGAACAAATAATAATTCATAATAATTATTATAATATTTCAAATAATAATTATTTGCAATTCCACTATAAATTGAACATGGAGGTAACATTTTTGCCCTCAAATAAAAAAAGTTGAAAATGTGACTTATACCACTTTGCCTTTCACCGCCTCATATATACGTACATATATATAGACACATACATATATACATACAAAAGAGGTAAGAAACGATATGTAATCCTACGTTAATAACCCGTGGTAGTTTCGTTAGAACAGACCACCTGAAATTTTTTTTCTTCTTTTCATAGTATAGCTATAGAGCCTTTACATCCCCAACTTTGCATACAACAGCCAGTTTTTGATTGTGGTCCAAATCAGAGACATTTTGGTCCAACACATTTAAGCTCAATTCTCAACAGTCTTCCATGTGGTCTGTGCTTCCATCGTGATGAACCAGTCAGCCTTTATCACCTTATCATGGAAGTGAGTTAATTTAAATGTTCTTTTATTTAAAGTTTAAGAAATGGGTAGATATTTTATATTTTACAGTTTAGCTATTTTTGCATTTAGAACTGTTACAGTTAAAATGGGCATAATTTTAATTATCTTGATTAATATAGATATTCTTGTAAAATTGTACATTTTTATATAGGATATTGTTCACAGGTCATTCAGTTCTTTCTTTTATTTATAGATTTAGCGGCAATTACTGCATTTTTTCAAAAAATCATTTTAATGTTAAAATTTTAGCAAAACTTTTTTTTTTTTAACATATTATAGAGTTTAAGGAAGGCAGTTTACTAAAATATTTTTTTTATATTCCGTATTAAATATTTAACAATTATTTTAAGAGGGAATGACTGAAGAAAAGACAATGTTTTTGTCAAAATAATTGTCCATTGTCTTACATGATCCATTGTAGGACATACATGCAGAAGAGTGATCCAATATTTTTTACTAAGGAAAAAGCATATAATAATCTAAATACATATAGTAGTTTTATGCTAATTTTAGTCTTGAACAAGTTTTATCAGAGTTTTGTAAAATAATAGCTGACTGTAGTTTTGCTGTTTTAGATGTCTGTTTTATTTAAAATAACTGTTCATTGTATATTTGAAATTACAATATGAGGGGCTGATACAGTTTCAGGAGTGTGTTAATACACAATTGAATTGTGTATATTTTTACCAGTTGCTTGTGGATGAATACTATTGCATGTGCATTCACATGATGTGTTGGGTTTTTTTGTTGGTTTGTAATAAGTTCTGTTAATAGTGTAGTTCAATTAAGAGCTTATTTGTGCATTTAGCTGAGCAAATGTTTTTGAAAATTATTTTGCTGTTAATTTTAGCCATGCGCTGCTGAAATCTGTTAAGAAAGTTTATTGATCTAGACCAGCCATACTCAACCTTTTTTTCTCTCAGGCTGCATGCATATGTTTGCTACATTATGCAGGATGCAACATAGTACATTATACCTTATAATACAGGGTGTCCGGGCTAAAAGTATCCAAAAGTCAGGACTTACACTTTTTACAGAACTACCCATTAGAATTTAAAAAAATTTATTTAAATAGAAAGAACATCTCATCGTTTTAATATCAATCATACACTTCGATCATATTATCATAGATTTCGATGTGTTCACCTTTTTTAGCATGACAAACATCTAAATTGTAATCCAGTTCTCTCCAAGTGTTTTGTAGCATTTCAGGAGTTATTACAGGAATTGCTTGAATGATATGCTTCTTCAACTCATTCACAGTTTCAATTTTTTGTTTATACACAACAGATTTAATGAATCTCCAAGTAAAAAAGTCTAATAACGCCTAATATGCTACAAAACACTTGGAGAGAACTTGATTACAATTTAGACGTTAGTCGTGCTACAAAAGGTGCACACATCGAAATCTATGATTGATATTAAAACTTGGTGAGATGTTCTTTCTATTTAAATAAATTTTTTAAAAATTCTAATGGGTAGTTCTGTAAAAATAAGTGATGACATTTGGATACCTTTAGCTCGGACACCCTGTATAATAATAAAAAAATAAAACTCAAAACCTAAATGTATTCAAACATTTATTTTAAAAATGTTTTGGATTTTTTATGTTGACAAATTTTTGACTATTTTAGACAAATCAGGTTTATACTTCCTACATGCTACTCTCAATACATCATCAAGGTAAGAAACAGTAAGGCAATTTCTATAGATGTTCTTCGCACCATTCATTTTTGAATTGGATGATTCACAAAGATACTTTGAAGTGAACAACATGAGCAATGGGTGGTACATTTTTGTATTTTTCAGGCACTAATTTCCAAAATTATGCTTATAAAAGCCAGTGTTTTCACAGAAGGGAGGTTTTTATACTCTTCATATTTTCATGTAATGTGTGTTTAAGTTTTAAATAAATTTATTTTGAATTCCTTATACTCTATACTTTCGAGTTTTTACTTAACATTTATTTGCAAAAATGATTGTGTCAGAGGGTAACTTTGCTGTTGAGTATGGGTCTGGAACAGATTATTCCAGATTACATCTCTTTCAGTGTAAGCTACAATACTATAAAGAATAAGGTTCTAAAATGAATTATGATCATTCCAGCATACCCCATTGTATATCTGTAGAATCAGACTAAGCCTATATAGTTTGTGTCAATGTTTTTTTTTCTCTTTCTGTAGGCTAGACATTTCATGTGCTGTGTCCAAAATGGCCTCCAGTTCATGTTGTGTTGCTGCCTAAGTATAACTCTCCTTCAGGTTTTTGCCACTATATTTTTCTTACCATTGCCTCTTCCTCTTGCTCATATGCTTTGGATGGTTTGTCTTGAAATTCCATTGTTGAGTTTATCTTTACTTGGGAATCCTGTTGATTCTCATGTAATGACACTAGCTACTGGCAAGAATATGAAAGTTGCAAATATGCAAGTGAGTACCTGTATTTTTTTCTTTTCAATAATGCACATTAGGAAATTGATAACCTATATATATAAAACAGTTCCGTAACTGACTGACAGATATCGCACTGACCAAACTGCTGGACCTAAGGAGCTGAAATTTTGCATGACGATTCTCCTTATAGTGTAGGGATGAACTAAGAAAATTTTTTGAAAAATTCTTAGATTTTTTAAAATAAAATTTTTAAGCTGTTTTTGTAACTTCTTTTAATTTTGCATTTAAAATAATAACACAGGCCTGCAAAATTTAAGTCATAGAAAAGTGTTTGAAATGTAATGACTAAATTTTATATTTTTTGATGTGCTGATTTCAAATATAACATCCATTTTTCTCAATCACGTAAGGATTTTTCACAAAATGGGCTTGAATATATGGACAAGAAAGCCTACTGTACATATTCTGGGGAGAAGAAGGTCTTTTAAAAATATTTTTACGTGTTTTATTTACAAATGAATTAATATATAAAACAATTGGAAATGATTTGCTAAGTATATGTTAATTAGAAATTATATTAATTAGAACATTTAATGGTTACCATTGTTTAATACATCCTGGATTCATATATCCTTAATGCTTTCTTTTCCTTTTTCCCTGAAAGCTCATTTTGACACTTAGTCTGTTGTAGTCAGTATGCGGGACTTCTCTGTGTAACATCCAATAGTAGTCCCCATCATATTGACTTTCCATCTACCTTTGTATCTAAGCTCCATCTCTTTGATATCTTGGTGAAATCTTTAACCCTGTTCTTCACTAATTGCACCAATATCACTAACTGCACCAAAAAGGGAAAGTTGTCCAAATGCGAATTTAAAATATGAACTTTCAAACTCATTGAACAGCCCAAGTCTTTGAATTTCATTAACATGTTTTCCACGATAGATTTATAGTTGGGGTCCTTAACGTTCCCGAGGAATTTTGTGACGACTTCTTTGAAAGCTCTCTAGGCCTCTTTTTCCCTCAAAAGGATTTTACTTTCAAACATTTTGTCTTTAAAAAGTTTCTGAATATCTGGACCTATGAAAACACCTTCCTTTATTTTTGCTTCCGACAGTCCTGGAAAATTGTTGCCTAGGTATTTAAAGTACTCTCCTTTTGATAGAGCTTTAACAAATTGTCTCATTAAGCCAAGCTTGATGTGAAGTGGAGGCAACAGGACCTTCCTGGGATTAACCAAACTTTCTTTTACTACATTTTTGTTTCCAAGTGTTAATGCTTTCCTTTGCAGGCACTCCTTTTTGATCCAATGATTCTTTTTATCCCAACTGTCCTATTCACACAAGAAGCAAGGGTACTTGGTGTTTCCTGCTTGTTATCCAAGAAGAATGGAAAGCACTTTTAGGTCGCCGCATATCATCCATCCATGTTCTTTATATTTCAAATGGGTGAAAATCAAAGCTAAATTCTCGTAAGATTCTTTCAGGTACACATAATGTCCTAATGGCACTGAAGCATACTTGCTGCCATTAGGCAGAAGCACTACTTTGAGACTTCTTTTTGAGGAGTCAATAAAGAGCCTGTAACGAGGAATTCGTTCCAGAAATAATTAATTTGGTTGAGCTAGTAACGCATGTTAAATTAATATAAAATCTCTAATTCTGAATAGTTGTTCCATAAAATAAAATAGTGTAATTTCTATACCGTTCCCTCGACGTGTGTGTTCTTGAGAATTTAGCCGTTGCCCATTTCGCTTAAACCGTAAAAGCTTCTACTGTAAATTGCTTAGCCAGGTGTTAGTCTCCGGATTCCCTTGTTAAGTTTGTCTAAAATACACATTTTATGGCTGGTAATTGCAGGGTGTTTCTTGTGAACATCCAACTAGCCTTTGTCCACATCATGCTGTTTTACGTTTGCCCCCTAAATTGGACCATAAAATCAGTTTTAGGTAGTGATAAAAGTTTTGTCTCTCGCTCTCCCCTTGTTCTCAAGATTTTCCCATGAATGAATTTGGCGTCAGCTTGGCGAGAAAGCACTTTCCCAGTAAGGTCTTTCTCCCCTGGTTCAACCAATCAAGCAGAGGCGCGAAGTTCATAATATCGGGTCTAAACCATTCATGGGCCTCAGTTTTTGCGGCGCACTCGAATGTTCTCCTCTTGACGGGGTATCGGCAAGGCCGGGTTCTTTTTTTTGGCCATCAAGCGCTCGCGTTGTTATTACTGTCTAATTTCCTCTGTGCTGAGGTAATATTGCATACGCCTTGAACGGGTGGTCCGCTCTTTGTTGAATTGGCATATTTCTCGCTATGGTAACCCTCACTTTCCGTGTTTGCACTTCTGTCCAGCGATGAGAAAAAAAATGTAGGAGTGAGCCATTTTTTTCTCTTAAGAGAGAGTTGTCTGTTATATTTTTGCATGTAAGCACACCATAAGTTTTGGCCCTGCCAATTCTGCATCGGGGGCTATCTTTCTATATGTTAATGATGCCATGTTAGATATAGTCTTCAGACTTTAGACCTATGCGGTCATTCTTTATTCGCTACAGCTCATGTAGTACTGAGCTCCATTGTACGTGTAAATATCCTTTTATGTTACCCAAAATTGGCTTAGAAAATAAACATTTTTTAAAAATTTTAAATGCCTTGGAAGATTTCTTGATTACCAGCTACTTCAATCTTTCATGCTAACGTTGACAGTGAATACCTGAAGGTTTTTGCGGACATCCAATGTCATACGATCCGGTAATCGACACCACTTTCCAGCCACCCGAACTAGGGGACTCCTGCTACCGTAGGTAGAACTTTTATAGTGCCATAGTATCTTCTCACTTAAAGAACTTTATCTGTAGCATTGTACATCTCCTGATGTCTTGGGACAATTCTTAAGCAGTCAGCCGTATATATAAAGGTCCCGGTTCTACATCCACAGTTTCCAACAAATTCCCCACTACAGGAATTATTGTGCAGCGCATTCGACTATCATCATGTATTGATTTGGCCATAAGTGAGTGTTTTATTTCAACCGAAGTGCTGAGGAACCATCGATCTCTTCATATTATTCCGAAACCTTCTTTTGGTCACCAACTCCTCCAATTTATCTTCGGGACACTTCGTTAAGATATACAATGTAGATTTAATGTCTCAACTTCTATAAGACTGATTGGTATGCTCTTCGTCATCTCTCAATAGAGACTTGTGCCATTAATCGCCTCCATTATTCTATTAGATAAACAGATCCCGCTTCAACATCGTTTCTTCAAAATAGACTGTTTCCGTCCTAATCTCCCCATTACAGAACCTCCACTCGTTCACGTCATACTGTATATTAAAATCCTCCATCAATCCAGGGATATTGCTACAGTAAACCAAGCCACTATCTTGAGAAAAGTATGGAACAAAATCTGTTTCTCTTTTTCTGAACCACGAGAAAGAGGTACCAGGAGCCAATAAATTCTTTTTCTTTAGCCACGAGCCTAAGAGTTTGACAGATTCTTTAGATTGTTTCTTTTTTTCCATTTTTTTTTTTCGCACCAAAGACAGAAAAATCTCCAGTTTTCTCCAGTAATGATGACTTATGACACTATATGCTCATCCCCTTCCTTAATTAACACAATCGATTGGTGGCTACGAAAATCAAAATTTTCAATTTGTGAAGTTTTCAATTTTTTGAAAAAATGGTACGTCATGGAATTTTTTTACCATTTTTCCTGAAATCAGTGTCCCAAAAATCTATTAGTATCAGCTATTGGTTTCTAAACACTTTTTTGGTTGCAGGCCTGTGTAATCTGAGGGTTATGAAATTTATATCATGAGAAAGATCATAAAAATCCCTTTAAAATGAAATCTTTTTCGAATCTTTACCTCCATTTTCTGATTTTTGGTGAATTTTTAAAGATTAATTTTTAGAATTTAGTTTATTAAATGCTGATTACGTGGTTTCTTTTCTTTTTGTGATACTTTAAACTAATTTTGCATCATGTGCATAACAACAAAATAGACAAAAAGAAAATTTTTTTTCTTGCTAATGTGGCAGAAAATTGGACATTATCCAAAAAAAATATTAAAATGCAGTAAAAGAAATGTTCCTCAAACTGTACTATATTAACTGTACTATATTCTTTAGTATGTTCTATTAAATTTAATTTGAATATTTTCTTCTACATTTTTTTGTCTATAAAAATATTTGTTACGATTTTTTTATAAATATATACTAGTTGATACCCATCAAAACACGATGGCTAGATAGTAAATAAATGTACTAATACACAAATTATACTCAACACATCATTGCTAAATGTTGAAAATCATAATAACGCTCAGAAACAAATTAATGTGTTTAAGCGGCCTCGTGCTTAGTGAGTATCTCAAGCCAGATTTAAAAATGTCACTGAGCATGCGCAGAAAGCAATTGTGTTAACTGTAAATTATTGCTAATTAAACAGCGTGAAATAAACAATTTCCATCAGGCATAATCTATTATCATAAAATTAAAATGGTAGAGAGAGATCTAGAGAAACTCTTCGGAATAAACGTGTTTATCATTAATTATGTCATTGAACATGCACAGAAACAGCGGTTTTCTAAATCCAGATTTAAACATGCCACTGAGCATGCACAGAAATCAATATTTAACTGTAAATTATTGCTAATTAATAGAAATTGTGGTTACAAAGACCAAATTTGACAAATCTACACATTACAATCTTTTGTTTCAGACCAAAATGACGCACATTGATGCAGTAGTTTTCTCTCATGGACTGCCCAAAAAATCGGCTTAGCAACTTAAATATATATATATATGTAACAAGAAAACGCGACGTCCTAAATTACTTTACTTTAAAACATATTCTAAATTCTCTTTTTAATAAAGCACGACCCCTTTTCCAAAATTTGCGACCTAAAAGTAAAGTAAGTATAATTTATCGCAGCCCTGCAGATCATTAAGCAGGCATGTGAAGTATCGGAACTCAATAACATCCCCAGATATGAGTGTTCGAAAGTTTATGAGATTCCGAATGTCCGTATAGTGTCAAAATTCTTGAAGAGCCCTCGAAACACTCTGAATTTATGTCTCTATAACGTCAAAAAAAAACCCACTTTGCAAGAACTTATGGCCACTTATCCTATGCCCAGGCCATAGGTCTCAGCACTAGCAAGCGCGGAATTTATCAGTCCCCGGGAAGCTTAAGTGGACACGTGAACTCCACGAATCTAGGTCGCCCAGTTAAAAATTTAGTAGTTTAGGCCCTCTGGCGAAAATATCGCAAAACACCCATTTAATTTTGCGTGAACGCAAGACTTTTCTCGCTCTTCGTTGCTAACTCTTGTCGCTATCGGACATGCTGTCCGCTCTCTCTTCGTTTCTAACTCTTGTAACTGTCGGACCTGCAATGTAAGCACTGCTGTTTTTACGTCCCGTCCTGGCATAGACGCCGGACAAATCATGTGGCCGCTGCAGCCTTCGTAATGCCTACTGATTGAATAAAGGGATTTACTGGATATCGTCTAAAATCTGTGTTCCCTTCTCTGGATCCATGTGTTTATCTCCTAAATGAATAAAAGTGTTTTCCTGAACCACACTCAGCCCGACTGCATCTCTCCAATTTGTGCGCAGCGATTTACTAGATGATTCACTCCTTGTGCCCGACTGCATCTAAATTTCCCAAATGTGATTATTATCACATTTATAAAGCCGGCAGGATTTATACCTGTCGTGGAATCCTCAGCGGATATCTTTCATAAAAAGAAATTTTTCAAGTGTCTTTAATGTCATGTGCTTAAATCTGAAAATTTGTGCAGTTTCGTCATGTTGTTAACTCCGCTGGGTTTCGAGTGTTTAATTCCATACAAGAATTTCCAAAGCTTTTTCCGAATCTTCCAATGATATTTTTACGTACAAGAATGTTATGCGATGTCTACGTTTTCACTTCAACGGATCATCCTTGTTTCAATATGAGTGCTCAAGTCACTGTTTACGTGGCTCATTTTCTTATGTGTCACTTATTACAGCATAAAATTATTTCGCTTTCTTCAGCTTCCCAACGTCACAGTGTGTTTTTGAATCCTTATCGTGATCGTGAAAATTCTACTACTAATATGTTGTGCAATGTGCTTTGTTCGTCTTGTGTTCTACATTGGCCTGTGTTGTGCTGCAATAAGAAGAAATACTCTAGCAACTTCCGCCAGCAACAGTTCATTCCCAAGAACTTTTGCCTTGTTAAAAAATTTGTAATCATAAGAGACTAAATTAAAATTAATTTACGACGACGAGAAAAAAAAATAATAATAAATAAATAAATAAATAAATGAACAGAAATTAAAGGTAAGACAAATTGGATATCAAATTACTTTTTTCATATGTGTTCTTCATGATTAAGTGGTGAAACCGAATTTTGTTAAAGTATAAGAAAGGTTCTACCAATATTGAAGCTGATATGTTAACACGTAATCCTATTTCTCATCATATTAGTTTAAATTCTCATTTTTTATCTACTGAAGAACTAGAAACTCATCAAAGATTGGACAATGTTGGGTGTAATAAATTTCAGAAAAGTAATAACTTGTATATGATCAAAAAGAAAGGGTTTTATAAGATTTGTGTTCCATATTCTCTACGCTTAAAGTTACTAGAAAAAGCTCATGTAGAGCTTGGACATGTTGGTGTTTCTTCCATGTTGAATGTATTATCACCTCAATATTACTGGTATGGTATTATTAATGATGTCAAAAATTATGTCAAACATTGTGAAATATGTCAACTTAACAAAAAATCGCGACAGAAAAAATATGGTTTGTTACAAAATTTACCCCCTGCACATGAACCTTTTGATGTTGTTTCTATTGACACTGTTGGTGGTTTAAATTATTATGAATCCACGAAAAAGTATTTACATATTGTTATTGATCATGCTACTAGATACGTTTGGACTTATCCCTCTAAAAGTGCAACCACTGATACATACATAAATTGTCTAAAGCAATTATTTCAGATTCAAGTTCCAAAGAAATTATTAAGCGACCGTAACGCTGCCTTTACTTCCACAAAATTTAACATTTTTTGAGAAATCATGACGTTTGTAAATTAGTATCCTCAGCACACAGACCACAAACAAATGGGACTGTAGAAAGAGTTAATCAAACTATCATAACGAGACTAAAATGCAAACTTAGTTCATATCAAGGAAAAATAGCATGGACAAAATTATTGACTCAAGTAACTGAGGAATATAATAATACCCCTCATTCCGTCACTAAATTTCCTCCTGCGTACCTCTTGTACGGCAAGTTACCTTACGAAAATTTAATTCAAAATCAAGAAATGTATCCACCAATAGAGGAAGCTAGGAAAATTGCAGAAAAGAGGACTAAACAATATCATTCGCGTAATAAAGATAGATACGATACTCATTTTAAAGTAGCTGATTTTAAACCCGGAGACCTAGTAATGTATGAAGAATTCCAATATCCAAATACTCGTAAACTTACTTCCCCTTATTCTGGACCCTACACCGTTCTAAGACAAATTTCTAATGTAACTTTTGAAATTAACAAACCTAATCATTTGACTAAAAAACTTACTGAAATTGTACACTCGACCAAATTAAGGCACTTTAATTCTGCAGAAAAGTTTAAATTATCTACAAAAAAGAGTAAAATTCCCATAGCTATTAAAAGGACGTAGAAGCGAAACCTCTACGAGAAAAGAAAAAGAAAGAAAGGAAAGTAGGTCACAATTCAAACCACCCCAATGTTATGCTTACTATACACACATGTGAGAGGTTAAATGTCAACAAGCTCGGGGGAGAAAAAAAGTCATCTCTCCCGAAGGAAGGAGAATAACTTCGAGCAAGGCAACGTGTCATGTTAATTTTTTTCTATAAATACCCGCAATAAAGCTGGTGTGAAAAAAAGAAATTGTTTTGTTCATCAACTTGTTTTATTTTGTATTATGGTTTTACAGTGTTTCACAAGTATTATAAGATTTATTGTTTATTGAATATTAAGAATGTTATTATATTATTATATCTGTAAATCATATGTTCTATATTATAGGAGTACTAACGTATCAAAATTGCATACAAAAATGTTTTTGAGTACAACAATGCTAACTTGGAATCTTATACAAGCTACCACAATTTTGTACTTATTATGTTTTATGTTGGAGAATATGGTTTTAGATCCTCAGGTTTGCTATGTGTGAAAAAAGGTAAAGGTATAAGAATTTTATATGCATAAGAGATTTTCTTGGTCAGTAGATAATAGAGGACACAGTTGTCCACTTATCGGGCATCGGAGCGTCCTTCGTAAAATCACATAAGCATCCCTTAACCACGGTTGGTTTTTTTGACATCCGTTTGTTAAAGAGGAAAAGCCCATGTCTAAGGAAAGTCTCATTTCTTGTGATGATGATAATGGAAAAAAAAAATGGTAATAAGGATATTAAACGAATACGTGTTGAATTTACTTAGAAGAGACGGAGTTATATGAGTAGAGGATTTAAATCATATTGCATACATTTTGGTAATCGTGTTGAAATTAAAAACTTATTTGATGTTATAACTAAAAAGCAAAATATTGACTCTTATGATATACTAGCATATGGACTTCTATGTATTGTGAATTTTATCTATTTTGATACAGAGAAGAATTTGTCACCTATCCTTTCTTTGTTGATTATGGAATAAAGTCCTCACTATGACAAATGATGGAAAAACTCAAGTCTATCATTTTGATGTATAGAGACTGTTCTTCTGTCAACATATATATAATTTATAAGTGTTATATTGTTGTATATTTGTATCAGGTGGTAAAATTAAAATAATGAATAGTTAAATTTTAAATTTATCCACAAAAATATTTATCAACTTATGTAAACGGTTTGTAATCTATTTTAAGAAATTATAAGTGTTTAAAAAATTGTTTTATGTTACTGAAGTATTACAGTACAAACATTGCTAACTTAGTATTCTTCACAAGTTACCTAAACATTGTACTTTTTACATGGTAAATTGAAAAAGGTATGTGGTTTCGAATCCTCGTGGGTATATTATGTAGTTGAAGGTTAAATAAAGGTAGGAGAGTAATATGTTTTTCAGGAGATTTTCTGGTACAGTAGAAATTTCAAAGAACAGTTTATCTATTAACTAGAAACGGAGTTCTTTCTAATCTATTAAGCGTCCCTATGCCACGGTTGAATACTAACATCCGTCTGCTATAGAGGAAGTGCCCATTCCAGAAAATTCTCAAAATGATAAAAGAGAAATAAATAGAAAAGTAATGCTTCATATATGATAAAAAGAGAGGTATGTTTAAGAGGTAAGAGGTTATATAACAGGAGGATTCATACCAAAATGCTAGTAGTAAGATTAAATTAAAATATTGTGTTATTTATGAAAGTTAAAGTGTTTATATAAGAAATTAAATATGATAAATATTGAGAAAGAATTTAGTACATTTATTTGACTTATTATTTTAGAGGTTATTATTTTTGTGGATATAATATTGTTTTGGATAGTGAATATTGAATATTGAAATTAAATTATTGCAATTAGTATGAAATATTGAAATTGAATTCGAACATGGAGATTCTTATTCTGTAAATGATATAATGTGTGTTTACCTTTGATGCATACAGTGTACTTAAAATTTTGTAAAATTTTATGTCAACGGAAAAGTCTTCCTTTCAGCAAGAACTTTTCTTATTTCGATGGGGGGGGAAATGTAACAAGAAAACGCGACGTCCTAAATTACTTTACTTTAAAACATATTCTAAATTCTCTTTTTAATAAAGCACGACCCCTTTTCCAAAATTTGCGACCTAAAAGTAAAGTAAGTATAATTTATCGCAGCCCTGCAGATCATTAAGCAGGCATGTGAAGTATCGGAACTCAATAACATCCCCAGATATGAGTGTTCGAATGTTTATGAGATTCCGAATGTCCGTATAGTGTCAAAATTCTTGAAGAGCCCTCGAAACACTCTGAATTTATGTCTCTATAACGTCAAAAAAAAACCCACTTTGCAAGAACTTATGACCACTTATCCTATGGGCCCGGGAAGCTTAAGTGGACACGTGAACTCCACGAATCTAGGTCGCCCAGTTAAAAATTTAGTAGTTTAGGCCCTCTGGCGAAAATATCGCAAAACACCCATTTAATTTTGCATGAACGCAAGACTTTTCTCGCTCTTCGTTGCTAACTCTTGTCGCTATCGGACATGCTGTCCTCTCTCTCTTCGTTTCTAACTCTTGTAACTGTCGGACCTGCAATGTAAGCACTGCTGTTTTTACGTCCCGTCCTGGCATAGACGCCGGACAAATCATGTGGCCGCTGCAGCCTTCGTAATGCCTACTGATTGAATAAAGGGATTTACTGGATATCGTCTAAAATCTGTGTTCCCTTCTCTGGATCCATGTGTTTATCTCCTAAATGAATAAAAGTGTTTTCCTGAACCACACTCAGCCCGACTGCATCTCTCCAATTTGTGCGCAGCGATTTACTAGATGATTCACTCCTCGTGCCCGACTGCATCTAAATTTCCCAAATGTGATTATTATCACATATATATATATTTATTTTACATCAATTGCATACATTGATCGTTGTATTTATTGTATATATATATATATATATATATATATATATATATTTAAGTTGCTAAGCTGATTTTTTGGGCAGTCCATGAGAGAAAACTACTGCATCAATGTGTTCCAATTTTGGTCTGAAACGAAAGATTGTAATCTGTAGATTTGTCAAATTTGGTCTTTGTAACCACAATTTCTATTAATTAGCAATAATTTACAGTTAAATATTGATTTCTGTGCATGCTCAGTGGCATGTTTAAATCTGGATTTAGAAAACCGCTGTTTCTGTGCATGTCGTCACCTGAATGCAAGAACTAGGTAACTCCAAAAAAAATATTTTTGGGATACCTGGCTATTTCTAGGTAAATTACATCAGAGATGAATGCAATAACTACACAACTCACTTTGCTGCTAACCTAATGCCATCTGATGACTAGTGTAATAATTAGACAAACAGAACGACGAGTATTTTCTCACTGGAAGAAGAAGACATTTGAGATCTTCAAGAACTTGAAAAATCGAGTTACCTAGTTCTTGCAATCAGGTGACGATATATTGGCATTAATTGCTTACATTGATCATTGTATTTAATTTGAATGTACTCCGCAGTGAAGTATGGGTTTTCAGCTAGATGATAATAAGGAAATGATTCTGTAAAGACTTTACATTCAGAAGTTAAAATTAAAGGAAATCTTAAGATTTTATTACTCCTTATGTATAATTTACCAGTTTTTTTATTTTAACCATGCATTTAAATCATTCACACTGCTTAGCAACCTTACCTGAGGTGTACTGAATATTCTTACTTTTCTTTTTTTTGTGGACAAAGTGTTTAGCTAGTGAATTAAAATTCTTGATTCGTTTAAAGAGCTTATCCTTTAAGTTTTTTTTGTTTTTGTTAGTATCAATAGTAGAGGTTCTGGGAAAGAAAACAAATAGTGAAAAAATGAAACTTTTTTTTTTTTTTAAATAACTAATCCCAGATTGTCTAGCAAGGCTAGACAATCTCTATGAAACCAAAATAATTCATAATAAAACTAAAATAATTCATCAAAATGCTTTCGAGAAATTTGGGAATAACAAAATTTACTTACCTGAATTTGTTTCATTTGGAAAAATATTGAACTATTATAATCAGTCTTTTTACTGTTCAGCAATGAGTTGTGCTTTTTATGTGCCATTTGCTATGATTGGATATTTAATTTTTTTTTTAATACTTAAAGATTTTTCCCTTTTTCAGGCATTATTATTTTTTATTGGTTGCTACTGTGCCAAATTTTGTCCTTCTGTGATAATAGCTGCATTAAGCTTTGCATTCATCATGTCCAGTTTTTGTAATATTGTTTTGAAGAGTGATTCCCATATTTGCTGGATATTTATGGATATCAAGTATAAATTTTTATTACTTTTATTTCTTGAAGCATGATTAAAATATTTTTGATGATTTATAATTGTTATATTTTCTTTCTTCTAGTAAAATTGAGAAAAAGTTTGGCTCCCCAGAGTCGTGGATTGCTGCTTTGACTGTTGGGCAAAATGTTTTATCATTTTTCCTGGTTGTATGCTTTGGTAAATCAGTTTAATTTTTTTAATTTTTAAAAGTATTATTTATTGCAATTAATAGTCATTACTTGTGATAAGGGCCAATCCCATAGGCGAGGCGACAGCCTCAGCCACTGAATAGAAATAGGTGCTAAATTGAGACATACTAAAAATATGAAATTTTCACGGTATCTAAAACAATAAATTATAGATATGCAATCAAGTCATTTGCTGCAATAAATGCTCTAAGAATGATTTAGTAATTGTTTGTATTACATTACAAATTGCATTCAAATTTATTCTCTTTTTTTGCTTTTATTAAGTTAATTGTATTTTTAAGATTTTTATTTATTTTTTAAATAAGTAAAACTTTTTTTTTGTGTTTAGGGCATAGTTTTCTCCAAATGTCCGTTATTCTATCATGCACACTATTTCTAATACTGATAAGTTCATTACTTACAGTCTCCAAGAATTTGAAAAGGAACTGTTTTTAAAACTTTCCCCAGGTACCACAATTGATCATGATGCTCATGATAAAATATTTCGAAATAATACTTAGTTATATGGGCCATAAATTGTTTTTTGTGTTTGTGTTGGGAAAAGAAATATCTTACTTCTTTTTACTTTTGTGACTGATAAATAAACTGAATTACTTCTCTTGTATTAAATTTTGTTTAAGACCTTTAATATTTTTTTATATTGAGGAAAAATATGTTAACTAAGACTATTAGCATAGTGTATGCATGTATAATAAATGTATTTGTCTACTCCCAAAATATATACCACTTTATATCAGAAGGATAAAAAAAAAAATAGTTGGTTTGGTTTTTCTTCTATCTCTGTTAGATATTTATTACATGATGGTATATAAAACCATAGAGTTCATAGTAGATTTCATTTAATCAACTAATAAACCATAGAGTTCATAGTAGATTTCATTTAATCAACTAATAAACCATAGAGTTCATAGTAGATTTCATTTAATTAACTAATCTCTTGGATATATTAAACAAAAAATTATGCTTAAATTTTAAAACTCAATTATATTTTTAAAAAAAAAACTGCAGGTTTTTTGTGAATGTTTTAAAACTCTACAGATTTTATGCTAACTTGAACAATGGCCAATTTCTGCTATAAAATTTCTTTTAGGAAAAACTGGTGATTGTTTCTGTATACATGATTCTTATTCAAATTGAAAATTATTGTTATGCTGATAATTGTTTATTTAAAATGTAATTGTCACTCTTAAGTGTTCTTGTGTGTTTTTATACAGTAACAGAGTGTTTTTTAGTAACTTGTAAAATATTTTTTTATCAAAATGTATGTAGAATTTTTGTATAAATTTAGCTTATGTTAGAATTTTCAAAACATTTATTGGATTAGTGTATAAGATGAAAAATCACACATAGCTATAAAAAATTTGGAGAGTTTCAAATTCTTTTACATGCAATGTTTCTGTGCTGCAAGTCATATTCACTCTTTTAAACTGTATTAAAATAAGTATCGTGCAACAAAAGTTCATAAATTTTGTTTCATTTCTGTGCAGATACTTTCATTAAGGGAAATATTGTCTTGAAAAATACTATATATTTTTAAGATATTGTGTAATATATTTTTATGGGTTGTTTCCTCTTTCTGTTATAGTGCTGATTTCTATGAACTTCATTCATCGTTCCCATCTTTTATGGAAGAGTAATCCTTTTGCAAACAAATACTGGTTAATCACTGCCATTTTAGTGTAAGTTTTTTAAAATTTGATGTAAGATAAACACTCTTTTATATGTTTAGAGTTACTTAGATCTCATCAGTTTATAGTTTTACTGAGCTCTCTCTTTCTCTTTTGTTAGAAAAAAGAGGTAATTGTAAAGTGTTCTTGTGTTTAAAATTTTGACTACTTTTCTTTTTGCTTAATGCAAAGTTCATTCAATTTTATTTATTAAGTTAAAATGAATTATTCAGATTTTTAACTTCTTCCAGAGAATTTTATTTAAACTTCTTGATGTGAATTTAAATATGAATTTTGCAGTACAGTGTAGTAAACATATTTCTATTATTCTTACGGTCTGTGCCAGTTCTTTTTGTACCAAAATATGCAAAAGTTATTTATTTAAATTTGGATGTTAATTTATGGTGAATAATTTATTATGATAAATTGCTGTGTCATGGTGGATAGAAAGTGTGTTGTATTTGACTTTTGTAACTTCAGTTTTAATATTTTTTCTCTTTCCAGAATTTTTTTACAGTTGATATTTAATATTATCGATATTGCAATACATATTGATAAAGAATTGCATCCAATAATGATACTAAAGCGTATACCATACTATGTATGGTTACTTTGTGGATTATGGCCATTTGTTGTTGTTCCTTTGAATGAACTGGTAAAAAGGCATGAAATCAAGTAAGTTTTTATAATTTTATCTGTAACTTCTACATTAAAAAATATTTTGCTTTGCATACAATGATACTTTTTCCTCCTTTTCATATCACAACAAAAAATATAGGAATCTCAAAGGCAATTGCAAATCTTGTTATAAAATTAATAATGTAATCTTGCTGTGCTAGTGATCACATGTGCTGAAATGTGCTGTGTGGGGCTCTCTTAAAATGTTTAAGTCTGGTTTCTGTTCATTGCAGTGGTGGGAATAAATACTGCCTTTGCTCATGATTATTCTTGTAATCATCCCTCCTGTCTATATATATATATATATATATATATATATAACAGTTCCATAACTGATTGACTGACAGATAACGTACAGACCAAACTGCTGGACCTATAGGGCTGAAATTTTGCATGGCAAGGATTCTTATAGTGTAGGGGTGCACTAAGAAAAGAAATATTTTTGAAAAATTCTTAATTTTTTAAAATTAAATTTTTAAGCTGTTTTTGTAACTTTTTTAAAGTTTGCTTTTAAAATAATAATCTGAGGGTTATAAAATTTATATCACAAGGAAGATCATAAAAATCCCTTTAAAATGAAATCTTTTTTGAATCTTTACTTCCATTTTCTAAGTTTTGGTGAATTTTTAAAGATTCATTTTTAGAATTTAATTTATTAAATGCTGATTGCGTGGTTTCTTTTCTTTTTGTGATACTTAAATTAATTTTGAGTCATGTGCATAACAGTGAAATAAATTGACAAAAAAATATTTAAATACAATAAAAGATAAAATTTAACCACTAGACTAATTGAGATGGAAGTTTTTTAAGAATTTAATTCAAATTAGTATGTTTTATGGATATTAAACATACAAATTAATTGCATACATTGACCATTGTATTTAATTTGAATATTTTCTTCTACATTATTTTGTCTATAAAAATATTAGTTACATTTTTTTTATAAATATATATTTTTTTACATTAATTGCATACATTGACTGTTGTATTTTATATATATATATATATATATATATATATATATATATATATAATTAATATATATATATATATATATATATATTTATAATATATATATATATAGGCATTAACTGTATACATTGACCATTGTATTTAATTTGAATGTACTCTGTAGCAAAGTATAGGTATTCAGCTAGAAGTATATAAATCTCTCTCTCTCTCTCTCTCTCTCTCTCTCTCTATATATATATATATATATATATATATATATATATATATATATATATATATATATATATATATATATATTTATAATATATATATATATAGGCATTAACTGTATACATTGACCATTGTATTTAATTTGAATGTACTCTGTAGCAAAGTATAGGTATTCAGCTAGAAGTATATAAATCTCTCTCTCTCTCTCTCTCTCTCTATATATATATATATATATATGCAAAGCATTATACATAAATGATCAATTTTGAAATTCTTAAATAAAATGTTTTTGTATCTCTCTCCTGTTATCAATATGTTGCATGCCTTTGAATTAATTTTTTTTATTTACATTTAATTGTGTTTTTTTTTTTTTTTTTTTTAAAATGTACTTTAGAGTTAATGTTCGGCAACAGAAAAGAGCAAGATTAGAGTTTTGCACAAAGTTAGGCATGAATTCTCCATTTTAGATTTAAGACTGTTTGTAGACTTACTATATGTGTTTTTCATTGGTGCTTTTAATCTACATAATCAAGTAGTTAATGTATTTATATTATTTATAAAACATATAAGGAATGTGTTCTAATTTTTTTTAAAAATGAAGATAGATTTGTTTTCATATATAGTGTATTTTAAGGTTAATGTTAAGTGTATATATTTAAGTGACATTCCAATATATATTTCTGTATTGATATCTTTATTTATCTTCATTAAAATTCTAAACTTGTGTTAATGTTATGTATTTCTTTGAATATTTAATTATGATGTGTTTACTATTACTTCAGAATCATGAAACTTAATTTTTTAATTGAAGATGTATCTATAGAGTAGATTTTAAAGCAGAGATATCCCCCCCCCCCCAAAAAAAAAAAAAAAAAAAAATAAAATAAAATAAATAAATAAATAATAAAAAATAGAACTGCATTAAAAAAAAATGATGTCACTCAATGAAATCTGTAAAATTAACTGCTTGATAAAAGAATTAACTGCTTGAGAAAGAATTTAAATTTATTCAAAACATTAAAAGTTATCTCCTCTTCCTCTGTGTTCAACATTTTGATGAAAATTTAACAGTTTTTTTTTTAATTTAACATTCTTTTTGTGGAACTTTTGTGATAGATATGTCACATTCGATCAGTATTTAGTATTAATTAATTTTCCTTAGACTATTTTTCTCATTTAAATTGAATTTAGTATTAATGATGAGCTAAATTTTACCCAAAAGAAATTCTTAGAAATATTGAAGTAGCTTTTCACTGCTGGTATTTGTTTGAAACCTGTAAGCTACCTGTAAACTATAGATATACCTTTGTATGAAATTATATGTTTTACATAAATCTCAATAGTATACAAATTCATGTTACTGTGTTTATACAGATTGTCATTTTTTAAGTGCTGTAAATATGAGAAAATGTGAAGTTAATATTTTAGGGGATATTATATGGGTATCAAAATGTAAATATTATTTCATGTCAGCAATAAATCAAGCCTTGTTTAGATTTTATTTCAGCAGAACTGACTATAAATGTGATGTTTAGAAGAAATTTTTTTATTCTAAATGTTATATGAATGTGTAGAGAGAGTTTTTACTGAGTGATAACTATAAGTAATTAAAAATATTCACATAAAAAACAGTGGATTTGTTATTCAAATTTTTAAAGTACCATTGGTTGGTAGGTCATGTCATCTCTGGAGTCGGATAGATCCATGAGCTGTCAAAGGCACCTCCGGCAATTAGGAGAATTCTTTCAGAGTATAATTCTCTTGTGGGTTTCCATCAATATTTTGTAAAGCAGTCAGTGTTGCAGGACAAGTGAAAATATGTGTTGGTGTTAGCTATATTTCAGAACAATTTCTGCAAATTAACCCTTCAGCGAGCGCACCAATTTTTGGAACACCAGCAGGTGCATGTGGCACAAAGTGCAATGTCTTTTTCAACCTTGATTATTCCTTTTGTAATAAACTTTTTTTTTCAAATTGAAAATAATAATTCTGCGTTTTATGACAAGATAAAAAATGTTGATAATATTGAGGTATATTTATAATTAAAGGCCAAAGAATGCAGATACAATCGCCTTATTTCAAAATTGTCTGGTTTATTGGATCTAAAGACAACTTGTGAATTGATTCCTATCCTATAAACAAAACTATGTCCAAAATCCTAAAAACCAATGAGATTGTCCATCTTTATATGTGGGATACCGTGTAATAGCTGCACTTTTGATGGACTACATCAACTCCTGCTTTTGTCGTTATAGTACCAGTATAATCTCTGGTTTACCATGGTTAAATTATGACTAACAATGAATGGAAAAGAATACAAGGGTAAAAAAAAATAATCAGACCTGCATTAGAAAGGGTGTAGCTATAAATAGAAACTGCTTAGAACATTCAAACCTTGCATATAAAAACAAACCATTCAAAATTATGAAATGTTGCACTTTGTACACGGGCGCACCTGCTGAAGGATTAAGTAAGTTTTTGAACCATATGCATTTAATTTCAATTCTTCAAGATGCTGAGTCTTACTATGATTTTAGTGATACACCAATTGGCATTGGTTTCACACATTTGATGATATATTAGGGGGATTGATTTTTCCTTTAGTCTGAATCTCACCACTGCATTTACGTCCTGAAGGTAAATAGGACTGGAAGAGTTATTATTCAGTTGTCTGGCCATATGGCCAGTCCATCATCAGTTTCACTTCACAGCAGTCATCAGCAGTTTCACTCGTCTATGCCAACATGAGCTGGTTTCTATTTCTATGCCTTTTCTCTTTTAATATATCTATTTTGGTAAGTAGATGGTGAATATTTCACAAAAGTTTTGAGCTATACCACTGTATAGCCGCAGGGGCTGCCCTTGAGTCACAAAACATTATCATTCCATCAGCTTTATTATTATCTGGTAAAACTGATGAAATCATATTGTAGATGAATATATGGAATCACATGATAGTCTCATTTTTGCTTTTATTTTCATCTTAAGAGAACAATTTACATGTTCTGATTTAGTCATTTTGTTGTTTCAGCTTGGATATTTTAATTGAGTTTCGCTTTTAATTCTGATATGATTAAATTTTCTGATATGATTAACTTTCTTTTAAATTCTAGAAATACAAGGATAAGGGTTGTTTTTCTTATTTCATTAATTTTAGATTAGCCCCATAAAAATGAATATTTTTCTGTTTATCCCCCCCCCCTTTTTTTTGTCTCTTTCTATTAACTTAGTTGGTACATTTAGTGTAAATTAGTTTTCCCTTATTTCTAATGTATCAAAATTTCTCCTCGCAACTCCATATTCCTTAAGTTTGATGAAAATATCATTTTGCTCTTTAAAAGGATTTACTTTCTTTTATATATATGTTTATACTTTGCTTTTATATAATTGTGAAAAGTTTGAGCTAATAATATGCTATAAGATTTTATCAACCTTCTCACTGAGATTAGTACTTGCTGTCATTTGTTCCCAGAATTTACGATTTAGCATGACAGTGTATCTGTCTTGTTATGGATTTTTCTAATTGTTAAATTTTATGTATTATTCAACTGTATTCAATATCTCTTATTTCATGAGAGAGGCACTTTTTAAATAGCTTTTAAAAACTCAAACATCAATTTTAAAAGCTCTTTCATAGCTTTTAAAAGCTTACTTGTGTTGCATTATATTCAGTATGTCATAAAGGCTCCTTATGATATACAGTGGCTGTCTATTTTTCAAGTTTTTCCTGATTATCTAAAAGTTGCAAGATGAAGAAGAAGCAATAAAAGTTGTTAGAATACATGTATAGCCAGTAGCTTGATGGTGTATAACTCTTGAGTAAACATGAGTAGAAACTTGAGGAAGCTCTTTAATCTTTCTTCCCGTATTCTTTTCAAAGGATCATAAAAATCACTTTACTTTGATTCAAATTATTTTAATTTCATGCATTCATGACTCATTAAAATTGCTTAATTTTATAATTTAAGAAACATTTTATCATTAAAGCTTATTTTCCCTCTTTGGATTGTCTAATATGAAGTAAAAGGAAATATACTGTATTTTTGTGGTAATTAACATCATTCACTACATAAGTAGAAAAATTATCTACAAAGACATGTATGTATTGTAATTGTATGCATTGGGTTGTTAGTTTAAAACTTTTTTTTTTTTTTTTTTTGCTTTATGTTTGAAAGAAATGGGCAAATTATTGTGTTCATTTTTAGGTTTTTTAAAAACATTTGATTATTTAACACTTGTATTTAAATTTTATGTAAATATTGTAAAATTCTTATGTAATTGATATTTTTGTGCATTCAAATTGATGTATAATTTTGATGTATTTATGTATTTGAAGAGAAAATGTATTGTAAGTTCATTTCATTTAATCATTTGATTTTATGATTTGCCAATATTTTCTTTCTACCCATATAATCATCTTTGTCTTTGCATTTATGTTAAATTTGTTGGTATGAAAGTTTTTTGAGAAGCTTTGTTAGGTATGGAGAGTAGGTATAGCCTAAAATTTTGATGCCTAACATATTTGCCTTCATCTTGCATTGCTGAAGATAACAAAATCAGAAAAGTTTTGTGTTCATACATTTATCTGTGTATTTTTGATTGAATGCATAATTGGACTGTCTTTTCATAATATTTTATATGAAAAATGAGAGTATATAAAGTAAGCTTAAACTTTGTTTCTTTTATGTTAAAATAGTAGGAGCCTTCTAAGCAAATAATGTAACAAGATTTTAATTAAATTGTTTAAAAGTACTAGATACTAGTTCCTAAAGTAATCTGTAATTAAATCAATCATAAATGACTTTTCATTTATTTAAGATTTAACTCAATTTTTTTAAATGAGAAATAAGAGTATTTTACTGCTGGGTTTATTTCAATAGCATTGACTATGCACAATTAAAGTATAGCTGCTGATATTGACCTCAGAGTAAACTTAAGTTGTACAGTAAGTATAACTTTAAATATATCTGAACTTTTTGGAATTAAATTATTTTGAGAATTGCTCGATTGTCATTTAAACTGTCTGTGTTTTGATCTCACTTATCTGTTTGTCTGTGATATGAAAAATATACCTTTTTGTAGTTTTAGGATTGTATTTTTAATATTATGGGATTATTTTTAAAAAGTAGTAATTATATTATTGCATTTTTGTATTGTTTTTATATTAACTAATAATTTTTTGTCCACATGGAAAAAATCATATTCAGCATCCCAAACAATTGTCAGGGACTCTACTTTAACTTTTAGCTTGTGTTACTTATGAAGACATAGCTCATGAATTTACTATGACAACACAAAGTCATATATGGAATTGGAAAAAAAAAAAATTACTGGGAGCTAAATTTATTGCAGACAACCCTTATATACAGTGGAATCCTAATCTATCGTTTTTCAAGGGACCGACTGAACTGAACAATAATTGCGGTAACATAACAAAGCAAAATGATTGACGGGATTGGGTGAAATAAATGACACATACGGGAAAATGGTGATTTGGGGAATGATCAATCGAGATTCTACTGTGTATATTTATATATATATTAATTACACAAATGGTATAAACCATAACACTTGTAGAAGAGGCCTCTACATGTAAAAATGTATTTTTATTATTCATGTACATCTTAGTTCTTCTCCTGCCTTTTCATTTAAGAAATTTTGAAGAGTTGTAATTTTAGTCACAATACTTCTTGTTTATTTTATGTTTCTAAACAGAATGTCCAGTTGTGATGAATCAATTTTTAACATACTTAGATGAAATATATACACCATACAGTTATTTTTATTATATACCTATATAATAAAATGGGATGTTGAGAGATTTATTAATTAATCAGTACAGCTCCTCTTGTTGACCAAAATGTGCTGAACATGGCATGACATAGCTGCAAGACCTTCTAGCTAGGATCCCTATAGTTGACCACCCCACCCACATTAACCCAGTAAGCACCACATCACCCCCACCTACAGCCCATTTTGTGTTTCTACAAAATACCCCATAATACTGTTATATGTAATCTGATGTCATCAGCATAATGCTTTAACTTTCCCAACTTTAGCTCTCATTTGTTTAGATTGATGATCTTTTACTGTTTGTTATTAAATGCAATATCTGATTATATGCTATTAAAACTTACATCATAAACAAAGATAATATCTATTAGTCCTGTTATATAAACTAGAGTCACTAAAAGATACTGTAATTTTTTTTTTTCATCAATTATATTACAAAAGGATGCTGAATGTCATTTCATCCCTGTAATATTATAGATTGAACTAATTTTCTGTTTGTCTGTTTTCAGTTGTAAATTTATTTTTAATTTTTTGAAAGGATCTTATTATTTCTTCTCGGTTTTTGGTTTTCTGCTTGTCAATTCAAGGTTTATTTGAGACACGTTTTCCAGAAATACAGTGGAATCTCGCTTGATCGTTTTCAAGGGACCTATTGAAATGAACGATAAATGCGGGAAAACGATAGATACGGAAACATAACAAAGCAATATGATCGTTGGGACTGGATAAAATGAACAACCCATACGGAAAAATGATGGATCTGAAAACGATCGATCGAGATTCCACTGTAGTTGAATTTTTATTTAGTATGTGCTTTTGATTCCTCACAAACTAGTCATGCAAGATTCTTAATAACTTACTGTATGATTATTAATTATACTATGGGACCTATAACATTGCCTGTCAAGTTAAAGTATTTTTTATGTTTTCAATCCAGATTGTAAGGACCGAGAGGTTTCATTGTTGAGCTTGAATTTTTTTAAGTATGTTTTAAAATAAATGATTGGTACCTTTTCTCTCCATCAATATAAATGTAAGCAGTTATGTATAGCAAAGAGCATTTTAAATGTAAAATTTGTATGATATTATATGCTGTTTTGTAGATTTGTATTTTCTAATGTTTCTCATTCTCAATCGTTCACTCTACAGCATTGTTTGTTACAAAAAACAAAAATGGCAGAAAACACTGCATATTTGAAATAAAAGATTCGTTTTACTAAATATAAAACATTTTTAAATGTGTATGTATTTGTATATTTATTTATTCATATGTATATTTGATGTATTGATATTTATATTCTCTATTTATTGTTGATAATTTTGTGGTATAATTGGAGAATAAAATTATTTATATTTCAAAATAGTAATTTGACTATGCATGCCTAAGAATTATGAAGTCCATCTATTAAAATGATGTATTCATAAAGGGACATTTAAATTATATTATTTAAAAATAATATTAATGTTGTTTTAAAATTTTGTTTAAGATTTTTTTTTTAATTCAGTAAAATAATTCATAAATTTCTGGCTTTTACATGCTGTTCAGATTATTACTTTTTAAGCAGTTCTAACTTTTTAAAAGAATATTTCATTGTGTATGAATAAAATCGATCACTATGCAGTTGCCAAGAATATTTCTTGTCTGTTTTAATTTTTAAATTAAAAAACACTTATTGATGCTGTTTACTTTTTATTTTTCTACATTAATGCACGGAAAATTGAGGAAGAAATTTTAACAGTATGAAATGCTGTTTACTAACAGAGATAAGACGTGAAAGATTGTGGATAAAATGTTCATTTCATACACTTTTCTTTTGCTTACTGGCTTTCCAAAAATAGAAAGGCAGGAGATCATGTCATTTAACTTCACTAATTGGAAAGAGTCTGGTGCCCAGGGTTCAATTCTTATCTATACAAAGAGCCTATAAAAACTCACTGTTACACTGTGCTGTAAGAAGACATTCAATCTGAGGAGGGTATAGTCTTTAAAGGAGTTAGCTCTGGCAGAGAATGGTCAAAATTACAGTGACTGGATGGCTCAATCTGATGCACTGCAAAAATTGAAAATACTATGATTCCAAAATAGTAACTGAAATTGCACAAGCTTTATTGTGTGTTATACATGTTATCTAAACCCAAATAAATGATAAAGATATATCCTTTCAGTTCTGATGGCCTGTTTAGCCCTTGAGTTGTACAAGATAACCCCAAGTTATGTTTGTAAAAATAAAATAAACAAATCAAGCTAACAAAATTAAAAAGTGAGCATAAACTGCCAAACCAGTTAACTTAAAACCTACCCTAGCAATGAAAACATAAATCTTTTCAATAAACGATTGCACAGTTGCTCCATATCCTTATATTGAAAATGAACAAATATAACTAAATATAAATAATCCAACAGAGCTAGATAATTATAAGAATGCAGGCAAAAAACAAACAGAAATCAAGTACTCAGGGCTCTATGCACCAGAGGCAAGATTCTGTAGTAGTGCGGAACTGAACCAGAAATTGAGGTAACCAACTGGTCTCGTCATCAGGGAGCCTAGCCAAATCAGTTACCTCAAGGGGAACTTTCTGAATAGGATGCAGGTATAACCAAAAGACATCCCAAGGCCCTGAGATCCCCATTGAAGCATTAAGTCAAAATAAAAGGAAAAGACAGAGACAGTTTACAGTAAGGGCTCAACGCACCATACATGCAAGTACACATACAATCCTAATGAAAAGCCAAAGATGCATACATACCCTAATTCCGTAGGTGACAGTTATGACGAAACAGCAGCCAATTTTACTCTAGTAGGTACGCCAATGTAACAAAACCACAGTGCTACACCCCATTGAAGTTTAAACAAATGTAAACAGAAACCCTATCCTAAATGTATTTAAAAATTCCTGAGTCTAAATGCCATTTTTTTAAAACTTTTAAATTGCCGAAATTTTTAGGAAAATTGTTCTTACATAGGTTTTTCTTAAAAATGCTACATGCCTCCAAAAAATCTTCAGCGTTGTTGCATATGTTTTTTATTCTGTATAGTTGAGAGTAGAAGATATAATAATATGTCTAAATGTTAAACTTGGAATTAAGAGAAGAAAAAAATTACCAAAATTTACTGCTCTATATTTAGATTTGTCTTTAAAATAAATAAATAAAAAAAACCCACAAATTTGTTATTGTAGACTTTTTTTTTTGAAAGGTTCTTCAGCTATACAATGTTGATATATATATATATATATATGTTATATTATTTATCATACCTGTAATGTTCTTGGTAATATTCATGATACATCTTAATAAATGATGTATCATGAATATTTGTCCTAGAAAGGTATGTTATTTCTGTATATGTAGGACTTGTTAATTAACCTTTCATCTAAACAATGCAAGGGGATCAGAAGGAAGAATGCATATTTTACTTATAATTATGTTTGTAATTGAATGTGTCCCGTTATCTTTAAAAGTTGACAAATTTAAAGTCCACATTTTTAGTACGAGGGTCGTTTGATAAGTCCGTGCAAACTCCGGGAGATGGCGCCACTGCCTTGGAACTGTTAGCGCTCTTATTTTTAACGTACATCAAAGGAGTAGTGGATCAAGACGGCGCGTTTGCTCTGTAAATTTCGGGGCGCCATCTCTTGTTCAAATATACAACTAGATTTCATAATAAATATAATATAATATTAGCATTCGACCTTTATTTGAATATAGGTACTGTAAATATTCCAACAGTATATGTCTATTACATTTTTTTCTGGGGGGGGGGGGGGCGAAATATTTTAATTTTTCCAAGGAGGCCTTGATGTCCATAAATTTGTAAAGCACTGCTTTACGATAATTCAACAAATTTTTTATTTGGAGTGATAATATGAATACAGTTAATTGTAATTTTAATTCTAAGCTTCATCAAAGGCAGGCATGTCAAACTGTAAACAAATTTGAAGCTTAAACTGTTATTTACAGCCATTTTAGTTGGTCAACTCTTGCTACTGCTCATACAATGGAGAAAACGAGTTCCACGTGTTGATGAAACATTAATATTTAGAGACAAAACAGCGGCAAAAACTAATCCAGGCTTGAAAAATATGATCATGAGCTTGTGCCTTTGTTTAGAATGATATATAAGTGGTTTTTTGATTTTCGTTGCAGCCGGAGCATACATATTTCTCATTGAATGTCTTTATATATATTGTGGATATGTTAAATTCTTAAAATATTTAAAATTTTGTTTTTAAATACTAAATTTTTGATTCCGCTAATAAATTTTCCAAACCGGTACGATTTACATGCTTTTTTCCCTTTTAGTGCACGGGGAAGGTTACTAGATAAGTTATCTTAAGGATTTATAAAAATTTTGTTGAATAAATTTTTAATTGTCAAAATAAAAAATAATATTTTGGTGTAACTTTTGTTTCAGGGTAAACGTTTTCAGAATTTTGACTCTAAAAATACAATGGAAACCTGTGCAAAGTTTCATAGAGACACCTAGCGAGGAGTTTCAGGTTTTATTATTTTATTCCAAAATATTAAGAAAATAAAAATGGGCCTTTTTTGAAGATTTTGAACCCACTCTTAAAATTTTAAAATAAGCTCAAACTTCCTACCAAAAGAATAAAACTATTTAGAGTAAAACTGGGGTATATTATTTTATGTATCTTACATAAATCAAGAATATGTATAATTTAAGAAATATCGAAAAACTAATAACCTTTCAAATGGCTTTACAAATGGTCTAGGGATCTTAAAAGTATTTCTTTACAGATATTGGAGACATATTAATGAACAGTTTCGAGTGTCTGAATTCGATACTTTTCACAACATATTTCAAAATCACATACATAAAGTAACGAAATAATTGCGCTTTAAAACTTAAAGGAGTAAAACCACTTTTGGTGGCTTATAAAATCGGGACATCTAATTTAGAAGAAAATCACAGGCAATTTTTTGTCTTTGTGGAGGGGAGAAAATGTTTATGCCTAAAACGCGCTATCTATATATTTAAGTTGCTAAGTCGACTTTTTGGGCAGTCCGTGCGAGAAAACTACTGCATCAATTTACTTCATTTTGGTCTCAAACGAAAGATTGCAATCAGTAGATTTGTCAAATTCGGTTTTTGTAACAGCAATCTATATATTTAAGTTGCTAAGTCGACTTTTTGGGCAGTCCGTGCGAGAAAACTACTGCATCAATTTACTTCATTTTGGTCTCAAACGAAAGATTGCAATCAGTAGATTTGTCAAATTTGGTTTTTGTAACAGCAATTTCTATTAATTAGCGATAATTTACAATTAAATATTGATTTCTGCGCATGCTCAGTGGCATGTTTCAATCTGGCTTTAGATACTCACTGTTTCTGCGCATGCTCAGTGAATGTTTCAATGCCGAGGAGTCTTTCTAGATCTCTCTCTGCCATTTTTATTTTATGATACTATGTTTGTGAAATATAAGATTTAACCTGACGGAAATTCTTTAATTAGCGATAATTTACCATTAAAAAAAATTGCATTCTGCGTATGCTCAGTGACATTTTTAAATCTGGCTTTAGATACTCACTAAGCACAAGGCCGCTTAAACACATTAATTTGTTTCTGCGCGTTATTATGATTTTCAACATCTGGCAATGATGAGTATAATTTGTGTATTAGTACATTTATTTACTATCTAGCCGTCATGTTTTGACGGGTATCAAGTACACTGCTGGCCACTGTAAATGCAACACCCTGCAGGAAACATGCAAATAACATGAAATTTACAACATGCATTAGCGGAGGTGAGATATGCAAATGATTAGAATTTCAGCGCAGGCGCACATCACGCGCGCCTGTGGCGCCACTTCAAAGCGTTATTTAAGGCTTGGAGATTTCGACGATTTCAAGTTCGGCAATTGTGTTTTTCTTGTGGTTTTTTCAAAAAAACGATCAATTATGCCTCGTCGAAAACAGCGATCATCTTTTGATCAAGTATCCGAGTTCGACAGAGGAAGGATAGTGGCCTACCGAGATTGTGGATTATCTTTCAGGAAAATCGGTAGTCGTGTCGGACGAAACCAAACAACTGTAATGCGGATATGTGATCGTTGGATGCAGGAGGGTACGACGGACCGGCGTGTTCGATCGCATCCACCTCAGCGCACCACTTCACGTGATGACAGGCAAATTGTGCGCATGGCAGTGACGGATCACTCAGTCACATCACGAACCATAGCACAGCACATGCAGTCTGTAACGCATCATCCAGTGTCTGCGCGTACTATTCGAAGCCGTTTACAGCAGAGTGGTCTGTCCGCAAGACGTCCATTGCTTTGTCTACCCTTGACGCAGAACCACAGACGTCTCCGCCGCCAATGGTGCGATGACAGAAGGATGTGAACGGCAGAATGGAATGAAATTGTCTTTACTTCCGAGTCACGCTTCTGTCTGCAACACCACGATGGTCGCATTCGAGTCTGGAGACACCGTGAAGAGAGGATGCTGAACAGCTGCGTTATGCACCGCCACACTGGTCCTGCACCGGGTATTATGGTATGGGGCGGTATTGGATATCACTCTCGCACACCTCTAGTACGCATTGCCGGTACTTTAAACAGCCAGCTCTACATCTCCGAGGTGTTGGAGCCAGTTGTCCTTCCTTACCTTCAGGGCTTGCCCACAGCCATATTTCAACAGGATAATGCGCGACCACACGTGGCATGCATTGTCCAACGGTTCTTCGTCAATCGCCAGATTGAATTGCTTTCCTGGCCGCCTCGCTCTCCGGATCTTTCGCCGATAGAAAACATGTGGTCCATGGTTGCTCTACGATTGACCCAGATTCCATCCCCATCTACCACAGCAGATCAACTTTGGCAACATGTGGAAGCTGCTTGGTCTGCTGTACCCCAAGAACTCATCCAAAGTCTCTTTGAATCAATGCCGAGGCGTGTGGCAGCGGTGATCTCCAACAATGGCGGCTACTCTTGCTACTGATTTTGGCAGGAACCACACTTCACAGAAGTCTATAAATTTAATCATTTGATACTTAGTCAACATGTTATCTACAAAATAAATTTTGTTGTGATATCTCTTGTCTTTCTTGGTGTTGCAATTTGGGTGGCCAGCAGTGTAGTTACTTTAATATCACTTACTTGAAATTTAAGGAGAACGCTAAATAGTTCAACATAGTTCCTTACAATCGAATTCGAATTCTTATTTTAAATTTAAAGAATCTATGTTTTTTTAAGGTTTTTTTTAGCTTTAATATGATTTATTGTGTGTAAGCGAAGAGTATGGATACTTGAATTTATATCGGCAAATAAATAACCATTTAAACTGGATTTAAAAAGATTAGGAAATTTTAAGAAACTTACTACAAATATCGAAAACATATGTTTATGAGTAAGTTTGTGCCTCTGAATTCGATACTTTACACTATTTCACGTTCATAACGTATATTTAAAGTTACGAAATAATTGTGATCTTATAAACAAATTAAAGGAGGAAAACAATAACGATATTGAGTGGATTATAAAACGACAAAAATTGCAGCTAATTTTTTCCGAGAGAGCATAGTGAGCGTGATTACAGCACAACAGACCTACATGAACTGAGCTAAATCGGGCATCACGAGTGAGCGAAGGAAGGTGGACGAGAATCCAAAAGTCCGGCGTCTCGGACGCCGAGAGTCCCCGTGAGTGGCGAACGCCAGGCATCCGAGGAGCCAAAACTTCAGGCGCCCAAGATGGCAGAAGTCTCCGTGAGTGGCCGCCTTTAGGAGTTATTATAAAATTTGAACTCATTTCGGCAGTGCATCGTGAAATGGTGGGTAATGTTGAATTCCTATAGTTGCGGTAATTTCCCAATGCATAATATTATTTGGTTTGCTTTGTATGCCTTTTGTGCTGTGAAATTGAATTTGTGTGTTCAACAGGAATGTAGAAAGCGTATATTTTGAGAATTTAATAAAAATGGAGCTAAGCCGCATCGAGTTTGTATGATCATGGCAATTCAGGGTTTGCTTTATTTTGTCTACAATTTAAATCTCTTGACGATTAGTGCTGGGTTGGCGACCGTAAGTGATACAGGAAAGGGCCATGATAGGCTTATATGTTGCCAGAGACAGTGGCGTGTCTCTGTGACCCTAGCTGAAGGTAGGGATGTGACATCGATGTCGATGTTTTCAAAACATCGATGTTTTGATAAAAACATCGATGTTTTAAACATCGATTTATTGAAGCCGATGTTTTTTTAACATCGATGTTTTGTGCTCGATGTTTACGTTGTCTCGATGTTTTTTTTAATGAAAAGTACCGTAATAAAAAAATTTACCACGTAGCATAATTTTCACACTCAGAATGTAAGTCTGAATTCTGAAAAGGACGAATACAAAAGGGGGAATGATTCCTTAGCAAACAGACAAATGGCAATTAACAACCAATGAATCAATCAGAGCGCTTGGAATGTTCCTGACACTCCAGAACCTTCCATGGGGTTTTGTTTTACAAATAGTATATACACGAGTGCATCCATTTAAGTTTTTGTTTTGTTCTGGTTTTATATAAGTTGACGTTAATATTATTAGTAAGATGCCTCCCAAAAGTACCGTTTGGGAATATTTTTACAAAACCACTGACAAAATGGCGAAATGCAATATTTGCCTTAAGTCTCTCAAAACTTCTGGCAATACCACGAATTTATCCATCCCGGAATGGTTACCTACATCTAGGCTTTTATAAAAGTAAAGATATACACTCAAGAGCCAAAACATTATGACCACCTGTCAATAACGAGTTGGCCCACCTTTGGCGCGCAACACAGCTTCAACCCGCCTTGGCATGGATGCCACAAGTCCTTGGTAGATGGCCGGAGGCAGATTGTACCAGATGTTTAAGCAACGGTCACGCAAATCCGAGATATTGCGAATTGGTGGTCTTTGAACTCTGAGCTGCCGTCCCATGACATCCCAAATGTGTTCTATCGGATTGAGATCCGGTGAGTTAGGCGGCCAGGACATTAACTGGAATTCAGCATCATGTTCCTGGAACCACTCCAACACAATTTTAGCCTTGTGACACGGGGCGATGTCCTGTTGGAACATTCCATTTCCAGCTGGAAAAACAGAGGCCATGTAAGGGTGCAACTGGTCCGCAATGATGTTCAGATACCCTGTAGCATTCATGGTCTGCTCTACCACAACCATGGGTCCCAGAGACGCCCAAGAGAACGTCCCCCAAAGCATAATACCGCCACCACCGGCCTGTGTATGACCTACTGTACATTGAGGGAGCAACAGTTCGCCTGGAAGACGGCGTATCCTGACAAGGCCATCGGCGTGATGAATGACAAACCGTGATTCATCTGACCAGGCAACTCTCTCACACTGGTCCATGGACCAGTCGCGATGTTCCCGGGCCCAGCGCAGGCGTAGTTGGCGATAATGCTTGGTCAGCAAAGGCACACAAGTGGGACGTTTGCTCCGTAACCCCATATCCAACAGTGTCCGCTGAACAGTGTGCTGCGATACTATTCTACTTGGCCCTGCATTGTATTGGCTTGTGAGCTGAGCCACTGTCTGGCTCCGGTTTTGCTTCACCATGCGAGACAGTCTCCGACGCCCTTTTTCTTTGATAGCGTGTGGACGTCCAACACCATGTCGTCTACTGCTGGTGTCACCGTCATTCATCCCTTTGCATGAGTACTAACAACTGTAGGTCGCGACCAACACCACGAGTCGTTCAGTTTCGGAAATACTTGTTCCGAGCCTTCGAGCCATTACAACATCTAGCCGCTTAGATCCGCAATCAGTCGCTTAGATCCGCAGCCTTTCCCATCACACACAGAAGTAAGTGAAAGAAGATTCTCAGACTCTCTAGCAGCAGTTAAATACACTTCCACCTGATCACCGTGCTTCAACGTCATCCAGGCGAATTCAATGCAAAATGTAGGGGTGGTCATGTTTTGGCTCTTGAGTGTATATATATATATATATATATATATATATATATATATATATAAGAATAAGATGAAAGAGAAAACCAGTAATAGCTCTAAAGCTACTTGCAGCCATGTAACAAACACATGTAAAGAAAAGTATGAATAAGGTTTTTGACAGCATTTCTTCATCAGCGGTGTCAATACTGTCTAAAAACCAATGGATTGTTTCTGATGAGTATAATCTATTAAATAAACACACTCAGACACCGTACAATCCATTATTAACAGAAGAATTGATTAATTAATGAATTAAGTTTGAATAAAAGTACTTAACCAAAGAACACCAAGCTGGCGCTAGTCAGAGCAGTGGCGGATTACAGATTTGCCGCCGTAGGCTATTCAATTTTGCCGCCTCTAAATTTTGATATCTTAGGTCCACAATAATATCAATTTCTATCAATAAAATTCCAACTTTATGATTTGTGCTCCATCATCCTCGTTACATCAACCTTTTCCGTATGGTTAGTATCATTGAGAACTATGGTACCGTGTTAGATCCTTGATTATTTTTACAGCAAAGATTATCAAACACATTATTTTAAGCAAAAAATATCTCAATCATGACCACTTTTAAAGTAAGGTAAGTATGTCTTAAAGCTATACAATACTTACTAATATGATAAAGCTTACATAAAAAATATACATTTGGCGAACGTTGATAAATATTTATTATTACACTCACAGTTTAAAAACAATACAATAAATATATCTTTTCTTAATTATTTGTTAGTATTATAATTAGTTAAATTATAAAAGCATTACAATACTTTTTTGCGAGACTTTGAATTCGAAAATCATTTAGTATATCGTCGTACGACATCTTGTTCATTAGCTCTGACTCTATGCACAAGAGAGCTAAAGCGTTTAGTTTTTTCTTGACTTAAAGTCGATCGTAGTAGTTCTTACTCTCTTCAAGCAAGAGAAGCTTCTTCACCTGAACAATTGTCGCTGGTGTACAAAGAGCCATACGAAGTACTTAATCCAAGTTTGGATAAATGTTTCCTAGATTCTGTCCTCGCAGGAATGAAGACAGACTTTTTAATGATCCAGAAATTGGTTTTATTGAAATTCTTTCAGACGAAAGGTAGCTTTGAAAGTGTACGCATTCCTGAACTAAGTCTGTTTCTAAATCATTAGGATACATTTTTTCTAAAAACTGGCTTTTTATGTCAGAACGATGGTAACAACTCACTCATTTTGGTCAAGGAAATGAAAATTTCTCGTTTAAATCGTGATAAGCCTCTTGCCGTTTTGCTTAACTCGGATATGAGTCTATCTATGACAACGAGAAACGTGTTAACCCTGAAGTAATCACTTGCAGCTATTCCAATATCTCATCGGGTGTTTCATCAAATCTTTTTTTTCTTTTTGGTTGTCTTTTTTCATCTCTCTTGTATATTCTTTCGATACGCTTAACTCGATCGCCTTTCTCTTCGAAGTACTTGAAATTCTCTGTTCAGCTATGAAAAACTTACGGAGTGATTCGTAAAAGATCAGCAACGGTAATTAAATCTAGGTAGAAGTGCGAATTTGAACATTCACTTTGTTTATCTCTCCAAAAAACATCCCATACAAAACCATAATCGCTCCGTTCCAGTTTTTCTAAATTCAAAGTATTCCCGCCGCTTCCTGTTCGCGTTACAGGCTTTTCGGTACAATCATCGTTGATTGATTGCAAAGTTTTAAGAACTTCGGGCCAAGCTTCTTCAAACTTTTACATGCATGCTCTCTAGCGACCAAACGTGTCAGATTTACCCTTTTAACGCTTTTTCCTTTTCCGATTTCATTCATTAATTTTTGCCAGCGTTGTGTGGAGCTCAAAAAAAAAAACGTAGATTTCCTATAGCAACATGAAAAAGCGACACGCTTCTGTAGAAGATTCAGCAGCCGCAGTTGCCACTAAATTCAAAGAATGGGCACAACATGGCACATAAAAGGCGAAAGGGGCTTGGTCTCGAATTTTTGATTGCAAGCCATGTACAGGCCAGACATATTCGCGGCATTATCATATGATTGTCCACGGCAGTCTTCATAATTTATGCCCAGTGTTTCGAGTTCGGAAGTAATGGCAGAAAACATTCTTCAGCTTTATGTCCCACTGACGGCAAAAACTTGCGAAATCTTTCACATGGTTCACCTGAATCTAAAACGTATCTAATATCAAGCGTAAGTTGGTCATATGGGCTATATCTGGTGTTGAATCAATGATGAGGGAAAAATATTTCGCCTTTTTTATCTCGTTCTCTAATCGGTTTCAAGGACTTTATCACCCATTAAGAGAATGAACTCATCGCAAATGGTCTTTGATAAGTAACTGGTATTTCTGCCCCTTGATTGCCAAAATCGTTCAATATGACGAGCTAAAAAAAGGATCGAATTCTGCTAATAGTTCCAAAACCATACAAGAATTTCCATTATGTGGATCTCCGAACTTTCATTTTTTTCCTCTAAAAGCAAGACATCTTGAACACAGTCGCTTCACGACGGCTACAACTCGCATCAGAACATTTCTCCAGTAAGTAATTCTTCATCAATCTGGACCTTCAGTAGATTATCGTGTCGGCCATCAATTTTATTCCTATCTCTCAAACTAAGGACACTAGATTATGACGTGCAGAATTTTCATGTTGAGCTACTCGATAATCTGCATTTTTCCAGTCATGAATCCTCCGTTCTCAAAATGAGTCTACACTCCAATGGACAAATGCCAAACAAGGTCCCAATACACAGATGTTTACTTTCAGAATAACTAGCCAATTTCTGTCTTTCACTTCATTATTTCTCATTTTCTTTGGAAGATACTAACTGGCAGACCACGACGCTGATCAGCATATATTCTTTCCTTTTAGAGATGTCACAGATTTGTTTTGATCAAAGCCGTACCTTGCGATAATCTCCCGCAAGTTATCGTAATTTCCCACAGCGCTGGATCTTTGTTTAGACTTGTGGTTGATTGTATTTCGACGTTACTGTACTGACGTCTGATTCTGAGACATATCTTCAATTGTGAGCTTATAGATGATTCCTCTTTCGCCTCTCTATCAAAAACATGAAGATCTGTTTTTTCAAAATCAGCAATGTTTAATGGGGCAACGGTTGTTGTGGGACAGAAGAGTATATATCGGTCTCATCTTCTTTAGATTGTGTTGTATTAGGACATATGTTTGAAGCTTCCGGGCTCAAAACACTGCTTTTACTTTCACTTTAAAAAACTGTCAATTTTTACTGTCTGTCGGATGATTTCTTCTTGCTCTTCTCTTTTAATTTTTTGCTCTTTTCTTGTACTCAGCTCCACTAAGTCGCTTTCGTCCATCACTCATTCTAACAATTTTTGATTGGAAAAACTGAAACAAAACAATATTAAATAAAAGTTTTGTTTTTCGTACGTAATTACCAGTATCCTTCGTTCAGATTTCAGACTTAAATACTTACCTGATATAAGCAAAAGAGATTGTTTATAGGTATGATAAGAAAAAAAAATTTAATTTTTTTACACACTTTGCTTATCAAAAAATCCACGAAACACTTCAAGAATTATAGTACCACAACTAGAAATATGGGTCCCCTGAAATATGAACATATAATACAGTATTACAAATTGCAGGGAGCAAACCATCAAAAGTGACTTTTCTCTTGATTTTGAACTAAATAGGAGACGTGAATTCCTCGTTGGTATCGCCACGCTATATCTGCCTCACTTACTCTCGAACTCAATACCTCGACGCAACGTATGTATACATCAGGACCCCGCTTCGGCTCACGTAGTAACCCGATCGCGCTGCACTTGTGCTATCCATTCAGCCAGACACTTCTTTTATTGTCAAGTCGCAGTCGTTCAAATATCAGTTATTCGATTAATTTAAACCAAAAGAATATATCTATAAGATATTGAACTAGTTTTTATTTAATAAAATTAGTCAATTTTAGTCAGTATTTTTTACGCATAAAGAAATAATTTTCTGAATTGAATTGACAATTTGCAAACTTGCTGCAGCAATCATGATTAGACCATCGATATTATATCAAGATTGAATTGTGTAAGGAGATCTCATAATTTTAGGTACACGGAGAAAAATTATAGCAGTTATCAGTGAAGAAAATATGTAAAAATAACTAAATTTCGACTATAATATCGAATGGCTATTGCGATATTCTAAAACTTCTGATCATTAATGTATAATTAATAAAGCGTTTAGCAATTGTTTATGTAGAGATGTTGAAATATTTATTATTTAGCACTGTATATAGGCCTATATTTCGATTTTTGTTAAATTTTTAAATTTCTCTCCAATTTCGAAATTCGTATTTGTGTGTGTAATAATTTTTTTTTTAAATTTGTAAATCGAAATAAAAATTTATGAACTAAATTTGCCGCCCTAGGCTCCAGCCTACTCAGCCTGCTGGTAAATCCGCAACTGAGTCAGGTGGAAGTTAAGAACTTGTAACCGCAGATGACTGACGTCATAAAACTTGCAACCATTGAGGTAGTGGCTCTCAGTACAGACTTAGGTTACCGTATTTTAAGACTATTATTCCTTTAATTATTTAGTTTTTATTATTGTTACTACTATGAGTTAATTTTATTATTATTTTATTTTACTTATGATTTTTATTTTTATTTTTAGTAGTTATTATTTCTATTTTAACCTATTGTTATGTTTATTATATATATATATATATATATATATATATATATATATATATATATATATATATATATATATATATATACACACGTATATATTGTAGCGTACTGGAAATATGGTCTTATTTTTTCCCAAAGACCCCACAGAGTGCTTGAAACACAGCTGCGTTTTATCGGAGAAAGTTTTGCCAGTTTCCACCGGTTTTGAACACGTGGGGGATTAAAAAACGTTTTCCCACAGATGCAGCCAGTAAAGCTGTCGTCCTAACGATTCTGGAATGTAATAAAGTTTCGACGTTACGAAGAAACTGTCACCAACGATTGCCGACCCCCTCCTTTGAGAGAGAGGACGCCACACTGAATCCGCCTTGGGTTGGACGTGTTTTTTTTAAAGCCGGGTGGTGCGGGACTGTAGGGGTCCGGGAGCGTGGCGTTTGTAGATCTGCAAGAGTTAAATTGAATATGTTGTAACCTTAAATGTTAAATTTTTTCTGTTTGTAAATAAATTTCCTCGTTAAGTTTCTGTTTTAAAAAATTGGCTTCGCATTTCATTTAGGAACTCTGTTTTTGTTAGTATGGATCCAATAGTTGTAAATTTTTTCAAAATGCCTCAGAGAGTTTAGCCTTGTCGTGACGCCACAAATATAACAATTTTATCTTCCCCCTCAGATATTCGGTATTTTGACACTCTTTTTTTCTTTCATTTAAAGGGTGCATCAGTAGACCTCGCAGATCGTTCGGTTCAAAGTTAATGAATTGCGAAATAAATCTTTGCATACCGGGTTCCTAATGATATTTTTTGAATTCTGTTTTCGGAATCTGAAAGTAGACTTCTAAATAAATGCGTGGCTTTGCTAATTTTTTTTTATATTATTTAAACATATTTTTTTAATTAAGTTAAAGGTTCAAATTCCAAAACGAGAGGCATCGCTTGCTAAAAAGCTCTGTAACAAATAAACTAATAATAATTTGAAAATTGGAAAACAAGACGCAAATCTTGAAACTTCAGGCTTTTTTTAAAGATTTTTTTTTACATTTTTGTGTAATAGTTAATTTGTATTCTAAGCAGTTATTTTGCATTTCCATCTGTAAAACGGGAGTTTTTGGCTTACAACTCCACCTCCACTGGTAGTGGTGGAAGATTGCTACTTTCCCCCCTCAACGTTCCCCCTCTCTGTCCAGCTGGGGCGGTATTCCTATACCTGAAGGAGGGAGATGACACAAGAACCTGACACAAAGACTTTGCGCTTGTGTATTCATTTTACTTGTGCTTCTTGTGAGTTTGAGATCCATCGGAAAGAATAGTAGTACTATTTCTCTCGTTCTATAAGTGTTTACTTCCGTAAATAAGAATGTTCATTTGACATAAATATCACATCTTCGTGCTTTCCATGTAATGAGTTCTCAAATTTCATTTCACCTGTTAATCTATATTTATTTCAATCAATATTTATTTCGATAAGTGCTACTCCTGTAGCACTTATCGTTAGCCGTTCACCTTTTGTTAGACACCGCTATTTTACTGGCTACTTTATGATAGGAAAACACATATAGATGAGCAAACATTGCTCCCTATGAGGGAGACGACACAAAATCAACCAAGCCTTATTCGGGATTTGAACCCCAAGCCCACTGCGTGGAAGCACAGGACGCTAAACACAATACCATGTTGGCAGCTGGTACGCACACACACACACACACACACATATATATATATATATACATATATACACACACACACACATACATACATATATATATATATATATATATATATATATATATATATATATATATATATATATATGCACATATATATATATACTCCACAAACACACACACACACATATATATATATACACTGCTGGCCACCCAAATTTGCAACACCAAGAAAGACAAGAGATATCACAACAAAATTTTATTTTGTAGATAAACATGTTGACCAAAGTATCAAATGATAAAATTTATAGACTTCTGGTGAAGGTGGTTCCTGCCAAAATCAGTAGCCAGAGTAGCCGCCATTGTTGGAGATCACCGCTGTCAACACGCCTCGGCATTGATTCAAAGAGACTTTGGATGAGTTCTTGGAGTACAGCAGACCAAGCAGCTTCCACACGTTGCCAAAGTGATTCTTGCGTGGCAGCTGGGGATGGAATCTGGGTCAATCGTAGAGCAACCATGGACCACATGTTTTCTATCGGCGAAAGATCCGGAGAGCGAGGTGGCCAGGGAAGCAATTCAATCTGGCGATTGACGAAGAACCGTTGGACCAATGCTGTGCCACGTGTGGTCGCTCATTATCCTGTTGAAATATGGTTGTGGGCAAGCCCTGAAGGTAAGGAAGGACAACTGGCTCCAACACCTCGGGGATGCAGCGCTGGCTGTTTAAAGTACCGGCAATGCGTACTAGAGGTGTGCGAGAGTGATATCCAATACCGCCCCATACCATAATACCCGGTGCAGGACCAGTGTGGCGGTGCAAAACGCAGCTGTTCAGCATCCTCTCTTCACGGTGTCTCCAGACTCGAATGCGACCATCGTGGTGTTGCAGACAGAAGCGTGACTCGTCAGTAAAAACAATTTCATTCCATTCTGCCGTCCACATCCTTCTGTCATCGCACCAATGGCGGCGGAGACGTCTGTGGTTCTGCGTCAAGGGTAGACAAAGCAATGGACGTCTTGCGGACAGACCACTCTGCTGTAAACGGCGTCGAATGATACGCGCAGACACTGGATGATGCGTTACAGACTGCATGTACTATGCTATGGTTCGTGATGTGACTGAGCGATCCATCACTGCCATGCGCACAATTTGCCTTTCATCACGTGAAGTGGTGCGCTGAGGTGGATGCGATCGAACCACACCGGTCCGTCGCACTCTATCCTGCATTCAACGATCAGATATCCGCATTACAGTTGTTTGGTTTCGTCCCAACACGACTACCGATTTCCTGAAAGATAAGTCCACATCTCGAAGGCCACTATCCTTCCTCTGTCGAACTCGGATACTTTATCAAAGATGATCGCTGTTTTCGACGAGGCATAATTGATCGTTTTTTTTTGAAAAAACCACAAGAAAAACACATGCCGACATGAAATCGTCGAAATCTCCAAGCCTTAAATAGCGCTTTGAAGTGGCGCCACAGGCGCGCGTGATGTGCGTCTACGCTGATAATTCTAATCATTTGCATATCTCACCATCCGCTAATGCATGTTGTAAATTTCATGTTATTTGCATGTTTCCTTCAGGGTGTTGCATTTACAGTGGCCAGCAGTGTATATATATACATATATATACACACATATATACATATATGTGTGTGTGTGTATATATGTATATTATGTGTATATGTGTAATATAGGTATATGTGTGTATATTATATTATATTGTGTGTGTGTATATATATATATATACACACACACATAATATATATGCATATATATACATACACACACACATATATATATACATATATATATACACACACATATATATATACATATATATACACACACACATATATGATATATATATACATCTATATATACACACATATATATATATATATACATATATATACACACACACATATATATATACATATATATACATACACACACACACACTCACACATATATAATATATATGTATATATATATATGTGTGTGTGTGTGTGTATATATGTGCATATATACACACACACACATTATATATGCACATATATACACACACACACACATTATATATGCACATATATACACACACACACACACACATATACATATATACACATACATGATACATATATATATATATAACATATACACATATACACATATATATACATATACACATATATATACATATCACATATATACATATACACACAATACACACACACAAATATATATACACTGCTGCCACTGTAAATGCAACACCCTGAAGGAACATGCAAATAACATGAAATTTACAACATGCATTAGGCGGAGGTGAGATAATGCAAATGATTAGAATTTCAGCAGCAGACGCACATCACGAGCGCCTGTGGCGCCACTTCAAAGCGATATTTAAGGCTTGGAGATTTCGACGATTTCAAGTTCGGCAATTGTGTTTTTCTTGTGGTTTTTTTCAAAAAACGATCAATTAGGCCTCGTCGAAAACAGCGATCATCTTTTGGATCAAGTAGCCGAGTTTCGACAGAGGAAGGATAGTGGCCTACCGAGATTGTGGATTATCTTTCCGGGAAATCGGTAGTCGTGTTGGAAGAAAACCCAAACAACTGTAATGCGGATATGTTGTCGCGTTGGATGAAGGAGGGTTACGACGGACGGCGTGTTCGATCGCATCCACCTCAGGCACCACTTCACGTGATGACAGGCAAATTGTGCGCATGACAGTGACGATCGCTCAGTCACATCACGAACCATAGCACAGCACGTAATGCGGAATCACGCTGCATTTCTAATCATTTGCATATCTCCCCGACATGTACCTTCATTGCAAGTTTCGTTACGATCCCGCAATTATTTCTTGGTGCGCTAATTTTTTGTCCATGAGTTGTATATAACAGTACCTAAATGCTGTATACAATAAATACGTTGTGCAGAACGAATCAGATGTTGGAGTGCTTTATTATGCAAGTGCAGGGGTAATCAGATCTGAGAAGTAACTAAAGATTGTGAGGTTAGTTTTGTTGAATTGTAGTTTCAAAGACGTTATCGCATGATAATTCCACGAAAATATCTTGTTCAAGTATAGATAAATGTTTGGCATTAGTAACTTCCATGTTGAATAGTTCTCTAATCCAGTTATGTTAGAATCAGACTGGAAAAATAATTCCTAAAGCTGTTTTTTAGAGCCATTAAATGTTCAACAAAAATATGCCGTGTTTCATTAAGTAGCTTTTTATTGGAAGTTTCTATAAAAATCGTGAGTGTTGGAAAAGACTCATACACACAGTTGTGAATGGCGTTTTGACCACAATTTGATTGTTTACAAATGACCGTCGGAGTTGGTGGGTTTTCATACTTTCGGTTTGATATAATTTCGCAACGTAGACAGGTCTTTCCACATCTTTATTGCATATATTAAGATAATCCAAATGAATAATACTCATCACGATATTTTTTAATTTTACGTTTCTTGATGATTTCAAGGTTGATGCTCCATCATCTGAGTCGCTTTCATCTATATTTGGTTTCAGTGTAAATCCAATTTTTAGCCAACGATCCACCTGAGTCGCCAGTCTATTTAAAGCTACGTGTTACCGCACCGCGCAATAGTCACAACAATGCAAAAATTGCCTTATTTTATTATTTTTACGATTTGCAGTTGAATAAAAATAATAATTTTTTTACTAATTATTGTTACTTATGTTAAAAACTAGTTAAGTAACAACAAATACAAAAAGTCTCTACCATGTAGGATTTTTATTAATGAGATATTGATTAAAAGTGAAAAGTTGGGGGATTGTAAAGTTAATGTCAAATTGTTTCGCGGACCCCAGGGGCCGAGGACGACAGTTTAAGAACCTGTGCTAAAGCATAGTGTACACTGAAGTCATAATAATTCAATAATAATTGCAGTAAGTAGGTTGTTTTAATTAGAATTCTTAGGAATGGACTTATTCACTTTCAAAAAAAAATATTTTTACGATAACATTTTATAGCCAAATTCTTGTGTTTACTTTATGAAAAAATCGTATTCATTGATGTATGATTAATAAATATGACGAGAAGGGTGTCTATATCTTACTAAAATTACCCGTTAACCACTACACTTTTTTTTTTTAAAAAAAGGACTTATACCTCTTTCAAAAAAACAGCTCAGTTCGTTCCGTGCGTGCGTGCGTGTGTGTGTGTGTGCGTGCGTGCAGCGTTGGGTGCGTGTGCGCGCGTGCGTGCGGGGCGTTGCCTGTCTATCTGTCTGTCTGTCTCAAACACTCTTTGAGACCTCTTGCCTACTTCAGGACAAAATTCCTTCAAGATTTGCCACAGACCGTTGACCTATTGTGTCCACAGCTATATGTATGTATGCATTGTGTGTGTGTGGTTTAGTTAATTTAAAAACCTAAAAGATTTTCAGCTTATCTTCTTCATGTTTTTAAATGTAATTTTTCCTTAAAATAATTTTGTTTATTCTGTAGAATTCAAATACATTAAAATAAGCTTAGTGGTATAATATTTTCGTTATTATTGGGCAATTACCGTAAACATTTTAAATTTGTGTTGTGAAAACATAGCAATCACTTAACCTTTAAACTATCGAAAGAAAAGTTCTTAGGAGAAAAAAAAAATCTGTGTGAATAAATCCCCAGAAAGTTTTACTACCTATTTTGAGATGAGAGCTGCCTTACTTAGCTTCTTTTTCAAAACTAACAGTAGTAAATCTTTGCTTTGAAAGTTGAAAAGAACTCATACGACTGCATTCCCACGACTCGTCTATGTCTCGTTCTAATTATCTCTACCCCCTGTAGGTTCCAACCTCCCCCTATTCTCCAATTCTCAAAACAGTTCTTTCCCACTCTAGTATGTGTTGACATGGTATAAAACATCCATCACGTTCGCCCGTGGTCAGGGATGTCTTCTGATTGGAAGAATGCTCTTGGAGGGTAACCGCCCCTCTCCTGAGAAAACTGGAGTATGTTTTCACTGCAACAAGTTCTTTTAACGTGTGATGTATCCCCTTAACTTCATTCTCCTTTTATGTGCTTCGTTTTCACAAGTTATTCATTTTTCGGGCTACTTAAAGAAAGAGCTCAGTTGACCCTTCTCATTCAAGGAATAGAATGAAAGATTGCAGAGGCAGGCTCGCCGTCCGAGTGGGGCAGGGATGACAAAATCCCCGGGGTTCGGGCTTCCGGGGAGCCCGGTTACCATTAGGGTACTTACGGAAGTTTACGGCCCCCGCGATAAATCGCGAATGACAGTTGAAAACCATCGCAAAATCGTTAATATTGCAAACGGCCTGAAATTCCGAACTGTTACGGTTTCCTTGAGTCACGTGTTATTTATAGTGAATTCTGAATTGCTTATCTATATCTATATTAATAAAGGAAGGTCCGGGTCTGTCTGTCGGTCACACTCCTCCGGGTGTACCGCCTCAATGTGTGCGGCCTATGAAACTTACAGCCATGAAATTTGGCACACGGATAGTGCAGACTATGGGAAAGTGCATCTCGAAGCCCGAATTTTAAGTTTTATCTTAGAAAATTAATTATTTTATGTTTTGTGGGATATTTTATGTTTTTTTTAACTTCAGATTATGATATCTCGGCAAAAAATGATGTTAGAATTTTGATCTTTTTACAATCTAAGACTATAGACATTTCTCTTTCAAACAAGACCTCATTTGTTTAAAAATAATTTAAAACAGACTAATATTTTCATCAAAATATTAAACCCACTTTTTTGAGAAATTTATGCGTTTTGAGGATCTACGGTCGATGCTCTTCGAGTTTTTATCTTACAAAGAAAATATTTACATCATCTGGAAGATGAAAGCTTTCTCATTCATATAAACCTCATTTCAAGTCTCTATCTTAAAATTTCGATTTTTAATTGAATTTTAAAGAACGATACTCAACACAAATTTTCTACCGGTTCTTCAAACGCGATGAACGGAAATTCTCCCCTTGGGCTGTAAACAACGATTGAGTCATTCATTCACTTGATTCATTCATCGTCTTCCTTTGATGGCTTGAGCGTAGCTGGGCGAAGCCCGGCTAGTATTATATAAAACAGTTCCGTAACTGACTGACTGACTGATTGGCTGACTGACATATAACGCACACAGGGCCAGATTATGAACGCTGGGGGCCCTTGGGCAGATGCTATTTAGGGACCCCCCCCCCTTACGAACATTTATAAAAATAAGAACTATCTATGGACTATGCTATTAGAAGTACTAGGTGCATACACCAAGCGTGTGAGGAAAAGTTGTTAAAAATCAGGATTAAAAAATCGTTTGATTTAAAATTTGATTCAAATAATGATTTAAACCAAATAACCCTGCATGCGAGTCCTATATTTGCTATTACAGTGTATGGCTGATAAGATGAAGCATTCATAAACATGTTTGGCATCAAATTGAAAACGCCTTTCACCTTCTGCTGTACGTCTAATACAACCTGATAGTTTAACATTTTTCCTAAAGTAGAAAGCGAAATTAAAAACTTTCACTTATTTCGCACCCTATCTATTTTAGTGTTGAGAAACATTTTTGAGCTAATAATTAATATAGAATAATGCAGATTATAGATTACATTTTATATTTCATAATTATAAATTAAAAGAAATTATTGATTTATAATATATTTCTTTAGACTTTTACTTTACTTACCTTAGAGAATAGAATATGAAGAATTTAAAAATAATAAATTGGATGTAGACTTAAATACTATTTATTTTTGAGATACATCTTTTTCTCATTTTCGTTACTTTTTTTACCTGGCATTTTTCATGTTAAAGAGATTTATCACGTTAAAGAGGACAGTTTGGGGGCCCCCTAGCATCAGGGGGCCCTGGGCAAAGTCCCGATTTGCCCATGCGATAAAAACGCCCTGCACGCACAGACCAAACCGCTGAACCTAAAGGGCTGAAATTTTACATGGCGATTCTTCTTATAGTGTAGGGGTGCACTAAGAAAGATTTTTGAAAAATTCTTCTTAGATTTTTTAAAATTAAATTTTTAAGTTGCTTTAGTAACTTTTTTTAAAGTTTGCATTTAAAATAATAATTTGAGGGTTATAACATTTATATCACGAGAAGGACCATAAAAATTCCTTTAAAAGGAAATCTTTTTCGAATCTTTACCTCCATTTACTGATTTTTGGTGAATTTTTAAAGATTAATTTTTAGAATTTAATTTATTAAATGCTGATCAAGCGATTTCTTTTTCCGGTACTTTAAATTAATTTATCGTCCCGTGAATAACAACGAAATAGACAAAAAAAATATATTTTTTTTTCTTGCTAATGCGGCAGACGATTGGACATTATCCAAAAAAATATTAAAATACAGTACACGATATGTTCCTCAAACTGTATTATATTAACTGTACTATATTCTTTAGTATGTTCTTTGGATCTCCTCCGACAGCCTAAAAGACGAATAGGTGGTTTTGAGAAAATAGTCGAAATCGATGAAAGACTGTTCGTTCGACGGAAAAACAACCAAGGGAGGATTTTACCCCAGTAGTGGATACTCGGCGGGATATGTCGTGAAAATGGTGAATGTTTTTTAGTTGAGGTAGTGAATAGATAAGCAAGCACACTGATGGCAAAGATAGTCGAATACGTAGAGGAAGGATCCATAATTTATTCAGACTGTTGGCATGCTTATAAAACTAAGGATCTTGAAAGAGCAGATTATTATCATATGACTGTAAACCATAAATACCACTTTGTGGATCCGACTACGGGCGTACACACGCAAAATATATTCTGCCACTTCGCAGAACGACTGTAGGGTTCTGCGAAGTGGCGGAATAAAAAACAAAGAGGCACTGCTCGCCATCATCTTCAATCATACCTGGCAGAATTTATGTGGAGAAAGACATTGGGACGACAAAATGCATTTGATAACATATTGAAAGCAATCGTGGAAATATGGAAGCCCCGAACTTAACTTTTTCTGCCTTGGCGATAAATTTATCACCAAGGCGCCAAGGGGGCCGTAAACTTCCGTAAGTACCAAGATTAGAGTTGACTAAAAAAATGTATACAATGTTCAAATATTGAGTGGGGAGGGGGCCCGCTGTATTATTTTGCCCTGGGCCCTGGCTCAGTTGACGGTAGGCCTGTGCAGAGGTTCAGAATAAGTAAATCAGTACTATTAGAAACTTTACATGAGTAAATTTCTTCTTCTTCTTCTAAGTAATCCTTTCTTCTAAGTAAATTTCTTCAAAAGTAATATACATTTTTGAATGCTTCAAAAAGGGCTTGAGTTCCCATTCTAACAAACCCAGCAACTCGCTAAACCCCTGGCGCGAAAATGACGAGAAAGTGGGACCGTACAATTTAGTTTTACTAAAAAAAGTAATGCATTGTTCAAATTCAGTTATCTTTTATAATTTTGTAAAAACGCATAATTTTTTGAAAAACATTTATCAAACCTATATTACTATTACTATAAATTATTAAAGAGAAATATTATAAACATATGTTGAACATTGTAATGTTTGAGAACTTGCATGCCGCTTCAATTCGTAGATGCAGATATCTAAATTTCGATAACCTTGGTATGAAAAAGCTTCTGGAATGTCAGTTCCCATTCAGTTTATGCTTTTAAACAACCTTGAAACCAATAATTAAATTTTATGACTGAAATACATGGTACTTCAAAGAAACTCTTCAACGATATACTTCTGTACTTGGTGGACGCAAACATGTAACTATAATGATATTAATATGTTATTTCAACCTATAAGGTGAGAATACTAGACGTTTTCTTTTTCTTTTCACTGATCATTCGTAACAAGGTCAAGATCTCCGTAGTATGGTTTACGGAGTACCTAGCAATGCGAAGGATGATCATTCCTAATTTCACACAGTAGGAGGCTATATTTTGCAAAATAATCAGATTTTAAGGAAAGATCGATGGCGTTCAATAAGGAGTTTCAAACGTCGTTTATGCAACTTCGTGAAAAACGAAGGGCTGAACCGAAAACTGATGCCATGTGTTTTAGATATGGAGCTCTGATAAGCATTTCTATAAATGTTTTAGTATTCTAACGTTTTCCCGTTCGCTTTTGCACGAGTTGCAGTGTGACGAACTGCCTTACAGCATGTTTAAAAATATCCGAAAATGACTGATTATTATTTAGATGTTTTTAAAAGTCATTTTGTAGAGTGACGTAATTACAATCTGACAAACATTTCCCTTATTATAGATACGATATACATTCACTTCACTGTTGTCTAGAGGTTTATTTGAGGCACTCTCGCAGAGATATGAGAAGAGAAAAAAAAGAGTAAGGGCGTGTTTATATAGGAGTCCGGTAGCGGAAGCGTGAAACGAAAGATGGCGCTGAGACGGAAATAAACCAATCATAGGCGTTGAAAATTTCGTTGCTAATCGTTTGGAGGTTTGTCATTGGTTAAATATATTTCAATACTTGAACGCTTCCGCTACCAGACTTCTATGTGAACAAGCCCTAACATTATTCCTTTAAATATTTTTTGATAATTATCAAATCGTCGGTTATGTTATGTTATGATATGTTTTTTATTTTTATTTATTTATTTTTTTTACATTTTATTGACTTTCTAGCTAGAGTGTGATTAACTTTTAAGAAGGTTTTCTTTTATCTGTCATTAATTCTAGAAGTTAAAGGTAAAATATTTTATTGCGTGAAAAATATTGTGGTTTCATGTTTTAAGAATTTTATAATTAGTTTGTGAGATATATTGAAATACTAAAAAGAAGAGTAACTGATTCTTCCTTAAAATATTTTTTGGTAATTATCAAATCGTCTGTCATCTGATTTTTCGCTTTTATCATACCATTTTATTGTCTTCAAAGATAGTTTGAGTGTGACTGACTTTTAAGGAGGTGTTCTCTTATTTATCATTAATTCTAAAAGTTACAGGTAAAATATTTTATTGCGTGAAAAGCGTTGTTTTATGTTCTAAGAATTTTATAATAAGTATATGTGATATATTAATTATTCATTTTAATTGTTTGCGGAAACAAGTTATTTAATATAAATTGTAGATCAAGAGCTTAGTAAAATAAGATTTAGGGTACAGCTTTATGTTTAATTAGGGTATGTAAATATATAAACATTTTTGTATACAGATTTTCATCCAAAAGTATTAATAAATTTTATTTGCAAGTGAACTTTGGAGATTTTTCAGATAATTTGTTTAATTTTAATATGCGTGTATTTATTTGTTCCACTGAAATGATTAAATATGAAAAGTGGCATGGTAGATTTTTAAATGACCGATTTATGTTTAATTGGAGTATGTATATACATAAACATTTTTGTAAATAGATTTTCTTCCAAAAGCATTAATAAATTTATTTTGCAAGTGAACTCTGGAGATTTTTCAGATTTTATCTACTATTTTTAATATGTGTGTATTTATTTGTTCTACTTAAATGATTATAACATGAAAAAATGAAATGGTTTTGCACCTCGGAATTATTTTTTTTATGTAATTTAGACTTTTGTATGATTTATAATGTATTTTTGTAAAAATAATGTATTGAATTTAAAGGGCATTATACACTTTTGGGTAAAAATAGTCAAAAAAGTGATTGGAAACTTATTGTTCGGTCAAATAATGAAAAACGATTTGATTGCTATTTATTTTTAAAACATTGAAACTTTTCGGCATTAATTCGACTAGCTTTTTTGTTATTTTTGGTTCAAATTGCCGCCACCTTTTTCTATTTAATAACTTCAATGCTGCTTTGAAGAAATGGTTTTTTTCGAATTTTGCATTCGAATTCTTGTCATATATGGTCTACGAGTTTTATACCTGGAGATTAAGAAGTATTCTTATTACTTCTGGTCAATTATAGAAGTAATAAGAATTACCACTCATTTCAAGTAGAATGCTGCGGACATTGTTCTAATCGGACATTGTTCTGCTAAGCTTTTATGCTAGAGGTACCATATTAAGTTTAGAAATGTCAAGATACTTATAACGTTTTATTAAATCATCAATAAATTCAAAATTATCGGTTCTAGGGGCTACATACATCCCACTAAGTTCTCTCTTCGAAATTCTTCTTTGTGGGGCGTCTGATCTACAAAATTATTTTACTATCCGAATCCAAGATATGGAACTTACGTTCGTCAGAAAATCATTCTTTCCTTACTTTATTTCTGTGTTCAAATTCAAAATTTTTCTTCAAATCAGTGGATAAAAATAAAAAAAATTTATTATATTCTTTGACTTCGAATTTTTTTTCCATCTAGCTCATGATATTCTTCAGATCAAGTCAGTCTTTTCACGATATCTTGATTAAAAGTTATTCTGTGTGATTTATACACTTCTACCAAAAAGTTTCTGGGCACTTGAGCATTGTACACTGCTGGCCACTGTAAATGCAACACCCTGAAGGAAACATGCAAATAACATGAAATTTACAACATGCATTAGCGGAGGTGAGATATGCAAATGATTAGAATTTTAGCGCAGACGCACATAACGCGCGCCTGTGGCGCCATTTCAAAGCGCTATTTAAGGCTTGGAGATTTCGACGACTTCAAGTTCGGCAATTGTGTTTTTCTTGTGGCTTTTCCAAAAAACGTTGAATTATGCCTCATAGAAAACAGCGATCATCTTTTGATCAAGTATCCGAGTTCGACAGAGGAAGGATAGTGGCCTACCGAGATTGTGGATTATCTTTCAGGGAAATCGGTAGTCGTGTTGGACGAAACCAAACAACTGTAATGCGGATATGTGATCGTTGTATGCAGGAGGGTACGACGGACCGGCGTGTTCGATAGCATCCACCTCAGCGCAACACTTCACGTGATGACAGGCAAATTGTGCGCATGGCAGTGACGGATCGCTCAGTCACATCACGAACCATAGCACAGCACAGGCAGTCTGTAACGCATCATCCAGTGTCTGCGCGTGCCATTCGACGCCGTTTACAGCAGAGTGGTCTGTCCGCAAGACGTCCATTGCTTTGTCTACCCTTGACGCAGAACCACAGACGTCTCCGCCGCCAATGGTGCGATGACTGAAGGATGTGGACGGCAGAATGGAATGAAATTGTCTTTACTTCCGAGTCACGCTTCTGTCTGCAACACCACGATGGTCGCATTCGAGTCTGGAGACACCGTGAAGAGAGGATGCTGAACAGCTGCGTTATGCACCGCCACACTGGTCCTGCACCGGGTATTATGGTATGGGGCGGTATTGGATATCACTCTCGCACACCTCTAGTACGCATTGCCGGTACTTTAAACAGCCAGCGCTACATCTCCGATGTGTTGGAGCCAGTTGTCCTTCCTTACCTTCAGGGATTGCCCACAGCCATATTTCAACAGGATAATGCGCGACCACACGTGGCACGCATTGTCCAACGGTTCTTCGTCAATCGCCAGATTGAATTGCTTCCCTGGCCGCCTCGCTCTCCGGATCTTTCGCCGATAGAAAACATGTGGTCCATGGTTGCTCTACGATTGACCCAGATTGCATCCCCAGCTGCCACAGCAGATCAACTTTGGCAACGTGTGGAAGCTGCTTGGTCTGCTGTACCCCAAGAACTCATCCAAAGTCTCTTTGAATCAATGCAGAGGCGTGTGGCAGCGGTGATCTCCAACAATGGCGGCTACTCTGGCTACTGATTTTGGCAGGAACCACACTTCACAGAAGTCTATAAATTTAATAATTTGATACTTGGCCAACATGTTATCTACAAAATAAATTTTGCTGTGTTGTCTCTTGTCTTTCTTGGTGTTGCAATTTGGGTGGCCAGCAGTGTATTTTTCTGATAACTGGTTGTTTTACTTCACGGGGCAGCTTTTGTTGTCTTTCAGATATATCGTTTATTTTGAAGTCTTTGCTGCTATGCTTAGCCTTTTGTTATTACATAAACTGTTTAAATGAACAATTTCTGCAATTTTTATAAGATTTTTTTTTGGCTTAAACATATTAAAAACTAACTTACCAATTTCTAACATTGTTCCCTTTCGGTAATCAGCCTAGAAAACAAGGTGTTTTCATATCAGCCTTAACTGAAATAACAAAAAATCTTAGATACTTAGTACAAGACAGATCCTCCTCAGCTTGCCGTTTGTTTATATTGATGGTGAAATGTTTTAATGTGCACTGAGGAGCTTTAAATGAATCGTCATTCGATTTAGCAGTTGATGGCTTTAAACCGTCCATCCGCATGCAAAGCTTTGAAAAATTGCGAGTGTAGGATGGACTACACTCGCAACTATGAAGCTCGAGCATAGACATAAGTTAAGCCTAGAGCGAATTGATGTATACTACCACGTAAGTGAAGCAGTAAAATAAAAAGAATAGACAGGGAATTTATGGTGGAAGAATTTAGTTGAAAGACGTACGATGGTATATACCATTTCTGGAATGGTTAGTTAGGAGTCACTTTTTACGGCAGAATGAAGTTCTAGCAGCACCTAAAGGTAAAGGTACAGCCTAACAAATGATGCTGTGGTATTTCAGGAAACATAAACAGGCTATAGTGTCATTTTCTATGGGACTATACGCTATGGTCCGAATATTTCGGATTCCAAGTACTGTAGGGTGAGATGTAAGTATACAAGAATGACTGAAATTTATACCTTCCGCCCATGGTGATAATAACCGGTACACTATGAGTAATTCGTGAGATCCAATTAGCGAGGAAATTTCGAGCAGCTTGTCTTGGCTGAAATATTTTAAATAGGGATCTACTCGAGTGTTCCCATCGATGATTGTGAGGATGCAGGAGAGTCCCTCACATAGAGGCAAAGCTGCTTTTCCAGAGTTGAAAATGTGGGAGTGATTGAAGTCAGTCTAATGTTACTCGAATTAATAAATGTAGTAAGTGATTCATGCTCATTTGTTTTGTAAGGTTGGGTGCTAGTTTTTCTGAATTACCCAGAAAGAAATTATTGGAATATTACTTTTTAAGCGTGCGAGCCATATTGAATTAGGCAAATCCTCATGAAACGGGTTCCTGCGTACGTATCTGGATCAGTATAAGAGGAACGTCAATCGCTTTGGGGTCCTTGCAATTATGGGCGAATCTTGAAGGAGTAAGGCCTGTTCACATAGCAGTCCGTTAGCGTAAGCGTAAAAGGTCAACGGAGTGTTCACGGATGATGATACGTGAGTCAACGGATGATGTCATAGTAGTCAGCTATTTGATTGGTTAAAATTTAACGCTTACGCTAACGGACTACTATGTGAACAGGCCTTTAGCTTTTGAAAAAAAAAATCGACAAGTTGTCTCTTAAGCATGAAATATTTATCTTATTCAAGAATTAAGTGCATGCGTTTTAGCGCCAGCTAAGTTAAACGTAGAACATAATCCCCAGTTGCAAAGTGACCATGTGTATCGTAAAGCAATTGGGGAAGTGACAGTTTAATCGCAAGAGGATGTTGAAGTAATTGAACACATCCTTATGTAGAGTTGATACACTCTACACAAGGAGAAATAATTCGTGGTCGAAAGAAAGAAACAGATTAAATAAGAAAATATATAAACCGGTCACATTGCTCCGATTACATAAATTCCATTACGAGTCACCAAATGTGGAAGCCATATAATGTCCATTGATACCGATGTGGTTGACATAGCTTGAAATGAGACTCCTTTATGAAAACAGAGTCCTTTATGAAAGTCCTTTATATGTACAGAGTCCTTTATGAAAAGTTTTGAGTTGCGCATCGCGGCTGCTTGGTAGCTTCGGTATTGTTGCCATACTGAGGTGTCAATATTAAGTCGCCCTAAACTATTTTTGGGGGGGGTTTGATGTGTGAAGTTAGGTCGCGAGAAATAATAGCTGATATTGACGGTTGTATTAAGATATCTCTTAACAGGCTAAACTTTCTAGATAAAATCTATATAATAACAGCTGAGGGTAAACAAATGTATGTTTAGTGAGCGGACCGTCCCCGTGTCTGCTCACTAAATACATTTGTAAGGTAACAAATGTATTTAGTGAGCAGACACAGGGACGGGCTAATCTCGCGAACCAAGCATAGCAGGATATCGCGACTGGTACCGATATACGCAGACGGACGAGACGCATGCACTGATTCTATCCTCAACTTTCAAAACTTTAAACTTTTTTAATTATTAAATTAAAGCCGTCGAACTCAAAAGAGGCGGACAGCAGAAACAGCTGACATTCCAGGCGGGCCAGCTCCTTTCCGTTTCGCAAATTTCCACTATTTTCATGCATGCAAAATTAAACTTTTCCGCCCACCAATCGACAAATTTTTTATTTCCATGTGTTTTACAACTCTTCATCTTTAAGGATATACAGACATTTTTATAAAGTCAAAAATGTTTTTCACTGCAAACGAAGCTTTTTCCCTAAAGCAGTTTTCCGAATTTCACGAAATCGACAATTTTGATGGTCAAATATTTCGGTTTTCTGCACCTATTAATGTCAATTTTACGATTTATCGGCATTTGCTAGATGTTCAGCTTCCAAAATATACCAAATACATTTAATAAAAAAAATGTTGTCATTCTAAAAAAAGCGTACTTACAAAACTCACTTTTGAAACTTCCCGCGCTGATCGCCATAGTATCTAAATGTAACTGAATGGGGAGTTCGTAATTTTTCGACTTATTATTTTACTCACTAATAATTCCAGCAAGTTCATGAAATTTGTTTCTAATTAATGAGCAACTGATGAGGATTATTCCGCTACCAATTTTGAATTCTTGAGAACTGTCTTTCTATTTTTAAACACTTTTTCTCCTATAAGATTTAGTATTTACATTCGGCCATGTTGCCAAAATGAAAAATTATTAGTTGAGAACGAGTCTGAGAACGAGTGACTTTTTAATAATTGAAATCCAGAAATAATTTTAGTTTTAGGAAATGAGAAGTTAAAACCTTTAGAATGTTTTCTAATTAAATGAACTTTTTTGCTTAAAAAGCAAACTTTGAAAACGGAAATTTGAAAGAATTATTTCAAAAGCCAAAACCAAAATTTGAAAAAGAGAATTTAAATAATTATTTCGTTTTTTAAAAATTCTAATATATTTTTAAAAGTCATTAAACAGTTTTTAATCTTTAAGAAATAAAACCATTTCATTTTAAATCGAAAAAGCAACACATCGGGTTGCCAATCAGCTAGTTCTTACTAACTTCATGATCTTACTTTTGAGTATCTGTATAGGAGACAACTCTCTAGTATACTATTAAAAGCTTCTCGATATCTGCTACTAGTTTCGAATTTTTGTACTTTCCCTTATGCTTGTTTTAAAAGCAATGAATTTTATATATCCCATTACTTTAAATGTTCCAGCCGTGACTAAAAATTTATACCTTCTTTCTTAACTGAGGAATTAAAAAAAAATCCCGTTATTGTCTGGAGAATAGTGCAGAATACAACGGCATTGTGCAGATTTGTGCTGCATAAACACTTCTGTGGAAATATGCCCTCGCCCTCAGTAGCAAAGTAGTAGGACTTTATGAAAAATAAAGGCACAGATCCTTTTTTTTTTAATGATGGATTATGATGAGCTTTTAGGCAAATGGATCATGAAGACAAGTTTACCATAGTGAATGACCAGAATTTTTTAAAATGAAGACAGTTCTTTCAAAGAAACTCTAATTGTAAGGTTTATTAACATTTTTCAGTGATTTAAAATATTTGATAATGTGACTTTCTTTTGCAAAAAAAAGTTACTCAAAAAGTGGTTTAATTAATTTTCTCTTTTATATTTTAGAAGCTTTGAAACCACAAGTGTATCTGTTTGGACTTAAGGAACTGAATAGCTGATATAATTCCAAGAAAACGTTTTGTGTTCGAAAATTATCTCATTAGGCAGAATACGATGTCTAATTCTTCACTTGCATCTAGATTAGCCGAAGCCCGTAAGATACTTATAGCCTCTTTTTTCGCCTCAGTTGCTTTAGTATTAGTAAGAATTTTTAAAAGAAAAGTTCTTAGACGCGTCGTGAATAATAATATTAGAGAAATCCGTATTTTTAACTAATCAAACAATTTGTTTCAGAAACCTGAAAATCACTTTTAGGAAAAAATATAAATGTCTTTGAGATTAGCTGATATTAGACACTGATAAATTATTCGTTTTACGTGAAGAAATACACACATATTTTTATATACACACATATTTCCGTTTTTGTGAAACAAAGTATTCAGAGAAGGAACAATTATAATAAGTAAGAAGTTAATTTAATTTTAGTTATGGGAAATGTATCCACATTTTTTTTTTTGGCGAAAACCCTTTGAAATATACAATCGTTTGATGATCGGTTAAAATTGGTTAAACAACAGAAGAACGTAATGATACACATATCTACACTTCATCTTTTTCTTAAGATAATCAGTACAGTAGTATTTATAACCTCGTCCCGATTCTATTCCAATATATTAAGTAATGCAGATCATTGATTCATATTAAGTCTTCCCTAGTAATGTTACCGTTTCCAAAGAATAAGATGTAGAGATGTAGATGTTCGGGAAAATGTTTTTCTATTTTGGAATTGGACTCTCCTTAAAATACGATTTTAGTGTTAAATCATGATATGTCTAAATTTAAACTAAAATTTTAGATCCCGATGAAACTTTTTTGCACTTTTACTAACACAAGGTGTGAAACGCTGCATATTATTTTTAGGTCGTAAACTGAGACAAAATTAAGGATTTTATGTATTCGGTATAATTCAATTTTAGCGAAAGTTTTTGCCATAATTTCGAGTCTAAAGTCTTTATTTATTTCAAAAGAATTCTATTATTGTATTTAACGGATTAAAATTTAATTTTTAGCATCACATAATATGAATGCATTTTATTAACAGTGCTCTCTTGTTTATATTTTATGATTTTCTTCCTCATTGCTTATCTAAAAACCTTTTCTCCATAGGATCTGGCTATAATCAGTCCAATGAATCTGAAAAAGAGCTAAATCCAACAAAGAGTTCATTTGAAAAAAATTCATCGACAGACAGTTCATGTTTCTTTCGCCCACATGACTTTACCAAAACGTAATTATATGCTTTATTCTAATTTTTCTTAGATCAACGTATAATGCTGTGTCAAAAAGTAACACAAAATTGAATACTGAACTTTGTTAGTAGAGGTAATTGGGGGTCTGGAGAGTAGCTTTGGTTGACATTTTAATAAAGCATTACGGTTAATCGAGAGACATGATGGAAACATGATAACAGGGTCTTCACGTCTATCAGAATATATAAATGATGAAGCCAATGTCTACATTCAAAATGTTTTGCTATCAGCATTCTACGACTCTTTGTGATTATATATATGGATGTGAATAAAAGAAATAATGGCTATCTTTAAACCTTCAAAACTAATGTATTCTGTAGGATAGTGATGCGACATCGATAACAAAACATCGATGTTTTGAAACATCGATATTCAATATTAAAACATCGATGCTAATAAAACATCGCCCAAAAACCATCGATGTTTTTAAACATCGATGTTTTAGAACATCCATTTTTTAAAACTGGTTTAGTAACCTCTAACATTAATGTTAATTCGGTTAGTCGTGTGTGTGTGTGTGGGGGGGGGGGATTTAATTTAATCCTTGATTGGGCTGACACAAATGACAAAAACTTGGTTGCTTTTGCCTTGGGCTACATTGATGACTCAAAATTCTCGTTGTAAATATCGCCATGTTTTGCCTTTAAAGGTCCAGATAAATTCGTGGTATTGCCAGAAGTTTTGAGGGACTTAAGGCAAATATTACATTTCGCTAATTTGTCAGAGGATTTGCAAAAATATTTTCAAACGGTACTTTTAGGAGGCATCTTACTAATAATATTAGAGTCAACTTATATAAAACCAGAACAAAACAAAATATAAAATGGCTGCTCTCGTGTATATACTATTTATAAAACCCCATCGAAGATTCTGGAGTGCCAAGAACATTCAAAGCGCTCTGATTGGTTCAGTGGTTGTTGATTGCCATTTGTCTGTTTGAGAAGGAATCGTTCCCCATTTTGTATTCATCCTTTACAGAATTCAGACTTACATTTACTGAGTGTGAAAATTATGCTACGTGGTAAATTTTGTTATTATGGTACTTTTTCATTAAATAAAAAAACATCGAGACAACGTAAAACATCGAGCACAAAACATCGATGTTAAAAAAATATCGACTTCAATAAATCGATGTTTAAAACATCGACATCGATGTCGCATCCCTACTGTAGGCTGAAATTTCATAGTTGCATTATTTTTACATATATATATGTTTATGTGATTTAATCATTTGTGAATTTTAGCAACCAACAGCAAATACGTGGCAATTATAAATTTTATTAATTACAATAAATTTTTGGTATGGAAAAAAATGCGACAGACTTTCCTAGCAACCAAATCTACGGAAGTTATAATGTTGTTATTACAGTGTCTGCAAAAATGGGTTTGAATTTGTAGGTTTCAAATTTGTATTTCAGGGATCAAACTTTTAATTTTAATTCATAGCGACATTAGCAAAATAACCAAACATTACCAAAAAAATTACCCAAAAATATGTTGGAGCAATTCGTATTGCTCTGGACCAACTTTTATGCCGGATGGATAATTTCTTTAAAGTGGTCATTCTTAGCGACTCTAGGCCAGCTCTTCAAGCTATCGGCTCCTGCTGTGTCCTCAATTCATCTGTGCCAATTACTATTGGAGAAACTCCACAATAACGGTAGGGAGATTACCCTGCAGTGGATACCAGGCCACTGTGGAATCCGGTCAACGAGCTGGCCGACGCCCTGGCAAAAAAGACTGCATCTGTACTACAAACTTCCAATAATGAGGTCTATTACAACTCACTAAAGTTGCTTGTTAGAGAGACATTTTAGGAACTCCCTCTCACAAGAACTGTTATCGCGAATTTCAAATAAGATATGGTGGAGCAAAATTGCTGGTCCCAGAATGGCCAAGGCAGAAAGCGGTCGCCTTGTTTCGACTAGTGACAGGCCATGATTGCCTTTTGAAACATCTCTGCCATATAAATATCGTTCAAGAACCCTTTTGCAAGCTCTGCAATCGACGAGAGGACATGGACTTTACCCATATTCTGTCTTGCCCCGCTCTACCTCCAACTCCAGTGTGGGAGAGATATTGGATAGCTAGGAGACTTTTGGGTTCACGGACATTTTAGTTCACTTTTGTTTGTTTGTTCTTATTTTTTTTTCTTTATATATATATAGTCTTGTAACCCGCCATTTGAAAAAAAAATAATAATAATAATAAACATTACCAAAATAGCATAAGATATAATTTTCTGTTTTGCAAGTTGATTTCTTTTTGTTATACTAAATATGTACTGAATGAAAAAAAGTAATTTTGTGGATTTATACAATGTAATTATCTTTAAATGTTTAGTAAGAAATCTTCTTCAAACTCTGTATCGGGACCGACAATTACTAGTCATCCTACAGGATCTACAGGAGATACCTTCTCTAGCATTTCATGTTCTACTTGTCCTTCTAAAAGAACTCCAACACCAGTAACAGGTATAATATTTCATGATACAAAACACCTGTAATTCGTTAAAATCGTGTTCTAACAAAGATTAAATTTTAAAAAAGACGGAGTTTAAAATAAAACATGTATATTATTCTCTTACACGTCGTAACTACCTCGAGAGTATACTCATAATTTTTTTCTTGTTAATCAGATTTGAGGATTAGTCTTAGCAGTGATCGTTCAAGTAGTTCTCTGGTTAAACCTTCACCTGTGGCAATACCCAGAAAAGCAGATTTAAGGGAAAATGCGTAAGTCATTTTCATGTATTTCCCTATCTTTTATAATATCTGAATCCCTCTCTAAAACAAAGTTATCTAACAATATGTTTAGTAATTTTTCTGAATTTATATTTAAACGGCATTCAATTTTGAATGTATCTTACAAAAGTTTTCATATTTCCATGAATACATTTTTGAATTTTTAAAATGTGTCCATTCACAATGACATTTTGAAAAAAATTAAAAATATTTTTAATCTATATAATAAAGCCGTCTATATAGATGACATATCAGTTTTTAGATTAAAACTTATATATATATATATATATATATATATATATATATATACATACACGAGTATATAAATTGTATGAGCATTCTACTTAAATTATACTTTCAAGTAACAACAACATCCAAAAAAAAAGTTAAAAATTATTTCTTATTGTATATTTTAAGAAGCTGTGTGTCCCTGTTATGCGTACTTCATAAGTCTAATGTAAGTAACAAAAGCCAATATTTCATTGCTAGCAGTTATAGTTAACTGCGTAACTCGTACAGACGATGAATATTTCATATCCGGAGGATTTAATCTTAGAAAATACGGAAATGAAGAAAATGAAGCACATAAATTCTATTTTTAAATCTTTAAATTCTTGATTCATAAGTGTCTGATAAATGCGCCAAATATTTCAGTCACTTTTCATGACAAAAGACCGTGACAATTTTTTTAGTACATGCGAATACTGTTTAGAAACATCTGAAATTTCAGTGACATTAATTCTCCTCTTTACAGTGCAGTTCTTAAAAATAGTCAAATTTCTTTTCTGAAACCATGCTTTTTTATGGTTGCATCCATTGATTTGTTGATTTATGTCCCCTAAAAATTGAAACAAGTTGACAAATACTCTATATATTATGCACAACTAAACTTTATTAATTTTCCTGTCTATTGATGCATCCTCTCATCTTCTGTTTCTGAATCTTTTTTCTTGCTTTACGAAATATGAAAAATTTGAAAATTAATTCAGTATATTTTTCAAATGAAAACATCTCAGAAAAAATTTGACACAAAACCTTTTCTCTAACTTCCTTATTAAAGGTATCTTTAACCTCTAAATGGAAATCTTAAACCTAAAAGCTCAGATACAGAAGGTCGTTCGCCCTTTTTGGAAACGATTTTGATACACTGCTGGCCACTGTAAATGCAACACCCTGAAGGAAATATGCAAATAACATAAAATTTACAACATGCATTAGCGGAGGTGAGACATGCAAATGATTAGAATTTCAGCGCAGACGCACATCACGCGCGCCTGTATCGCCACTTCAAAGCGCTATTTAAGGCTGGGAGATTTCGACGATTTCAAGTTCGGCAATTGTGTTTTTCTTGTGGTTTTTTCAAAAAAACGATCAATTATGCCTCGTCGAAAACAGCGATCATCTTTTGATCAAGTATCCGAGTTCGACAGAGGAAGGATAGTGGCCTACCGAGATTGTGGATTATCTTTCCGGGAAATCGGTAGTCGTGTTGGACGAAACCAAACAACTGTAATGCGGATATGTTGTCGTTGTATGCAGGAGGGTACGACGGACCGGTGTGTTCGATCGCATCCACCTCAGCGCACCACTTCACGTGATGACAGGCAAATTGTGCGCATGGCAGTGACGGATCACTCAGTCACATCACGAACCATAGCACAGCACATGCAGTCTGTAACGCATCATCTAGTGTCTGCGCGTACCATTCGACGCCGTTTACAGCAGAGTGGTCTGTCCGCAAGACGTCCATTGCTTTGTCTACCCTTGACGCAGAACCACAGACGTCTCCGCCGCCAATGGTGCGATGACAGAAGGATGTGGACGGCAAAATGGAATGAAATTGTCTTTACTGACGAGTCACGCTTCTGTCTGCAACACCACGATGGTCGCATTCGAGTCTGGAGACACCGTGAAGAGAGGATGCTGAACAGCTGCGTTATGCACCGCCACACTGGTCCTGCACCGGGTATTATGATATGGGGCGGTATTGGATATCACTCTCGCACACCTCTAGTACGCATTGCCAGTACTTTAAACAGCCAGCGCTACATCTCCGAGGTGTTGGAGCCAGTTGTCCTTCCTTACCTTCAGGGCTTGCCCACAGCCATATTTCAACAGGATTATGCGCGACCACACGTGGCACGCATTGTCCAACGGTTCTTCGTCAATCGCCAGATTGAATTGCTTCCCTGGCCGCCTCGCTCTCCGGATCTTTCACCGATAGAAAACATGTGGTCCATGGTTGCTCTACGATTGACCCAGATTCCATCCCCAGCTGCCACAGCAGATCAAATTTGGCAACGTGTGGAAGCTGCTTGGTCTGCTGTACCCCAAGAACTCATCCAAAGTCTCTTTGAATCAATGCCGAGGCGTGTGGCAGCGGTGATCTCCAACAATGGCGGCTACTCTGGCTACTGATTTTGGCAGGAACCACACTTCACAGAAGTCTATAAATTTAATCATTTGATACTTGGTCAACATGTTATCTACAAAATAAATTTTTTTGTGATATCTCTTGTCTTTCTTGGTGTTGCAATTTGGGTGGCCAGCAGTGTAGTTACGTTTTATGTATAAATGCCATATTTTTTGCGGCGATTTGCTTCTATCTGATAGCCATGGTTCTTTACAATAGCTCTAGCTCGAATTTTTTCATGAAAGTAAACATTTTCTTAGCACTGTCATGTCAATTTTACACCATTCCTCTTGGACCGTTTTCCAAAGTCCGTTTAGTGTTCTTGGATGCCGTTTTCGTAAGGCTCGCTTTAATAAACTGAAAGCCCAACAGTCCCTTGGAGAAGCGCCAGGTGATTTTACAGGTATTTCATTAAATAGGATATACTTTATTCCTGTTTCTGATTCTTTCTTTGCTAAATAAGCGGTAGTTGATTTAAGGGTGTGACTAGAGGCTTTGCGCATATGAAGCTGAACTTTATCAAAGTCCTTTTCATATAATACTGGAATTATTTCTTCAAAAATTGGTTCTAAAATATTCTGCTGACAATAGAGTGAATTAATTATGGCTTTACTTGCGACTTTTTTGATTTTTAATTTGCCGTTGTAACAAAATCCTGCAACTATCATGAATCCCTTTGGGAACTTTTCTGTACACTTAGGAGGCCATTTCGTACGGTCATCCCCGTCAGTTGAGCAATAGAAAATTGATCGTTTTTATTACAGTTCACTTAAATACACCATTGCCTTATCGAGTGTTACCGATAAATTTTCATTTTTCAGCGGCTAGGTTTTTTCATATAATTTCCTACGATTTGTGTTTCTTTCAGCAATATGCTTTAGCAAAAGCAGATGAACTTTAGAGTTAGAAACAGTCTTTTTTAACTTCAAAATCTTTATGAATGATTTTACTTACAATACCGGGAAGACATTCCTAGGTTTCGATGCAAATGATCTTTGAGTCGGCGGATTTCCTTTAGGATCAGAGACTTTACTTTCTATGATATTTACCTGCGTTCGAACAATCTTAGGATGAGGTTTCGCGGCCATGTTTTCATTTTTACTTTCAGTTAGACTTTTTTTTTCCATTCAAATTTAATATATTATAAATACTTTTGTTTTTAAATGCCAAAACCGCGATTTTTACATAGATTCATAATTTCTCCTGGATATTTCTCATCGGAGAAAGCGGCAGTACGTAACCTTCGAGCTATCTGTCAATTTTAGGGAGCCATTTTCTAATAAATCTTTTATTTTACATTCCAATCAAAACATAACATTAGCATACGATTATTCTGAAGTTGCCAAATTTTTATCTTAAAAGTCAATCGACAAAATTGTTTCCATAAAGTGCGAACAACCCTTCTGTATTTGTGTCTTGAACATTTTTCAAAACGAATCTTTTAGTTTTATTCAGTAGAGTGAGCTCTGAAATCAGTAGTTACAGTTTGTACAAAAATTAAGAGCACGTATGTTTTAATTACTGAATTTATTTTATTATAGGAAACTAAAGGTAACTTGAATGGTCTTTTACTCCACTCTCCCAATGGTTTCTGCAACATATTCTATTATGTGGTGAAGTATTGTCAAAGCCTCCTGAAAATAAGAATAGTGCTATAATCTTGAATAAGAGCAATATTTTGAAATTTACTATTGATTTCGGTTTCACTTGTATGAATTTTCAATAGAAATGTTTTAAAATTCCTTTAATCTGTTTGTGTAGTAGTACGGTTTCATATTGCTATCAATAATTTAGATTCCAAAATATGAAAGACCCATCTTCAAATAGTTCATCAGTAAACGTTTCGAGGGACTATGGATTAGTAACGCCAACTGTATGCCACTCATCTGGCACCCTTCTTCTCGCACTAAATCGTCTACAACGCCCCAATCAAGTTCAAGTATTAAAGTAGTTGGTAAGTGCATAAAAATTATTACTATCAACTAGTTTTTATGAATAAATTAATAATTTGTTAGACTAAACTTGTTTTGAAGTACTGTATTTCATATGTTCCTTGAAATAGATGAAATAAAATCCAAAGCGAGAAAAAATAATAATTTTCACTAAATCTCCCTATTCCTTTTATTCTTCCTTTAACTGGAACTTCAAAGGATAATAGGTACGGAACGTAAAACTAATCCACACTAAGTCAAAGTGCGGATTAGTTTTTCCGCTCTCAGACGCGTAGACGTTCAACAGACTCGTAAATTGATTTCGTTACTACATTGCAATGTTTAGTCGAACACGTAGGGATTTCAACGTTTTTTACATAAATATTATTTCAAGCGTAACGTTTTTGGCCGAAAAGACCTCTGCGTACATTTTTGCAACGCAGAGGTTTGCATCCTGACCCGCAGCGTTTACCTCGGCGATTCAGTTATCACCGTTGTGGACGGTGTTCGCTTCTTGGGCATGTTGTTTGATAGTAAGTTAACTTTCCTTCCGCACGTAATGTATCTACTGCGGAAGTCTGGGCAGGCTCTTAACTGCTGAAAGTTCTCTCCAACACATCATGAGGAGCTGAGCGATCTACTATGCTCCGGGTTTATCGGTGGTCATTCGATCGAAAAGGGATTATGGATGCTACGTGTACGGTTCTGCCCGCTTTTCTGTGCTGCGTAACTCGACACGATTCATCATTCCGCCCTTCTTGATCTGGTGCTTTCAGAATATCTCTCGTATAGAGTTTAATATCATCTGCGGTGAGCCTTCTTTACCATCTACCCGCAAGCAATTGTCGCTTTCGGTTGTACTTCCGTATCCTATCGCAACCTAATCACCCACCTCCATTCTGCCCTACTGACAGTCAGTATGACCGACTTACCAAAATCGGCCATCTTGTATACCACCGTTTAGACTTCGTATGAGGACGTTCCTTCATCGTTTCTTTGTGATGTGGATCTTATGCTGCGACCGACTTCATCTTTTCCACCTTGGCGTAGTCACAGATTTCGTACTTGAGGCCCTTCCAGGGTTTTCTAAAGTCAAGTACGGATCCTTTCATGTATTTCCAGCTTTTTGCGTTACACTTCGCTAGTTACCTTAACTATGTTGATGTTTATACCGGCGGCTCAAAAACAGAAGATCATGTTGGATGTGCCTACGTCTGTGGCAGAGATGTTAAGGGCTACACACTTCCTGACCTCTTTCTGTTTTTTCAGAAAAGTTTGTCGCTGTACACGAAGTTTTGAGGTATATCTTCCGTCAGAGAAGTAGGCGTTTCATCGTATATACGAATTTCATCAACGTATTAGAGAATTTATAGAATGGTGATGTGTCCCACTCCCATTCCCTTTATCTTCGGGTTGGATCTGTATCGTCGTCTGTCGTCGTGGTTTCAGTATTTTGTTCTGCTGGGTGCCGGGTCATGTCGGCATATCGGGTAACGAGCAAGCAGATACTGCGGCTAAAGGTCCCGTGTGTCGTCTGGTTCAGCCTATTCCTGTCACTGATTTGAAGTCCACTGTCATGCCAAGTTAGTTTGGCATGAGTGGCAAAGCGAGTGGAATTTTGAAGTCAACAAGTTAAGACAGATTAAGCCATTTGTTGGTGCTTGGCCATCTGTTTCATTGCACCGTGCAGGTGTCATACTAACACGTTTAAGAATTGAACATTCTCTGTTGACACATCGTCACTTGTTGATGGGAGATAATGCTCCTCTCTGTGAACACTGTCCTTCACCACTTACAGTGTCTCACATCTTGACGTCTTGCCCCAGTTTGCTTTCCCACTACACTACATTTTTTGGCTGCAGTTCGCCCAATCTGTGTGATCTGTTGGGGAGCCCCCCGCCCCCCCCCATCCTTCACTGTTTCTCTTTTTATTTTCTACTGGTTTTGTAAGCAGTATTTCCTTTTGTGATTGATTCTACTGTTAAACTTTTAATTCTATATGTCATGGTTCATATCGTTAAATCTTTATATTAATTTTATTTATCATCGCTTTTAATACCTTCATATATCATTGGTTTTATAATCTTTGCATATCATCGGTTTTATCACCTGTATATATCATCTTTTTTTATATAGGTTATTTTTATCGTGTTTATACATAATTTTATTATGCTTTTATATGAATTCCTTGTGGTTTGCAGTCCTATTATTAACAAAGTGTTGGTAATCAATCTGTTATTTCCGCTGTTGGTCCGATCTTTTATATATACTGATTTTTGGCTCCAATCTCGTGTTTGGCTCTTCATGTCCTATTTTGGACCTTGCACCATTCAAAACCAACCAACCTACCATCCAAGTGTAATGCTAGTATTTTAATGCAATTGATTTTGGCGTGCATATCAGTATTTTGACTATAAATAGGCAAACTACTGATATGTGCGCCGTTCAATTTTAGATCCTACCATTCAAGTAAAAATTATTTCGTGGTAAAGCATCGTGATAATTTGTATGTAATTACTTAATATTTTATTATTTGGTAAGTAACACATTTTACATTTTAATTCGAATTAGGTTAAGTATGAACCACGAATTTAAAACTAATCTATTTCTCAAGATAATAATATAGAAACAAAAATTCTCATAATGGCCAAAGCGCAAGATTTTTTTGTGGCAATAATTTTAAACCATGATTATACCTTATGATTTTATTGTTCGATCTTGACTTCTATAGAGCTTCAGATCCGGATTAAATCGGTGATTTGTTTATCTATTTTTACATAACAGCTAAAGGGATTTTCCCTTATGAGCAAATATAATCGTGTGTGTCGATCAGGGGTAATGGAAATTAATCATTATTAATCCCCTTTCATATGTGATAAACTTCCATGGACAAACTTAAGGTTTTTCCGACGAATATGAGTTTTTTCAGACATAAGAATATCTCTTTTCTCTCTTAGCTATCGACACTTACTCTTCAGTTTTCAGTCGATAATCTGTCTATTTTATCGATAATCAGGTGCATGGAAAATTAGCGACACGTAAAGGCGTCTCATAATATCCTTCTTTCCATCTTCTTCTAAATGATTAAAACACTATTCTTTTGTTGTGAAGATTTTTCTTATCATTGTTCCTATTTTTTTTTAATGCCGAAATGTCCCCTCTTTTCTAACTCAGATAGCTTTCTTTTGTCTGAACGTTACGTTCGGAAGCTTTACTTCTTGATGTAATGACTGACAGAAGCTAGGGAGTCGTCTCTTACATTTTAGGGAGAAAGCATAAGGTACAGAAAATTGCTCTTTCACGTAATTTAACTTAGGGGAATATTTAATTAATTTTCTTCTAAAGTGAATGTCTTTCAGAGAAAAGGCAGACAGTCGGAAGCCTTTTCAGGTAAATCTCCGTCTGAATCTTTTAAAATTTTTTGCAAACTTATCTTGTTCGCTCTTTTTCAAACAATGAGATTCGGGATATAAAAATGATGTCTTAGCTTCTTCTTTTCTTAATTCCATAATACTTGATATCGATTTAAAACTTTCAGAAAAACTCAATTACTATTGTTTTTGCCTTTTTCGTCAATATTAATAGTTATTAAATTAAACCTTATACTGCGTTAATATTAAATGTTCCTCCGCGCGGGTTTGCGGTCGTCTTGGACACTGCAAGCAGTTTCCTTTATGGCTGGTCATGAATGTTTAATGTGCAGACCTCCGTTCTTCAGTGTATCTTTGAGGCTCGTTGCTTCCCCCCCCCCCTCGAGACTAGTACTTTCGGACCCTATGCTCTAACTTCTACGGATTCTATGTGTCAACCTCTCTAATTTGGCAATTTATATTCTTTTGTTTGGTTTTATTATATACTTTTTCTGATAGTTTCAACCTAATAGTGGCTGACTATGCCTTTTTTTTAAAAAAAGATTTTGATCCCATTTTAACTTGATATGAAAATTGCGTCGCTTGCAGTAATCTTTTTTCGTCTGAATGAGTTTCACCTTTGTGAGACTCTAAGAAGGGTGATGACGAATGTAAAATATACTTACTCTTGACTCACTGCCGAGTAATCTACCCCCCCCCCCCCTGATAAATCGGAGTTTCCACGATCGAGTCGCGGCCAATGAAGGGTGTCTGCCACAGTGGCTTGAAGAAAAATTGACGATGCATAGCGGAAAAAATCGGAAGTGTAAAGAAAACATGCGAGATTAGCTAAGAGTGAAGGTTAACGGTTTAATAGCAAATGTCGCTAATTTTAGAACATGACTTGAATCTTTTGAGGTGTAAGACACCTGAAGATAATATATGTTGTTAATGTTGTTACAAATCCCTCCTGATTTAGCGTCGCTAGATCAGGTCCATAAATCCATATATTCTCAGTAGGTCCATAAAATGGCGAGGATCGGTAATAAAATCCTGCCTAGATAAGTATATCACGCAACTAAGTTATAGAGAAAGGGTTTAATGCATACTTCAGTACTAAAGGGGGGGGGGGGGGCTAAAGAACTAAATGCCTGTTCATTTTTTTTTTCAACTTCTTGTTAATAGGGATGGAGGTTGCATATTTTCAACGAAAAGGAACAGGTCCAACCAGACTGATTTTTAAACGCAATAAGATAAGTATAAAGATATCCGGAAGATTTCTTTGAAATGTTTTTAAATAGTCTTTTTCTAATGATAATTTCATTAAAAGTATCACTTGCATCACTTAGTTTAGTGAAATAGTTTCACAATCGACAGTCAAGTCTTGCCAAAAGGGATATTTGTGTGGAAACTTCTCAACATGACTCAGTTCCTATCATGAAACATTATTTGCAGGTTAATTTAAAGGTGATCTTTATGAGTCCCTTTCTACACCTATATTTTTATGACTTTGATTAAATTAAATATAATGAGATGAAATACAAAAAAAAAGGTAATATCGAATACAGTATTAACCAGCTGATATCCTTTCGCTATATCCCGCAAGGTCACTTCACTACACTGCAGTTCATTTGAAAAATAATTTTTACAAGTGAAACTATGTTGTATCTACAATTATGAAGTGTTTATTATGAAAAAATAAAGTGTCAAAATTAATATAAATCAATTAAATTAACCACTACTTCATTACATATTAAAGAGCAACTTTAGTATTTCAACTGTTTCTAATTCCCATTCTAATCGAAGTGACTTTTAAAAAATATGATTATTATTTTACACAAAGTTTCAGTGTTATTCTTTGAACTTTTGCAGAATAAATATTGACTTTAATTTATATTAATTAGCTGTTGTGGAGGGCCGTGGAGCTGCAAGAGGAGAAATTGGAATGGCTTACATTGATTTAAAGAATCCTCTTTTAGTGCTTTCTCAATTTGCAGACACGCAAGCTTATATTCGACTAGCTGTGCAATTAAACATATTGCGACCTGTTGAGGTAATTATGGATACATACACTTTAAATCTTCCATTAATTTAAAAAAATGTTAAAAATGATTCATTTTATGGTAAGAATTTAATTTACAAAACATAAGAAAACTGGTTTTGGCCGTAAGAAAGAATGTGTTTCTTTTTTCTTGGAAATGATGTACATTACACGCAGAAATAATTATTGGCCTCAAAGTTCGTTAATTGTATTAAAAAAAATTCTTATTATCACCTTAAGAACTCACTTAGAACTGCAACCACTTCCATCGAAAAAGGCATTAACGCACCAAGTTCACAAAAAATCTAAATATCCTACTAGTTTTATGTTCATGTTGCTATATTTTTACAGTGTTATAGTAAAAGTTAAAAGATAAATAAAGGAAATTTTGTTACTTATTTACATTAACTATATTATCTATACCTATTGTGTTCTAAGACAAATTATCATCACTCAGTGCGGCGAAGGCACACCAAAAGTTTTGACACTAATGTTTTAGAAGTTTCCTTGTTTTAGTTGATTTGAATATTCAGATCCTCCCCCTAGATGTTCCTTATAAAAAATAATTTTATAACCTTAATAGAGGGTAACGTAACGAAAAATACTTTAGAAATTGCTTCATTAAATGTTCATTTCGAATTTAAAAGGTCTATTACAGCCGTTTAATCATTGTGAGTAATCATGTAAAAAATCTTTCTTTCTTTTTCATGTAAAAGAATTTATATTCTGAATTAATTACACAAATACATAAAGAATCAAAACTTTCAATAACTTAAAAAATGTTAAATTTCTTCACAAGAGAGGAATTTTACTCTAATTATGCCTCAAGCCTGTGAATGTTACTAAAAGAAACTTTTTTTACATTTCTTTGAGCCCCAAAAGTTTTGTAGACTACTTTTAATTTTTGTAATTACAGATCATTTTGCCTCATACGGTAATGGAATCAAGATCAAAAAATTATTACCAGGATACGAGAGATGTTTCCTGAAATAGGAACCGTAACAGTCCCTCGAAAGCATTTTAATGAAACCAAAGGATTGCAGAGTATACAAGATCTTTGCGTTTCAGAATATAAAACAGTAGAAGTGGAAGTTGCTTCAAAGTAATTTCAGTATATTTTATTAAAAAAAATTTACTAATTTGAGAATTTCAGATAACTAGTCTTCATTTATTATTTTCAGGTATTATTGTCTTGCAGCTTGTTCCGCTTTAATAAAGTATGTGGAGTTTAAACAAAGCATGTCCTACGCTTCCCACTCTTTGAGAATTGTGTATCGAACTACTGCAGATACTACCATGATAAGTAAATATATGTTTTGACTAAATATTTTGCGTATGTAGTACGAAGTATGCGAATAATATGAAGTTTGGACGTTTTTTCTTTTCAATGTTGGAATTCATCGGATGTAGTCAAAATATCTTCCAATATCATTTTATCTCTGAGTACAATTCCCTGATATACGAGTAGTTCTTTATAATAGGCTGTTGCTTTCAATTATGTCAAATAACTTGGAAATTATTTGCTTGATGTTCTGAATTCTTATTACAAAATTTTGTGCGGCAAAAGCTTCTTTGAGATAAGAACTTTAAACTTTAGGAATTGAAAAACAGAATGTTACACTGCTGAAGTATTAAAATCAAGAAAAACTGTGTAGTTTTCTTGAAATCACTTACAAAATTTTTCCATTCTCAGAATATCCTCACGTGTTTGCTCTATCTATGATAAGAATGTATTTTTACCGTTAAGAGTTTTATTATATTCCGTCTTTTTATAGCATTAATAAAAAAAATATTTGAAAGAAATTCATAAACAAATTCAAATGGCAAGAGCTCAAAGAAGTCAATAACTTTCCCTTTCGCTTCACTATCAGGGAGATAATATTCATACATAAACACGATAATAATAAAAAGAAGGTTATAAAATGAGACACAAACAACTTTTTTTATAATATTAAACCTTGTCTTCTATGTATATAAGTTTAGAAAATGAATTTTTAGATGTGAAGAAAATTTTTTTTTCTCTCCAGAAATGAATTTTTCAGTTCAAAGTACAGTTCAAAATTCCTGAGAATTTTGTGAACAGGAGATTTTTATTGATACGATTGTTTCAGGAACAATTTATTGAGTTTCCGACTACACTTTAATTCTGAAACAGGTAGAAAAATTTGTATTATTAAATTAATATTACTTAAAATATTAATTGCCATATATTTTCCAGTTGTTAACCGATTATTTTTAGGCCAAATATTGATTTACTGATAAACAATTAATACTCACAATATCTCAAAACACTCAAAAATGATATTGAAAAGATTTTAAATTAAAACGACAAGAGAGTGAACTGATAAAAAAAATTACAGAAAAAGGAGTATGAATGAAAAAATAATACACAAATTAAGTCTAAATTCTGAGTTCATCTTATTTTTTTATTATCATCGGGAATGTTGGTACATCACATGATATCCTAATTCAGAGGTACTCAACCTGTGGTCCGCGGGCCGCATGCGGCCCGTCAAGCAAATATGTGCGGCCCAAAACACATTAATTTTTATTTTTTCATTATTAGAAACGTAATTAAAAAAACTGGCATTCTAAATTTATTTATATATTTTTTTAATATATTTTTATATTTTTATAAGTTTTATAATAACGTGAACAATTATCACTCGCTGAGATCTAACTGAAACTGACGCCTGCGGCACTTAACTATGAACTCCATGGTCTTGGCTCTTGGCCAACAAAATGATTTTTACATCTAAACTTGCGCCTCCATCGGAAACACCACCGCCTTATGATGACATGTTTGACATGTCTAAAGTTAAGTAATAAGATATTTATCTGTGGTAATAACGTTTATGCGTGACATTTTTATGCTTTTATTTTAAGTGCCTATTGCGCGAAACGGATCAGCCTGCTTTGCTGTTTTGAACGTCATGTTTCGTTATAATTTAATACCCATAATGACAGGAGTTTCTTCAAACGGCAAACGAAAATTGTCTGGTGAAAAGAGAGTTTTTCAAGACAATTGGGAAGGAGAATATTTCGTCGTTGAAAATAAAAATCATTTGGTCACATGCTTGATCTGTCGTGAGAATGTTATATTAAAAAAATATAACATTGTTCGTCATTATACTACGATATACAAAGTATTTAATTACACTTTTCCTTGCGGCTCTTTGATAAGAAGTGAAAAGTTAACTTTTGTCAAGAAATCATTGCAACAAGAACAAAATATTCTATCAGTGGTGATTTCACAAGATCTTTCGGTGACAAGAGCGTCGTATGAAATTTGTTACATACTTGGAAAATATATGAAACCATTTACTGACGCAGGGGTTGTGAAGGAATGCTTTCTCAGTGCTTCAATGTATTATTTGATAAATTTAGTAATAATAACCAAATAATAACTCAAATCAAAAACATGCAGCTTTCTGATTCTACCTGCGCTAGACGCATTGAAGATATTACAACACACGTTTTCAATCTCATCTTAGAAGACTTGAATTCCTTGATTTCTACATCTCAAGAAACATTGCGTCTACGTTCTATACCAGGCTTTAATTTGGTGATTTTGAATGTGAGTCTTTCGTTGGTAAGGTTGTTTTAGACAGATTTTCTAGAGTTTCTAGTTTCATAGCTAAGCTTTAACTCTGAATTAGGCGGAAAAGAATCTGGTTAAAATTAAGCAGTTTACATGTAGTACTTAGGTGTATGAGGGAATTTAGAGTTGGACGGTGAATGGTTGTATCTTAATTCTAGGTACGTCCACAGCTCGTCATCTTGAACTTGTGACAAATGAACTAGGCAAAACTGATCATACTCTTTATGGAGTTTTAAATTACACACTGACCCCGGGTGGAGATAGAATGCTTCGAGCGAATATTTTGCAACCACCGTGTGATGTCAGTACAATAAATACACGATTAGATTGTATTGCCGAATTAATGGATCATGAAGATTTATTTAATGATTTAAAGGTATGTATGAAATAATAAAGAGAATATATATTTAAGTGAATAGAAATAATAGTTAATCTATTCCTTTATGTTCATAGATGTAATAACGTTATTAATTACAAAAGTTTTAATTAATGTATATTGAGAGCTACAAATAAATATTTCTTTGTTAATTTTGATTAAATCAAACAGCATTATTCGTTAATATATTATTATGTTTTTGCCGAGTTTTACTAAATCGCAGTAAGTACTTATTTTACGTCAAAATCGCCCTATTCATTAAAAAAAAAATCGCACCTTGAGCCAATTACCCTTTTTTTCTGTCTGTGTGTCAAGATTATTCTGTCTCTAATAAAGAAAGTTTAAACTCATTTCTATACCTGAAACGGACTATTGTTTCGTAAGACTATAATAAGAAAAGAAAGGCTGTATTCCTTCAACATCTGTAATTTAACCTTTGATGTGAAATTGCCGTAACGTGCCTATGAAAAATACTTTAACGATTTCTTTTAACGCAAATCTAAATTTACCACTAAATATTGAGAAATTTGTCCTTTGACAATAAATAATGGATAATTTTGGAACACATTCATCTTCTTTCTCCATTTAAAAAAATAAGTTGCATCTATGTTCGAAGTTATTTTTGTAATGTTTTGTCTTTAATAAGTATGTGTTATCTTCAATTTTGCCCCCGTTATCTTCCACTGCTCATTCTAAATAGTTTGCTTAATTGCAATAAGATGAATGGTAATTTTTATATGGCTTTCGACATGGCATATTTAATCACGTTGGAACCAATAACGAATGTATTTGTGAAATTTCTCTCACCCAAATTAGCATTATGTAACACTCATTCTTCAATTGACATTTATATAAAAAATACCATTTATTAAAATGAGAAGTTATTTGTTAAAAACCTAAAAATATTTTACCTTCCTTTTCTCACCTCTTAGCCAGTAACTTTCGATCTCCTGAAGAGTAGGTTTTCGTAAAGTCAAATGAAAGGAAAATTAAGTCTCATATCATAAATACACTTCATGTCTCATGAACTGCATTGTATTGTGTGAACTTTAGCATTGTGTTTTGGACTGTATGGACGTTTTGGATATTGATGTTTTCGATTCTTGATTTCACCAAATATTCGATTCGCCTTATTAGAGGTGCACATGTAAAAAACAAATTATGGCTTTTCAATGACACTGAGACTGACTGCAGTTATAAAATAAAGTAACAGTATCCAGTGTCTTCATTTTTGAGTCCATTAAGGTTTTTCACGTCTATGGTTATAGGGTTAAAGGAAATCATAGTAACGGACATCGAGCTATGAGCCCTCGCTCCAGCAATCGTTGGCGAACAGTGTTGGCAGGCATCCCCTGATGTGGCACCATCCTCTTGTTATACTAACTTTGTGGATGTAACTACATAATTCGTCACCACCATAGGTAGCAAATGCCTGTCTTCCCTTTCTGAGATAGCTAGTATATGTGCTCCAGGCCCCTCATGACGTTGCGTAGAATCTTCTTGTACCCATGAACTCCAAGAACGCATAATCATCAGGGCCCGATTTAGAAAATTCTGGACTATAGGCACAACTCGGGATGGGGGCTCCCTAACACTGATGTGGGCGTAAAATTGCCAAAATTTTCGCGCAAAAAAAATAATCATGAAGCACTGTGAAAGTACTATTTTACCAAGAATTTGGCAATTTGAAGCGTAGAAAACTTAAAACATTATCAAATAACAAAAAGCACTACACATATTAACTTAATCATTAAAAAACCAATACAAGGCAACCATAAAACTATTAATCCCTTATATACACCATAACATACATATGATGAACTATACATATAACTATACATATGATGAACCATCAATCAAATTTGAAAGAATATATAAAAAAATTGCTATTAAAAAGGGTAAAATTAAAAAAATTGAATTGGGGAATTTTTTCTTTCTTTTCTTTAAAATAATTTTTTTTTTTTTTGGGGGGGGGGGGGCAACATTCCGGGGCCCCTAGGCCTAGACCTAATGGAAAATCAGGTTTGCCAATCACGTTCAGCAATATCACTACAACAAAATCGCCCTCTCTCAATCCAATAAATTTCCCTCTTTCAAATTCTGTCAGCTCTTCATAATGTAATCTCGGTTTGTATCGAGACATGTTTAAGTACTAGCAGAACAATACCAACCAAAATCACCAATATAAAGTTTGGTTTTTCCATTTTGAAGCCTTCTGTTATATCTCCTAGTTACATTTCAGGCTGCATTGCCAGCGCTTCATATATGCATACGCAGCTGGGATTCCAATTATTCGCATTTGCCAGTCTGCCAGATTTGTGGTCAATCCTACAGCGCTTCATATATGCATACGCAGCTGGGATTCTAATTATTCGCATTTGCCAGTCTGCCAGATTTGTGGTCAATCCTACAACCCTCCTGAGGTCAATCCTACTTCCTCAGTTGTCAATGAAAAACCACAATTTGTTACATTTTCAATGGTGTTACATTTTCTTGGTGTTACAATTTCAATGAACTGCAGAGCATGTATATAAGGATACTAAATCATCTAATTGCATTTTGTTACACTATAAGGTCTTATTGTGCATCTGAGTGTTATATTATTTGAAAGAAGTTTTGTAAAGATGCAATAATATATTTTTATGGTATGTTATTCTAAAATATGATACATTATAGTTATTAAATGTCTTCTTGTCTGCCTTTTAATATGCATTAAGCATGAAATTGGTAAATTTTACAATTATAATATTTAAAATGCATTTTTTTAAAGTATACTATAGTAACGAAGAATTTTAGTCCATAATAGGTAAATTTATGGATACAGAACACATGCTATCTTTGTGCATTCAGATACAGAAAGAAAAAAATATTCGTAACTCAGAACACAAAATTGCGAATGTTATTTCCTTGAAGCATGCACTTGACCTTGTGAAACCCCTTCGTAATTACCTTTCTAATGCGAAGAACGCTTTATTCCAGACTTACTATCAAGTAAGCTTCTTGTATTTAATGTTTCTTTTTTTTAATAATGAGCATCGTATTAAGTTTTTATCTCATACAGTTTAATTCCTTACTAGCCACTGTAATCAGACTTTCAAGGCCAAAAAATAAATTTCAATATTTCAGCACCTGTGATCATAAATCAATATTTAAAAACAAATTGATAATCAGCTCTTTCGAATAAGCTTAATATGACTGAAAGTAGTACGATTAAACACATTGAAGTCTTAAAAGTAGGTTTTAGGAATAATATCTATTTATTTTTATCAACAATATAATTGTTAATTTTAGACTCACAAACTAATATTGCTCTCATTATTAAAGAATGTAAAATAGTCATTGTATTACAAAAGCAATTAGTTATGAGATAAATTGTTTTTAATATACATTTCATTAAATATATAATATAGTATCTATCTGCAATTATTATTAACATAAATTGGTTATTAATAATCCTTAATCTATAAATTATTTCAAATCGAAGGAATCACTTGCAATAATTCAAGAAATACTAATAAATGTTATATATAATAGTAAAGATAAAAACTTTAATATATCAGTAGAAGGGGTGAGGCAGTAGAAGGGCAGTAGAAGGGGTGAGGGTCATTGGTTACTAGTAGCCAATGACCCTCACCCCTTCTACTGCCTTAGGTAACGATAGACCCTTAATTTCTCGACATTTCTAAAAGGCGGCCCATTATAGGGACATGCCCATTATAGGTGCATTTACCTTATGTGTGTGTTTATTTTTCCTTTTTTGCGTTTCTAAATAACTATTTTGGAATGTTTCTTGTTTTCCGTTTTTATGCATTGAGATCTTTAACTATGACGGAAAATCGGCGATTAGTGTAGTTATGGAATGATAAGATATCATTTTATTTTTTTAAAGGCACTATCAGATGAAAGATTTCAAGAACTTCAAGAGAAAATTGGTCTTGTTGTTCATAATGACGCTAGGTGGCAGAAAGGAACGCTTAATATGCACATGCAAAAATGTTTTGCCGTAAAAGTAAGAACACATTTTTTTATAGAATTGCGTTATATTATCCATGGATTGGTTATGTCTATGAGAGCTGATAATAAATTATTCTGATAAATAACATCTTTTCTCAGTAACACAATTCAAATGGAATTTATTTCATTGCTTTTAAATTTCAGTTCACAGTGTTTATATTTCCAATATGTAAATTATTATACAGGTAATCCTCCTATAACACAGTAGATAGGTTCCTAGAAAATGCCGTGTTGTGTGAAACCGTGTTATATGAGACCCAGAGACAGTACAAAAAGGGGGGTTACGTTTCGAAAACTTATTAAAAACAATTTTTTTAATTCCATATAAGCAAGTTAATTTTTATTAAAAATATAAATGTATGTATAACACAAAACGAAACGAAACAAAAAATATTATTTTCATTTAATGTGACATTAATTTAATAAATTTCTTCCCCATCACTGCTAAGTACAATGAAACGAGAACATGTTTTCGGTTGAACGATGTCACCTTCACTTTCAGAACCTTTTCTTCATTTAGATTTTTTGAACTTTCTATCCTCTTTAAAAAATCTGTAATTTTGGTTTGTTTGCTGGTTCTTACAAGGTTATTGTAAATTTCACGGTATGGAGATAGACAATTTTGCAGCTCCCTTTTGAATTTTCGGCTTCTTTCAGCGGAAGGTTCTGCATTCAAGAAAGAGGATTCAAAATTTTCAGCTAAGCTTAGGCCTTGCAATTTTACAGAGTTATAAATGAATAAATTATAATTTGTTTTTACATTTTCATGTAAAGCCACTATAGTTTATTATTCCTTCCCGTCATTATTTTAAGGTAATTTAGTTTATAAATGTGTTAAACAAAAATCATGATATCTAGTGCTGTAGAAGTCGTGCTGTAGAAGTCAGTGCTGTACAGTGTTGTACAAAGGTTTTCGCAATTTTTTAATCGTGTTAGAGCGAAACCGTGTTACAGGTCGCAGTGTTATATGAGGGTTCCCGCAATTTATCCTATCGTGTTAGAGCGAAACCGAGTTGTAAGAAGCCGTGCTATAGGAGGACTACCTGTAATTGATTTCAAAACAGTTTTCAGTATATGATATAAAATTGAACTATAATAAAAGGGAAAAAATGTTGAATAACTATCTAAACATGTATTAAATTTTACAGTCTAATATCAATGGTTTACTGGACATTGCTAGACGAGCATATTCTGAATCTGTGAATGATGTTTCTGGTGAGTACATCAGTTAAGTTTAAAAAAATTATTTAGTTTTAAAATTATTTTCGAGTTACAAAATATTTTGAAAAAATAAAAAAACAAAGAAAAATTTACCTATATAAATTATAATGAAATTCAAAAGAACACAAGAAATTACACTGATTCATTTGTCGCTAAAAACTGTAACCACAAAATTATGTCAGATATCCCTTCTTTCTTAAAATGTCTTTTGAGAATGGGTTTGTTGAACTCGTTTTTGTCTGTCTGTGAAAAAAAAATATCCTATCCTTGGTAACATGTTTTCTTTCTTTGTTGATTACCCGCAATTTAAAACTTTTAAATTTCTGCCAAAATTGACAATACATAGCAGTAACTGAATATTATTATAAAATAACTGAAAGCGAAATTGTGGGTAATGTAGTTCAGTAATTTGCTGTGTACTCTGTAATTTAATTTTTTTCTTTATATTAATGTTTTTAAATGTAATGTAATTCTGAAAATATTATTGAATATTTTCATTTATTTTCGTCAGACCAACAACGGATTTAACAAAGCCCGAAATCTACTGTTTCAGTAGTGTTTACGTATCCAGGTAATGAACTGGAGAAAATTTAGGAATACCAAAATAACAACACTTCTGCATTTAAACACGAAATAACATTTTCTCTTATCTCAACTACCAAAAAAAAAAAAAAAATCATTTACGGCACTGAATAAAACGTAACGATATAATAATGGGAGGATTCGAGTAACCATTTAGATTACATATAAAATGGAAATGCTGTGTGTATGCATATATGCATACATACATGCGTACGTACGTACACACACACACACACACACACATACATACATATATATATATATATATATATATATATATATATATATATATTACAAATGATTCTTTTGTAAGAAAGAGTTAGTAATTTATTAACGTTTTTGTTATTGTGATTCTAATTTGACAAAGCAAATTTGATTGCATACATTTTTCTTATTTTTGGTGTCAAGAAACTGATATATATTTAATGGGTGTAAACGAGAAAATCAACTAAGGGAAAAAGGAACAAACATGTATTTAACTTTGTTTTGAGACATATCGTATTAAATGATAATAAATAAATACCTTACTCGAAGCATTCATTTTACAGCAAGACATTGTTAGACCCCAAACGCAACACAAACGTTGTTGTTCCTAACCATTCTGTACGGTTAGTAACAACACGTGAGCTGATGTTACTAATCCTGTGGTAGGGGACTCGTTCACGTTTACAAGGAAATATGTTTTGTTAAAAAAAATCACCTCTTTTGAACGACGTACAGTGGTAAAAAGGGGTGTAAATTATGTAATAAGGACGTCGTAACAGGCATCTCTGTACGAGCCTGGAATTATTACTCGAACCAAATGTCAGAAGCAATAAATTTACACCTGCTCACATCTTGGCTGGAAATGCAAATTTTTGCTGCGTTGTGCCTTGAGCTGTAAATAAAAGCAAGCCGCCGTAAATGAAGCGTAAATCTTATTGCCTTGAGTAAGATAGTTGCCCTCAGATATAAGATTTTGCGATGTATAACGATTATCTGAAATATTTTTACAATTTCTTTTTATTATTATTTACAGATATTGTGAAGCAATTAGAGAAGCAATATGATATTCCTTTAAGTTTAGGATATAATGCACTAAGAGGATTTTTTATTCAAATTCATAGTAAAATGATCACTTCAGTCGACAAACTTCCATCCGTATTTATTAAAGTTAATAAAATGAAAAGTACTGTATCATGTACAACTGAGGACTTGGTAAGTATAAATTACAGCACATCTTTTCCCCAACTGATATACTGCGTTAATTATATTCAATACAATTTTTCCTTGAACAAGTGAACTTCCATTTTTTTAAATCTACGATTGTTTACAAAAAGTATCCGGACTTGTGACAGTTTTAGAAACTGTCTAACTAATGTAAAATTAATTAAAAAAAATCATTTTTTAAAATCTTAGTACATAGTACATCTGAACTTGATCCTTTCATTGCAGCAATCCTCTGAATATTTCTTTCAGATTCCTATAAATCTTAACATGAATAATCTTCATCACTGCACAGCCGCAATCAGGGTTACTTTAAATAAAAGATTTTTGTTGTTGGGATCTAATTCAGCGCTAAAAAGTAACAGAAGTCTTCTTTTGGGGGTGTAATCAGAACTTTGTACAGGTCAAGTCAGTTGTGCAATGTAATCGTCTCCCAACTCCATTCATATTACAGGACGATATGGGCTTAGTCTTTGGGCTGGTTAGTAAACGCTGAAACTTCGCTATGCCATCTATCTCCCATGTTGGCTTTTCATCCTTGTACAACATTGTCCTCTTGTCTTCTTAAGTTTAAGATTGGTGAGTTTAACATCGTTACAAACTTCATTTGGCCCAAGCTAGGGGGATACTTGACTTACAAACAGCTTCTGTATCACGAAAGGTAACTGAAGTAATAAAACATTCATTTACCTCTACAACACTTTCTGCATCACTTCCCACACAGCCGACGCATCAGTTCTGTTGCAGACGAACTGCATGATTTTCAAATGTTATTCTTAAAGATTATTCAAGCTCGATAAGCTGGTTTCTACTTTTCACTTTTTGATTTTACTGCAGTGTTCGTGTTATTCAACTATTATGAACCACGCGACCTGCACTTATTTTATTTTCCAATGTTTGGTAGGTCTGTAGTGTGCTTTGGTAAGAAATTATTCGCAACATGGAAACTGCTTATCGCGGATCAAAAGCTGCGATGGAAATGTTTTACCAGAATGAGTATCTTAAAGGAAAAAAGTAACAATGATAGGCAGGTGTAACACATCAGTTAAAAACCCAACGGTGTTTAGGCCACTTTTTACAAACATAGTTTTGTGTAACAAGTGTCGTCTAGACACGAACCCTGGGCCCGATGAAGAATTCTCATTGACCCATCCTAGGGCTTACTCCTGGCCCTTATAGCTTCAGAGCCCTGGGAATTTTTCAACTCCTTCCTTCGTCTCCTTAGACCTGTTTATAACTATTGAGCTAACAATAAGTACAAATTACAAAAAATGCATAAACACCACATTCATAGAAAAAAACTAGAAATGTAAATAGAACTTATGGATATCTCTATCATGCTTAAAATCAGTCTTGAATCTTACATTCTTGGATTTTATCATGAACTTCTGAGGAAGACGTAATCAATGGAAACATGGCGGATATAGTGCAATTTCAGATTATGAGAAATATTTACGAGTAATATTTAGGTATAATATATATTATGTGTATGTGTAATATTTTGTATTAATAAATTTTAAAATATTCTATCTTTTACAGCTTACGTTTGAGTTATATATATCTAGGATTGTTTTAATTTTCATATTTTTTAAAATTGCTTCATTGTTACTTTTATACTGAATGTTATTTTGTACCCCCAGTAATAATATCATTATATGCATTTTTCTCTTTTTTTCAGATAAAATTAAATGGTGAGTATATGTCCAGATTTAAATTAAAAAATACCCCAGTAATTTTACAGTCTAAATAATTAAACATATTACTATCTAAATGATTTTTAAATGATTAAACATTTTAAGATTAAACATTTAACAGTTATGGTCAAACATTATTTATCTTATGATTGTTTGAATTATGAATTACGTAAACCAAGATTTCATTTTTTTTCAGATCGTATTCGAGAATCTTTAAATGAAATTTATCTGATGAGTGATATGTAAGTATTCTGTGCGATCAAAACTATTGCTCCTCCAAACTAAGCTGTAAGTTCAGTGATGTTAGATGTTTTTAATTAGATTAAGTTACAAGAAATTTAATGACATGAGTTTTTGACATCTTGACGAAAATTTTATTGTGCACTTGTTAAATGGTATATAAAAAACTTTTAACTGTAAGGTATACATAAATAAATAAATAATATGCAGCAGCGTACATAACCTTTGTAGGTTCAATTTGTTGTCGCGATGTTGCTTTTATAATTTGATGATAAATGTCGTTTTTGATGCCTCCGAAATATGAGTTGAGTAGCTAAGAGACTCTTATAGTATACGAATAAGGTTTATTTGCTTTTATAAGATTTTAAATTGTTGTTTAAAATTATTGCAGGAAGCCTTTATCATGACAATCATCTACAAACCTTTTACATATTTATTACAATAAAAGTATTGGATATTTAAACGCTATCCTTCATTCTAGAACAATAATAATATAACATCATATTATAAACTTCCACTAACTGTAAGCGGTATATTACAGTTTTAGGTTTCATTTAGCGTGTGGGGAAGGAAGAGAGGGTTGTTGCATTTTTTTATAGCTAAACAATTTATTTAATGCTCAACGAAAATATACATACAAAGCCCCTAAAACACGACAAAAGTGCGCTCAATACAACGCATAAGGTGGCAATGAGGGATGAGGGAAGGCTAATCAGAATAGAGTAGTAATCGCTCACGAAGAGTGCTTATTGCTTTCTCATTAGTCGAGGAAAATGTTTTCTGTTTCCGCGTGCAGTATTGCTTCTGAAGCGATTTTGTTGTGGTGTGTAAATGTTTGTCGCGTGCTAGGGACTTTATATTTGTTTTTATTTGTAAAGTCTTCAAGAGAAAACAAACGAAAATGTTGGCCAGAAGAAATTTTGTGCTTAACTTTTTGTCGAAAGTATTGTGTTTTAATGCGTAGTTTATAAATAAAAATACTGTGCTTATTTAATGCTGATGTTATTTTTCAGTATTATTGATGAAGTTATAAACGAAGTCCGAGAAAACATTGGATGCTTATACAGCTTAACTGAAGCGGTGTCCTCAATTGATTTTCTCATATCGCTTACACATGCTTGCACTTTGTCTGATCACGGTAATAAAGTTATCAGATATTAATAAAATTTGACGAATAATGATAAAGGATTAAATGAAGTTCAAAAGAGATTGTAAAAATGACAATTGCTATTGAATTATTTTTTGTTTCTGGAATTTATGTTTTTGAGATTTATGCAAAAAGTGACTTTCAGTTTTTCGTGTTATTAAATAAACTAGTTCATTGTTCTTAAAAAAATGCAATTCTATCAAAGCAGTCTATAGGCCATTTTTCAACATAAAATTACAAGACAATATTACTCTTTCTAATTTACAGTGAGACCCGAGTTTTCTAGTGTTGTTGCCATAAAGAAAGGAAGACATCCAGTAACTGAAAAAATTATTGGTACAACTTTCATCCCAAACGATACAGTAAGTGTATAACCAAAATTTCTGTTGTTCTGAAAAATTCGCGGATAATAGAAATTATATATTCTTTCTTTCCTTTTACACAGTTTTTATGCGACGAAATGAATTTTACCATTCTATCAGGAGCAAATATGGTAAGATATTATTCTGCTTGTGCACTAACTGTTTTATTCTTTAGTTTCGAAATAAATAAGTAGTTAAGATTTCTGAATCAATTTTTAAAGGAATAGGGGGAAAATATGAAAAATGGGATGGTTTTACTCATTATGCATTCAGACATTTAAAAAGAAAAATCATTGTGTAAAATGCATAAAAAAACTATAATAGGGGCTCAATTTCTGTGGGCTATGATTATATATATATATATATATATATATATATATATATATATATATATATATATATATATATATATATATATATATATATGTGGGACAGGATAGCCGTGCGGGGTTTCAAATAATAAACTATTATAATCTATACTAACATTTAATGAATATTACTTATTTACAAATATTATTATTTACAAGGCTACGTCATTAATTAATAACATAACAGGCTAATGAACATTATATAGCAGTCGTCTACTGCTATCAGACAAACGCGTCATAGTACGTCTTCATGTTCCGCTGACTGGGGTTGCCAGATCTATCCTTCTTTGGTAAGGCTGGAGCGGCGCAAACGAATGTTAGTGTCATCTAGTGGCATAGTAAGGTACCACACTCCGATGTAGACTCAGGAACCCACATTTTCCCATAATATATTAGTTTATGAGGGGTACCAGAGGGAGAGTGTCAGAAAAACCCCTTTGCGTTGTGTAAAATTAGGGAGGTGAATTCCAAAGTGAACTATGCGTTTAATAAATAGTGTTTAATAATAGCTTAACAGTTTAAGAACACCTCTGGCTTAATAAAAAACATTATAAAGGAGAAAAGGCAAATGCGCTGGAAATGATCATGGGGGAAGATGGTGTTTTAAGAGAAGAGGAAGAAGATATTGAGAAAGAGTTGGCAAGGTATCACTTTATTTGCGAAGAAGAGATCGAATTGGAGGAGAGAGCTGAAGAAAGTGGGGAAATTACCGAGATAACTAAAATGGAGATCGAATATAATATAGAAAATACGGCCACTAACAAGGCGCCGGTCATGATGGGATTACGCTTAGTATTATAAAGAGGTACATGGAGCTGATGATGACATCTTATATAGCATTTATAAACGGTGCCTCGACGCTGGTTATTTTCCTAGAGAATGGAAGCGGGCCAGAGTATTATACTTCCCAAAGGAAGGAAAAGATCTGAAGCGCCCGAACGCATATCGGCCGATTTGCTTGTTGCCCGTAATGGGTAAGCTATTTGACAAGATACTAACCAATAGACTAGTGATTTATCTGGAAAAGGAAAATAAGCTATCGATGAACAGTATGGTTTTAGGAGAGGGAGGAGCACAATTAGTGCGCTGAACATATTATGAAGATTGTGAAGGAAATAAAAATAATGGTCAACATACTTGTTTAATTTCGCTGGACTTTAAAAATGCTTTAACTCATTAGGAAAAGAGTATAAAGGATGCCCTTAAGAAGTTGAAGATAAATACGTCTTTGAGAAAGATCATAATTAGTTTTTTAGATGAAAGAAAGGTGATTATGAAGAAGGGAGATCAATGCCTATAATGTTGGTGTGCCACAGGGTTCGTCCATGGGGCCTGTGCTGTGGCTGGTCACTATTAACGAGCTGTTAGAAATGCGAAAAGAGCAAAACCATTACCAACATACAGGCCTATGCTGACGATGTGATGATATGATCAAGAGCACAGTTGCGTATAAGTTCACTGAATTGTCTAAATTAGTACTTGATAAGTGTGAAGAGTGGGCAAGTAAACACAAGCTGCAGTACAGCATAGATAAGTGCTGCTATACGATCGTAGCATGTAAAGGGAATATAGCAGAACCCGCCTTTAGGCTAGAGAATGAAAGCATTAAATATAAAAAAGGAAAATAAAATATCTAGGTGTCATCTTAGACTATAAATTAAATTTTCTTCAACATCTTGAGGCTGTCAAAGAGAAGTCATTAAAATTCTGTATAGAACTGGTGCACTTGGTGAAAAAGAACGTGGGGATTGAAACCTGAAAACATTACTGGAAATTTACAGAATAGTCATAGATAAAAATATATTATATGCCTGCAGAGTGTGGGTTCAGAGACCAAGAGAAATTTAAAATTAAGATCAGGCAAGCGCAGAGACCCTCATTGATAGCTATTACAAAGTGCTACTCTACGGTTGTAACCGATGCCTTAAACGTACTGGCGGGCTGTGTCCCACTCGATATTAAGGCTAAAGGAAATAAGCAGCTGAATGAGCTATTTGAAGAAAGTAAAGAGATCATGGTTGGAAATGAGGTATTTAATAGTGCCAATTGTGATATCAGTATTAAACAGATAAAGAATATAGAAGACATAATGAAAATTAAATGGACGTTAGATGCTAAGCCGATTTCGGACCATGTTTTTTACACAGACGGATCGAAAATTCATGACAGAGTAGGCTCGGGCGTTGTTTACTATTTTAAAGAAGATCTGATAGAAGTCTATAGAGAAAGAGTTATTGGCGGTAACTCGTATTTAGCGGAGGTGCGGGCTATTCAGAAAGTGCTGGAGATTATGAAGGACAGAAGTTTGAGGGAAAGTGACGTGTATACTGATTCTAGACGTGTATACTGATTCTAGGTGGAAAAAATTAAAAATATCATTAGTAGAGAAAATTTAAAATTAAACTTTCATTGGGTCAAAGCGCACGTCGGTATAAAGGGAAATGAAGAGGCAGATAAAGCCGCCAAAGGGGCTACGGAGTTGGAAGAGGCTGAAACCAATTATAAGTATAATCGGAAGTTTGTAAAAAGAAAGATAGAACACCAAGAGAAATTGGAATGGCAAGCTAACTGGGATAATTCGAGTAAGGGAAGAAGTGTATATAACATCTTTAAATATGTTAGTGAAAGCAGACTATACGGAGATTTTGTGATCAATCAAGCCATCACTGAACATGGGTGTTTTGGCGCTTACCAAAAGAGCTTCCATGGGAAGGACGATAAATGCCCATGTGGGGCCATTCAAACGGTCAAGCACTGTTTATTCGAATGTGACAATTATAAAAGCATTAGAAGAAATTTACCAAGAGGATTCGAGAATTGGGATCTGTATAAGATCTTCTGTGACTACTATTGTAAGAAAGCCATTAAGTATATTGTGAGGGATCTTATGGACCAGCATATGCCATCTTCGCACGTGGTTTCTTAGCCTTTTGTTGTGCTGTTTTGTCTTGCCTTTATCTGTTTTTTGTGAACAGTATTTGTAACTAGCTGCATGTATTTGTTATAGGTATTTTTTAAAAAAAAAAAGATTCTGCATTAAGTGCGGATCACTTTTTAACTGTGAAAATAATCACATAGGTAATTGTATGTATTGGTAAAATGGTCTGTTTCGATGCCAATGTTATGGGCATGTACCTTGATCAGCTTTGTACATATTTGCTTAAATAAGTTTGTATCAATGTATATTGTTTTATAAGTTTTTTGTGAATTTAATTTCGTATTATAGCTAAGTAAATGGTATTGCATTTTTGTTTTCTATCTCGATCTTGGAAATGTGTCTATTTTTGGAACAGAATTATGTCTATGTGAAATAATTATGCGACTGCAATATGTGTAACTTGTATAATAATGTAATTTAAAATAATATTAAGTGTTGTAAAGCCAGTATAAAATATGTGAATATATAAACCGCCGTATAAGCTTTTCGCTGAGGTCGGTGTAACTTTCGAACTTCTAGCCCAGATTTCAGGGTGCTATCCAATGACTGCCAGACTTGGAGCGTCACGTGACTACACCTCTTTTAGATTATAAATAGACGTGCTTCAAGGTATGTGCGGCTTTTTTGGAATTTGCAATTGCCCCAAGAAGATGTAGCAGCATCCCAATAAAGTTGTATTTTCAGAAGTAAAAGCGGATCTATTTTTGGCTACGACTATTGTGGCATGCCGGTGTCCGGTCATCTTCCACGGTGCCGGGCCGGCATGTTACACACACACACACACACATATATATATATATATATTATATATATATATATATATATATATATATATATATATATATATATATATATATATATATATATATGTATGAGAATTTAGGATTTACTATGACTTTCCCTTGCAGAGTTAACGTCACCATAAAGGTTCATGAGAAAGAAAAATAATAACACGAATAACAGTCCTGTCTTATATTCTGCTTCAAGTTTTACTTAAACAGGAAACAATGAGAAAATTTTAAATTTCTAGGACATTTCTGGGAAATTGACAAGGATTATCACCTCGAGGGCATTTTTTTTTCACAATATCTTTACAATGATACCTCTTCGCTTGAAAGGAGGTACGCACATATGTCGGATTATTTCAGACGTATGTCAGAAAACCATTCAAAACATATCTAAAATAATTTCGAATCAATTCCCTGTTTATTTACGACATAAGAAAATGAGATTATGTCTTTGTTTCGTGTAAGTGTATATTCACAATATAAATTTTAATTCAGATAAACATAAATTTTTATACACCTGATTTTTCTATCATTACTATCTTTTTATTTTATCTGGAAGAAATGAAAGAATTTTTATTTTACTTTTGATCCTTTATTCTTTAATGATTGCTGTGACGTTTTGAAACGTAAAAGGAGCTACAAAATTATATTTCACATTTTGAATAAAAAAAAATTTATTTCTTATTATAAGAAGGATTTTTGGTTCATTATACAAACATTTTCTCAAAATGGAAAATGATTTCGATTTTTTTATATGTTTTAAAACTAATTTGTGCTTTTGAGATTTTAATTACGAAAGTTTCTTTTTTCATTTTTCATTTTTACTGTTTAAAATCATATTTGAGTAAGCAATTTTTAGAATTCCTTTTAGAGTGGTAAAACTACATACCTAAAGCAAGTTGCAATTCTACATATAATGGCTCAAATCGGATGTTACGTACCAGCAGAATATGCGTCTTTTAGATTAGCACAACAGATTTTGACACGTATGGGTAGTAGCAGTGATATAGAAAAAAATTATTCAACGTTCATGCTGCAGGTATTTTTCTGATATTTTCTATACGTTCGCTTGAGCATATTCAGTACCTTGAACATGTTAAACGTATTTAATGTTTGTTCTATGCTGTAATGTAAATCAATGTTATTCCTATCATAAATGATTATTAGTTCTATTAACTACATTCGCATTTGGTTAAAATCAAAATGATACAAATGATAATTTTTTTTATTTTAAATTGCAGCGTTCAGATAAAAAACTTAAAAATATAAATGCATAGCCCTTTAATTATACATCTTTTTATTCCATTTCAGCGCTTTTTCAAAATCAAAAAACGTTTCAAAGAGAAAATATTGAACTTAAAATTTAATAATTTATATTATAAAGACAGTAATTTGAAAATGTCAAGAAAAATACTAAATGTAATTTTACGATATTATTTTCATAAAAACAATGGGCAACATTTAAATAATTTTCTCCTTGGGATCAGTCAGTAATATCCTCTTTTCATTTTTGTCATTTCAATGTTCCTTTGATCGAAGCTTACAAGAAAGGAAACACCATTAACAATTCATAAGCTGGTTTTGATCTTCCTTTTGAAAGAGGATCTGAAAAATTGTTAAAATAGTTAAATTTAACTTTTATTAGCTTTCTATGTAATATGACGTCCTACAATTCACTGTAGAAATTTGCTTCTGGATAGAAAGGGACGTGGACGATCATTAAAGGTTTCTCGTGTAACAAAACGTATAATTTTCATACATGGAAAAACAGTTGTAAAGCATTCTGAGTATTACTTAATTCATTACGGAGTATTTATTAATCCAAAGACTGAAGAATAATCCCACTCGCTATATGACTAGAAAAAAAATCAACGTTTGTGCATGATTGCTAAACTTATCTTTTCTTTCCAAAAATCCAAGTAAGAACACTGTATACAGTTATATTTATAGCAAAGTCAAATTTGATATCTTTATTGCTGATGGTAAAATAATCAAGAGAAGATTAATTCGAAATCAGAACATAGTTCCAGCTGTAAAACTTAACTGAAAAGAAGTTATAGTATTTGGCTGAATGTCGTCTGGTGGGTCAGTAATCTTAAATTTTTTGATAATTTAATGGGCCCTCAATGAATTCAACATCTTAACATTTTGAAATATTTGAAATATTCATTGCAAGGACTTCATGATCTCTATCTTTGGCATGACAGCCTACAGAGGCTTATTTTAGAAATATGTTCCAGCTTGCTTATTTTGGAAACAGTTGTCACCAACCAATTCCTTTTCAACCAATAACTTCAAAATCCCTGTCTAGAATGTCACTTAATCGTGCTTTCGGTCATCCAATAGCTATTTATTCAAATTAATTGTAATAATTTTTTTTGTTGTTCGCATCAAACGTCTAGCCATTTCATTCATTTTATTTTTATATATTAACATATATTTTGTTATGTCATCATCTTTATAGCTTTTATAAAATTCAAAGTTTTATCCCTATAGATTTCATTTTCAGGAACCCCACCAATGATTTAAAAAATTTAAAACATTTTCAAAGCTTTCTTTCAAAAATTTGCAGAATATCCTCCTACTTTACTGTAATAGTCATCAATCCAGTTTTATTTCTTTTGATATCGCAGCATGTTTCTTTTTATGGAAGGGGATTGTTGGTCACGAATGGTTAACCTAAATAGTTTCTTCAAATTCCTCCAAAACAATGATTCAATGCATACGGCTTTGAATTTATGAGTCTAACTACCATATAATTTCAACAAAGAATTGATATCATTTCTTAAGTCTCTAGATATTAATCCCACTGAACATGTTTAAAAAAGTAAAAACTAAACTTAGGAAATTTTTTTTTTCATTACAATAATTAAAGTCAGCATTACAAGATATATTAAACAAAATCCAACCATAAATAAAAAAGGTTAAACCTACCCTAAAAAGATCAAGCAATGTTTGTAAAGCTAATGGTTGTCAAGAATGAAATGTTAGAAAATTTCTAAAGGAAAAAAATTAAAAGTTTTATTTCATTGAATAAGTTTTAGTCACTCTTCTCAGAATTCTTTTACCATTGTTAAACGTAAAGAATACAAAATGCATTACTTTTGTATTCTTTCATTACTTCATTTTATTTTTATGTAATGTATATTCAAGTCTGGTGGACTTAAAGAATTAAAAGAGATGCAAATTTTTGCAATTTTTAGTTAAGCATTTTTGACATGATGAAGTTATACATGATTAAATTTTTCCACACTTTTTAAAATTTTATAACCAATAACTACACGTACCTGAAAGAAAGAAAAAAATATTGGGGCATGAAAGAAACATAAGATAAATAGCTTCAGCGATAAAGATTTAAAATTATATTTAAATGCAGCTGTCATTTAAATTATTAATGTATAGATAACAACACATTTAAAAGTTTACAACTTAAGATATATTTGGCATTAAAGGGTCTTAAATTATATAATATTTGAAATGCTGTAGTCAAAAGTTAAATTCTGTCAGGCAGTAAAATTAATCGTTACATATTAAACAAAAATTTTATACTTCTGAATTTAAAAGATTTTTATTCCGCGTAACAACAAGAAAAAATAGTAAAGAGAAAAATATTCAAATTGAATTCGTACAGGTTTTGAAAATGTTCTTATAGTTTGAAATTGCATGAATTTTGATATAATTTTCATTAATAATGACAGTAAAGATTTGTAAAATATAATTTCATGTCTTAAAAACAATTTAAATATTAAATATTTCATTTGAAATGATGTATGTATTTTACAGTTATAAAGATTCAGATTCATTTTTTGAAAGCGTAATTTACGTTTATTCCTAGTGCTTTATTTTATTTATTTATTTATTTAAAAAACTGTCTTCTTACAATATATGCAGATGAAAGAAGCAAATTTTATTCTTCAACATGCAACAGAAAAATCCTTAATCATAATGGATGAACTTGGGAAAGGTAAGCTAAAAATATACAAACAAAAATAAAACACTCTATTCGGGATTTTTAAATATGGACCAAGATATTATTGAATAAGTTCATTATTTCTTCTTCCTCTGTTAGGAATCGCCAAGGTAATTGCCCCATTACTAGTTTTATTGAAATTTTGGCGAATTTGAAAAAGGCAGAAATGCAAATCTGTCAAAGTGATAACGATAGTTAGTACCTTATTGCTAATAAAGCGGAACAATCTTCATAATGATTTTTGGTAAAATAAAGGCAAAAATGTTCACTACTGATCTGTTTAAAATGTTTTAAAAAATACACCGCGTTTATAAATCTCTTAAAAATGTTGGAATTAACAATAAAATTCGCAGAAAATAAATAATTTTCCTATTGTAAATTTCTCATACTTGTAATAAGATTTTCGCCTAAAAGTAGTTTCGAATGAGCTTTCGAGTTGAGTCTAAGGGCCTATTCACATAGAATCCGTCAGCGTCAGCGTTAAAATTTCTAACCAGTCACTGACCCATTTAACCAATCAGCACCAACGGAATCTTTAACGCTGACAGATTCTATGTGAACACGCCCTTAGTCGTTGAACTTATAGACAAAGATCATCGCTTTGAATCAGCTGAGCTCTGAAGTCGGAAAGAACTTTATTAATTTAGAAAAGTAAAATAGAAATAGCTAAAATGGCTGAATGTCTTTGACTTGATCACGGCGAGTAAGAATCTTCATAAAGCCAATTGCCAGGCTGTACTGATATTCTAAAAAAAGTACTATAAAAACTTTCATTTTTTTATGACTAGCAGGTAGTCAGACTTGTTGGTTGTCTATACTACTTGACACGGCTCCTATGACCTAAACCAGTGTTCGGCAAATCGTGGCTCGCGAGCCACATGTGGCTCTTTGGCCCCTTGAGTGTGGCTCTTCCACAAAATACCACGTGCGGGCGCGCACGTACAGTGCGATTGAAACTTCATGATGACTTGTTTTCTTATTTATATTTTTACATACTTGGTGCTTATGTGTCTTTATCTTTAGGCGAGTGCTCTGAAGCGACTTAATGACAAAACATTTCCAGAAAGATTAAATGTCAACGCGTGTCGTCAAGTCGTATCTTTGCATCGTGTTTTACAATGTATTACTTCCGAGAGCGTCTCCCGGTAGAAAACACTAGACTAGTCAAAATGGTCTTTGAATATAACCAACCAGCAAGTCGAAGATCTTAAATTGGTTTTAGCTTTATCAATAGCAGTTGACGAGTCTTGTGACATAAATGATACAGCACTAGTTTCACTTTTTGTACGATTTATTTCATCTACAGGTTCTAAAGAAGAACATTTAGAATTATTGTCACTCAAAGGTCAAACACGTGGAGAGGATATAGCAAATGCTGTAATTGAGTGCATTGAAAAAATTTACATTCTACTCGATAAAATTGTCTCAATTTCAACAGATGAGGCGAAAAGTATGACCGGCGTAAGAAATCGGTTTGTTGCTATTTTGAGAGAAAAATCACGAGGTACTTACAACGAGTCCATTACCATTGCATCATTTATCTAGATGCGCTTTGTGCGCAGACATTTTCAGAAGAAATTTGCAAAGTTATGAAATTGGTGATTAAGATTATCAACTCCAATATAGCTGAAGCTCTTAATCACCGCCAATTTAAAGAATTTTAGTTGAAATGGAGAGTGAGTACGCAGATCTTCTGCATAACAAGGTACGTTGGTTTTCAAGGGGAACGATTGAACACGTTTCGCTTTCTTAAAAAACAGAAATTAAAGCTTTTCTCATTGCGAAGGGTTGTGTCACTATCCAGAAACTAACGAACGATAGTGGATCCAGAAATTTATTTTCTGGGACGTTACGCCTCATCCAAATCAGCTTAATCGTAAACCAGAGGGGAAAGGATGCACATTGTTTTCGATGTTAGAATATTTTATTCAAAAACAATTATCTCTTTTTAACTCAAGATTTTGATTAGAGAAACTTAGATTCACTTTCCAAGCCTGTTGAAACATTGCCAAGAAAATAAATTCTGATATTGACATTTCTATTTCAAACAACACTTAAAATATTAGAGAAGCTTTCTCGACAGGTATCAGGAAGTCAGAAACAGCAAAGCGACGTTAGCTTCTGTTAAAAAACCTCTTAATGCTACTGTAACATAATTAATTTCCTCCCTTAAGATTGAGCCGGGAGATGGGCCGAGTGGCTAGGATGCTAGCCTCGGTACCAGAAACTGTGAGTTCGAGTCCCACAATCGCATGGATGTTGTAAGCCGTTCGGAATCGGCTTTAAGCGTATGTCCCGGTCTAATTCGCCCTGTTGTAGCAAAAAAATGACGTAGCACTCCAAGACCAAACCAAAACCTTTAATATTGACATTAGAACTTTGAAATGCAGTTACTGGATTTTAAAAAACAAAGAAATGTGGAGTTCGAAATTTGATCGTCTTTGTGGCTGATATAGAAATATTGGAGATAAACAAATGTGTCACAGCACAAGTGGTCTGCTTTGAAAGATCTGGAGAAGGAAGATATGATTTTAACACCTAGAATAGTTATTGCTGACTCATATACTATCAGCTGGAAAAACTAGTGTTGCTGTTCTTTCTTATTCGAGTCTACATATTTCATACGAACAATCATTTTCAAGAATGAACCTTATCAAGAGTAAATTGAGAAGTCATCTTATTGATGAGAACCTCGAATCGTGCCTAAAATAAAAAGCAACATACAAACTTGACTTACCCAAACTTTCCAAGGAGATGCGAAGCCATTGTTCATATTAGTGTTTGTCTGTCATTGTCATGATTTAATTTTATGGATGCTTTACAATTTAATTTTATCAATAAATAATATCGATATTAAGTATGATATCAAGTTTTATTCAACGTACGTATAGTTTAACTAAGACTTAAAAAAACTTTAAGTACAGTTTATTAAGTTAATGTTAGGGAGCGCTGTGGAGTGATAGAAGATGTAGTGTCGAGGATTGAGAAAGGTATGTTGAGATGGTTTGGACATACAGAGAGAATGAACGAAAGGAGCTAGACGAAATAAGTATACAATACGAGTGTGGATGGAAGAGTTGGAAGGGGTCGACTTCAGCGAACGTACCTTATTCAGATTGAGGACGTTTTTAGCAAAGGCCAGCTTTGGAGTATCCTAATTAAATAATAATCAATACTCCTACCTATCAGTTTTAGTTTTAAAAAATTTGGCTCTCAAAAGATATTTCAGTCGTTGTACTTTTGACATTTGGCTCTGTTGACAAATGAGTTTGCAGACACTGCCTAAACAAACGAACTCGGACAGGCGTCCCTCTATTCACTCTACTGTGTAGGTATACACGCAGCGATTGGCGTCTTCAGGTCTTTCACGTCGAGAACCTTTGAGACAGGAAGCTTATTATTTTGAATATGACTAGCAATTTGATGGCAATAACGACTATCAGGCATTTCTATACTTTAAGTATACGACTAAAAAAATAAGAACAAAATTTCTTAAAATTCAGTTAGATAATAAAATACACCACAGTGACATATTTTGTTTTACTTTAGTACCCACATGGTAACTCACAATATCCACAAACTTTGCTTATATTTTTTCCGAACAGGGAAAAAATATCACGTACTAATGTTATTCGATATTTTCTGAAGTTCTGTAAATATTCTTTCAAATGAGTTTTTTATATACCCTTCATACACTTTAAAATGGATATTAAAATTGTTTCTTTTACAATTTTTGTTTTGTTGCCTTAATTTAATATTCTTTTTGCATAGGGACAAATATAGAAGAAGGATGTTCTTTAGCTTACGCAATATGTGAGGAGCTATTAACTAAAAAGGTAAGCTTCATAAAATATAGAGAATGAAAGATCATATGAAATGTACATTTAATACCTATTTATGGTATCCGACTACGTTTAAATAGTCGATCTTGATGAAAGTTCCGAATTTTTTTATTTCTGTTTCTAAATATGCTTTTATTTTTTTCCTGCACGATCATTAGGTATGAAATAACAGCGATTTTAAGAGACTTTAATTAGAACTTATTTTTCATCAAAAATGTAAACGACTATTGTGATAACTCAAAATTTAGTCATGATATGTCAACGAAATTTTTCAGGTATGTTTCTCATAATACTAAAAATGTGAAGAACTACAGATTTGGCTCTAGGTATATTATTTGCTGATTTATAGCTGCATTTATAAAAAATCTCATGAGAAATTACTGAAATTTTACATGTAATTCCATATAATCGCCTGCATTTTTTTTAGATTTAAAATATCGATTAGCCTTTGAGTCATTACATGCACGACTGCCTTACGTACAGGTGATAAAAAGAAATTAATGTTATATATATATATATATATATATATATATATATATATATATATATATATATATGTGTGTGTGTGTGTGTGTGTGTGTGTGTGCAGAAAGAAATTTAAACTGCCTCAATGGTTTAAAATAGATAATTTTTATGCGGATTCATATATAGAGAAGATAGTCTTCTCATCTCAGGACGAGACACTCAAGTACAGGGTCCTTCTGATGAAACTTCCATCGAAATCTTTTCACGCAATTTAATCGTAACAAACACACATCTCCTTCCTTAATCAATGGGCCTAGGGTTAATGCACACAGATATATTAAGTGTATAAGGGAGTTACCAACTCTGTTAGTTTTATCCCGTTGTTAAAAAAGTTTAAAGTAAAAGGCAGATACAATGTCTCTTAAAAGAATTAGAGGATATTTAACGTTGATCAATGATTACATAATGGTCCATTAAAATTAAAAACTTTAGTTACACATTACTGTGTGCACTTACACTAGGCCCACTGATTAAGGAAGATGTGTGTTTGTTACGATTAAATTTCAGGAAAAGATTTCGATGAATGTGTCGTCAGACGGACTCTTTACTTGTTTAGAGGACCAACTTGGACGAAATTGATTAGATTGCTGGGAACTGTGGCTTAAGAAACTAAAATGCTTACACTACTGTTTCTCAAAATTATCGTCTCTCTCGGTTCTCTTTCAGAAGATGCATTTGGTTTTTAGATAAATGCATTAAAAGAAAATAAAGATCTCAATATATTTTCTGAAATAAGTGATTCTGATTCACAAAAAACGTGTATAAAATAGGATAGTCATGCGAAACAAATGTGGACATTCATATACAAAACGATGCACATATAGGAAAACTCGGGTAGCCATTAAACATCTTCAAAAGTGTTTTATGAAATTCGTTTCTTTCAGCCTGTAATAATAATGAATAGAATTGAATGAAACTGTTTATATTGTTAAAATCTTCTTCAAGAGAACTCTTTGAGGGAAAATCTTATTTGGTAGCACAACGAAACCCATTTTTAAAATATTTTTATTCTAATAATTTTTAAAATTTACTTTAGAGGTCCTTCCAAACCATGCGTTATGGGACTCTCTTTCCGTAAATCATATCGAGACTTGAAATTCAATGAATTCCCAGAAAGATAGCATTATTTTCTCTCTCGCAAGTACTGAAGATTGTCTGCACGAATAAATATCTGCTCAGTTTAAAGCCTAGGTTGCATTTTTTGCGTTTTTATGATATTTTTAAATTCCTTTTTATGTATTTAAAGTACTTTTTATGAGTTTTAAATAAGGAAATTTTTGATTGTTGCTTAAAAATGGTTTTGAGTATTGAACAAGATTGTAATAATTTAAGACGTGATAGTCCCTTATAAACTCTCTTATTGTAATGGAATGAATGGATTAGTATTTTACTTCTAACTTCTTTGAAGAGAAAAAATTCTTTTTTTTGAGAGGAATCTGGAAGAAAGCTGACTCAAGGGGGAAATAATTGTTCTGTCAAAGGAAATGCAAAAAGAATCTTTGGGACATAAGTCTTCCACTGGTCATTAATTATCCTCATCATATGCCATTATTTGAATCACGAATACTAAATTTTCTTGATTTTAGATCCTTTTTGACTGACGACACTTTTAGAAAAAATTTTAACTATTGTTTATCTAGGAGAGTAACTTTCAAATAAGTCATTCAGGATATACAAATTAGGAGAAAAAAATTAATTTTGTATTGAGATTGTTATTAAAGGAACTTCTCTATCGGATAGATATTGTATTTAATCAGTTTTTTGTTCTATCTAGCCTAAAAAATTGGTAAACGGTTATATGGCCCTATATTTTCCTATGCAATTTAAGTATCGAAATCCAAAGAAAGTTCACTGGCGTCCTTTCTTATGTAGCTTAGCCGACTACCTTTAGGTCGGCTAGTTTGCCAACTGATTTAATTTGGTACTCCTAATAAAAAATACTAATTGTAAACCCCAGCACAATAAATGTGTACACATCAGTATTGATTTTTAGAAACTAACTTAGGAAATGCATTTTCTGTATTTCAGGCTTTTACGATATTTTCCTACTCATTTTACGCAGATAACAGAGCTATCATCTGTGTACACCAAATGTAGAAAATAAGTTAGGGTTTTTATCAACCACTATAACTTTATATTAGAAATAAGATAAGAGAAAATTTTATTGAGACAAAAACGTCCAGAAAAGTAAGGTATGACAGTTGGTGTAACGTTGTATGCAGTGTCTGTGCGCTGTACAATAATGATGTAATGCGGCGATAACGTTAAGTATTTAATGATTCTCGTTATTTGTAGCTTTTCTTTTTTCTATATTTAGATTACTGGATAGATAGTTAAATAGTGCAGGGTCATCAGAAGCAAGTCAATTATTTACGACTTTTTGAGATGCGACATTTAGTACCGAAAGAATGTGAAATTTACACTGAAGTGCCACTGAATTAGCGATACCTACCTAGTAACGAGTTGGGCCTCCTCTGGCTTGATAACGGCTGCCAAACGACGAGGCATAGATTCAACAAGTTTCTGGAAACGTTCCACGGGAATGGCTTGCCAAATATTGGCTAAAGCTGTCCATAATTCAGTAAGGTTCTTTGGTGTGCTGTGTGATGGCCTTTCACGCCTTGTTCCAAAAAATCCCAAAGATGCTCAATAGGATTTAAGTCTGGGCTTCTAGGTGGCCAATTCATGACACAGAAGTCAGAGGAATGCTCATCCAACAGCCAGTAGCCACCCGGACTTGTGAGAGGTACAGTTGTCTTGCTGGAAAACTCCATTACCGTGCGGATAACAGAACAGCATAAACGGATGGAGGTGATCACCCAGCAACTCTACGTACCGAATTGCATTTAGGGAGGTTGGTACACGCACCAAAGATCCCAAACTGTGCCACGAAAAAACACCCCAGACCATGATTGAGCCACAATGCCCTTGTACAGTTCCAGCCAGGCATGCAGGATCCATGGCTTCATGAGCCTGACGCCATATTCTCAGCCTCCCGTCGGCGTTAAGTAGTCGGAATAGAGACTCATCACTCCATGCTACTCGTTTCCAGTCCTCTACACTCCAGTCTCTGTGCTCTCTTGCCCAGGCAAGACGTGCAGCCCGATGGCGAGTATAGAGCAATGGTACTCTTGTAGGTCGACGGCTCCCGAAACCCATACAGTGAAGCGAGCGTTGCACAGTCCGTTTACTGACTGTACGACTGGCACCGTCATTAAACTGGGTGGTAATTTGAGCTAATGTTTGGCTTCGCTGGCTACGTACAATACGCCTGAGCACGTTCTCTCACCACTGCACTGTCAAGGCTAATGTCCTTTGCAGTTTGCCCGATCGCTATTTTTTTCCCACCATCCATTGTATTTTTGGTATACTCTGACACTGTCGACCTTGAAAATCCTAGCTGTCTGACGATTTCGGAATTGAATGGCCATGCGTCGCGCACTACGATTTGTCCGCGATCGAAGGCGTCTAAATCCAGGCAGTTTACCCATACTGGCAATTCCAACAACTAATTCAGAACAACACAGTACGCGCTATATAGGCAGTTTACCACAGCGCCCTCACTTGCGCATACATGATGCGCCAGCGCTACACAATTTGCATAGGCTTTGCTATCCCTAATTCAGTGGCACTTTAGTGTATTACGATTGCAGTATTTCAACTTTTCGCCATAACATGGGGTAATAAAACATCTTGTTCTAAGTTCAATATGTTTCAGAAAAATACTCAAGCATGTTTCAAAACCTGGCTAGTATTCAATTTTTTGTCTTTAAGATTTGACTAGTTTGACAGACAAATGCAAAAATTAGTGAGTATACTGTATAGACACAAAAATGAATCATCAAAATTTCAAACTAGCCAGATTTAAATATCAGAGAAATGTACCAAGAGATAGTGAAGGCTTTCCTATATTTTTACTATTACAAAATTTTTAATTCAAAAACCTCTAAATGGTTTATGTGAAGCCGCTAATAGATCAGGGTTTGAACATAGTAAGAAGACATAAGTTTGGTCTTATGGCTCTTCATTATGTGAAAGGTCAAACCCATGAGAATAATTTTGCTAATTTAATGAAGATATTTAATATCATACTCTTTCCAGTTTATCGAGAATTAAAACTATTAATGACAGACTAAGAGACGGATTGTCGATGGCGGGATCAATAAGATTTATTTATGGATCTTAGGCCAAAATGATTGTTAAGGGAAAAGAAGCATTTTTGATTTTGTGAGGAGGTGCAAAAATTCCCTCTATTTAGTAAATATGAGTTTACATCCTGAAAGAATCAGCAATGTTTTGATTAGTGCGCCTAAATCTTATGCTTTTGATAGCATACAATGACAGTTTCTTATGAAAATTTTGTGCTTTTGAATTAAAAATAATACTGTTTATATAAAATCAAAAGTAATACAAAACTTTTAGAAGAATCAAATTTAAATTTCTAAAGTAACACAGTGCTACTATTTCTAAATATAGGTAAGGAAATAATATGTAGTATAATTTACCACGGAAAAGTTAGTTTATTTAAAATTATGTTCATACCTTTTATGTATACTGCGGATTTACACTTCGAAAATTAAATTTGATAGCTCAGTTCTGAATTATGTAGAGAGAAAAAAATTCAGACCGCTTAAAAATGAAGACACTATAAAAATAAAATTAACATTCTGTTTACTCGATTATCATCAATTTAGCTAGTGAAAGTATGTTTATTTTCTTATATGTTTTTATGTGTACATTAATTGGAATAAAGTGATTTTCTGTTTTATTTTCCATTTCAGAGTTGATTATGATTTGACTGAAAATGAAGGTTGTATATGTATTTTTCTTATGAATTAACACAAGGTCCTTGTAAGGAAAAATTTTATGGTAAGTTGCCTAGCATAATTTTTACAGGATATTTTGAGAATATATCTCTATTAATTTTCAGTATATTTTCTCTAATTGTGAGTGCACCTTATTTTTTATTTACTTACATCCACTGTAAAATTTCCTAAAAGAATGGAACAAAACTGGTATCAAGGCTATACCTTCACTGAGATCCCTAATAATTTTTTACTTTTTAAAAATTATTACCGTCGTAAAATTATTAAGCGTGATTATTACTATTCATAGCTTAATATGTATAATATATTTGAAAATTTATATTGAATATAAATTTTCAAACTTTAAACACAAATTACGTTTTAAATTTTTTAAAACGTAATTTTGTGTTTCTTAGTGTTTATATATATATAATATTAATATATATATATATATATATATATATATATATATATATATATATATATATATATATACATAGGCTGTTCACACATTTTTTAGACGATGTATATTGTATTCACAAAACTAAATTACATAAAATTCTTGTGTTTTAAATGTTCTATTTGACATCCATTATTCTGAACTATCTTTCGACACCCCAATTTCCAGGATAATAATGCCTTTTGAAGTGTCAGAAGAGGTATTCTATCCCATTCCTCCTGAACAGCTTTCCAGAGTCCTGTAAGGGTTTTGGGACGACGTTTGGATAATGCAGATTTTAAAAGTCCGAAAGCACAAAAATCCATAGGTGATACATCGAGAGATTTAGTAGGGATATCAGTGAAGGGTATGGCCTTGATACCAGTTTTTTGTTCCATTTCTTTTAGGAAATTTACAGTGGATTTGATGTGTGACTGCTAGCTTTGTACTGATGGAGTCTCACAGATTGATGGCACTGTGGGTAAAGCGATGGTATTTCATTCAGAAAAATTGGCGATAAAATATGTTCCTGATAGTATTTGGAGATAATCTTGACATTTTTTTCCACTCTCTTTATTTTTAACTTGCCATTATAACAAAAACCAGCAACAATCATGAATCCCTTAGAAAAACTTTCTTTCGATTCTTTGAACCATGTACTTAAATTTTTTTCTCCCCTTTTATGATAATAAATGGCTCTTTTTTTTGTTGCAATCATTTAAATACACCCATGATTCATCTATTGTGACAATTGTTTTCCATTTTTCTTGGGATAAGTGTTTCTCATATAGAATTCTGCAGCGTGTCCTGCGTTCAGCGATATGATTTGGAAGAAGACGACGCACATTGCGTTTTTTCGCTTTCTTAAGATTTAAACCAACGTTTATCATTTTGTTTACAGTGGACACCGAGCATTTTAATGATTTTGCAACTGTCCTTTGACTAGGGGGATTTTCTTTAAACATTAAACAACGTACCTTTGCAATAGTTGAAGATGTCCGTTTTTACCTTGGATTCTTGTTTGGAATTTTTGTCCCACTTGAGGCTCCAATTTGACGTTTATTTCCTTTCTTGTTGACGATATTACCTATCGACGCTTTAGATATCACAAAACCATGACTCACGTCGTTTTTGGATAACGGAATATGCATATTTCTCTTCGGAAAGAGCATAAATGTAGCCTTCGAACCACTGCTTTGTTAAAAACGCCATTTTGAATAAGAACAAAAGTTTCAAGCCGCAAAGGATAATTTTGACTTTTAAAAGCATAGTACAATTGCAATTATTTCTTTTGCAGCAAACGGATTTTTATTACCGCTTACCAAAATCGTCTAAAAAATGTGCGAACAGCCTCTGCATATATATATATATATATATATATATATATATATATATATATATATATATATATATATATATATACATATATACATATATATATATACATATATATATATACATATATATATATATATATATACATATATATATATATATATATATATATATATATATATATATATATATATATATACATATATATATATATATATACCATAATATATAATATATATACATATATATATATATATATATATACATATATATATATATATATACATATATCATAATATATATATATATATATATATATATAATATATATATATCTATATATATATATTATATATATATTTATATCTATATATATATTATATTTATACACACACACACACACACACATAATATATATATATAATATATATATATGTGTGGTGTGGTGTTGGTTTGTTTGTTTTTTATTTATTTATTTTTTACATGCAATTTTTAAATTTTACTTGTGAAAGAAAAAGTTTAAAAGTTACTTATAACTTTTAAACTTTTACTTTAAGTTTTAAACCCACTACCTTCTTAACTTTTACTTTCTATGTAAGTTTTTTTAAATTTCTACTCTTTCTGATACAGCTTAAACTTGATATTTTATGGATTTCAGTTGCATCCTGAAATAGTCTATACATAAAAATATTATTACTTTACCAGTGAGAATCAAAGGAACCGTCACAATTATTTGAATTTGTATGTATATATTTTTAAGAAAATTAAAATTATGTTGTTTAAGAATGTATATTTGTTTAAGTAAGTTATAAATTACATAAATTTATAAAGATATCAGAATAAGCGCGTTGTTTGCATTTCTCTTTTTAGGAATAAAAATTGCAGAATTGTCAGCTTTATCAAAATCTGTTATTCAAGATGCTAAAAATATAATTCAGAATTGGTCAGAAACAACAGAAGTGTAAGTTTCATTCACTTTTTAGACGGATTTGCTTCTTTTGTTCTATTTTTTTATTTTCTTTGAAATATGTTACTTTAATTAAGTAAATTTTTTTCAAAATAAAATTAATTTTCATAAAAACGGAAAATATTTCTTTTGCAGGAAAAATTCTTCGGATACGATAGACGAAAAAATGAAAGAAAGATAAAGATGGCAATTCATTTTATACATCTTTCACAAAATGAAATCTGGATCAGAATGAATTGATTGATCATATACGAGAATTGAAATCTCAGTATGGATATTCTGTTACGACTAAGGAATCTAGTATATCTAATGTACATCCTGATTTTATTATTTTGTTGGCATACCATTGAATTTTGTTTCCGAAAGATATTAATTACACGCATTTTATCGTATATTATTATTACGAAAGGTTGGTTGAATTATTGTCGTCTCATTATTGTTTATTTTTGTTATTAGTTTTTTAAAAGAAATGGCTTAAAAAGTCATTTTAAAAAGTTGGTTTAACTATCTAAAAATGGGACACAAATCTTGTGAAATTCCAAGTAAATATATAATAGTAAAAAAATATCACTAATGCTGGCAAATTCTATACTTCGTAGCACTGCATATGTTCTGTTTCTTAAACAAATTCAAAACGCTATTATTACGAAAAATCTTTCCTTCAAAAGAAGCTGTGAATGAGATAGTCCCGAAGATGTATTTTACAGGCTATACTATCTTATTCATATTACTTCTCTTTTATATTACATTAATAAACTTAAATGACTGCATTACACAAAGAAACTGTCTGTGCATCCCAAGAAAATATTAAAACACTAAAAATATTTTTATATAAAGAAACAACAAGGAAAGAATAAAAATTTCTGAAACTTCCAGTATTGAACAAAATATATTTTATCTTCCCCCAGGCTAAGTAGATAGATCTAATATTTTAATGAAGTTTTCCTTTTAGTGCTCGTTTCGTTTTAGAGGACTTGAAGATGTCGTAGAGGAATATACCGAAAGGCCTATTGCTCAAGAGACAACATAGTAATTTAATGGTGTGTTTGAAACAATTTTTGGGATAGATAATTTATGTAACTTTTCCTGATTAATGCACCTACGAAAATTACTTGAAAATTCCGCAAGGCATTCAGTGCAACTTAAAGTGCAAATTTCAGTGCAAATTTTCTTTTCCGATTGGAATCAGTACCCTCTAACATGAAATGTTTACCCATACTTGGTAGTAATTTCTCAGTCTCTTCAACCCTTTTTAAGAATGTTTCTGGCCACTTTAAGAAGTCATGGCGGATAATTCCTTTTAACCACAAAGTTATGCAATAATCACTTTATTTAAACTTTCAGTAAAATCATGGTGATGTATTATTTGTTCAGATAATAATGAACATGTAAATATCCGAGAATCTCAATTTTTTTGAGGTCTTAAGTGCGATTAGCGCGCCTGTACAGCAATTTATCGCTGAATGTTCTTTTTAAATGCACGATATAGTATACAGAACACAAATTCTATTTATTTAATTTTGAAACTGTTTTAACTTGTTTAATATATCCATTTGACTTTAAAAGTTTTTATGTATGTTACACGAATTTACATTTATTTTACATACTACGTCATATGTATGGTTCAGTATTTGCAGTTTAATGTAACCGTGGTAGGTCTTTGAACGTTATTACCCGCGAATATGTAGTTCTACTTATTAACATCTTCAACTTCAAATTAATTTAAATATTGCACTATCCTTCTCTCAGAAACTGCTTTAAGAGCTTTAGTGCATTCCATTATCTCAGATAATATTTTACATAATGGTTTATTCAACTACTGGGCAGTGTCGTGACTAGTTTTAGAACTAATGGAAGGTTCTGGCGAATGAAATTTGTTCATGCTGTTAGAACTCACCTAACACTTTCACATTCAACATACACGTTTAGCCTTTGTTACTGAATGTTCTATAATGTATTAAATATTTGTGTTATTAATATTTCATCCATTATCTTTAACTATACTTTTAGAGATCACGTGCATACATTTAGAGATTGCGTGCTTGCATGTAAGGTGCGTTGAGCCCATACTGTAAGTTGTGTTTGTCTTTTCATTTTCTTTTTGACTTATTGCTTCCTTGGGGGACTCGGGGCCTTGGGATATTTTTTGGGCTTACCTGCATCCTATTCAGAAAGTTCCTCTTGAGGTAACTGATATGGTTAGGCTCCCTGATGACGAGACCTGCCGGTTACCTCTGTTGTTTTATGGTTCAGTTCTGGCACTTATACAGAATCTTGCCATTGGTGCGTGGATGCCCAGAGTGCTTGATTTCTGTTTGTTTCTTGTCTATATTCGCAGTATTTTTATCTATCTCTGTTGGATTATTTATTTGTTTTTTTCACTATGGGAATATGAAGCTTCTGCGCTATCCTCTATTGAAAATGTTTTCTTTGCAGGATATGTTTTATGTTAAAGTGATTTAGCAGTCTATGCTTGAATTTTAATTTTTGTTTATTTCTATTGTTTATATTCTACACTTTAGAGATCACGGTGACACTTTCATACTGTTGATTTTACAAGGAAAACATCTTCATATAATCAATTTCAAAAGTTATTCTAAGAAAATAAGAACAGGATACCAATAGTCATAACAAAGAAAATAGAAATTGTGAATCAAAATTTTTAAAAAATTATCAGGGATCAATCAACAGTTGTTTGCATCAATACTCAAAGCAACAAAAAACTCTCAGTAGGATTAAATCTCATTTATTTTACATATTTTTAAAAAAATCATTACATTTTTCGGTAAATGCTAACAGCATATTACACAAATTATAAGACATTTTTAAATACATTTAGTTATTTAATTTTTAAAAATCTCAAACCAAGTTTGGAATAAAGCTCAGATATTAAAAATTATGAATTTAGATGGAAAAATGAAATTCATTTCTACATCTCTTGCGCAGTTACTCTCATATACATCGTAAAACTACCAATTTAGAATTTCTTTTCTTGGGCGTCCATGACTTTCAGTCATATCAACCCAAACAACTGACCTCTTGTGTTTTTTGATATCTTTAGTTTCGTTATCTTATTTTTCTTGGTGCGCAGTTAATATTTAGTACGCAGTGTCTGTCTGCATCTTATTTTTTATTCTCGCCTTCACGTGAGCAGATCATGTTCCATTATAAATCGTCCTTGAGGGATTTTTATAATTGTTTATATTTTATTATTGCTGGATTACCGAGAAGTCCGTAATTTGAAATTATTTTTCCCAAGGCTTATCTGAAGAAAATTCCAGCTAAATCTACATTCAGCCAGCCTACGCTAGACCCCTGCAGCTAACGGGCCCCCAAGGGACTAATTACCTTTTCTTCCCACTCGTCTGTCCGCGTCCGCTTTTCATCACGTCACAAAGGGAAAATTTTTCAAGATGCTTGCATTTTGCGCTTACAAATTCTACAGTGATAAGATATAGCAGAAATTAATTAAGATAAAAAGTACATTAGTTCATAAAGCATGGTTTCGATTGTTTTTCGGAAGAGAATTGAGTTATGTGAAAAACAGATGCATATATAGGCAGGAATGAGTTTGCTATACATACAAGGTAAAGCTTTATGAATATCACCGATAAATTTATAATGTCAAAAATAGCAAATACAAGCTCGACAGTTGAATTAAATTAAAATACACATAATTCAATTAAGTGTTTATTTATGCAACCAGGGATAACTATATGATAAACTCCTATGAATCTTTTCTATCATAGTTCAATATTTATATAAACTAGCTGCGATTATAAAACGTAGTGTGGGTCCTAATTATTGAAATAAAGTTTAGTATCAAAAGATCTTCACCCAAACGGTGAAATAAGGTCTCCAAAAATGAGCTTTCGCTCTGCAATCCATGTCATGCATCTTAATTTTATTTAAAACAGATTTCTATTTTTTTTTCAGACAATACGACAGTAATTAATAGAGGACACGAAAGAAAAATTTTAATTAGTGAAAAATTATCCCCTTCCCCTTTGAATATAAATTATTATGTCAGATATTTAAACTCTTCTGAAAAGATGCATTTAAAATTAAAAAATAAAAATAATAAATGAGCTTCTTATGAATTTCTTATCTATACCTTGAATTTTTAAGTGCTGTGCAGGGCGAGCAGTAAAACAGGGACATTTGAATTATGACAAAATTCGTTGAAGTTTAAATAATTTAATATGTACAGATTAATATGTACAAATGAAAAACATAATAGCGAGCCAACTGCTCAAAGAAATAACATGCTCGTACATGAAAATGTACTATCTCCACACCTCTAACCGAGAGTGTGAGATTTACAGATGCCACAGACTGACTGAGTGAGTGAGCGAGCGAGCGATTAACAAACCTGTTCTTTTATACAATCAAACATTTGCATAAGAAACACGGTCTACAGTTACATACGGTCAAACATGGTCCGTTAAAAATAAGTAGTTTCGTATGGCAAATACGTAAGAAAAAAAACTATGACGTCATATTTGCGACAGCCGAGAAGCTGAATACCATCGCATTCTTGCGATGTTTGAAAAGCTAACACCTCAACCGAATGTTAGGAAGTGACAAGATAAAAGTAAACAAGGCGAATATCGCCACGTTAAGTACGCACCGCGCAATTTTCCTATCAGTAAGGCTTATAATTTATAATTTTATGAGCTCGTAATTAAAACTGATAAAATTATAAATAATAACCTACTGTTGATTTTGTTAATTAAAAACTTAAAAGGAAAATCATTTCAATCTCCTTAAAATTTAGATTTTTAACATGTTTTTACATTCCTGAAAAATGATTTCTCTTCACAAATTTTTGAATTACTAGCCGCTGCGCAACCAGCATGGTCGCTTTTAGATTTATATTTTCTTTTGCAAAACAACTCAATTGAAAGTAACATATGTAAGGAATGTTACCATTACCTGTCATAATAAATATACATTGTTAAGGGGTAGTGAAAACTCAGACAAAAAATTTATAATCATTGATAAATTCACTATAAGACTGATTTTAAAACATCATGATTAAAAAATGTGAATTTCCATTACTTCAGAACAGAGTTAAAGATAAGTCTGAGAAACCCAACACCAATGATTTTAAAAATTATATCTCTCACTGTATGTACTATTTTTCAAAACTAAGATATCTACACTTTATCATTACATCAAATAAGAAATTGTTGGGGAAAATTTTCACTTATAAAATGGAGTGAAAATTCAGCAAATACTAAAATATAGTATAGATTACATTTCTCTCTGTATGTATTATTGTTCGCAATTCAGATATCTCCACTTAATTATATTAAATGAATAAATTAAAATTATTAAATGAATAAATTAAAATTATTTCATGTATAAATTAAAATTATTCATGAGTAAAATACAGCAATTAAATTGTACCAAATTACGTGCTATCGTCGAGCCACACGCGGACAGCCGCTAATGTTTACATCCGGTAATTGCAGCCATTGCCATTCGGATTGTAGAAATATCGTCGATTTTTGTGCCACATACCTACGCGTTTTATATATATAGATTTTTGTTTTCCTATACATATATAATTAATAGATGAAACTGAAAATCTTACAAAATATTAAAGCCTAAAGATATTACTATCATTGTTTTCAGGTAGTAGTGTGAAAGGAAAACTTCTGGTCCAAAGCCGCGGTTTTAATAAATCTGATCTCAAGGATAAACAGTTTAGGACCCAAAACACATTAGTTAAAACAATGACCTAATTATGAAATTAAGAAGTTATCACAAAGATATCACATGTAAAAAATATCCTTCGAATAATTATCTTTATAACCATCTTTTCACCTGAGGTTGCAATTTTACACGCACGAGCTGAAGAAGGGTTAATGTTATATATTTCTTTTTGTTTACTCATTTCGATGAGCAATAATTTTTAGAATAATTTTTTCTTATTTGCATTATATAAATATGTAGTGAAACATTGATTTTTACTATTTCCGTAACTTTCGTTTTCTTATATCGGGATTTCTTTTCCTTCGGTCTTGATAAATATCTAATACCAAAATAATGTGTTTCGATCCCACAAAGAGCGTTTTAAGGAGAAGTGTATAATTTTCTTATTATTTCACGAATTTAAGATCAATTTCTGTGTGACTTTTACATACAAGTGTTTTTAACAGGTTTTTTCTTTTTTTACTCTTTTAATATTTAATAAAGCAATTCATTCAAAATAGAAGTGAAAAGTCTTGTGTCAGATATCGGGTCATATAGCTACTGGTGGTCTTTTTCCGAAAGAACATAGTTAAAACATTCAGAGCCAACGCCCCAAAATTTGAATTAACCAAGTTTCTTGTTTTAGCAACCTCTACCCTCTAAAAATAATTTTAGGAACAATTCACAGGTAGATTAACTTAGAGAGATCAGGTAATGTTAAAAAAAAGGAAAAAAATCAGTCAATAATAAGATGAAATGGATCTTAATCCAACAGCTGAAAGGAAATCATGCTGCAACGTTCCATAGTAGATCAATTAAAAAATAAAATGGTTTAGGAATTCTAGTTTCGCTTAGTTTGAAAAAAATATAAGAACATGCATAGAAGATTACAAACAATTTTATTTAATAGAATATTCGTTGAAAGACGATGACGAAGGCAAGATTATTGCTGAACTATAGCTTTTTTCGCTACTACATCAAAAGGAATAAGATCAAGATCTTGCTTCACAGTTTTCAAGAACCACGACATCAACGTCTATCAGTAATTTAGAATGCTCTTAAAATAGCAATAAATAAGCAAAAAAAAGTTAAAAATTACATCTTAAAAATTAATTTCAAATACGCTTAAATTTTGATTATTAAATGTCTTTTTAAAATTTTATTTTACTCCAATCGTTAACTTGAAAGAGAGTTTTATGATTATTTGAACTCATTTGAATTTTGTTGAATTTTGTAGATTTTGCTTTATTTCCCGTGTTGTGATATTTTGGCTGATCCAGTTATAGACGTAAAATCAGTATTTCACTATATATTCTTTCACTCATACGCGCGCGCACGCACACACATACACACATCATAGGACCATAGGATTAGTGGTCTAACTGCACTTCCCGGGCCACGCTCTCTAGTGCAGGCTTTCAGAAAATGTAGTTACAAATTTAAAAGAATGTAATTAGAAGGCAAAAATATACAGGTGTAATAAGTTTACAAAATTCATTGAAAGTAAGACATATATGACAAAATCCACATATATATGATGCCAAAATATTTACAAAAGAGCAAAATATTACATTGAAGAGACCAGTCAGTTGCCTCGTTATATGGTTTAGTTCCTTGACTGCTACAGAATCTTGCATTTATGGTGCGTTGAGCCCTAAGTGAATGATTTCGGTTTATTTTGTCTGCATTCTTCCTGCTAGTTATTATCTTGCTTTGTTGAATTATTTACTTTTAGCTATATTTGTCTGTTTTCAGTATGAGGATTTGTTCAACTGCGCAATCTTTTATTGAAAAGTTAAAATTTTTCATCGCTAGGGTAGGTTTTCTGTTAATTTGTTCGGTTGTCTATGCATTCTTTATATGTATTACTTCATGTTGAATTATTTACATTATTTCTGTTATCACAGTAACAGCATAGTAATATCAAGAGGAGTCGCTAGTAAGTTATAATGAGAAGGTTTATAGCTGTAAATGATAATAAACAAACTGATATCTAGCTTAACTGGGCACACAATCTATTATCACAGACAAAATGGTAAAATTTGGGTTCCCCTCCACCCCATCTATCATGATCATGTATCTAGATGTGATGTCAAAAAAGAGTTCAAATTAGTTACGAGAAAGAAATTAAATGGAAACTAGGAATGCAAATTTTTAATTATTTCAATTTTTTTGGATAACCATTATATTGCATCTTGTCTGTCTACATGGCATATGATGAATAAGAGTATTTTCTTAGCTCTGGTTTTGAAATCCATCATATTATAATCAGTGTAACGAGTTTGTACCCTATTGGTTTTTTCAGTTTTCTTAGCATGTGTCTTGAATTTAGTATTTTATTTATTTATTTATTTTTTTTTACAAAAACTGGACTGAAGTGTATTTACAAGTCACTACCTCGGCAAATCTAATTGCGCGAGAAGTCCAGAAACGAATTTTCATCCATTGATGGTTTCGTGGAATGGTGTTAAATAAAAATTAAATCATTTAAAGTAAAAGTTTTGAACATTATTCTCAGTACTAGTTGGTACTCGTCAAAACATGACGGCTGGATAGTAAATAAATGTACTAATACACAAATTGTACTCAACACAGCATTAACAAATGTTGAAAATCTTAATATTAAGAATAGAGAAATACACTTAAAAAAATTACTATTGAATCCAATAAAAAGAAATAGGGTTACTCAAAAGTGCGAAATAAACAATTTCCATCAGGTTTAATTCTATATCTCCCAAACATAATTAAAATGGCAGAGAAAGAGCTAGAGATATTCCTCGGATTAAACAAATTGACGTATTTATGCAGCCTCGTGCTTTGTGATATCTAAAGCCAGATTTAAACTTGTTACTGAGCATGCACATAAAGCAATATTTTATTACAAATTATCGCTAATTAATAGAGATTGCGGATACAAAAACCAAATTTAACACGTCTGTAGATTAAAATCTTTTGTTTAAGACCAAAATGAAATAAATTGATGCAGTAGTTTTCTCCCACGGACTGCCCAATGAATCGGCTTACCAGCTTAAATATATAGATATAAGTAGTACAGTTTGTTTTAGAGTAATTCCTTACAAAAAGTTGGGAAAGCGGTTAACTGGAAACAAAACGCAATATGAAAAAAATGTTTATGAGGTAACACAGACAGATCTTTCTTAATTTTTTATTTTGTTTTTATTAAGTGAGAGAATTTTGAATGATTAAAATATAATTTTTAAGTGATTAAACATAACAAAAGTATAAGGAAGACAATTTGAAACCACAATTTGTATTAATTTATTCTAATATTGTTTACATTTTTAAAACCAGTATTTTCGATAGAAGGCCATTTGAGCCACGAAATATTTTGTTTCGTAGATTCCTCCATAAAAATTTTCAGGTTTTATGGTTATTACAACATGCTCAAGAGTAACGGCAGATGAAGATTGATGAAAAATTCCATAAATCTTGAAAAATATTCATTCCTATTTTGGAGAGTCATTATACGAAATTATTGTCTGCTTCTTTGGCTCACCGTTTTAATTCGTAATTTGAAGACAAAACATCTCAGTCAGGTCCAATATTTCCACTGTTTCATCACAAATTTTGTTGACTAACCACTAAACATCAACAAAAATCACATAACGCGAAATTGAAGAAAAAATAACTTTTAGATGCTGTAAACAGCCAGTGTTTACTTTGGAACCAGCGGCACAACAGCAGTCCTCAGTTTTGGTTTTGAAATATACTTCTTTTGACTGATCTAGTCACCGTCGCCATTTAAAGCATTCGATTATTCTGATGATATTTTCAATCGCGCGCTCGATCTACCAACTTCTCTGACCTTCATTTTTATGGACTTTGGCTGTAAGACGCTGATAAAATTTATATAAATGGAGTAAGATAATAAGGTTAAATTTTTTTTGGTCTTGCTGAGTATTTTTTATGTCTTTCTTTTAAGCACTTACAATTTTTAATCAATGCGAACTCTTCATATTAAAATTCTGAAGATTTTACGTTTTTAACAAGAAAGTAATCAGTATATTTTAGCGTATGAAAGAGACTGTTGGAAGCATTCAAGAGCTTTTACACCTTTGCTAATCATGCCACGTTGAACTGTAGTTACCAGCCCAGGCTGCTTTTGTGTGGGTCTAAGTGCGAAACTTTGAACAGCATGTATGTCTCTGTGGTGTCCCCTTAAAGGTAGCACTGTGGCTCAAATACCGAGTGATACCACAATAAAGTAACCGATAAAACTGGAGGTATGCACGGTCGAGTTTCCTCAGGATAAGTGCCTGTTGCATTGCGGAAAAAACCCTTTGTTGATCACATTGAATGCATTACATGTTGATGTACCCTAAGTTCTGGTTTGATAGTTAAATATTCATAAAGGGAGATATTACCTTTTAAAAGCTTGCAACGCTAAAGAAAAATAACTATGAATCAAAGATACCTGATAAAATAAAAACGGCAAATGTTCAAAACCAAATGATGTACCAATACACTCTACTAAATGATCGAAAAAATAGATTCAGAATTATATTGAAATGGTTAATTAATTAATTATTTTTCTTTTTGAGAGAAAGACACAAAAAATAGTTGATTTACAATTTTAAACATATTTTGTGTGAAGAACCGAATACAAGATTATAAGAGCGTTCTTTATCAAATTATCAAAGCTTTAGAGCTTAAATTCTGGGGAAAATGTCATCGATCTTTCTTCAATTCTTTTTTGCAGTACAGAAACCTTGAAAGATACTAGCGCTCTGTTACGGGGGCTACTAATAAAGTTATGGTGTATCATTTATGTATTTATAAAGTAATCATGATCCATTCATACCTTCTGTATCCTTCATTGAATTCTGTGATAGCCTACTAAAATAGCGGATAATCACGTTTCTGTGTAAATACGATGAAAAGGCTGTCTGTGTTGATGATCCACGAGGGTCTTTCGTACTTTCAGTTACCTTTATCTTACGTTATTTATTGTTTGCAACGCAACAGTTCAGAACTCTTTCTACTCATGACGTGCTATATAAGCATTCCGTAACAACAAAATGATTTCTCTGATAGAACTATTTACTAATGGTATGACTGCTCAGTGCAAGTTTATAACTACTAACTTTGAACTGATGTCACGTTATGTTTGTCTGTCTCATGTTGTTTATTTTTGTCTGCCAGAAGAAGTTTCCAGTAACTCCCAGTCTCTTTTTTTCCTATATGACATTTTAGCACTAGAATCAGCATTGTTTTGTGTATCACGCCATTTTATTAAAAATTCACTGTACCTCTAAAAGACTAGATATCTACATTGCGTCTGTTTTCAGTAGTTATAAGGTTGAATTTTTTAAAATCTTATATTATGAATATATCGATTATCTTACAACGTGAACATACAAGATCACCCAAAACTTTGACAAGGAGTCAAAATGAAACCTAAATTATTTTTACAAAGTTTAGTTTTGATAGTTCTTTTACAACAGGAAAAACTTAGTAGGTTCGTGTTCGGCTGCTTAATGTTTACCTTCATTGGGCTACAGGATTTTTTTCATGCAGAGACGATAGAACTAAAATAAAATAAGCATGAGAAACTTTAAGGTAACGTTCTCTTATCTGGTTTACGATGAATGCAGAAATTTTCATGGGGTCTCATGCTGTTTGGTCAGAATGTCCAGTGAGGAATTGAGATATAAGTACCATTGCACTAAACATTCTGTAGATTGCATTGAACTGATAGCACTGTCGCTATTAACTGTAGATTCTTTGATAAATATTTCTCTACTTTAAATGAAATAATTTCCGAATGATGTTTCAAATGGTTTAAGAAGAGTGTATCAAGAAGAGTGTTGGAAGGAGAGGAAATGGAGGACAATTTTTCAAATTAATAGAAGTGTAAGAAACTCTTCACTTCTATAATAAATTTAGAAATTTTATATGATACTTTTCGAACTCAAAACAGGGATCTCTAGATTTCGTTATTCTAATAGTTATTACTTTGTATATTTAAACTTAAAATTTAAAATGTACGAAAAACTGTGAGTAAGATTCATTTGAATATTTACATCCTAATGCCTAGTCTAGAAATTTGAACTTCTACATCTGGTATCAAACGAACTATCTTATGTACTACGAGGGTCGTTTGATAACTCCGTTAACTCCATACAAAACTAATGAAAACGATGGGGTTTTTTTTTAAAGTTTTTATTTTTTTGTCTACATAACCTCTCATAAGGGTGATTAATTTGGTCCAATGATTTCCAAACTTTCTTATCCCCCTGCATAAAGTAAATCTTGTTTAACTCTGCAAAATAAACGTTTGTCTCATTAATCACTTCCTAACTGGGTGCAAATTTCTTCCCTGGAATTTATTTCCCATATTTCGGAACAAATAGTCGTCCGAGGGGGAAAATACGGAGGAGAAATCTGGAGAATACGGAGGGTGGAAACTATTTCGTAGCGTAATTCTAACAGATTTGCCTCCGCAATCACAGTTGAACGAACAGGAGCATTGTCATGATAGAACACAACTTTTTTGAGGGGCTAAAGGGGGCCTTTTAACGTAGGATTACGTTTCTCAATAACGGTCCTGCGGAAAGCAAGCTTTCAGCGTTGTCGCGAGTTATAATTTTGGCAGCGCGCCACACCCAGTAGCAGTAAAACAGTTAAACAAAAAAGTACCAAAATGCGTTCCCCCGCCCGCCCCCCCCCCCCAAAAAAAAAGGTAACCAACGATAAATAATCCTACGTTAATAACCCGCGGTAGTTTCGTTAGAAGAGACTACCTGTAATATTTTTTTTGCCTATTCTCCCCTGTTTAAACGATCCAGTAACGAAGCTTAGCCCCAGAAATCTTACGCACTTTCATTCTTCTATCCTTTATCACCTCTCTGGATTTGGTTTCAATAATTTCTGGCTTAGTGATTTCAGCAAGGAGATCACAACGTTCAGCGTCTTTTGTACTCATTCGGCAGGTACGAAAATCAACAAACCACTTGTAAATCATTCTAAGCAGGGGCGTGCTTAGGGTTTTAGCGGCCCTGGCCGAAACACATTTACTGGCAATCAAATTTCTCTACGTACTGAGTAATGGATCTTGTAAGACAACCCAATCCCCTCCCGAAAAAAAAAGCTGCATCCACTACTGATTTTACTAATTATTACTTTTAATGCATTACGTTTCGATACTAAAAAAGCTACATTCTAGATACGTAAAAGAGAATTATACATGGAATTACAATTGGCCCACCAAAATATAAAGTTAATCATTTTATATGAATAATGAAACAATGGAAAAATCATTTACACGATTTAGAAAATGTAAATTGTTAAAAACAAATACTTACATGTATGAATTTGTTGGTCATAAAGCAATTTTTTTTGCTTTCTGAGCAGCAAAATTGTTTATTATAAGGGAAAAGTCCAAAAATGATAAGAGATCATTTTCATTAGAAATAAGTGCTAAGGAGGACAATCCGTATTCAAAGCATACTGATTGTACCTGCTTTGTAATATTTTCAATTCTTTGAAAAGTGGGAAATAAAATCCATTATAATGATAGAGAGAACAAGTAAAAGTCATTTTTTGTTTACCTCATTCCTTCAGCCTTCAGATCCCTTTCTTTCCAAGAAGTTTGGAGCGCATTTACTTGTCTTACACTCCCTGGAGAAATCTCTTGTCTATTGTTTGCTTTGAATAGACCAAACATTTGACAAAATGGTATTAGTATTCGTTCACAAAGATATGTTCAAGTTTTTCTCAGTTTACAACTATTCTGTGAAAACGGACAGATTCCAACAAAACGGTTTATAATTCTTCAAATGACTGTATGTAGTGACTGACAGATAGTAGAAACTGATATTGAAAAAAAAAAAGGATTGATAATCAAGGTTTTACTATAATTAAATTGAAGATAAATCATGTTTTTCTAACCGAGAAATTTTTCGAACCAAAAGAGTAGTTTGTCAATTAAGATTCTTTCTACGATTCTTTTCAAAAAATCGAAACATGTTTTTTATAAGTTGAATTATAGAAACCAACTTATTGAATTATATAGATTCAACTGATTGAATTATATAGATTCAACTGATTGAATTATATAGATTCAACTGATTGAATTATATAGATTCAACTTATTGAAATATATAGATTCCACTTATAAAAAAATAGTTGAATTATATTTTTTATAAGTTGAATTATAGATTATTATTACGAAAAATGAGGGATTTCTTAAAAAAACCCGTAACATTTAGAAAAGTGTTCCGATGAGGAATAAAAATGGCGGCCCTGGGCGGTTGCCCAGTTCGCCCACCCCTAAGCACGGCCCTGATTCTAAGCGAATGTACAGACTCTCCTTAACACTCGTACTTATGAAATCTAGATTTCGATTCTGCTGCCTTTTTGCTTCTTAAAACTTATAACGCGAAACTCGATTTTCTCCATTATGCGAGCAGTAAAAGGAGTTGACCTACCGAAATGGAATTATCAACCGACCCTCGTATACATAACAGTAAGGGAAACTAATTTAGTGTGCTCCATATCTGGAAACAGCAAGATTCAGTGTCTGTTTGGATTGGAGACAAAGAATGTGTCCATTAAGATGCATTTGATTTCCTTTCGCAAAAATTATAGGAAAAGTAGAAACACGTGATAGCGTAATTTGAAATTATGATGTTATTTTCAAACAGAAAATTTTTCAGTTAAGGATGACTTAATATCTTTAAAATGCATAACAGATTAAAAAAGTATGTACAGGAACGTCCATGCCTAAAACGGGATTCGATCCCGAGTTCCAACGTTAATCACTATACGACATAGGTGGCTAGTTTCAACTATAATGAAGCGTGAAAAATCAACTAAGATATTAAGAGTTCTAAAATCCAGGTTGAAATGTCTAGCATGTATTCTTGAATTTCTTTCGTCAGCAATAAAAGAAAACTTTAATTTAGGAACCATACATAACACCTTATTTTATGCCAGTTAGATGTAGGTCATCAACCCATAAATATGTTGGCTAAACACATCTCATTTTAATCTCCTTTTTCAGCGATTTTTCGCCAAATGTTATTTTCAATCTGCGCCACAACGAAAAGTTAATTCATCCATATCTGCTATCTTATCGTTCGTAGTCACTTTACCAAAAGCGGAAAGTCAACAGTTCTGTGTAAAGGGAGAGGACGCCGCACATGACTTTTTTCTTACTTCACATATATTTATCGGCTATTTCAGCAAATATTGATTATCCACCACCTTTGGAGTTTAGAACTCTTTATATTTTAAGTATACTTTTCATGTTAATAATGAAAAAGAAAGCTATCATTTATAGATGTTGTTGACAACTGTGAATTGTGCCAGCGTGTTGCAACAGATAAAAAGCGAGCAACTTTGTCGAGGTTAAATGTCTTTCTTTAATAGGAAATCTATCTCAAGGAAATTCAAAAGATTTTATAGTGATACAGTGAAACTAATAAGATAGGAGGAATAGCCTGTGATCCTCAATTCAAGGAATCATTCTACTGAGTGCATTCAATTTTTATAAATATTTTACTATATGTTTCCCTAATTAATCAGTGCTTCTTTAATTATCTATATATATATAAAAATGTTCCGTAACTGACTCACTGACTGACTGACTGACATAAAACGCACAGACCAAACCGCTGGACCTAACCGGCTGAAATTTTGCATGGCGATTCTTCTTATGGTGTAGGGGTGTACTAAGAGAGATTTTTGAAAAATTCTTCTTAGATTTTTTTAAATTAAATTTTTAAGATGCTTTTGTAAATTTTTTTAAGTTTGCATTTAAAATAATAATTTGAGGGTTATAAAATTTATATCACGAGAAAGATCATAAAAATTCCTTTAAAATGAAATCTTTTTCGAACCTTTACCTCGATTTTCTAATTTTTGGTGAATTTTAAAAAATTAATTTTTAGAATTTAATTTTTTAAATGTTGATCACGTGATTTCTTTTTCTGATACTTTAAATAAATTTATCGTCACGTGCATAACAACTAAATAGACAAAAAAATATTTTTTTTCTTTCTAATACAGCAGACGATTGTATATTATCAAAAAAATAATAAATATCCCTTGCGATTTTTTTATAAATAAATATATATATATATATATATATATATATATATATATATATATATATATATATATATATATATATATTTATTTATTTATTTTACATCAATTGTATACATTGATCGTCGCATTTATTATAAATATATATATTTATTTTTTTGGCATTAATTGCATACATTGACCGTTGTATTTAATTTGAATGTCCTCCGTAACAAAGCGCGGGTTTTCAGCTAGTTCTATATATAAAATAAGTTTGTTATAAAAAGTCTTCCAAAATAAGATGATGAAATGCAGTCTGCTCAAAATATTTAAAATCTCTGTAGACCGACTATAATTTATATTTTAAGCAGAAAATACCTATAGGAATCACATTACCTCTTTTAGGCTTTTAGACCTAAGAAAATAGAAAACTGTGCCTGTATTGAAAAATAGCACAGTTTTAGAGGTGACTTTTTGACTAGAAAGGCACCGAGGGACATGCGAAAGGAATATCTATAGCATTTATTAATTGCAAAACAGGCTTATATCAGACAAATATTCATCACCATCTGGTTCCACGAATAATTTAATTTTGTATTTTACTCATTTTACCTCACACGAGTGTCCGGAAAGTTATTTATCTCTGTATGTTAACACTCATCATACGTATCCGACATTTTGACTGACTATGCAAGGGCGGGGAAGTTTTCGATTATTTAGAAGCAAGTATTTGAAGACAAATTATAATATCAAAATAAATATGAATAGCTTCATATGAGGTAATTAAGATTTTCTGATATGCTGGTACAGATTCTTCGGTAATAAAGATAATGACACATTTAATAACAAACTGGGATTTATTTCTCTACTTAACCTTACAACTAAAACTGATGAACAGAAAAAAAGCCCCAGACTTACTAAATATCTCATATTGAGAGTATTCAATCATTCAAACCTACCGTTAATAAATGTTTCAGCCCAGGCTCTTATTTCCACTAATTCCTACTAAAACTTAAGCTTTCCTATTCACTGGGATTTATGTTCTTCGCTGACGTGGATGGTTGCTGTGGCGAACATCGACGTCTTCTATATCTGCTTGGTGTCTGCTATGTCTTTCGCTGGCTTGCAAAACACACACTCCATGTTGCCGCTTTGCTGAATTAGTAGCAATATCATTCTATCGAAATTCAATTCTATTTGGTATACGGCCGTGCGACTTCATTGTTTCTCTTCATTGTAAATTTTAGTAGCGGCAGATGGGAAAGTGAACTTTAAAAGCGGGTTTATTAGCTAAAGATAATAGAATATATTAATATTTCTTTTTTTGACATGCATTTATCAAACATCCAAATGTTGAAGTTTGTTACAAAAGTACCAACAGCTTAAATCAATGAAAACAAAAGATTAAATAGGTTAGGACTTTCATACTGAATAATCACCTATTATGCGGAGAACTGCAAAAGTAAATTCGGATATTTGTCAATAGAATTGAGACAACGCAAAAAAAACCTTATTGTTCGTAAAATAACTGTATCAATATGGATGTTGAATTGATTTCATCGGGGATTTATAGGAAGTAAAAAAAAATTTATTGTTTTACAAAATAAATGTTGGACGAGAACACTTTACAGGTCTTCTTGAAGTTTAAACAGTAATAATATACCCAGAAATACTGAAATGATATAATGTATCACCAAGAGTTTATAATTTCCCGAGAAATTAATTTAATTTTTTATCTGTATATTTTCCATTTTCAAAAGTTTGCATTTCCTGTACTGTCATTTTAGCAAAAAAGAATTGCAAAGAGTTTTTTCCGTGTTATCTTCTGAGATCGATTGGTATTGCCTGTTTTAGAACGGTAGTAGAGCCTCATTATCGCCAGTCCCATTTACATTCTGTTGGACTGTCTAACACCTCGACCTGTCTACTTTGTAAACATACGGATATGACCAGCGACTTTCTTCAGGTTTGCCCCGAACTTCTTGACATCGAGTTTTCAGCTCTACCCTCTTATGAAAGACCTTCTTTACTGTACTGAGTGCATGACACTGCATGCTAGAGAGGATAGCAGTGGGCGTATGAAGAAAAAAATTATAAATTATCATCTACAGCAAGTGCTGAACATTTTTGTACCATATTGACAATCAACATCACACCACACTTTAAATCCATCTTCATAAAAGTTTCACCTTTTAAAATTTAACATATTTAAAATTTTCAATATGTTTCATTGTTGTTTAAAATAAGCCCATTTTGTACTTATTTCACATATGTTGCAGGAAGAATGGTTCCGAATTCCAATATCTTTTGTACAGGACTTGGATCACTCTCGTCGAATGTGGTGGTTTGAAAACCAAAGGTGCACCTACAATTTATAAATAAAAGGCTCCGTTAAAACGGTCAGTTTTTCCATTATTTTCAAAATTCCCTGTGCTTGCTAAGCCATATTTGTATGGTAAAGAAACACAGAATAATGTTGAGAAACGCTACATTTAGCTCTCTGTCTCTAACTTATGTGCTATGTATGTGCAGTTTTTTTAATGCTTACTACGCATTCCTCCCCAGCCAGTGGTAAAATTTGATCGTAAGAATGCTGTAGTTCAAACGAAACTGATCTATGTCTAGTATAATACGTAGGTAGGCTGAAAAGTAATGCACACATGCTTGTAGAGCGCGAACGAAATGACCTTCAAAACAGCGCCAAGTGGCATTTGGAAGTTCCATCCCTCCTCAATACGCATGCGCAGGTTTGAAATTGTTGCGTTCATCCTGTGTATTTTGAAAAGCGGTAGTATGGAGACGTGTTCTAGTGCTATGTCAACGGCGAGTTATAGAGCGCGCTGTTATCGAATTTTTAACAGCTGAAAAAGTGAGTCCTACTGAGATTCATCGTCGTTTAAAGGCTGTTTAAGGTGACGATGCTGTTGATAGGGGTACTGTAAATCTATGGGTAATAAAATTTCGTGGTTTCGAGCCTGGAAAAGCCATAATTGTTGATGAAACACGCAACGGACGTCCGATCACTGCCACAGACGATGAACATCGCAAACTCGTCGACGATTTGATTCAAAATGACCGGCGAATCACTCAAAAGCGTATCGCAAACCATAATGGAGTATCCAAGGAATGTGTCTGCTTCATTATAGAACGATTGGGATACCGTAAAATCTGTGCTCGATGGGTACCACGCCGTCTCAAAGGCGAGAACAGCGTCGGACTGGAGAGGCTCTGCGAAACCTGCAGTTTGAACCGATTCCACACCCTCCTTATTCCCCCGATCTTGCGCCTTGCAATTTTTATTTTTTTCCTCTACTCAAGAGAGACCTAAAGGGTAATCATTACACCTCGGACGATGTGGTGAAGGCAGCTGTCAAGTCGTGGATTCGAGAAAAGTCGGAGGAATTTTTCAGTGACGGAATGAGAAAACTTGTTACACGTTGGGAGAAATGTGTAGCCTTAACGGTGACTATGTTGAAAAATAAATATATGATTTTGAAGCTTAAGAATTGTACTTTAATGTTCTTTTTGCCCGATCTCGTTATTTCTTTTTGTTCGCGCTCTACAAGCATGTGTGCATTACTTTACAGCCTACCCTCGTATTTCCATGAAGAGAAGAATTACCGTTTTAGATTCTAGAGTTTTCACATGATATTCTCTCCTCAAGCCGATACCTCACCTAGCTGTGAAAATTTTTGTGAAAAATAAGGTGAAAAGAAATTTTATCATTTGACATAGGAAAGAGTTTTAATGTTAAGGGCTATTATACAAGTATTTCAGGACGAAGAATCGGCCTGTTTAGCTCTCTGTAGAAAAAAAACAACCGCAGTTCTCCAGAAAAACAGGCAATAGTAACTCGCAATCAGCACAGAACAACTTTTATATATATATATATATATATATATATATTAATTAAAGAAGCTGGCTGTTAGTATTGCTAACTGTATTTTAATATTATATTAATTTCTATTATCAGCAAAGGAATAAATTCAAATACTCGTTTAATTTTACAGAAAAATATCCCAAAGAACTTTAAAAATTTGAATATGGCCTTCAGAGGAGTTCGTTAAAATCCGCTACATCATCATCCTGTCATCAAAAGCAATGCCCTCTAGTTTTTGAGGGCATCATCACAATGACCTTAGATCTCTTAAATTTGAGCATCTTTGGACTCTTGGTTCGCTTAAATCTCTTGGTCCACAGTGTGAAAAGATAATGTTTGATAGAGAATATAGAACTTAATCTGATCGAGAGGCGGGATAAAATGTTATATATTTAAAATATACTTGCTGACAGACAATATTTTGGTTCAAACAACGATTAAATGTTTATATTCAGTCTGTGTACGAAATGTGAGTAGGCGATCTTATATAATTTTGCTGCGACATTAGCAGCAAATCCTTGATAAGAAGTGTCAACATTGAAGGATCGACGACAATGTGGGCGGTAAAATGATAGATATAAATAAATAAATCGCAATATCCAATGAAAAACACTAATTATTTTCATTATTCATCTCTACCAAGATAAATATTTGTAGATCATTAAAAACGCTTAAAAAATTTAGTTTTAAGCAGTTTTTTTTTGTTAAAATTTATTTGTTCAAAACATTCACAAACATACAAAAACATTCTTTTATTTCCAACGACAATGACATTTATTACTAGTTTTCCTATTTTTGCTAACTAATTTAATTTTTACAGCGTTTTAGTTTGACCTTGAAGTACTCATAAAACTCTATGTTTAAAAGGTTACCCGCGTTTTGTATTTTTCATTGCTTTCTTTTTTTAAGCTTCTCTGTGGCTACAGGAACATTTTAAAACATTCCTATTTTATCTTATCGTATATCATTTCACCTTATTGAAAAGAAAAAGTCATAATATATGTCTAAATTATGGGTGACGAGTTGTAAATTTTTCCCCATCAATATTTTTAGAAGTAAAACAAGAGATAAATTAAATGCTTAAATTTTAGCTTATTACAGGTCCAAATCTCTTAATTTCTATGTAACTATCTCACTTAGTTTCTCTCTTAAATATATTACAAAATATTACCATTAGACTTTTCGGCTAAAAATTTTGAATTTTAGAGATAGAGTTGTCATTTCAGTATAGGAAGGATGTATCATTAAGCCTCAGATTTGGAAAAGATGAAACTGAACTGCTTAGTCTAAAGCATAGAAAACTGTTCTAAATACTGTTGTTTTTGTTGTTGTTCTTACTAATTCCAGATTGTCTACCAAGGCTAGACAACCTCCATAAAACCAAAAATTTCTAAAAAGTCTAAAAACAGTAGAGGGTCTCGAAGGACTTCTTCCTTTGTAAAACCCAAACAAGCCAAAAGATGGGCAGGGGAGGCCATGTCGGCAGAGCACCAGTGACACTACAGGAAGATCTTCTGACCCTGCCGAAAAGTGAATGCTCTAATATGGCCACTCATGAGGCGCGAGAAGGCTGTTTGATATTTTCTAGGCCTGAGCTGGAAAGACCCACCTGGACTTCTTCCAAAGTACTATGGGTGGTAGGGAGGAGTCCGCCCAAGATGGTTTAGTTCTGTCTACTTAAGGGAGAAAATCTCGCTAAAATAAGAGCCCCAGAAGAGCTCACGCACTCCTCAGCAACAGTCCTGGCTAAAAAGTCGGCCCTTTCATTACAGTCAATTCCAACATAGGAAGGGATCCACTGAAAATGGATAGTGTGTGCAGAAGAAAGCAGGTCAAGAAGATCTAAGATGTCCAGGCTAGTCTGGTCTCCAATAAAAGTCCAATTAAAGAGGTACTGAATTGAAGCACGACTATCAGTTAAAATCCAGACATCGTGAAATTGATCCTCAACTTGATACGCATATTGCAAGCCCCTCTTGATAGCAATAAGCTCATCAAGAGGGGCTTATTGCTATCTGTTGTTGATCTAAAAACCGAATAGATATCCAGATTTTCAATTTTAAATTCCACAGCACCGGTAGGAGTTGGTATATGCACTCAACTATCAGAAATTCCCTCATCACCCCTGCTGCCATCGGTATATATCTTCAAAGAAGATTGAGGGATTCTATGGATAGTCTCCAGAGCTAATTGTCTGATGAGAGCCGGAATCTCAGAGTTTTTTTTTATCATACTAGTCTAAATAATGTTGTTACCTCCTCTGATAAGAATGGCAGACATAAAAAAGAAACAAAATGCTCGAAGTCTGAAATCAACGAGGTTAATCAGAAAGAATCCTAAATAATGTAATTTATCAGCATAAAAGTCCAGCCGTTTGGAAAGCAGTATTTCTTTGGTTCGATACCAGCCACTTAAATGCAGGAAAATTTTTTGAACGTGTTGGGAAGAGTCGTCACGGTTATTAATTTACTGTAAAATTTTACTAGACAGTAAATTTATAAACTTTCAAAGTATTTTTTTAAAGTTTATATGCTTACACTATTCTGTTTTATGGTTGTAGCGATGTATGGTTGGTGTTATATTCGTGAGTTTTAAATTAGTTTCATTTCAAAGAGTAAATGGGTAACTATACCCTCTTTATTAAACAAAATTTGTGTAAAAAATACTCTATATAAAAAATAATTTGCAAAAGGACAATTGATGTGCTTCACATCTGTTTTATACAGATGTTTTATGCATTGCACATGCATTTCATAAACCTAGAGTGATGTTTGACCATACAGCAGTTTGATTAATTTCAAAATGTACATGAAAAAATTTAAAAATGATAGGAATTTACTCTTAATGTAGGATGTTAACAATTTAAATATTTTAACGGATTATTATTAAAAGTAAACATCTTTCTAACGTATAGTGACTTTAGTTTGGAAATCAAAGGATATGGCACCCAGTTAAGAAAATAAAATTCCCTTTAATTAAAATGTCACCAACGTCCTTAAAACTCAATTCCATTGGAGTTTTACTCGCTCAAATTAAGTCTGTACACTTTAAAACTTAAAAGCTAAAATCGAAGGAAATCACCTTAAACCACAATTTGTTTGGAAGAAAATTTCACCTATGGTATAAATGAACAAAATTTAACCTTTGCCTCATAGGGTTAAGTTTTGTTCTTGAGTTATAACTTCTCTTATTTTTCTCGGAAAACCTCAGTTGATAAATCAACAAAGCCAAATTTCGTAATATGTTATTCCCTTTTAATGAAAGTATATGAATCAGTTCCCTTTGGTACAGCATCCGATGTTGTTTTCTTCAGGGTTCAGAGTATGCCACGAGGCATTTTGTGGGGGAAAATTCCTGGGAACAGCAGTGTAAAGTATAATCTACACTCATTATGCTGTGGACTCAAAGATGATGTGAACGTGACAGCGAATGTGAGAGATAATAAAAGATCATAAAATAAGCAAAAGGGCATCAGTTAAGGGAAAGGCATTTAGGATGATCTTTAGACTAGGCTAGAGACACTGGATCACTTGCAGCTATCCCGTGACTTTTTAAAGTAAAACTGGTTTGAGTTGGTCTAACGTTATCTTAAAATATAAAGAGGTTAGGCACTTTTTTTACAAGTGTGTTTTGTAGTTTTTTCATCCAGTGTTGACGAACCAGGCTATAATTCATCTAAGCACTTATGTGACTATCTATTGAAAAGGGAAGGCTTTATCAATACATAACATGCTGTTGAGGTCACATATACTTTGTGAAGCTAAGTCAGGGGTCTAAGTGAGCACCACCCACCACATACATTTTAAATCTTTTAGTTTGAATCCACTGAGTCATCTTACATTTTAAAAGACTTAAATTATTTAGTAATTATTTAGAAATAACTATTTAGTGATATTTTGATTTTTCTCAGTTTGAATCAATATTAAATATACTTTCGTAATGATAATTTCATAGAATTATCTTATATTTACCACAGTTATACCTCAAAAGTGTTCACTATTCTCAAAAACCATAAGTATAGAGGAGCGTTAACAAGAAATAATATTTAATAATAATATTCTGTTGTGACGAGTTTCAAAGAATTATCACATTTCTTTTGTTATTATTGTATTTTTGATTTTATTACACCACAAAAGTGTTCATTACTCTAAAAAAACTCTAAAAAGCATCGAGAGTGAACAGGATAAAATATTTAATTTTAATGAATACAATAAAGTTATTCATATTTATATACATAACAAAAATGCAAAAAATTTAGGAAACAGGTGAAAGAAAAATTTTGTATAAGCAAAATAAATAGAAAATCAGAGTAATCATAGTTTAGTTCACCATCTAAGATTATGATAAAATAAATTGGTTTGTTATTCTTAAGTTATAAAACATAAAAATTACAAAAAAAATTAATATAAAAAAAGCCTCCAAAAAGATATAACACAATATGTTAACTTCTAAAAATGTTCTTAAAATATTTGGCACATTGCATTAAAATTGTCCGAACTTTAAAAAAGCATGAGAAAGACCCCAGATTGAACCAGATTTGAAAAGTTAAAAGCGAGAAATAAACAAGCAGAATTGTAATCATATTAAGCAGAAATATTCTTTTGATATATTTCTTTGGGGGAACTTATATATATATATATATATATATATATATATATATATATATATATATATATATATATCATATTTTGCTTGAACAAGAATAAAAATGAAACCGATATTGACTTTTTCAGAATCATCAAGTTTTTCCCTCAAACTTAAGACTTAGAAACTAGAGTTTATTGTAAACTCGTACTAGAAAATAATTCAATTTTTATTTAAATTTTAAAATTTATATAAATAAAGTAAAAAAAATTGACTATAGTTTATTGCTTTAAAATTTTCTGGGAATTTAATTTCATCTTTTAAATTTTAAGCAAATAAAATTAATTGTCCTAAATTTTTTTTAAAGCCTATTAAGTTTTTAAAGCTATATAAGTTTTTACATTCTACATGGTTGGTGTCTATGGGTAGCTAAGTTATTAATAACTAATTTATTGAGTAAGCTTCTTGATTCAAAATATATAATGAGAAGTTCAGAGGGAAGTATCTTTAGTTAAATTCTAGTTTAATTCTAATTAAGTTCTTATTGTCTAATTTATTTTTATAATTTTGTATTTAAATATGTAATTTTCATTATCATTTAATACTGGTCGGCAACTTTTAGGACACAATAATTTTTATTCTCTATTGAATAATTTTTAAGTTTTTAATCCGACATTATCAAGCCTAAGTGAATGTTTTGCTACTGAGTGCATTGCTCTCTAAGCTCTGTTTATACAGAATCTAGCTTCTTTGCACGGACACTTATCTAGCACCGAAAGTAGTTATACAGGAACTGTTGGTCATCATTAGCGGGAACTGAGGGGGCGGCCGTCTTTGAGACAGGATGTGACGTGATTCACATCCTGTCGCGCTTAAAAGAAATGACCCTGAAATACAATCCATTTATAACTTTGTTCAAATGATATTATCAGATAACAATCAGTATCTCTGCATCTCTCTGGTTTCGCGGTTTGATAACACGGATGGAAGTTACTAGCATTCACGAACACGAGGTGTTTTTAGGAATTACACGCGTTCTATGTTACCCAGTTTTCCAAGAATGGTATCATGCGTTTCAGTTGACAGAAGAATAGATAAATTGTGATACTTTTTCTTTAATAATAGATGGTAAAATATATTTCAGTTAAAATGGTAATATATCATAGCCAATGAAGTCCAAGGCAATAGCGGGATATCTTTTGCAATATGACTTTTTCACAAGATATTAGCAGAAATACGCAAGAGTGGTTTTTTCTTTGGTTTAGTTCTTTAGGTTATCTATTTGCACTTTTATCTAAAAGTTACTTTTAAAGTGCAAAAATTTCGTCTTCCAGATATAGCTAGAAAAAATAATTCCCGGGTCAGTTTATGATGAGCAAACAAGTCGAAATTCAAGAGCATAATTTTCTCGACTTAGAAGGAAATTAATTTCTAAATGAGATATCTATATTTCTCCCCCACACTAACATGTAAAAGAGTGAAACTGGTCCAACTTTAGGTACCATAAGCTCTTTTCAAGACGGGATATTCGATGGGATTTCAAGATGGGATATACGAATCATAAAATGGCAAATATTAAATTTTGTTGATTATGCGTAACAGTGGAAAAATAGCCGAAATAGAAAATTTTACTTTTTAGAATTGGAAATTGACTATATTTTTTTTAATCGTAAAATATTTTATAATTTAATATTACCACAAATGAGAATTGCATATAAATTTCGATAATAAATTCTTTTCGCGGTTAGTGATATTTATTAGTTAATATACTAACAATGTAAATTTTTATTTATAACTCAATCTCTCTATTCTAAAAAAAGTAACTCCCGCCGCCGCTGTCAAAAGCTTGTCACGCTATCTCCTCCGAAACCGCTGGGGATATAGGGTCGAGAGCGATACCAATGGATGTAGAAAAATGGGGGGGGTACCAAAGTAAGACATGTCTCATCTTCGTTGGACTTTAAGTTTTTTTTTATTTTATGTTATGTGGGAAAAGACTTTTTCATCTTCAGATTACGATAACTCACCAAAAAATGATCGTAGAATTTTGATCTTTTTACAGTCTAAGACTACAGACAATTCTCTTTCAAACTAGACCTCGTTTGTTTAAAAATATTTTAAAACAGGCGAATAATTTCTTCAAAAAATGAAACACAGTTTTTCAAGAAATATTGACTTTTTCATCTACAGATTACTAGAACTCGCCAAAAAATGATCGTAGAATTTTGATCTTTTTACAGTCTAAGACTACAGACATTTTTTTTTCAAACTAGACCTCATTTGTTTAAAAATATTTTAAAACAGACTAATATTTTCATCAAAGAATGAAAAACAGTTTTTCAAGAAATATCGTCCCCTATGTGGATGTAATATCGATGCTCCACGAGTTTTTATCTTAGAAGGAAAATATTTACATCATCTGGAAGCTGAAAGCTTTCTTATTCATAAAAACCTCATTTCAAGTCTATATCTTAAATTTTCGATTTTTAATTGAATTTCAAAGCTGATAATTCAACAGTGATGAAACGCCCATCGCATTAAGGGTGACAACATTAAATGGATAGAAGCTGTTACATTGCCGGAGAATCACCCCTATGTATCTCACTATTAGTCATAACAGAGGAGCGAGCGTAGCGAGCCTAGGGGAAGCCCCTAGTTTTATATATTTATAAACTTCTGTTAGATTTTTATTTTATGAAAATTAAAATATATTAGTTTAAGCTATTTTTATTAATAATTTTAAATGGAATTCATAAAATTAAAAACTAATCAAATTAGTTGAAAGTAATATATGAAGCAAACAATAATAAATATAGTTAAATTCAAAATATTTTCAAATATTTGATACTGCTATTAGAATTGGACTAGTCCTGTATGTGGTTGTACAATTTGATCTAAGATGCACACATAATATAGCTAAGCTAAATATAATAACTTCTTTTATTACATTATACTCTTCTTAGTAAATATTTGTGCTTAAACATTAAAAATTAATTTTAAAAAATTTCAGAAACCCGTTACTTTGCTTTTTTATGTTCATTTGAAGTTTCCTTACAGGAAAACTCATTTCAGATAATTTCAACATCGTTTCTGTAAACCAGACGAGAAGGGCTTATTTTATTTGGAAATAAAAATAATAACAACAATAATTTTTATAATAAACAAACAGAAAAGATTCTCCAGATATCATACAACAAGATTGTTTTGCGGGATGGTTTTACGCGGGAGGGAAGTAGCATTATACTGTGCGCATTTTCCACTTTTTCGTAGATGTATTCTAAATGATCAGAGCTACTAGGAAAAGATCATAAAGCTCTAAGTATGTCCTTTAGTTTATCTGTTTGCCCTCATTTTCGTTTAACAAATGAAAACATTCGGCTTCATATTCAGGTTGTCATAGGTTTTCCCTCAGAACAAATAAATTTGGGTGGTTTGCCTGCTAGCCATGTCTCTAAAAATGACACGGAACCCTGCAAGGAATATTTTAGATTTTACGAGGAGATATGAAGAAACACACTAACTCTACTTTAAAATCGTAAGAGGTAATAGATATCACCATCTAGGTGTTCACAGATTCAAAAAGTTTGGGAAAATGCTTGTTCATAGTACGTTTGTATGTAATAGGTAGTTTTATTTCTAATTAATATTTAGTAGAATATTCCAACTCCCATTTGAAACGCTTGCGAATGTTATCTCTTCTGTACTAGATGTTAGTTTGTTTTTATACTGTAATGAAATGTTTATTCTTAAAAAATGTACAGTAATGAACATCTGGCACTCATACCTAGGTAGATCAGCTGTATGCATCTGCACAAAGCAAGGATTGTTCCGAATTATTATCTCAGTAATTTGTTTTGTGTGTTTGACGTGTTTACTCAAACGCAGGTATGCCTATTAATAGTCAACTTCCACAAATTATTTTGCGTAACAAAAATTTGATCATAGAGCTCTGAACTAACTAAACATCATTATTATTAATTTTTTAATTTGCAATATATTTACTCCTTAAATGCGGTGCTCAAGGGGATTAAATAAAACATCCCTAAAATACTTCCTTAATTTTTCCTTATTTAATTTTGAAATTATTTAGTTATCCTAAATTACACTGAAGTGCCACTGAATTAGGGATAGCAAAGCCTATGCAAATTGTGTAGCGCTGCGCATCATGTATGCGCAAGTGAGGGCGCTGTGGTAACTGCATATATAGCGCGTACTGTGGTTGTTCTGAATTAGTTGTTGGAATTGCCAGTATGAGTAAACTGCCTGATTTAGACTCCTTCGATCGCGGACAAATCGTAGGTGCGCGACGCTTGGGCCATTCAATTTCCGAAATCGTCAGACAGCTAGGATTTTCAAGGTCGACAGTGTCAAGAGTATACCAAGAATACATGGATGGTGGGAAAAAAACTAGTGATAGGGCAAACTGCAAAGGACAATTAGCCTTGACAGTGCGTGGTGAGAGACGGCTCAGGCGTATTGTACGTAGCCAGCGAAGCCAAACATTAGCTCAAATTACCACCCAGTTTAATGACGGTGCCAGTCGTACAGTCAGAAAACGGACTGTGCAACGCTCGCTTCACCGTATGGGTTTCGGGAGTCGTCGACCTACGATAGTACCATTGATCTATACTCGCCATCGGGCTGCACGTCTTGTCTGGGCAAGAGAGCACAGAGACTGGAGTGTAGAGGACTGGAAACGAGTAGCATGGAGTGATGAGTCTCGATTCCGACTACTTAACGCCGACGGGAGGCTGAGAATACGGCGTCAGGCTCATGAAGCCACGGATCCTGCATGCCTGGCTGGAACTGTACAAGGGCATGGTGGCTCAATCATGGTCTGGGGTGTTTTTTCGTGGCACAGTTTGGAATCTTTGGTGTGTGTACCAACCTCCCTCAATGCAATTCGGTACGTAGAGTTGCTGGGTGATCACCTCCATCCGTTTATGCTGTTCTGTTATCCGCACGGTAATGGAGTTTTCCAGCAAGACAACTGTAGCTCTCACAAGTCCCGGTCGGCTACTGGCTGGTTGGATGAGCATTCCTCTGACTTCTCTGTCATGAATTGGCGACCTAGAAGCCCAGACTTAAATCCTATTGAGCATCTTTGGGATGTTTTGGAACAAGGCGTGAAAGGCCATCACACAGTACCAAAGAACCTTACTGAATTATGGACAGCTTTAGCCAATATTTGGCAAGCCATTCCCGTGGAACGTTTCCAGAAACTTGTTGAATCTATGCCTCGTCGTGTGGCAGCCGTTATCAAGGCCAGAGGAGGCCCAACTCGTTACTAAGTAGGTATCCCTAATTCAGTGGCACTTCAGTGTATTTTGCTCTCACTAGCTTAAAATATAGGTTACGGATGTAGATTGTTTCGTATCCGCTGAATATCCTGAAATCAGCGATAACGGTAAAGAAGAGAGTACGTAGTGATATTCAAAATGTCCGAAAGTATACCGCCATGACCCATAGAAAGGCATCGTACGAACTTTTTCAGAAGGAAATCTAAAGAGATCTGTGTAAAGTTTATTATTGTTTTATTGTAATTAAACCGTTTTAAAACACTCTATGGACAGTTCTCCCAAAATACGAGTATAAAGGAATGACGGACTCTTATCGGATTTATTTAATTATTTTTCCACAAAACTGAAAAAACTTCGAATTCTAAAGTGTTTTTTTAAAAAAAAGGATTAAGTTCGTAACAAGAGGCGGCGCTTTTCGAAAAGATAAGCAACTCTCGTGACTGTCTACGCGTGTACCACAAGAAGAGCGCCACCTTGTGGGCGGCCTTTTAAAGGTTTGTCAGTCGCGAGTCCTTCAGTGTGAGTGTGCCGTGCTGTAACGCTCTTATGCTGCTGTAGACATATTTATTTTTTCTTATTCTGTGCTGCGAATTTAGTGTAATTTTTCATTACTATTGTTAGCCCTATCATTCCCGAAGTCTCGATCACTGATGATTCAGAATCCATCTAAACAAGTTATATGGCCAGATAGCTCATAGAAACTGATAGAAATTACCGTGGCACCTGTTACGTTATTTGAAAAGACCATTAACTATCGTCTAATTTAAACTCAATGGCCTAGTGACAAAAATTCCGGTTTCATAGACAGTGGTGTATTTCTTGAGAATCGAAGATGCAGAAAAGAGTCACATTATCATCAAACGAACCTGAATTCGCGTCGCTTGCAGAAGGTGCGAAAGAAGCCATCTACCCTCGCAAACTGTCGATTGAACCACAGATCTAATTTTGGTAACTTAAGAGCAATCTCTTGGCTATTAGAAGATTTGAGCACGATTTGATTATGAATAACGGCTGTAGATTATATAATAAAATTTATTTTTCTTATTTGGGCAACATCTTTGCATAATTAACTGCAACAATTAAGGTTGTATTATACAATCTTACATGTACTCTTAAGTTTAAAAACCTCAAGTCTCAAATGAAAATGTGAGCCGCCCACATGGTGTAGCAGTTAACGTTGTGAGCTGCCAAGCAGTGGGCTTGGGTTCAAATCCCGAATAAGGCTTGGTTGTTTCTGTGCCGTTTCCCCCCCCCCCCGTTGGGAGCAATACTGGCTCACTTATAGGGTGCTTCCCATAATAAAATAGCCAATAAAATAGTGGTGAATAACAAAAAGGGAATGCCTAACGGAAAGTGCCTCCGCTTTAGACCTCCCCCCCCCCAAAAAAAAATAATAATAATAATAATTATAGCTATAAAAAAAGTTTTCAAAGTGCCCTTGGTAGTTAAAAATTGGCTTAATTTTGGCAATTCATAATGGAACATTTTTATCCGTTCAGCACTTTTTATTTGTTCAGCATAATAAATGCGCTCATATTAATTTATTTTTTTCGTCTCGTTTTATGAGGCTGGCTTATTGCCAAATTCCTGTTTTACGACTGCCCTATTAACTCTAGTACTTGCCGTTTTAATAGGTTGCAGAACTTTTTTTTTTTTCTCTGAGTGAAAATACTTTTATCAACTTTTGGCACAAGAATTTGTATAAAAATCTAACCCTGAATATTCTACTATATACCAATGCATCACAAAAGCAAAAACAACATTCTTCTGTTCTCCGTAAGTCACTAGTAATAAATTAAAGCAATGGGAAATTCATAATTTATTCCGAAAGTGTAACAACAAGTGGATTTATGAAAGAAAAACAAATTTTAAATAATCTCCCGTTCAGAGGTTAAGAACCGGTATCTGTAGGATAACCGCTGTTTGATTAGGTGTTGAAAGAGATTAAATTTACGAGCTTGTGGAGGTAGTGAGATACGACCCGTCTGGCTGTACCTGTATCTAAAGCGAGGGCGTTACTTGACGTCAAAATTTTTCCTTATCTAATTTTTTTTATTATTTCTTCTCTACTTTTTTTCACAAAGTGATTGTATTTTTTAACTCATAACAAAAAGAGACATGGGCTGTCAGTGTGTGTATCGAGGCGATTTTTTATTATCTGCCATCCTGATAATTTAAGTCGCCAAGATTACCTGCTCTTATGAAATTTATAGTAAATAGTAACCTATTTGAGGTGATAAGGAAGAAATTTTCAGGGTTTTGGGAATTTCTCTCCTGCGTTCAGGAAAAGGAAGGTGCTCATAATTAAAGGATGAAATACTTCACATGTATCACTTCTGAGAATTTCTGTCCTGTGGTTCAGTAAAAGGAAGATTTGGATAATAAAAAGATGGAATATTTCAAATAGATCCCTTTTGAGAATTTCTCTCGCTTTCAAGAAAAGGAAGATGCCCATGATTAAAGGATAAAATACCTCACTCAGATAAGTTTTCAGAATTTCTATCTCGTGGTTCAGAAAAAGGAAGATTTTCATAATGAAATATTTCAAATATATCTTCTTCAAAAATTTCCCCTCTGCGTACAGGAAAAGAAAGGCAATCATATTTAATGGATGAAATACTTCAGATAGATAATTTTTCTGTCCTGTTGTTCAGAAAAAGGAAGATTCTCATAATGAAAGAATTAAATATTTCAAATAGATCTTCGAGAACTTCTCCTCTGCGTCCAGGAAAAGAAAGGAGATCATATTTAATGGATGAAATACTTCAGCTAGATAATTTTTCTGTCCTGTGATTCAGAAAAAGGAAGATTCTCATAATGAAAGAATGAAATATTTCAAATAGATCTTCGAGAACTTCTCCTCTGCGTCCAGGAAAAGAAAGGAGATCATATTTAATGGATGAAATACTTCAGCTAGATAATTTTTCTGTCCTGTGGTTCAGAAAAAGGAAGATTCTCATAATGAAAGAATGAAATATTTCAAATAGATCTTCGAGAACTTCTCCTCTGCGTCCAGGAAAAGAAAGGAGATCATATTTAATGGATGAAATACTTCAGCTAGATAATTTTTCTGTCCTGTGGTTCAGAAAAAGGAAGATTCTCATAATGAAAGAATGAAATATTTCAAATAGATCTTCGAGAACTTCTCCTCTGCGTCCAGGAAAAGAAAGGAGATCATATTTAATGGATGAAATACTTCAGCTAGATAATTTTTCTGTCCTGTGGTTCAGAAAAAGGAAGATTCTCATAATGAAAGAATGAAATATTTCAAATAGATCTTCGAGAACTTCTCCTCTGAGTCCAGGAAAAGAAAGGAGATCATATTTAATGGATGAAATACTTCAGCTAGATAATTTTTCTGTCCTGTGGTTCAGAAAAAGGAAGATTCTCATAATGAAAGAATGAAATATTTCAAATAGATCTTCGAGAACTTCTCCTCTGCGTCCAGGAAAAGAAAGGAGATCATATTTAATGGATGAAATACTTCAGCTAGATAATTTTTCTGTCCTGTGGTTCAGAAAAAGGAAGATTCTCATAATGAAAGAATGAAATATTTCAAATAGATCTTCGAGAACTTCTCCTCTGCGTCCAGGAAAAGAAAAGAGATCATATTTAATGGATGAAATACTTCAGATAGATAATTTTTCTGTCCTGTGGTTCAGAAAAAGGAAGATTCTCATAATGAAAGAATTAAATATTTCAAATAGATCTTCGAGAACTTCTCCTCTGCGTCCAGGAAGAGAAAGAAGATCATATTTAATGGATGAAATACTTCAGCTAGATAATTTTTCTGTCCTGTGGTTCAGAAAAAGGAAGATTCTCATAATGAAAGAATGAAATATTTCAAATAGATCTTCGAGAACTTCTCCTCTGCGTCCAGGAAAAGAAAGGAGATCATATTTAATGGATGAAATACTTCAGCTAGATAATTTTTCTGTCCTGTGGTTCAGAAAAAGGAAGATTCTCATAATGAAAGAATTAAATATTTCAAATAGATCTTCGAGAACTTCTCCTCTGCGTCCAGGAAAAGAAAGGAGATCATATTTAATGGATGAAATACTTCAGCTAGATAATTTTTCTGTCCTGTGGTTCAGAAAAAGGAAGATTCTCATAATGAAAGAATGAAATATTTCAAATAGATCTTCGAGAACTTCTCTTCTGCGTCCAGGAAAAGAAAAGAGATCATATTTAATGGATGAAATACTTCAGATAGATAATTTTTCTGTCCTGTGGTTCAGAAAAAGGAAGATTCTCATAATGAAAGAATTAAATATTTCAAATAGATCTTCGAGAACTTCTCCTCTGCGTCCAGGAAAAGAAAGGAGATCATATTTAATGGATGAAATACTTCAGCTAGATAATTTTTCTGTCCTGTGGTTCAGAAAAAGGAAGATTCTCATAATGAAAGAATTAAATATTTCAAATAGATCTTCGAGAACTTCTCCTCTGCGTCCAGGAAAAGAAAGGAGATCATATTTAATGGATGAAATACTTCAGCTAGATAATTTTTCTGTCCTGTGGTTCAGAAAAAGGAAGATTCTCATAATGAAAGAATGAAATATTTCAAATAGATCTTCGAGAACTTCTCTTCTGCGTCCAGGAAAAGAAAAGAGATCATATTTAATGGATGAAATACTTCAGCTAGATAATTTTTCTGTCCTGTGGTTCAGAAAAAGGAAGATTCTCATAATGAAAGAATGAAATATTTCAAATAGATCTTCGAGAACTTCTCTTCTGCGTCCAGGAAAAGAAAAGAGATCATATTTAATGGATGAAATACTTCAGATAGATAATTTTTCTGTCCTGTGGTTCAGAAAAAGGAAGATTCTCATAATGAAAGAATTAAATATTTCAAATAGATCTTCGAGAACTTCTCCTCTGCGTCCAGGAAAAGAAAGGAGATCATATTTAATGGATGAAATACTTCAGCTAGATAATTTTTCTGTCCTGTGGTTCAGAAAAAGGAAGATTCTCATAATGAAAGAATGAAATATTTCAAATAGATCTTCGAGAACTTCTCCTCTGCGTCCAGGAAAAGAAAAGAGATCATATTTAATGGATGAAATACTTCAGATTGATAATTTTTCTGTCCTGTGGTTCAGAAAAAGGAAGATTCTCATAATGAAAGGAGGAAATATTTCAAACAGATTTTTTTTAAAATTGCTTTCCTGTGGCTCAGGAAAAGGAAGGTGTCCATAATTTATGGATGTGAAACACAGTATTGCTGAGAATTCCTCCCCAGTAGTTCATTAAAAAAAAGATGATGCCCATTATTAAAAGATGATATATTTCAAACGGAGCGTTTTTTGAGGTACTGCATCATTTTAGAATTTTATTTTTTTCATAGCAACGAATGGATATCAACACCTCAGAGTGAAAAAGGGTATCGAATGATGATGTGACTGTCCATGTAATTTCTGTTTTGTTTTGAGTCTATTTACTTCGTTGTTGAATCACAAATGTCTGTTTAATATTGATTATTTTCATTAGTATTTTGATTGTACTTTTATGTGAAAGTAAGACATGAATATTTGCTTGCAAATTTAGACAAATATTGGGGTGTCCATCGACCCTCCGAGGCCTAGAAATCGAATTGTAAACAAAACCCTTCGCTGCACGTTTGAGAACTCAAAAATAAATTTCGTGGTTCCTGCGATGGTGGGGCTACTGTTGAACCTATCTCATGTTTCCAGTATTTTTTTTATAGATATCAAATTAGTGTACAACCAATTTCACAGTAGTATTACCCCCTTTTGAACACTTGATAGTCTCAACAAAGTAGTAGGTGGTAACCATTTTGCATCGGAATAACGTAAATATTTGGTTGGGGCATCAACACAAGTCACTTAGAATAACTTTTATTTTATATGTTATATTCATTTGTAACCATATAGAAAAATTTTTTGTCCATTCATATGTCGCTGAATTTATGATTCGAATCAAAGAGAATCCGGTTCAAAAAACATATTTTTAATATTTAATCACATTAAAGAGTTTTTTATTTTATCAGGTTTTTAATTTAGTTTTTCAGGATTTTTTTTTGTTTCCAGTAAAATATGTTTGAATTTTTACTGTTAATCAAATAAGTTTAAGACAGTTTAGTAAGTAAAGAAGATTTAGACGCTTTGCAAAATTTCATAGAGACACATAACAAAGAATTTCAGACATATCCTTTTAGAGAGGGCAAATCAGGGAATATCCATTCCGAGAAAAATAGGCCGAAAGTATACAAATGTACAACAGCCTACACATAGACTTCACCGTATAAAAATATTGTATCTGGCAATGTGACATATGGTTTGTGTCATTTTTTTTTTCTTTTCTTCTATACTTTTGAATCAAGATAACAAAAATGAGTTTTTTTAATAGAATTTTGCGCTTTCAATCCCCTCAAACTCTAATTTTTAACGAACGTGTAGTTTTGTCTTTAAAGTCAAAAATAATTTTCCCTATAAAATATTTTTTATAACTGCCTCCTTGGCTCTCCGTCTGTACGCAGAACAAAAAAGCTTACACTTGCTCGAATACATTATTTATGGAAATGTATGCCTTGAAACATTTAGAGACAATCTCCAATACTGACGCATCTTTGTGACATACATAATTTTCAAAGCTGAGGTCATTCAATAGCCGCCGAGTGTTTGTTTTGTGCGTTGTATACAAGCAAATCTGCATATCAACGCAAACATCTGCCTGAAATTTTTTCGATCAGATGTCCGTCAGTGAGTTTTGGACTTTTGAACTGTGGATATTGCGGCTGTACTTCGGCAATTTTTATATATATTTACATAAACACGTATATTCTGCTACTGACAACTGTAGATAAGATTTCTTTCAAAGAAAAGTTCTCATTCAGAGAAAAAAGAATAAAATGTCAAACAAATTAAATGAACATGTCTTATCTGTTAAGAGAATCATCCACTGTCTATTGCAGGATTGTAGTTTAATTTATTGATAATTTTTCTGTCATCAGCAAATACTATATACGTTTGTATTACTGTGAAAAAAGAATTAAAACTCTGATAATGACCATAAAATTAGCAACAATTCCGCTTTTTACAACAACCATGCACTTTTAAGAAATATAAAAAAAAAACTTTTCATTCCTTTTTTTTAGATTCTTGTTTAAAATCATAGGAAATAGTTATTTGTAGCTCATCAAAGAGTACCTTTGCTCCATAATGTTTTTCAAAAGATTAATTGGAGTTTTATCGGGAATGAAATTAATACCAATTACTAAAAATACTTCAGTTGATAATGAAATCGCTAACTCTTTCATTTTAAGTTCCCCAAATGAAACTTATAAATATTTTATAGTATTTATGTCTCGACTGAAGAAAGTAGGTCTGATTTCAAGCGTTGAAATCTATTTACTAGACTACCGAGGAGACAGAGTCCCTTGTTTCACATTTCAGTATCTGAAGTAGCAGAGAAGGACTGTAGCTGTCAGTTTATATTCAAGAATAGGCAGTGGCAAATTTTTTATTTTTGCCTCTTAAGTCAGAAATAGTTCTGCTTTATTTGTTCTGAAATGTTTTTCTCCTATATAGTTCACATTTGTATAAATACTAAAAATCCGTAGAGTGGATTATATAAGTTATTTCATCATTAATCGTCAAATATCATTGGGAGAATATAGCATTAGTCCAGCCGCGCTCTATCGATTTTTAGCTGTACAACTATAAAAGTTGAACGGGAGGCCAAGAGAAACGTATGAGACTGCGCGCACTGTTTGCAGTTCAACTGATTCAATTTTTAGTCATGGAGCAGTTGAGTCGGTGCACAACTCTTGCGACTTCCCGGCTGAGTCACGCCTGTAGCAAAGTTGTACTTTTTTTTTTATCTTCAAGTGCGCACGTGTACACAACTTTTAGTTGTACAACTGAAAATCGATAGTGCGCAGCCGGCCTTAGAGGTTTTGATCATTGTAAATAATAAGCAAATATACTATGTTCAGTGAAGTTTATTTTTGATTCTTTTGCTAGCATTTAGTAGATTATCTATCTTGTACGCATCTCCCAAGCAATTGAATAAATTTAAGTTTCCTTTTATTACGAGACTCGATATACTGAAGAAGATTTCTGTTAGCTGATTCTACATTTTTTGCTTCATTGTATGAGGATAAAATGAGGCGGTGAAAGGCAAAGTGGTGTAAGTCAGTAAGTCAAGTGGTGTAAATCCAAAGCGTTTTGCTGCAAAAACTACAAAAAATTTCAATTTAAATTGAACAAATTATAATTCATAATAATTATTATAATATTGCAAATAATAATTATTTTCAATTCCACTATAAATTGAACATGGTGATTACATTTTTGCCCTCAAATAAAAAAAGTTGAAAATGTGACTTACACTACTTTGCCTTTCAAATGTAAAATATACATGCTAACAGAAAGTGCAACATAACGCAGCATTGACTATTTATGATTAAGTTTCCGCGTTCTCTACATGTGTTTTCATATTTTAAACTAAACCTTTCTTCTCGTTTATCCTAGTATTTTCTCTATTGTAATCATCTTGTCATAGCGAAACATTTCTTCATGCTGTAACTCAGTACCATAAAGTTATACCTATTATGTATGTGCCTTTTATGCAGACCTAATATGTATCCATTATTTTGATTGATTATTCTTCCAAATATGAATCATTTTCTCGCCAAATAATATTTGGGTTGTCAAACCTATCTCTGTATATCACAAATAAGTTCATCTCATTCTTATTAATATCACAAAGCTTGTTTTTTGGGGGGAGGGGTTCTTTTTGAATTAGAAGTTCCTTGCAGTACTTATGTTATATTGTTTCCTATTAATAAGTTATTATATTTTAATTATCTAGCTGTAGAATGCCTTCATTGAGCCATTATAAAATTTTTATTTTATCTCATCGTCTAAACAAGCGATAATTATTCTATATGACTGATACTTATAAAAACAGAATAAACTGGATATCCGTCTAAAAATATAGTCTCAAAATTTATTTGTAAATAATTGCACCATAAACAAAGAAATTCATGTAGAATATAAACTTTTTATTTTATGTTGCGTTTATGCTTAAGGAAGCACTTTAAAAAAACAAAGAACCTTAAACTTTTAAATCATTTTTTTCTCTATCCACTGCATTCTTCTAATGTTCATTGTTATAGTATTAAAAAAAATTATGCCCTCGTTTCCTATGAAAAATTCAATACAATAGAAATAAGTATGCTATCATTTAACTTTGAAGATTGTTACGGACATTCATTACGGCGTGTCTAGACTAGCAAGCAAAATAAAATTATAAGGCTCGTTATGAGAAACAAACGCCGATTTCAGGGTCGTATCGGTGTTATATCTTCTTCACATAACGATCGAAATTTTTCACAACTGATATCGGTTAAAGAGACCGGAAGACATATTTAATAAAAACAAGTACTTCCGAAATCAATGCAGCGGAGATTATCAGATAAACTGCTGAATTCTGAAAACAAACTGGAAACAGTCGAAGGTTAGCTTTCATACAAGGATTCAGCTATCAAAGATAGGTCAGATCTTCCGGGTTAAGAACTGAGGAAGCTTGCAAAGTATTTAACTAAAATTTCCGCTAAACGAAAAACAAGCATTATTATTAATATTATTATTAATTTTTAAAAACTTTAAGGAAATACTTACCACTATACTTACTTTCTTTGATTTAAAGATCAGTTATTAACAGATACTCTTTTTGAGCATGCTTCTATTGCATGTTAGCACATGTGTAAGTGTATTGATGTTCACTTATATGTTTATAAAATGTATGTAAGCTAAACAGAACAAATTGTTAAGCTTAAGCTTCCTTAAGAGCTTAAATCAAACTTTCACTTGAAATGCAGACGTAAGAATGCATGCACATTAGATAGTAAATGCTTCATGTTTATCATTATTAGAAACAGCAGCATAGAGATTTATCTATTGTGTACATGGGATAAGGTTTATTGGCCTATTTTTGCTCTAGATGGCAAATTTTGAAATCGAGGAATATTTTTCGACTACTTTTTTAAAAGGCGTATTAATTTCTCTTGCTGAAATTTCTTCACTCGTGAAAATTTTATTTATATTTGTTGATGAACTGATTTTTTCTCAATGGGGATTTGTATCCAAATCACTGTTTTTATTTGAAAATCCGCGATGTACAAATGTGGATACCTGTGTCAGATATTGTTTACTGACGTAGACGACGCTTGTTGTGACAACTCAATACTATCTTTTTCATCTGCAGTAGCTGTAAGTCCTGAAGCCGGCAGGCCATGTAACAAGCTAACTTTTCCAACGAAATATAAGATGCAATGGTATCCGATTATGTCCCCATTTTCCTTCTATGTTGCGATGGCCCAACATTTCCCTTTAGAATCAATTTTTTACTATACATTTATAGTTATAAACTAGCTTTATATACCCGGCGTTGCACGTGTGTACCCTTAATAAGGCTTACTTGTATATTATGTAAACTTGTAATTTTATGCCAGTCGATACCCCTCCCCACTGGTCAGCACCCCATCAGCATATTATAATCACCCCCCCCCCCCCCATGCCGATGTCAGCATTAAAATGTTTCTTTCAATTTTGATATCCCTCTGGATCCTGGCCCTTGGAAGAGTTTCAGGACTTCCCCGTAAACCCCTGTGAAAATCGCCGGTTTCATAAACAAAGAATTACCTGGTGTTGCCCAGGATAATAAAAATGAATGGAGTTAACCCGAGCTCTAGATGCATATGTACGAACAACCGAAATATCTACAATCCACACACACATCCTTCTCCACACTTCATTTAATTAAGGTTGATCTCTCTCTTTTCCCCTACCACCAATTTGGTGCTCAAAAATATATAAAAAATACAAATTATTGGATTGTTTCTAGAAAATTAAGGGGGAGGGGAGTAATTGCATTTTAAATTTTGAACAAAATTCCTAAAATGTCAAGTGCATACAAAGCAAAATACAATAAATTAAAACATATGATATTTCTAAGCAATTTATAAAGCAAAGCTGATTACATTTAAAGAAAAAAAGTTAAATTTTTAAAATATTATGCGCATTTTCCTTTTTTTAGTTTTCATTTCAGAACTTCTTTGTAGACAACATCGCTAGTTTTACCTTCAGGTGTTAATATTTCTAGGCTGCTTGGTGAACTGACTCTAGGACAAGCCACATAAAACGGGCCATGTGAAAAGTATTCCTTCCTCAAGTAAATGCCTGCCACCTTCAGCGATTGTCCCTGGGACTTGTTGATAGTCATACCAAAGCAAACCTTGAGGGGGAACTGCAGTCTCTTAAACTCAAAGGGGTAATCTAAGGAATGAGTGGTATTCGGGGTATTAAGACAGATTCTCCCCGAGCACAGCCGGTGAACACTGTAGCCTCAATGACGTTCCTTTGAAGGGCTGTTAATTTCAGCCTGGTACCATTGCAGAGTTTTGGAGGGTTGAGGTTGCGTAGTAACATAATTGGAGCCCCCACTTTGAGATGAAGCATATGGGTTGTGAGGCCAGGAGGGTTAAGCGTATTGAGGAACTCCACAGGATAATGGACTGCATCCTCCATGTGCAAGACTGAGTCAACAGACTTGTATGTCATTTCTACACCTTCAAAACTCTTCAGTAGACTCTCATTAATGTCATCAGCACTATCATTCTTTGGAGTCAAAATAGCACGTTCGCCTAACCAGTCCATGGACTTCTCCTTGATATTGGCAATATCAGAATATATCCTGGCTGTTAGGGCTGCTAGGGTTGTCACAACTGAACCAAGACCTGCAGGGATGGTAATTTTCCCTTCAGACTCTGGATATTCTCAATCTCCTATTTTAAGCAAGAGTTCAGAGAATTGGCCAGCAGAGACATCATCCATCAAGTGCACTCTCATGTTCTTCCTCAGAGATGACTTTGGGATGAAGGGCCACAGATATGAAGCTTTGATACATGCTTTAACCTGGTCAGCCCTAGTTCCCCTTGGCACTACTGGCAGAGTCTGGTGGAAATCCTCAGCCAACAACAAAGTGACTCCCCCCCATCAATCCATCATTGTCTCGGATATCCTTAAGAGTTCTGCGAAGTGCCTCAAAATCCCCCTTGTGTGCCATGGTGCTCTCATCCCAGACAATAAGCTTGCAGTCCCGCAACACTTGTGCCATATCGCTTTGTTTAGATATGTTAGACATGGGAGTTTCGCTATGGATGATATTGAAGGGCAGTTTGAAGGTAGAGTCGGCTGTCTTACCCCTCCCAACAATGTAGCAGCGATGCCAGAGGATGCAAAAGCTAAGGCAATGCCACAATCACTCCTTACCTTTGCTAGAAGCAAGTTGAGCAAATTCTACCACCTGGAGCATCTAGGAAAAAGAAACGGCCAACACTTGACTGAATGCTGGCAAGAACCTGAAGATAGACAGTGAGCTGATCAACTGTTAGTAAACTCTCTTTATTCGGCACCACTTGTACCAAAGCATTCTTGTCATAGCTGGTCTCCCTCATATAGTCCCTGTTCCCCAAGATATCACCAGATCTTTTTGGTCTAGGAAGGGAGTACTGTGTCAAATCTTGTCCTCCCAGAGACAATACTGCATCTTCAATCAGCACCAGGCATCTGTTGTATATTTCATCCATAACATTCTGTACATTGCCTTGTAACTGTCTTTCTACTTGGCGTGTTATGTCCTCTGAAAAACTGTCTTTGTACTTCTCCTAAAGACTCAGGGGATCTGAGAGCTCACAATGGAGCAGCATCACCATGAAAAGCTCCCGCATCTTGAAAGAAGAATCACACACGGCAGCTTCCTCCAAGGTAGAGTCCCACTGCTTCCAAGAAGCACACGTCGGGCCCGACCTGGCAAAAGCCCCACTGGGATAATCCCGACGGTGAAAAAAGAGTACCCCTGCTTGTCATCATATAACAAACCGAGTCCTATGATTGCAGACTGGAATGTAGGATGGAGGACACCACTGACAGTTTTCAAATCTGAGAAGCATGTCGGGCCACGCACTTCATGTAACAACAGGCGAAGATGATAGCACTCAACATTTTTAGGATGAATGGTATAAACCCTTCCCAATGCACAGTCTTTCTTCACTCCTGGCCAACCATCAACATCTTTACCTCTCTTCCTTCTTGTGAACTTATTATTTCTAAACAGAAAATAAGAAGAAACCTCAAAATACAGAAGGGATTTTGCAAAGTCATCAATTTTACATAGTTGGAAGAAAGCTAAGAGTGCTGTATGAGGAGGGTTTTTGAGCTTCTCGGTCAGATTATTAGAGGTAAAGTACATACGCTGACCATTCTCGAGATTAACATCCAGGTGGAGAACTGAGGGGTACCTTTCATGAATTGGGAATGCCAAGATCCTCCAAACTGCCTCAGAGCTGCTGAGGTACCGGCCACTCTCGTGGAGCTTCACTTCATCCTCCTCATTCCCTAGACCAAAATCTGCATGGTCACTACCCTTGTTAACGTACCTGCAAATGTATTTTATTGACTTCACAGAGTTACAATACTCTACATTGATGTGAGCATTGAAATTACGGGACAATACAGGATTATAAGGTACAACCCAGCTGTTGTCCATCTCCATTCCATTGAATTTTACACTGAACCCACCATCTTTTGGAGATTGCATTCGGTACAGTGGATACCCATCACTACCAGTCTGGGTGTCACTTAAAAGTGGACGGGGGTACCTTTTACTGCAGCTGCCACCTTCCATGCAAGGAGAATTGCACTTCAGGGTACCACAGGGCCCATTAATCATGTTAACCTTGGCAATGTCATTGAGAAGGTGGTCTTGCTGGGAATTAGGTATTTCGGCACAAATGGCATTATCAATCATGTCATGAATATGCGTTGCTCTAGCCATAGCAAGATGTGGACATGAGGCTAACCCCGCTTTTGCCACTCCACGGAAAATATGAAGCAACGTACAGCTCCAAACAGACTGCCCTTGTTCAAGACATTCATAATTTTTTTTTTACTTTTATGTGGAACACCCTTGCTACGATGTCATGCCGATCATGAGACTTTTGTCCGAGGAACAATGTTTGGAAGTAACTACTTTCACAGTTTGGCTTTTTGCGCAAATGGCAGACTGCGATGAATGCGCATCAGCTCGGCGCATCACTCTTCCTTCCTCTAGCAACTGGTACCAGAGTTTAGCTGGCGTTGTGTGGCAACAGGATTGCTTTTTTGACCGCCCTGTTTGAAAGAGAAGGGGGATAGCGGTCAGTGTGGTGACGGAACAGTGTTCTTTGAGGGCGTTCTGCCGTTGAGGTCCACCTGAATGTGAATGTAGGGAGTGCGGCATAAAGGAACGAGACTTATGAATTCCGTTGTATATCTAATGTGTTAAAAGACCACATGCTACATCTGTCTACAAGTTTCATCGTGCAGCAAGCATATAATAATATGATTTCAGCCAACCACGTGTTATGAAAAAATGATCCGTAGAAAGCTGTATATCTAATGTGTTAAAAAACCTCGTGCTCCATCTGTCTCCAAGTTTCACTAATTGCATCTATCGTCAAATAGTGAGCGGTTGTTTTCAATTTTAATTTTTTTCATGTGTCTTATCCTCTGTATCTTTAGTGATTTTTGAATATAGTATTATGTGTTAATTTTGATTATATGTGTCAAGTGTTAAAGAGTGTGAAGGGCAAAAATTGTAATGAAAATTAAGTAATTTTAAAAAGTGTAACATGTAGTAATTGTTAAAGAAATGAGTTATCCAATCAAATAAATGAATATGTTCCAATTTGTGCTAATATCTGTGTAAGAAATCCTCACTACTTGCACTATCTATATATTCTAATTTATGTGCTAAACTTAAAAAATAACACAACGGTTTGATAACTTAATGCAATATGAATAATTCAACATAATTGACACACGCAATGTGACTTAAGTGGTGTATTTATTTTAATATGACACCCACATTTTAACATAATTGGTTTATATAAATAAAATTGCAAACTGCAATTCAACATGTTTAATTTAATATAATCAGTCACTTATCTTAACATAATATTGAATATTCTAATCTATAGATTTAACTCAAAAAATTTTCATCTGAATTAATGGTAGCAAAACTTATTTTAACACAATGCATCTGTAATATCCTTCCACTTGGGGTTACAGGTAAAAGTGATGAACAGATCAGGACGCCCATTGTGACGGACATATGTCATAGCATCTTGAGTCCTTTCATGCATGTAGCGAGGTCCTCCAGTAAAAGATGATGGGAGCACTACCTTCTGACCCAGTTGAGCAGCATCAGCCTCCTGCTCCCCTACAGCATCTTTTAGGTGAATGTAGTTGTCTGCCCTTAGCTCTTCCTAGTTAAACCTGATATAGTTTAACCTACGTATGTACTAAAAATTGACTGATTAGGGAACGGAAGTATACAATAGGTGGTTGTCCTCTCCTTTTCTGACCATAATGCGATAGCAGTAGAAGCTCAATGCAGAGATTGTCTTCTTGATAGGCAACTTGGTTTTAGGATCGTGCTGACCAGACTGATGGAGTATCCATCCTCGCCACGACAGAACAAAAACGGGTATTGAAGAGCATCGTATGACCGGTGGATCTCACTGATGCGCTGCAGTTTGTTATCGTGGCTTTGGAGCAAGATATCTCGCTGCCGAAACTGCTGGCCAACCATCACCAAAGCTACCTCATTTGCTGTTGGTGCATTAAAGTGACGTTCATGAGCATCGACAGGCTTTTTTTTCAGCCTGGATAACAACTACAAATTTCTTGCAGGTTGGAGGCACTTTATCCAGGGTAGTCTTAAGGTCTTTTATGTAACTACACTGCTGGCCACCCAAATTGCAACACCAAGAAAGACAAGAGATATCACAACAAAATCAGTAGCCAGAGTAGCCGCCATTGTTGGAGATCACCGCTGCCACACGCCTCGGCATTGATTCAAAGAGACTTTGGATGAGTTCTTGGGGTACAGCAGACCAAGTAGCTTCCACACGTTGCCAAAGTTGATCTTCTGTGGCAGCTGGGTATGGAATCTAGGTCAATCGTAGAGCAACCATGGACCACATGTTTTCTATAGGCGAAAGATCCGGAGAGCGAGGCGGCCAGGGAAGCAATTCAATCTGGCGATTGACGAAGAACCGTTGGACAATGCGTGTCACGTGTGGTCGCGCATTATCCTGTTGAAATATGGCTGTGGGCAAGCCCTGAAGGTAAGGAAGGACAACTGGCTCCAACACCTCGGAGATGTAGCGCTGGCTGTTTAAAATACCGGCAGTGCGTACTAGAGGTGTGCGAGAGTGATATCCTATACCGCCCCATACCATAATACCCGGTGCAGGACCAGTGTGGCGGTGCATAACGCAGCTGTTCAGCATCCTCACTTCACGGTGTCTCCAGACTCGAATGCGACCATCGTGGTGTTGCAGACAGAAGCGTGACTCGTCAGTAAAGACAATTTCATTCCATTTTGCCGTCCACATCCTTCTGTCATCGCACCATTGGCGGCGGAGACGTCTGTGGTTCTGCGTCAAGGGTAGACAAAGCAATGGACGTCTTGCGGACAGACCACTCTGCTGTAAACGGCGTCGAATGGTACGCGCAGACACTGGATGATGCGTTACAGACTGCGTGTGCTGTGCTATGGTTCGTGATGTGACTGAGCGATCCGTCACTGCCATGAACACAATTTGCCTGTCATCATGTGAAGTGGTGCGCTGAGGTGGATGCGATCGAACACGCCGGTCCGTCGTACTCTCCTGCATCCAACGATCACATATCCGCATTACAATTGTTTGGTTTCGTCCAACACGACTACCGATTTCCATGAAAGATAATCCACAATCTCGGTAGGCCACTATCCTTCCTCTGTCGAACTCGGATACTTGATCAAAAGATGATCGCTGTTTTCGACGAGGCATAATTGATCGGTTTTTTTTTTGAAAAAACCACAAGAAATACACAATTGCCAAACTTGAAATCGTGGAAATCTCAAAGCCTTAAATAGCGCTTTGAAGTGGCGCCACAGGCGCGCGTGATGTGCGTCTGCGCTGAAATTCTAATCATTTGCATATCTCACCTCCGCTAATGCATGTTGTAAATTTCATGTTATTTGCATGTTTCCTTCAGGGTGTTGCATTTGCAGTGGCCAGCAGTGTATTAACGTCATTTAGCATCTCTTGCTAAACCAATTCGTTTTTTACACCAGAAAAGTTGCTACACCTTAAGCGTACTTCCCTTTCGTCCTCACCCACAAAATAGATTTGAAGAAATTGGGCTTCTTTAGAAGATGGAAGTAGACTTCCAATCAAGTGACACACCTGTCCCTGAATTTTGAAAGTTGGCATGAAACCTTCCTCTACAACCTGTTTAGCTCCAAATGATCTCCAAATGATATCATTTGGAACGGGTCTCCGTTACAAATTTTTATTCCTATAGGTTGCGTTTTACTCAAAATACTTTTTAAAAGGAAACAAACAAAATAAGAGCAAAGAACTTATGAGACCGATTTTTTTTACTGTTTTTATTCCAACTAAAAAAAGAATATACCGTTTTCTTATCTTGATATACAGTTACCGTTAACTTAAAGAAAACGGTTAAGGAAAGATTTTTTTAAATTAAATATAAAGTTACGTTAATTTAAAGAAAACGATTGAGGAACGATTTTTTAAAAATGAAATATGAAAAACAATAATTAACTATAACCGTTTCCAACAGATCTATCTCTCTGTCTGGAAAGCTTTTTCCTTTTTGTTGCCTTATTCAAATGTACTTTGATTACCACGTTTTAAAAATAAAGTAAATTGAAATTAAGCTTTAATTGTTGAAATATTTTAATATTATACTTTCCTCTCGATCAAAATATATAAAAATATTTTTCAACTTGTAACATCTTTAAATGAAAAATACCGAACACCTCAGTGGTTTATATTTGGCGCGTGTTCATTTATAAATCATTATGAAACAACTAAGTTAAATTTTTCCACTGCAGTTAATGTATTAATTATTTAGCGTTACTGGTAAATTTACTTACAGCGCAATGTATTACATTTGAAATGAATGTTGATGATGGCCCCTTGGGGTCCGAATTTTGAAAAATCCCTAAATTGGTTTTTAGGTATTCGTGCTCCTTTCATTTTAAACCAAGAATCTTATGGACATTGTAATGATGCGCCTTCAAATATGTAAAAATGTCATAAAAATATGAAAAGGTTAAGTCGATCGAAGGCTGTCATCATTACATTTATTTGACAAATTTGGAAACGACGGCTGAAAGCGGTACGTTAATTAAAGAACGGACCGGTCCTGTGTGATCTAAGGTATTGAAGAGTCCTACGGCGGCGGTCAACTTGGGAGGTTGATCGCCAGACGAGATTAAGAGAAGATGTCCCCAGGGTTTGACATTACACGACAATGGACTGTGTTTTCGGGCGTCGTGGGAGGTTTTTGCAAGCGTGTTTCCCGTGGGGGCGTGCGTTGGTTGAGCAGGGGCGGCAATTTAAATGATGGTGGAGTAAAACAAGCGAATGAGGTGAATGCATGTTTCAGAATTGGTCTAAAAGAATTTTAGAAGGGGGAGCCAAGGAAGAAGGATGGGCTTCAAAAAATAGATAAATTGAGGAGTTTGAAAAAACTCAAGAGCTCTCTCTCTCTAGCCCTCTCTCTTTCTCCTTTTGCTTTCGGAGATAGCCAATCCTACGATCTCTCAGGGAGAGACCTTTTTCTTGATTTTTGGCGTATTGGGACGGAAACTGAAGTTCCCCGTTGCCTATTAAAAGGGGTGAGCTACGACGTGAGGAAAAGATTTTTAAATTCCCCAAATAGAGTTTGTGCAGTGAAATATTGGTGTGTGTGTGCGCGAAGTGATTTAAAGGCAGCAGCAAACTCCCCAGCCCAAAGAAGCAAGAGTTCCCCGGCCTACGTTAGAAGGGAATCTACAAGTGCACCGAAATACAACGCATTGAGTGAATCCAAATAATTTATTTTGTAAAGATCAGTCTGTTTCTTTTTTGGTAGAGGTTTTGATTTTGCTTTTTTAAAGTTTGGTTTACGAATAGGTGTGGAAATAATTGATAAAAGAATTTAGTGGTATTAGATGTTTTGGTTAATTATCCTATGCTCCCTTGCCTTGTTTTTTAAAAGTAATCTTTTAGAACCATACTTTTAAGTTGAGAATTTGGTTCATATATGGATAAGTGTTTTTGTTACGAAAGTGCTTAAGATAAAATGTACAAATGTATAAAAATTGTAAATAAATTAAGTTTAATTTAAATTTAATTCAACTCTCTGTTTTAATTGTTTTTCAATATTTTTAGTTCACTTGTTCGTCAATTGCTAATTACGTCCTGAACTACGGGTTATTAACAAATGATTTTAAAACACAACGCACCCAACTACCCCTTTATATATAATTAATGTACTACTCAACTAATTCACGCCCGATAAGATAACTTTGGACGAGCAATACGACAGACATCTATTTCTTTCTTTGAGATATTCGAGATGTTCTGCCGACCACAGCGTGAGCTTAAACGGCGTTTATATAAAAACAACCTCCGCGCAAAAAGCGACGACCTGTATCTTAAAAATTTTAATTCTTAATAACAAATACTTTTTTGTTTTTTAAAACTATTTCAGTGGCAACAATTTTAATTCCTTAATTTGTTAAATAATTTATTAATTAGGTGCTAAAACATAAAATATTCTTAAGTTCCTTAAACCATCAATTCTATCGACAGCTTCAAAACTAATTTCTATTTTGCCGTGTTCCAACTGGACGTATAAATTTGACCTTATTATATCCTATTTAAGTTCGATTATACATTTCTTATTCATCAAATTTGAACACAAATTTTAACACAAGGAGTGCTCACTTAGCAAACCGTACAACAAAAAAAAAAAAAAACTAGCTACATTAGGTGGGCCAAATTAAACCCCACCATTAAACAAAAACGGTATACACTAAACAATGCATAATAATCAAAACATAACAATACAAAAACATCTAATGCATAATAATACATAACATACACTGCCTTTAGGTATAATATATAATACACAATATACATTATGTTTGGTGAGTGCAATAACTTTACATAGAATTATTTTCTTTTTACACTAAAAATTAGCACCTTACATTTCTTTACTGTTCATATATTTCTTTACTATTAACTCATTAACAGCTTATTTTATAATTATCACCTTACTACACGAGTATCACATTTCTCAGTAACTCTAACGCATTGCATTGCTTTGCAATTACAATTACTCTTACTTTATAATTAACAATTTACTCTGTTATTACATTTCACAATAATTTAACACATTGCATTACATTTCAATTAACACTTGCTCTGTCAATATTTTAACACCACCATTTTACAATTAACACACTTACTTTTTCTCAATACTTAACACATTTCTCAATACTTAAAAATTTTACAATTCTATACTGTGTAACACAAACTAACACTATTACTTTGATTGTTAACATTAAATTTCAAGTTTACTTTCACAGACTTCAGTAATACAATACTTGCATATAAATATTTGTTACAAAGTACAAAATGAAACGAAAGTTGAGAACAAAATAAACACCGACACAACCTAGTGAGAGTGAAAATAAGGAATATGGACATCCATAAGGATACTAACTACTTTTTTTACGAAACGCCTACAGTAAAAATCCCCGAAGAATCTACTTTACGACCATGTCTCAACGTCCACTGGTAAGTCTTTTCTAAGCTCCTGGAACTGTTGACACCTGAATAGACAATGGTCCACAGTTTGCTGTTTCCCACAACTACATAGATCACTTTTTTGATGGAAACGGTGCTGGTATTCCCCTATACAACCATGACCTGTTATAAGTTGGTTTATCTTAAAATCTCCACTTAAACGCCCTTCTATATATATTTATAACGCCCTCTTTATATATTTCATATACCTTTCTTCCTTTAATACTCCTCTCCCACTCTTCTTGCCATAACTTTTTTTTCCAAATTTTTTTATTTTTGTTTTGATCTTGTTCTTTGTCTGTTTATATCTTATACCTATCTCACTTAACTTAGTAGCAGCTTTTGCTGTCTCATCTGCCTCTTCATTTCCCGCAATTCCTACACGCGCTTTGACCCAATGTAGGTGAACTTTCATATTTTCCTTTATTATAATCTCCTTAATTTCTTCTACTATCTTTCCTTTAAATTTAATTGATCTTAGCGATTCTAAAGCACTCTTAGAATCCGTATATACATCAAATTCCTTAATATTCTCTTCTCTCATTCTCTCTATGGCTATTTGCAAGGCTCTAAGTTCCGCCTCATAGGAACTCCCTCCATCTATCCTTTCTTTAATTATAACCTTTTCTCCAGCTTCTTTAAGGATAACCACCCCGGCCCCTGTTCTATCTTCCTTCTTTGAGCCATCGGTATAAATTTTTACTTTCGTTCTGGGATTACTGTCTATTGTCCAATCTAGTCTTATGAGGTTTCCTAAATTAATGATTCTAACTTCTCTAGTTTCACAATTTTCTTTATTATATATTTCACCGTCAATTTCCATTTCTCTTTCCTCGTCATATATTTTATATATTATGCTATTGACTTTTGCCTTTATGTTTAAGGGTACGCACCCAGCCAGTACATTTAGCGCATCTGTTGCCACAGTTCGATAGCACTTAGTAATATTTAATAGAAATGGTCTTTGAACCTGTATCAGTTTTGCATTAAATGTTACATTATCCCTATACCATATTTCAGACGCATAGAGCAGTATTTTTTCTATCACTGTACTGTATATTTCTTTTATAATATTAGCTGAGATCCCCCAGGTTTTTTTACTTATTCTCGCTAGTTTATGTGTAAATTTAATGGCCTTTTCTTTGACCATATCCAAATGCTCATAAAAACTCAACTTATTATCTAGTTTGACCCCTAGATATTTTATTACCTCACAATACTTTATCTTTTCTTCTCCTAGTTTTATTGTTGGTTTTCTTCAAATTCTACCTTTGCCCATAACAATTGTGTATCCACATTTATCTATGCTAAAACTGAGTTCATTTTTTTCAGCCCACTCATAACAAATCTTCAACGGTTCTTTAACCAGTTCTTCAAATTTATATACTACTCTACTGCTTACCATTATAACCAAATCATCAGCAAAAGCCTGAATGTAAAATTAATCTCTATACTTTTCTACATTTAATATCTCGTTCGCTATAATAAGCCAAAGAATGGGCCCCAGAGACGAGCCCTGTGGAACCCCAATATTATACTCATATTCTCCGTTTTCCAATTTTATTTTCCTGTTACTTATATAGCTTACTATTATTTTATACAAATATGCTTTCAACCCCAAATGCTTCAGTTCCCTTATGATACTGCTTTTTTTAATACTATTAAAGGCATTACGTATATCTAGTGATATTAGGCAGGTGTGCTCACCTCTATCCTTATTTTCCTTTATTTTCTTCATAATATTTCCCAATGCTTGTAATGCACTTTTTCCTCTCCTAAATCCGAACTGACATTCTGACAATATTTTCCTCTCTTCTAAATGTATAACAAGTGTGTTCGTTAATATTTTATCTAATAATTTACCCATGACAGGCAATAAACATATTGGCCTATACGATCCGGGGTTAGCCCTTCCAACGTTAGCCCTTCAAAACCCGGGGCCTTATCTTTGGGCGTACTTTCAATCGTTAAGTCAATTTCTTCTGTTGTTATCTCATCATCCGCGTCTACAATAACTTCTTCAATTTGCTCATTTTCCATTTCCGTTTCTTTCCCAAAATGATATTTTGTCAGTGCCTCCTCAATCTCTCCTTCTGTTTCTCTCATTACACCATTTTCATCAATAATCGCTTCAAGAACATTTTGTCTTTTGTCCTTCATTATTTTTTTATCTTTCCATAAGTGTCTTTTACTGTTAAACCTTTCAAAAACTCCTTAAACTTACTTCTTTTCTCATCTATTATCATCAGTCTATACTTGCTTCTTTCTTTCTTGTACTTCATCATCCATATGTCTCTCTCATCATTATCTGTTATTTTTTGGTACTTTCTCCTAAGTGCCCTTACCTAGCTCCTCTTTATAGTCAACTGTTCACTCCACCAGTGTGCTCTGTATCTTTGATCTTTCTTAATTTTCCTACTATGCTTCTTACAAAGGCCTATCACTTCTTCATTTAATTTCTCTATATACTCATCTATACTTAACTCTTCTAATGTTTTCAATCTTTTCCCTTAGATCTATTTTAAAGTCTATCCAGTTTAACTTCTGGATATCCCATCTAGCAAAACTTTTATATCTTCTACTACCTTTAGTTCCCCCTATATCAAAAATTACAGCATTGTGATCAGTATTTAAATATTCATCTGACACTCTCCAATTCAAGATCTTTTCATCCTCCATTCCGAATGAGATTGTAAGATCAATCCACCCCTGCCCTGTCGCACTATTAAAAGTTGGTAAACTGTGAGGATCATTATGGATTGTTGCATTGTACTGTAGAACCATATTCAATATTTCCATTCCCCTGTGATCTGTAGGCCTTTGCCCCCAGACAGTGGACTTTGCATTCAGATCACCCATAAGTATTATATTTTCGTTCTTATATTTTTCGAGTAATCTAATTAACTGACCCCATTGTGGGTCAGTGCGATCCATAGTTCCATCAGCTGGAGGCAAATATATTGTAATAAAAATATATTCTTCGTCACCTTTTCCACATCTGATTGCTATCAAGTAGTCAGTTGTAAGTAGATTATAATACTTCTCTTTACCACCATTGCCGCTCTTGGTTCAATTTCATGTTGAATAACTTGATAGCAACTAGGAAAGCCCATAACCTCATGCCTTTCCCCTTTCTTTACATACGGTTCATTTACTGATATTATATCATAGTCCATATTACTTGTAAACTCTCTAACAGCGTTAATTGAATTTCTAAAATTTAAATGAAGACACTTAAACAAAATACAATGAGCACTAGCCATAATCAGTTCTACTGGAAATTCTTCCCACTTCCGCGCTATAACACTTGCACGACCTATCTGTGGGACTGTGTTTCGTATCTACTTTTACAATATTTTTAGTATTTAAGAATTTGCAATTAACGCTAATTCCACCGTACATTCTCCATCATGCTCTTTCCAGCCACACCCTCTACATATTTTTTCATTTCGACAATATTTCGCAATATGACCAATACGGAAACAATTATAGCAAATTTTTGGCCTGATATATTCTCTCAAACCATACCTTCTCCATCCAATCTTTATTTCCTTTTCTTTCATTAATTTTTTAAAAGCTTGACCCTTTGACTCTATTACAATGTTCTGTCCTTCACTCACTTTAAATTTTGCAATTATTTGTACTTCACCTTCTAATAGCTCTTCATTCTGCTCAATCATTGTCTCCCTTAACTCATCTGTCCCAATGTCCTCCATAACTCCATATATTACTACTTATGGCCTTCTTCTTCTAGGCTTGTCTATTTTATAATTCTTCGCTAACTTATCAGTAGATTTAATTTCTTCCAAAATCTTGTCTAATTCTTCCTCATTCTTAGTGCCTATCAGCATCCCACCTTTTCCTATTTTCCTAAATGTATCGATTCCAACCTGAATCTTTGCAGGATTAATTTCCCTTTGTATATCCATTCTAGTAATCTCAGAATCATGCTCCTCTTTAGGTACTACCGTAATAACATGCACACCTCCCCCCTGCTTCGTTCTTGATCTAGATCTACTTCTTGTTCTTTCTTTTGCAGTAATTTCTGCATAAGTCCCTCCAATTTCATGTTGCCTTTTTTCGTATGCTCTAAACATTCCCCTGAGGTACTGTGTATGCCCATGTTGTTTTTTAAATATGTCAAAAATGGTACTGACATCTTCTAATATTTTATCTCTTTCTATTTTGGTTGCTTTCGATGTCAAATTTTTTTGCACTCTCTCATAGCATTCCTTCGCTACTTGTTCATTGTGCCTATACGCTTTGTCATATTCCTTTTTATCAGCTTCAACATTTAATCCTTGTATCACTACATCACCCTCCTTTTCTACCTTATTGGCAGTGGACCTAGTGACCCTTCTGCTTTCATCAGACTTAGACATTTTACTTAACTAAATGCAAATTGTTACAAATGTATACAAAGACAAAATAAATATTCTTATATGCACTGTGCAGATATCACATCAGCTATTATTACATAAACATAAAACTCAAGGCAAAATAATAATAATAATAAAGCCTACCTTGGATGTTAATACATTCACTAATAAACATAAATACACAATTATATCCAATCCTTCAACTCAAAGGAAAAAACAATACTTCATAAATCCAGCTGTTGTACAACGCACCCAGTAATCACCACTGTTTTCAGTTTACGGCTCATTCCAAATCACGTCCTTTGCTTGACCTCCACACATATCTGCTGTCGTACGGAAACAATCCAACTTGCCTGCCGATAAATGCTGGCCTGTCTGCCGCAGCCGTTCGCCAAGCTCCGCAGCCCGCTAGGCCTACTCCGTTCAATATTTCAATATTCAACTTTTCGAAGAAATACTTTAATTTTCTCAATAAAACATATACTGTAATAATTCTATCACCCTAACCAATGTAAATATCCACAAAAAATTGTTAATTGTATCACTTTTTCACAAAACAAACACTTCCGAGAGCCAGCGATATCCGACCTACTCGTACCTACTCGGAAGCTTTAAATCAATTTTCTTTGAGATATGAAAGAATATGTGAAAGACACGTTTAGCCCCCCTCCCCTCCATGGGGGCCAAATCTTGAAAAATCCCGAAATGCGTCTTTAGGTAATCATGTTCCTTACATTGTAAAGCAAGAATCTTATGGATATCTCTTTCCTTCTTTGAGATATGAAAGAATATGTGAAAAACATGTAAATACACGTTTAGCCCCCCCCCCTCCCCTTGGTGGCCGAATTTTCAAAAATCCTGAAATTAGTTTTTAGGCATTCGTGTTCCTTACACTGTAAAGCAAGAATCTTATGGATATATGCTTCCATCTTTGAGATATGAAGGAATATGCAAAAGACACGTTTAGCCCGCCTCCTCCTCTTGGGGGGTGAATTTTGAAAAATCGCTTCTTAAATGACGCCTTCAGTATAAAAGGAATAAGCTCCAAAAATTTGATATATGTATCTCCAATAGTTTTTTCCGGGCGTTGATAGGTGTATAGATGAATGAGTCAGGACTTCTTCCTTTATAATAGACTAACTGAAAACCCGCACTTCGCTACGGAGTACATTCAAATTAAATACAACGGTCAATGTATGCAATTAATGCCAAAAGAAATAAATTATATATATATATATATATATATATATATATATATATATATATATATATATATGTGTGTGTAATAAATACGACGATCAATGTATACAATTGATGTAAAGAAAACAAAAAAATATATTTATAAAAAAATCGTAAGAGATATTTTATAGACAAAATAATGTAGAAGAAAGTATTCAAATTAAATCTAATAGGATACACTAAAGAATATAGTACAGTTAATATAGTACAGTTTGAGGAACATATCTTTTACTGTATTTTAATATTATTTTGGATAATGCCCAATCGTCTGCCGCATTAGCAAGAGAAAAAATATTCCTTTATAATAGACTAACTGAAAACCTGCACTTCGCTACGGAGTACATTCAAATTAAATACAACGATCAATGTATGCAATTGATGTAAAAAAAAAACGAAAAAATATATTTATAGAAAAATTGTAACTGATATTTTTGTAGACAAAATAATGTAGAAGAAAATATTCAAATTAAATCTAATAGAACATTGTAAAGAGTATAGTGTAGTTAATATAGTACAGTTTGAGGAACATATCTTTTACTGTATTTTAATATTTTTTTGGATAATTTCCAATCGCCTGCCGCATTAGCAAGAAAAAAAATATTTTTTTTGTCCATTTCGTTGCTATGAACGTGACGATAAATTAATTTAAAGTTCCAGAAAAAGAAATCACGTGATCAGCATTTAATAAATTAAATTCTAAAATTTAATCTTTAAAAATTCACCAAAAATCAGAAAATGGAGGTAAAGATTCGAAAAAGATATCATTTTAAAGCAATTTTTTATGATCTTTCTCCTGATATAAATTTCATAACCCTCAAATTATTATTTTAAATGCAAACTTAAAAAAAGTTACTAAATGAGCTTAAAAATTTAATTTTAAAAAATCCAAGAAGAATTTTCAAAAATCTTTCTTAGTGCACACCTACACTATAAGAAGAATCGCCATGCAAAATTTCAGCCCTTTAAGTGTCCAGCGGTTTGGTCTGTGCGTTGTATGTCAGTGAGTCAGTGAGTCAATCATTCTACATGCAAAATTTATCTTACAAAGGATCTAGGCCAGAGGTGGGGAACGCGCGGCCTGCGTGATCTTCTTGTGCGGCCTTCATAAAAGCTAGCATTTGTATTAATTAATATTTAATTTTATAGATTACAACAATTTTCAAATCAATGGAATTAAATAAAGAACGACATAAATGTATGTACTCAGGCTTCGCGTTGCGAAGCTTGATCCAAATATTCAATTACTTTCAAGCAAGAAACAACTGCAAATATCCCACTAGCTTAAATTTTCCATCGGATTTTAAAATTATTTTAGGAATTGTTGCTATGTCAGTTATTTATAATTTAATACTATTATATTCTATTGTATTTCTTTACAATGTTAAAATTATTAAAAAATACTTCTACTTTATTATTTTTATTTGAAGTGGTATTTAAATATGTAGTTGTTTATTAAGATTTAAATATATATATATATATATATATATATATATATATATATATATATATGTGTGTGTGTGTGTGTGTGTGTGTGTGTGTGTGTTTGTTTACATAAATAAAAATACCAACAGTGAAATATAAAAAGTTACAGTGGTATCTATGAATCTAATAATTTTATAAAAAAAATAATAATTAATGATTAATGTTATAACAAGTTTTTACCCTTATGTGAATACAAAAATATTTTATATTGTAACTTTTTAAGTCAAATAATAAATAAATAAGGACTTAATTTTTTTTCTATAAATTGCACCAAATTGTTAAAACTATATCTAACTATAATAATTTCATAAAAGTCGCATTTATAGGTACATCAACCTATGCGGCCTGCTTTATTACTACCTAATTTACATGTGGCCTCTAATGGTAAAAAAGTTTCCCCACCTCTGATGTAGTCTATATCTGATTTTCATCTTTTTATACAATACACCCTGCTTTCTTTTCGTTAATAAATTCCTTTCACTTAATTTACTTTGCAAAATAATAAAGAATTTATATCTCGCTTTCATGCTTAAAATAGTAAACCGAACGTGTACTAAGTGACTAAGGCAGCCAAATATTTACAAGGTTTTGTTACAAGGATAGATATGCATGCATAAAATTTATGTACTATGCGCATCTACGCTCTCAAAATGTAGGATACCCAGGAATAGTCGGGATAAAAATTTTTAAAAATTGAATAAGGTGAGTGTTCCTCTTACTATTTTAAGACAGATAACTAATAATTACAAAATTCATACCTTTTACTCGCGCTGAAACAATTTCAATTAAGGTAAAGTTTATCTAAGATCATTTGAGAAACCTCAATAGAACGGATAATTAATTAGTTTGTAATACTGTTTATAATACTGAAATTTAATTTAATCCTTCGTTCAGTGCAGATAACTTTCATTGTACAATAATTCTATTTTAAGGAGGTTTTCGGAAAGAAAAAAAGGGGGGGGGGGCTACTTATCATCAGCTAAGATAATAAATAACACAAAAGCTGCGACCGATATAGATAAGGGGCATTTAAATCGTTGGTCCGAATGACTCACAACATATTTTTTTTTCTTTTTCTCGCCCGTGAATCGTTTTCATATCCGAGTGACATTTTCAACGAATAGCGAAAGTCTACACTTGATAAAAGGCCTTTTAAAATGATTTCTGTTAAACACGCCACCTCAAAAGAGAGTATTTTAGTTCCATACGAACAACTGTCACGCATTTTGAAAAAAAAAAAAAACTCTATTTGTGAAACTGCTAAGAAGGAGATTTATAATGCTGAAAATCGAAGAATATATGGAACGGCTTGGTATGTTTTTAAAAAATTTTAATACGGAGTTCAGTAGTAGGATTAGATGGAACTAATAACTGCCCACCATGCCGTTTTTTTGTTATGTAGAATACGATTATAGAATTTTCTGATATACTATATATTTATTTCGAAAGACGTTATCCGTTTTTAGATGGAAAATGACGGGAAATTATTTAAAAATTATAGTTGTTATTATATCAACATTGTGGTACATAAATTAATTCTATAGAGAAAGAATATGAATATTGCTTCATAGACTGGATATTCATGATATTTCGACCTTTACGCTCGAAATTTAAAAAAGTATATCAACGCTTTACGAAAATTAATTTCGTATTTGAGAGTATAAAAATACACACAGATTATTAACCCATGTTTAGCGGACGTCAAAATAAGCGATGAAGAATCTTTTGTATTAAATTTTGCCATGTAACATAAATAACGGAACAATCAATTTTTTTACAATGATATTATTTTGTACATATTTTTACAATATAATGAATTTGTATTTTTTCTGTGTCATTAATTTAATGCTGATTAAAGCGATATGCGTATGTAGGGAGATATCTTTTCTACGGGGTCTTGCTAATTCAAAGGGCATCTAAATCACATGGCATGCTGGACAAAGCTCGGTAAACTAGCGCATACACACAACTCACCCGCTGTGTACGTGAAGGTCGAATATATTGCTCCGATTTTTCAATAATTACTTTCTAATTGTTTCATTTAAGGTTTGCGAGACTAAAGAAGATGCAGAAATGTATTGCAAAGGAATAAAATCTATAAAAGTGTTGCATTTATGTGACACAGATAAGTTTATTTTAAATCAACGCAGTTTTACAGGTGTTCCCAAATAAATATTTTTAGATGCGACTTTCCCTTTTCTCATTCCTTCAAGTTATAAATTATACCAGATTTCATATGAAAATATAAAGCAAAATTAGAGTAGGTTGTCTAAAGTGAAAAATATATTAGCTGTACCGTAACTTTCATTAAACGATACATAAATCAGTTCAGGAAAGGCAAAGTTAAGTTCTTTCTTGGAAGAACACTTTTAATTCCTTTTATTGATAATAACTATTGCTCACTTAATTTCAGTTTTTTTAGTTGTTCCAGTTTAACGGAAGTCGAATAACATTGTCATATATAAGAGTTTAAATAAATAATTCAAATAAATGCATTAGAATCAGCTGAGTACATCAAAGGATTTGCTGATATATTTCATGATCCATTTGAAATTCACATTTTGTTTTTATGAACTGTAAGCGAATTGAAAATACAAACATTTGAAGTATCTGTTGAAAGCAATAAGTAGCTGCCAACTACACTGCAGACCATTAAAAATGCAACACGATGAAAGAGGGAGATACAAACGTCAAATTCGCATGAAAGGTAAAAGATGCTGGAATAAGCAAATGATTAACATTTAAGCGCAATCGAACGACGCAGGGGGGGGGGGGGACAAACAGCATCTCAAACTCTGTATTAAAGGAAAATTTAATACAGAGAAAATTCTGCAGAAAATTTAATACAGAGCAGCGGGTTTCTCATTCGGAAATCGCATTTGAATGTTGGTTGTTCGTGAGAACATCGTGTTATGCCTCGTATAAGAAGAAACGGCTGCCAGCACGTGTCGGAATCTGATAGCGGCAGGATCGGGGCCTATCAAGAGTGCGGTTTATCGTTCCGCGATATTGTTACTCGCACTGGTTCAGGACAGTCAAACTGAACACCATGAACGATCCCAACGGCCTCCGCCACTAACGCCCGAGAGGACAGACATGTTGTCAGGTCGCACAGCCACATCACGGAACTTGAGTCAGGAAATGGGCTAGTATACAGCACAAGTATTCGCATGAACAATGCGACGACGTCTGGAGCAGCACGGACTGTCTGCACGGCAACCAATATTGCGGCTTCCCTTGACAATGCAGCATAGAGATGCGCGGCAACAATGGTACGCCCAATGACAAAACTGGATACAGGAGTGGCACCCCGTCGTCTTTTCAGACGAGTACCGGTTCTGCGTGCAGCATTATGATGGACGTATCCGTGTCTGGAGGCACCGAGGAAAACGTACGTGTCCTGCTTGCATTCGATATCGTCATACAGGTCCTGCACCTGGTGTGATGGTATGGGCAGCCATTGAGTACACGATACGAACACCTTTTGTTCGCGTCGTCGGTAATCTGAATAGGCAGTGTTACATTTCTCAGATCTTAATACTGGTGGCAGTGCCCTATCTTCGAGGCCTCAGAGACGTCATTTTTCAACAAGATAACGCAAGACCGCATGTTGCCCGTCGTGTCCTGACCTACCTCGTCACAGAGGGTGTTCGACTGTTGCCCTGGCCACCAAGTTCTCCAGATCTCACACCCATTGAAAACATCTGGTCATGGATTGCTGAGAGACTGGGCTGTCACCGCTCTCCAGACACTACGTTTGATGAAGCGTGGCATAGACTTGAAGCAGTGTGGAATGATTTGCCCGTATCTATCATCCAAGCCCAGTTCGACTCGATGCCTAATCGGGTTAGAGCCGTTTTAGCTGCCAGAAGCAGCAGCTATGTTTATTAATCTCGGACCCTGTATACACCCAAATTAGCTACAAATTTAATCATGGTTTCTTCCTAGTACGCTGTATACGTACAATAAGTAAAGTTTTGTTATTTGCTTTCCTTCCTGGTATTGCAATTTTATGGCCAGCATTGTAAATTCCTCCTTATACAGCAAGCTAGGAAATTATACGGCAACTGTAAGCAGGATTCGTTCACTTATTTTCCCGTTCAGGAGTTGATTAAGGCCTTGCGGCTTGTTCACACTGAATCGGGAGCGTTACGTAGCGTCAGCGTTAAAAATCTGAACCAATCACAGAGCTTAATTCATTGACCATGTGGTTCGTCAAACTAATCATAGGTCATGTTAACAATCTCAGAGCCAACGTAGTAACGTAACGCAATGCTTCGAATGCGATGTGAACAGGCCTTTGTTCACAATGCATCTGTCAGCGTTAGCGTTAACTAGCATCGAAATATTTTTAGCCAATCTCAGATCTTCTATGATTGGTTAAAAAGGAGGTCTATGATTGGTTAAAAAAATGTGATGCGTAAGGTTAACGCTGACGGCTGTAATGTGAACAACCCCTTGTTCTTCCGTTCCTCATACATATGGATGCAGCAGATCGTTATATCTACTGCATATCTATGTGATCGGTATGTTTTTACGAGCGATTCAAGAAGTGGCGATTGCTCAGCTCGATCATCCCGTAGCCGTATACTGTTATAGACCAAGCACTCAAACCCAGCTCTTTTTCTGGAGGTTCCTTGTGTATGAAGTGAAATTACTGTAAACGAATCAATAAATCGCTAGTGAATCTAACGCTTGAATACCTGCTCATACCTCATTCTAAGATTCCCAAATTCTGTCATTTTTTATCAGCATTTCATATGCATTGCTCTTCGTAAATTTCTGCTTACCTTTAGCTTTCCCTTTTTATACCACTTCATCGATATTACGTCAGCGATGTCTGTAAGATATCTGTAAAAATTTGTATAAAGTAGCCTGGTGGTCACACTAGTTAGACCCTTTTGCGTATATGCACGTATTAGGGCCTGTTCACATAGGAGTCCGTTGCGTTGCGTTAAGGAAAAGATGACGTTGAGACGAAAATAAACCAATCACATGCCTCCAAACGATTAGCAATGAAATTTTTAACGCCTATGATTGGTTTATTTTCGTCTCAACGTCATCTTTTCCTTAACGCAACGCAACAGACTCCTATGTGAACAGGCCCTTAGACTATAAAATAACTGGTAATTTTCCATCCAGTAGCAACTATTGCAATAAAGTCAAGCATAATCATATAATATTGTTAAGGTGATTGATGTTTAAGAGTTCTGTCTGAACTGAATACTGTTTTGCATAATGCGGTATACTTAAGTATTTCATGCTTCTGATTTAGGTTAACACAGTTAATCACATGTTCCTATGGTCCTATGGATTTAGGTAACACTATTTCAGTAACGGGTAATAGGGTAATAGTAACTTTAACTGAAAAGTATTGCCTCGTGAAAAGTAAAATCACAATTTTCGTGATGTACTTAAAAGTTGCTCCGCCTTCAAAAAATATCAGAAAACCATTAAAACTTTTGTCTGTCGAACAGACAAAAGTGTCGTTAAAAAGGAAAATTATTGATTATACCATCATCTCATGATTCATTGATGTTTTGTCATATCGGTGAGCTGCCAATCACCTGTAGGACCGTTACATTTTCTGGTCCGTTGAGATCGTGAGTCACGCTATCTAAGATTTACCTGAAAGTATAAAAAGAGAGCATTTTAATACTTGAGAAAAAAAGGGACTCTCTTCTCTGAGTAACGATGGCAAAATCAGGTATGGAATACGAATGGGTTTATATGAGTTTTGGGTTTTGTCAAGTCTTTTGATGATTTTATTGACATTTTGCAAATAGTTAATATATGTATGCCATATACATATGTACATTATTTTCAAAATGAAGTGTCTTATATGAAGTGTATGTGTATATCAAGTCTTTTATTTCAATTCTTTCAAATTAATCTGATTTTTTCAAGAATCCATAGAGAGTAGATATCTATTGCATTAGCATATATGTGTTATAGATGTAAAGTTTACATTTAAAATAAGAAAGATGTAAATTTCAAAGTAAAATTAACAGTGTACATAAATCATTTTAAGTTATTGTTTTTATGGCTTGTTGCAATGATTGGCATATCATACGATTAACATAAACATAATACACAATAAATATTTTAAAATAACATCAGTTAGAGGCATATTAAGTGCTGCAAAGTAAGTGAAACTACAAGAAAATTTTTTTTAGTTTTTCTTATCCAGCCATAGTTAAGATATACCTGTAATGTACCAACAAATAATGTTCCAACCAAATTAAACATACTCTAATGCATTACTATGATAGTTGATGTCATTAAACGATGGAAAAGCGATGGTTTCCAGGTTGGTAAGAAAAATTCTTGGTCGCAAAAATTTAGTTAGCAGCTTAGAAAATCCTGAGTGATAGGTGTTCGAAAAGCTCTAGCTGGTGAACTAGGACTTGTGATACATCTATAACTACCATACCAATCCATACAGAATTGGGTAGTGTCACTGTGTTAATCATTACTGTAAAGCAACCACGTACAATCTGAACTCAGCATCTATAAATGAGGAATTACTGTTTATTAGGTGTTTTTAACTTAGATACTGTAATTTAGATAGTTGGTGAAAAGTGATTTGTCATACAGATCGCGCTACTCACACTTTATCAGTACTATGGACATGTTTGAGTTGTCCATCGTACTAAATGTGATGTCTATGTTCGAGTAAGAAGACGTAAAATGATTCCTTTATATCTAGTTTGTTTCACTTCTGTATTAGGAGGCCATTTTGTAGGAATGAGGAATTGTTTCATTTATTTTAGATTCAAACCATTGCACATAGAGGTATTTTCCCAATCTAGCTGGCCAAAAGTCAGTTTTTCAAAACCCAAAAGAGGCGGGGAAAACGTAGCTAATAGTGAAAGAGAATAGAGGGGGAATCTACTTACGGCCATACTTGCTCCCCAGTTTGATTCAATTACAGCAAGACCAGTTTAAACTTGATACTAAATTGATTATCTCCAATCTCCAATGTTAACTTAGTGTTATTTTTCTGTGTTACAAACAATTACTGATACTAAATAATTATGGATTGTGAAAAGCCATGTATGTACGTTTGTATTTAGCATGAATTTGTTTACATTTGATGATTTGAAATATAAAATAAGGTGGTATGCTGTAAATTTGTGTAAATTTATTTTGGTAATTTCACTATTTGATAAGGAATTTGTTATATTTCCTGAAGAGTCCCGATGATTTGTTCTGCCTTACTTGAAAGTTCAAGTGATGTAGTAAATAACTTTGAAAAGTGTAGCTGCTAATAACCGCTAATTTTGAAGCTATTTCTGTCTGATGCAAATCTACGAATATAAAATCATAAATGATAATCTTTTCAAAAAATCCTGAAATATAAACTTAAACTGTTTTTATTATAAAGTATACTTATAAACTATATTTATATTCCAAATCTCCAATTTATGAAAAGATTTACACTGTGATATTACAAATTTTAGTTTTTGAGCCAATTTATATCACACTAGCTGTACCCGTCCCGGCGTTGCTCGGGTAATGCAATTACCAATTTTTTAGTAGCCTTAACCCTTTATTAATGGGCGTCGCTGTCATCCTTTTCCTCACCACGATACATTATTTTACCATATAAATTTAATCCCTTCTGGCACATTTTGGCAAAATTTTTGACATAGGATTACTAATCGAATATCACTGTAATAGTAATCGATTTCCTTGAAAGCGAATATATCACATCCTCCACATGCTGAAATTCTTTGAAATCTTCATAGATTTTTTCCACAAATACACCACAAATTATATGATATTAACTAAGTGCTGGCAAAAAAAATTACGGCATTACTAAATGTGATTTTTTAATCGATTATCACTGCAATAGTAATCGATTTCCTTTAACCACCCAATCTATATATATAAAACAGTTCCGTAACTGACTCATTCATTCATTCATTCATTCACTGACTGACTGACATACAACGCACAGACTAAACCGCTGGACTTTAGGTCCAGCGGTTTGGTCTGAAAGGGCTGAAATTTTGCATGGCGATTCTTCTAATAGTGTAGGGGTGCACTAAGAAAGATTTTTCAAAAATTCTTCTTAGCTTTTTTTAAATTAAATTTTTAAGCTGTTTTTTAAACTTTTTTTACGTTTTCATTTAAAATAATACATTGAGGGTTATAAAATTTATATCACGAGAAAGATCATAAAAATTCCTTCAAAATGAAAATTTTTTGGAATTTTTACCTCCATTTCCTGATTTTTGGTGAATTTTTAAAGATTAATTTTTAGAATTTAATTTATTAAATGCTGATCACGTGATTTCTTTTTCTGGTACTTTCAATAAATTTATCGTCACGTGCAAAAAAAATAGACAAAAAAATATTTTTTTCTTGCTAATGCGGCAGACGATTAGACTTTATTTTGTCTATAAAAATATCCCTTACGATTTTTTTATAAATATGTTTTTTTTTTACATCAATATTATACATTGATCGTCGTATTTATTATAAATATATATATATATATTTTTTTTTTAATTAATTGCATACATTGACCGTTGTATTTAATTTCAATGTACTCCGTAGCGAAGCGCGGGTTTTCAGCTAGTCATTCATAGAAGACAAACTGGTTTTTCTCCTATTTCACCCGCTGTACCTTCGTCCGGAAATGAAGAACGAAATCTCCAAAATGAGATTTCTCGCAAGAGTTTCCGAATCATAAAATAAATTATTAAAAAAAAACTACACTTTGTAAATTAATTTTGGTTCTGGCTTTCGAAACTGTGATGTCTAGGGTCTCTGAGATAAAAATTTCGTAAAAATGTAACGACATTTACGTATTGATTCGACAATTTGGAAAAAAGGGTCACGGACAAAATCGCGTTTTTTTCCGAAAAACGGATGCGTACAGGCGATCGAAAAAAAATCACAATTAATCGATAAATTAAGACAGACAATTTTAATTGTGATTTCCGTATAGTGTCATCTTTCCCGTATAGGCTCGTCCGAAAAAAAAATTTCTTGGACGGATACGTTAGGATTTACGGAGCTTTTACTCGTCCGGGAGCTCCAAATCGCGACTAAATATTTAATTACGGAAAATCTAATTAAAAAATCGAAAAAAGGGCTTCGAGGTGCATAATGAGACCTCGGGAGGCATCTTCGTGTCGAATCTCAAGACTGTCCGACCTACCGTCTTTGCGCTGCGCCGCGAGCAGACAAAAACTCGGTCACACACACACAGACTTTGCCTTTTATATATAAAGATAAACTACATTTTTTTGCAAATAAAATACAACTGCAACCACAGAATTAACTGCTAACGATTTTTTACAGTTAATGCTAATCTTAAGTGTTAAAAGGCTTTACACGAATCCTGTTTATTTAGAAAATTTATTTCCAAAGAAAAACTACTTTAAAAAGTGTAATGATGTGATAAATTAAAATAATAGGAGCTTTACACCAAGTATTGGACAGCAAATATTTTTGGCCAGCTACATCCGACAAATATCCAACTGTACGTTGGTTGTTGGGCCTAGAACTAAAGTGTCCATAGAGACACTGCGCACCATTATACCTTTTCAACATTATTACAGTAATTGTGAAACGATCATTGACATTATAAGCATAAGCATTGAACAAATCTTACACAACACAGTTTGTTCATGAGTGGTATTTCATAATGAGATTGAGATGTCAAACCGGACTTCTAAGCCCGTCTGCACACGGAGCAACTCAAAAGAAACTGATATCTGACTCCAGTCACAAACCAGACCGTGATGAGTCGTAACCTATGTAATTGAATGGAGCCACGCACACGGCGCAACTGGTTGCAAACTCGTCGGACGAGTTTGTTACCAGTTGCGCCGTGTGCGTGGCTCCATTCAATTACATAGGTTACGACTCATCACGGTCTGGTTTGTGACTGGAGTCAGATATCAGTTTCTTTTGAGTTGCTCCGTGTGCAGACGTCCTAAGAATCTGTATCTGAATCCTGTTTTAATACCTGTGGGGATAAATTTGAGAGGCGGCTACGGTTTCAAATGGAAATAAATGATAGTGAGTAAGAAATTCTTAAAAATAAATAAACTAGGGTTCATATGGGTTCTGAACTCCTGCTTTTATTTCGGTTTTCATATTTTTTTAACCTGCAAGTGCTGTTCGACTCTCTGACGTCCGTCTGTATTCTTATTCCCTACATTAAGGCTGCTTTGCACTAACCCAACTGAATTCGCCCACCTCAGTGTTAACCTATGGAGAAAATGTGTTTAAGGATTGCCTACTTGGATTGAAAGATTTTTTTAAAAATTGTATTCCGTAACAGAGAAAGAAATTTTAACGTTCGGGGCATTTTTCGTTTTTTAAAATAATTGTAAATATTTTTTATTTTAAATTATTCGGGAGAGGGGGGAGAATTTGGTATAGTGTGTTTTAAACGCTCCTAAATTCCTGTTGTGAAACAGAAGAACTTTACAGGACACTAATGGCCCTAGATGGCGTTAGGTGTCCTATAATAGAACCGCTTGTTTACATCCCTTTTTTGATATTTTGTATATTTTGCTTGCTGTGCGAAAATGAGGTCACAGCTCTTTTTGCAGAGAATCTGTTACTACGCAGAAAGCGCTCTGTAAGTTTCGCTATGTACGGCGCGTCAATTTTTATGTTTTTATAAAGGATATATTAAGATGATGTATCTTCTTTTATTTGAGTTAGTTTAATGTGTCGTTGCCGTTTAAAGTACTGCTGAACTACCCAGGTAAGTCTGAAAATGATTTCGTTTTCCAGTATGGGTTGATTCTTTGTTTTGAGCAGTAAAGAGTGTGTCATTTTTGGTTTCTTTGTTTGCCTGCATATATCAGGTCGATATAGACATTTAGTATATTAAAGTTTTATCTCTAAGTGTTGGGGAAATATTTTATAGTTACCTTTTCCTAACATTTAAGTGGCGTCCGCGACAGGATTCTTTCGGTTTTAACTGCTCAAATTAATATTTGAATTATCTTATCAAGTTTAGAGTTAGTTTTCGATAATGGAAACTTTAATACTTAAACGGAAGGCTCTGCGCTCTTCTTTTACAAAGACAGTCAATGTTTTGAAATCAGAATTTGTTAAAGAGGACATTGACTTAGGTTTAATAAAAGATAAGTTTACTAAATTGCAGAATTTGCATGTAGAATTAAAAGAACTAGACGACCAAATTCTTGACTTGATGATAGAGGGGAAGGCTGCGGAAAAGGAAGTCTCAACTGAAATTGAAACCCGCGAATTATATTCAGATGGTTTTATCACTCTGACCCGTCAAGTAAATGAGAAATTAGAAATTCCTGAGGAAACGGGTTTCGAGACTAGGTCACAGGATGGTTCTAACATATCGTGTCATAAAATTAAAGCATATAAACTTCCGAAAATTGAACTTAAGAAGTTTGACGGTGAATTGCTTAATTGGCTTCCCTTTTGGTCCCAGTTTGAAAAGATCCACAATGATCCTGATTTGCATGACAGTGACAAATTTTCTTATTTGGTTCAGAGTATGAAGTCGGGATCGCGGGCTAAAGAGTTCATTGAAAGTTATCCGGTGACTTCAGAAAATTATGATAAGGCTGTTACTGCTCTTAAAGAGCGTTTCGGGAAAAGTGAGTTATTAATTGAAGTTTATGTAAGGGAATTAATTAAATTAATTATTTCTAATGTGAAGGCAGATAGCAAAGATAAATTGCCCCTTGATAAACTTTATGATAAAATTGAAGCTCAGTTGAGGGCTTTAGAATCTTTAGGTTTGAAATCAATAGATAACACATCGTGGCTGTATCCGATGGTGGAATCGAGCCTTACGGAAGAAGTTTTAAAGGCATGGCAGAGGAGTTCGCTCTTTAACCAGCCTGAAAGAACCGACGTTTCTCGCCTCACAAATTTGATGAAATTTTTAAAAGCTGAAGTGGAGGGTGAGGAAAGATTAAAACTGGCACGTAGTGGGTTTGACAGTGTTAATCATAAAGAGGAACATCATGATAGAGCAAGGGGTGAAATTAAGGGTAAGTTTAAATTTAAGAAACCAAATATTCCTACTGCCTCAGGTTTCCTTACAACTAAAGATCGTTGTTGTATATTTTGCAGTAAAGCACATGATAGTAAAAATTGTTACGATTCACGTTTTATGACTCTTGATGAAAAGATTTCTAAAATTAAAGAGAAAAGGTGTTGTTTAAAATGTTTAGAACCCAACCATCTCGCAAGAGTCTGTAAACAATTTGTTCGTTGCTATGCTTGTGGTAAAGCGCATTTAATTTCTCTTTGTCCGGAAATGCATACTAGAGGTGAATTTTCAACAGAGAAGCCAGTAATAGAAAACATACAAACGGCTACTGCCAGACAAATGTGTACCACGGAAGTTGCGTTAATGACGTTGCAGGTAACAGTCGCGGGAGTCAATAAGACAAGAAACGTTAGAGTACTCTTAGATTGTGGGTCCCAGAAATCTTATATTTTGGGGTCATTGGCAGTGGAGTTAGGTTTACCAATAGTATCTAAGGAAACAGTAGCTCATACTTTATTTGGGGGTGCTAGAACCGACCCAAAACTGCACAATAAATATCGAGTAAAGTTGTGTTCCTCGAGTCAGCAGAAATATCCAGATTTAGAGTTTGACTTTTTAGATCAGGATGTAATTTGTGGGGATATACCGCGTGTATCGAGAGGTCCAATATTAAAAGAGTTAAAGCGTAACGAAATTTGGTTGTCTGATGTAGGATCAGATTGTCCTAAAATCGAGATGCTCATTGGCAGTGATATTTATGGAAAAATTCTCACGGGACTTGTAAAGCAATTAAATGGAGGATTGACTGCGGTTTGTACAAAATTAGGTTGGGTCGTTTGTGGTGCATATGATGATTTTTCTACTTCTAAAGAACAAAGTGCATCATTGTTGTGTAGTTTAGCAGTCCGGGACTTTAAAATTTCCGATCTATGGAATTTAGAGACGATCGGAATATTAGATGCTCAGCAGAACTTAACGAAAACTGCCGAGGAAGAAATTGCCCGCGAACAATTTTTGAATTCCCTCACAAGAAACGAAGAAGGTCGCTATTGTGTGGGTTTACCTTGGTTAGGGTATAATGTAGAGTTGCCATCAAATCGCCATGTTGCTGAAAAAAGATTGTTCAGTGTAACACGAAGACTTAAGTCTCTGAACAAATATGAGGATTACGATAAGGTTTTTAAAGAATGGATGGATGAGGGTGTAATTGAAGTAGTGCCAGAGGCTGAACTTAATTCTAAGGGTCACTACCTTCCACATCATCCCGTGTTCAAAGCAGATAGTAGCACGACTAAAATAAGACCTGTTTTTGATGCGTCGTGTAAGGTTAACAGATCACCCTCCCTTAATGATTGTTTATTTAAAGGACCAAACTTGATTGAAGAAATCCCTTCAATTTTACTGAGGTTTAGAGAAAAATGCATTGGGGTGACCTCTGATATTAGGCGTGCATTTTTACAGATAGAGTTGAGAAAAGAAGATAGGGATTTTTTGAGATTTTTATGGTGGGAGAAAGAGGGTGTCTTTAAGGTATTTCGCCATACCAGGGTAGTTTTTGGAGTGACATCCAGCCCGTTCTTATTGGGGGGAGTTATTGCGTTTCATTTGTCACAAGTACCAACAGAACAAAAGTTTATCACCCAGAAATTAGATAGGTCTTTTTATGTCGATAATTGTGTAACTTCGGTAGATAACGAGAAAGAGCTCGTGGATTTTATAAAATGTTCTACTGAAATTCTAGCCGAAGCAAAAATGGATTTGCGTATGTGGATCTTTGGTCCAGTAGAGAAGGATGTTGGTTTCATACCGATAGATTTGAATACAGAATCCCCATTAAAGGATCCCGTGCCAGTGTTAGGGGTTATTTGGGACAGAGAAGAAGATAACCTTTCTATTGACATTAAAACTGCATCACTTCCAAAAAAATTGTCTAAAAGAGAAGTCCTGTCTGTAACACAGACCATTTTTGACCCGCTAGGTTTTTTAACACCTGTTTTATTGCCAGCAAAGCTATTACTCCAGGAAATTTGGGCGATAAAAGCGGACTGGGATACTTCGTTACCAGAGAATAGGAAAACAAAATTTTTAAAGTGGCATAGTAATTTGAAAATTCTATCTAACTTGAAAATACCGCGGCGAATAGGGTTCGGTGATAAAAGTTCTTGGTCATTACATGTGTTTTGTGATGCCAGCCAACAGGCCTATGCCACAGTAATTTTTCTGAGGTGTGAACACAACAGAGAAATATTCGTTAATTTTGTAGCGGCTAAATCTAGAGTCGCACCCCTAAAGAGAATTACCATTCCTCGCCTAGAACTTCTGGCGTGTGTCTTGGGTGTGCGCCTTTCCAAATATGTGACGGAAGCGCTTTCACTAAATGACATTCCGAAACATTTTTGGACCGATTCCACCACAGCCTTATCTTGGATCAAAAGAAATGATATATGGGGGACGTTTGTGGGCAACCGAGTTAGGGAAATTTGTTCTGTCACAAATGTAAATCATTGGTCATATGTCCCGGGTCAATCAAACCCGGCTGACTTGCCTTCCCGAGGTTGTTCCCCTCTTCAGTTTTCTGAGCTTGGTTGGTGGAAAGGACCTATTTGGCTAAAAGAGCCTAGAGATAATTGGCCAAAACTAGATGTTAAACCCGATGAGACTTTAGTTTTTTCTGAGTGTAGGAAAGGAATAAATTTAAATGTAAATATAAATGTATCAGTAATTCCTGAAGAAACTAAATGGTTTGAGAGATTCTCCAAATTTTCAAAAATGGTAAGAGTTTTAAGTTGGGTAAAAAGATTCATCAAAAATTGCCAAAGGGAAATGGTGAATAAAGAACCTTCCCTGTCAGCTTTCGAGGTGCAGGAAGCTAAAAACACACTTCTTTTGCTGCTTCAGATGGAGAGTTTTCCTGAGGCTGGAGACGTAATCCATGGCATTTTAACGCAGAGAGATCAGAGTGGCCTAAGGAGAGTAAAGACAAAAATTGTCGAACGGGACGATAATTATGCTTTTAGATACCCTATTTTGCTACCTTCTAAGCATCATATTGTTGAATGTTTGATAAGAGAATATCATTTAAGAAATTCCCATGCTGGAATACAAACTCTTACTGTTATAATCCGAGAGGAATTTTGGATAATTGCCGCCAGACGCACAATAAGATCAGTTGTCAAGAAATGTGTACGATGTAAGAGATTTTCAGCAAAACATATGACAACAGTACCCATTCATTTGCCATTAGACAGAATTCGAGACGCATCTACATTTGAAATTACCGGTATCGATTTATGCGGCCCTCTGATTCTCCGATCTAAATCAAAAGCCTGGGTAGTTTTATTTACATGCGCCGTTTACAGGTGCGTGCATCTGGAACTTGTGACGTCCATAAGTACAGAATGTTTTATCCAAGCTTTGCGTAGATTCATAGCGCGAAGAGGCCGACCGTCTGTCATTTATTCAGATAATGGCACGAACTTTATCGGAACTTCGACGGTACTGAGAAAAGTTGATTGGGAAAAGGTAGTTTCTCAAGAAACGTTAAACCCAATCAAATGGAAATTCATTCCTCCAACTGCTGCGTGGTGGGGCGGATGGTGGGAGCGATTAATTCGTTCCACCAAGAATCTGATCGTGAGAGTCTTGGGACAAGCGTCAGTAAATTATGAGGAGTTGCTCACTATTATTTGTGATGTTGAAGCAGTAATAAACTGTCGACCCCTCACTTATATTTCCAATGACTCTGAAGACCTTCTGCCGTTGACACCATCAATGTTTCTACAGGACATTAAAGAATCCGGTACAGCTGACTTAGATTTTATAGACAAAAGCAAACTCCTAGTTCGACAGCGTTTTTGTCAAGAACTTCGGGAACAGTTCCGCAGTCGGTTTCGCAAGGAGTATCTTGGACAGCTAGTGCAGAAACATGGACAGAAGGACTGTGAGATAAACGTTGGAGACATAGTGTTAATAGGTTCGGAGAACCTTAAAAGGATTCACTGGCCAGTCGCTCGAGTTCAAGAACTTTGTACCGGCAGAGATGGCCGCACCAGAGTGGTCAAAGTCAAGACCAAAAATAGTATACTGATTCGCCCTGTACGCAAACTATACCCACTGGAAGTGTGCTCGTGTACCAAGGACTCCATAATTTGATTTTTGATTTATTCCTCTACAAATCAAAAAGGTGGGAGTGTTGTGAAACAGAAGAACTTTACAGGACACTAATGGCCCTAGATGGCGTTAGGTGTCCTATAATAGAACCGCTTGTTTACATCCCTTTTTTGATATTTTGTATATTTTGCTTGCTGTGCGAAAATGAGGTCACAGCTCTTTTTGCAGAGAATCTGTTACTACGCAGAAAGCGCTCTGTAAGTTTCGCTATGTACGGCGCGTCAATTTTTATGTTTTTATAAAGGATATATTAAGATGATGTATCTTCTTTTATTTGAGTTAGTTTAATGTGTCGTTGCCGTTTAAAGTACTGCTGAACTACCCAGGTAAGTCTGAAAATGATTTCGTTTTCCAGTATGGGTTGATTCTTTGTTTTGAGCAGTAAAGAGTGTGTCATTTTTGGTTTCTTTGTTTGCCTGCATATATCAGGTCGATATAGACATTTAGTATATTAAAGTTTTATCTCTAAGTGTTGGGGAAATATTTTATAGTTACCTTTTCCTAACAATTCCTTTGGTGGACGAAATTTATAAAAATGAATCCTGTTGCAAGGTGCAGAAAAGTTCAGACTACCTGAAAATGCCATTATTATTATTGGATTATCATCATTTATGTAGCTGTGAATAGTAGACACATTTTCTCCGTAAGTTATAATTGAGGGGAGCGAATCCAGTAGGGTTAGTACACAGCAGCCTTAAGGAATCACGCGATCTCGATTTTCCTATTTGGTTGGGAGCATTCCTGATTTAGGTCAGAATTATAAATTTAACAGATTTTCGTCGTTGTCAAGTTGAAGCCCAAAATGTCAAAGTTTTGGGGATTGCAAAGCTTTTCTCTTCGTACTGGAATGGCGGACCTAAAGCTCCCCGGGCTGATGAAACACAATTATTAGTTAGAGACTATGCGGTTTTTATGTGAATTTCAAGAAACTGTGGGTATTTGTATAAATGTTTGTCATTTTTATATTTTCAAGATGCTACTTTTTACTATGATACTTTATTAGCGCTTGAATTGGTGATACTGTGTGAATGAGTCGTTAAATTATTTTTTTTTTAAAAATGGGCGTATAGTTTAATACAAAAACTTTTTTAAATGGGGAAAACTAAAAGGCGCTTTCATGCTATTTTAATAATTTGGCGTAATTTCTATTGGAATATTAAATTATTTTCCTGATAAATTAAATTTCATCCAAGACAGGAAGTCTAGAAATAAAGAAATATCAACTTATGAATTAAATATTTCCATCTATCTTAATTTCAGATATGTAATATGTCCCTAGAAATAGCTAATTTTATTTGAACGATATATAAATTTTGACTAGTTGAATACCGTTGCGGTGTGATAGAAAACTATGGTATTGAAAATGTTACTTAATTTTTGTTACAATTCCTTGAACTTTTCCGAGAAAAAATATTACGTTGAGAAATTGCCCTAATGCGTCATACAGAACTGATGTATGTTTTTTTCTTATCTGGAATCTTGCAGAAGTTCTAAAATCTGAGAGATTTATGGTTACCGGAAACTCACTTTCATAGTCTAGCAGGAACCACAATGCTGCGATTATGTACTCAAGTTTATTGCTGAAAAAATATTTGCTAAAATAAGGTCCGCGTACGCACGCACCCACGCTCGCTTGAAACAATTTCGGTTAGGAAATCGTAATTATAGAAAAAAAAATCTATTAATATTCTTACACCGTCATGTTTCAGCAGCTGAACAAACTCTTATTCATCAACTCTTAAAAACATCAAAATTTTTGTTGAGTGAAAGCTTCAAGTTTATAGGGATGAACACATAGCACAATCTTCAATAAAAATTAATTGGCAACTAATATCAAACTTATAATTATATATATTTCAGGGCTTGAGGTTGCCTTGTGGTAACGTGCTGGCTTTCGGTGCTGAGGGTGCTCGGATCGAATCCCGGCGCGCGCCATTAAAATACCTCCGTGTCTAGGCCGGATATGGAAACGCTAAATCAGTAGACCGGAAAGTCCTCTATGAAGGTCAGAGAGGGTGGGAGCGAGAACGATCCCTCCAGATGTCGCCCCTGTGGGTGCTCGGTCAAAATTGAGGTGGCAACTAGCTAAGACTGACTCCGACCCTTGTGGTGCTATTCAAACCGGAGTCTCACACTCAGCCTATAGCCTATATGGACCTACATTCGAACTACGTTCCAGCCGGGGGCATAAGAAAAAAACGACAACAAATATAGTTCATCGTCATTCCGGGGAGCATTAGGTGCGATAGTCTGTGTGGCATTGGGAAATGACCATAGCGACAATCGCACCTAATGCTCATCGACCCGATGATGAACTGTATTAATTAGTTTGAAACTAGTTGTCATCCATAATTTTTATTGGGGATTTTAAGAAGCTGTGTTTACCTGTTTTGCTTAATCCACAATCTTCAAGTAACTAATAAGTTTGACTGGTTTAACTGAATTATGAGAACGATTAAACTTTTGATACAATATTAACCATTTAAGCTTCGTGTTCTGGGTTTCATTTTTCGGGGCTGGTTAAATATGTGAAGCAGCTGGTACACTGATGACAAATGGTGCCAGAATCAATCAATGGTAAAGTCCTGCAAGGTAAATTATCCCAGGCTTGGTAAGACTGAGTAAGAGGAGGAATATTTCCCGGGAACGTACGCTTCAGGCGCCCGGACTGGGGACCCATCCAAGCAAGGTGCAAGACCAAGGAGCCTTATAATAATCCTCTTCCATGGACCGTGGGATCCAGATGCCCGTATACTTTATTTTAACTACGGGAGAGGAAGATATGTCTGACACAAATGACTCAATCCTTGTGGACCTAAAGGTTTGGATCCTAATCCAGACAAGAGGTTTTATTAACAGAATGATTAAAAGTTGACAGAATGTTAAAAAAGTCGGATCTAATGTTATTCTGAAAACTAAAGTGCTTGTTACAGAGCTTTAACAACATACTATCTATCTATATATATAAAACAGTTCCGTAACTGACTCATTCATTCATTCATTCATTCACTGACTGACTGACATACAACGCACAGACCAAACCGCTGGACCTAAAGGGCTGAAATTTTGCATGGCGATTCTTCTAATAGTGTAGGGGTGCACTAAGAAAGATTTTTCAAAAATTCTTCTTAAATTTTTTAAAATTAAATTTTTAAGCTGTTTATTACACTTTTTTTACGTTTGCATTTAAAATAATACATTGAGGGTTATAAAATTTATATCACGAGAAAGATCATAAAAATTCCTTCAAAATGAAAATTTTTTGGAATTTTTACCTCTATTTCCTGATTTTTGGTGAATTTTTAAACATTAATTTTTAGAATTTAATTTATTAAATGCTGATCACGTGATTTCTTTTTCTGGTACTTTCAATAAATTTTTCGTCACGTGCAAAAAAAATAGACAAAAAAATATTTTTTTCTTGCTAATGCGGCAGACGATTAGACTTTATTTTGTCTACAAAAATATCCCTTACGATTTTTTTATAAATATGTTTTTTTTTACATCAATTGTATACATTGATCGTCATATTTATTATAAATATATATATATTTATTTTTTTTTGAATTAATTGCATACATTGACAGTTGTATTTAATTTCAATGTACTCCGTAGCGAAGCGCGGGTTTTCAGCTAGTATATATATAAAACAGTTCCGTAACTGACTCATTCATACACTGACTGACTGACATACAACGCACAGACCAAACCGCTGGACCTAAAGGGCTGAAATTTTGCATGGCGATTCTTCTAATAGTGTAGGGGTGCACTAAGAAAGATTTTTCAAAAATTCTTCTTAGATTTTTTTAAATTAAATTTTTAAGCTGTTTTTTAAACTTTTTTTACGTTTGCATTTAAAATAATACATTGAGGGTTATAAAATTTATATCACGAGAAAGATCATAAAAATTCCTTCAAAATGAAATTTTTTTTCGAATTTTCACCTATATTTCCTGATTTTTGGTGAATTTTTAAAGATTAATTTTTAGAATTTAATTTATTAAATGCTGATCACGTGATTTCTTTTTCTGGTACTTTCAATAAATTTATCGTCACGTGCGTAACAACTAAATAGACAAAAAAAATATTTTTTTCTCTTTCTAATGCAGCAGACGATTGGATATTATCAAAAAAAAAATGCATACGATTTTTATACCTTACGATTTTTTTATAAATATATATATATATATATATATATATATATATAGATAGATATATATTTTACATCAATTGTATACATTGATCATCGCATTTATTATAAATATATATATTTATTTTTCGGCATAAATTGCATACGTTGACCGTTGTATTTAATTTGAATGTACTCCGTAGCGAAGCGCGGGTTTTCAGCTAGTACTTTATAAAACGTATGAGTGCACGACTTTGTTTCTGCCTACCTATGTTATTACTAAATATCAGAAATGTTTATGGCATTTATACTGAAAACGTCAAAATATTATAATAAACTCTTTGCTCATAGCCTATTTAGAAAATAAAGGTGAATCTATTCTTCGTTAATTTTCAAATCCATCTATTCTTTAACAAACTGTCTACTAAATTTGCTTCATCCCTATTTTGGACATTTCTGCGAGTACTTTTTATCTTAAACAGAAAGCTAATTTCATTCACGGTATGAATAGAGCTCAACAAGGTGCATATTCACGTAACTTTTGAACAACGGAAAGTAGTCTTTTCGATATCTAATCTACCCATTTGTATTGTTTTGCTTAAAAGTTTAATGCATAGAATTTAGTTATTTCAGAAATTTATTTCAATGATAATTTCGAATTTTCTGAGAGAGTCACTCTGTAGTGAAAACCTTTGACTAATGTGAGTGTATTTTACAATAGCGTTCCAAGCTTATCTAGATAGTATGTAGTGTCAAAATGGCAACAAGGGATAATACCATTTAATGCATCAAGAAGCCATAAGTCCATCTACGTCAACTTCATATTTTAGTGAAAATAATCTATGACTTTAAAGTTTAAAAGAAGTTTGTTACCGGTGAAATGGCAATGCAAATCAGTTACCCAAAAATCTAGAGCCTGTTAATAACTTTATCGAATTTTTTTAAAAAAAGATTGATTTTTAAAACATGGCGAGAGGAATTCGGAAACAATTCATAGATCTGGTTGGTTGGTTTTTTTTAGTTTTAATGGCGCAAGGTCCTTGGAGGACAAGCTGCGCCAAAAAAATTCATAGATCTACTCTGGGTTCAGTTTGGACGATTTTGTTTTCAGCAACGCGGTAGGGCGGTGATTTGCCTAGACGTTGTAATTTCGATAGTTCTGTGGAATAATGCAGAACTTATATAGACGTTTCATGAGCTTCTTTACGGATGCTAAAGTAATAAAAGTAACTCTTCGTCAGGCTATTGCAGATAAGCATTCCGTCCACTCAGAAATATTTCGTATCTGTAACAAGAAAAATTGCTTCACAATTATCGTGTCTCTTAACATGAGATAATTAGTCATTTAGGTTATGCAGAAAATTTTAGGAGGATAAATTTAAAATGTAATTGCGGAATTGCATTCTGTTGATCTAAACAATAAGTGGTTGGAACAGATAAGTCGCATAAAAATTGTAGTTCTAAATGCAATATTAGATAATACGGGAAAGGTACTTTTAATCTCCTGTTGTTTCTTTCTGAAAAGCTCATTTATGATCAAAATATGAATAGGTGAGTGTTATCTAAAAATTTGAAACATCGTCGTAAAATTGGATCCGTGTGAATTTTGTACTTATGACAGTTGTTCTAAAGGTTTAGTGTTTGTCCTTTTATTATTGTTTCATTATCTAAATTTGGATTTTAGACGTCCCCATCTATGCTCTTAAAATTTTTATTGTATTCCGAGACTGCCTTTTGTCAAAGATACTCGCCACGGGAACAGTCTAGAGATTTCGTTGACAAAGCAACTTAAAAATATTTTGCGGGGGGGGGGGGCGAAATCCACTAACCTGCACTGAAGATAATGTGAATGAACACAATAAAGTACTTCAGGTGGAACATCCGCGTACGATAAAATTGTAAGAATGAATTTCTTGACACACTCAGCATTATTAGTCACTAAGTTAGTATTAGTACTCATGATTTCCCGAACCCGTGAGCTTTATCAGCCCTGTAAGTTTTTTTTCACCGTTAGTTATAACTATTCATGGGCGTGCCGAGGGCGACAGACGCCTAAGAATAGTGAAAGTAATGAAGACTACAACGAATAAGGAAAATGAAATAAGGTTTTAAAATATACGTATACTAGCTGAAAACCCGTACTTCGCTACGGAGTACATTCAAATTAAATACAACGGTCAATGTATGCAATTAATGCCAAAAATATGTTTAAATATATTTATAATAAATACAACGATCAATGTATGCAATTGATGTAAAAAAAACTAAAAAATATATTTATAGAAAATCGTAACGGATATTTTTGTAGACAAAATAATGTAGAAGAAAATATTCAAATTAAATCTAATAGAACATAGTAAAGAGTATAGTGTAGTTAATATAGTACAGTTTGAGGAACATATCTTTTACTGTATTTTAATATTTTTTTGGATAATTTCCAATCGCCTGCCGCATTAGCAAGAAAAAAAAATTTTTTTTTTGTCCATTTCGTTGCTACGAACGTGACGATAAATTAATTTAAAGTTCCAGAAAAAGAAATCACGTGATCAGCATTTAATAAATTAAATTCTAAAAATTAATCTTTAAAAATTCACCAAAAATCAGAAAATGGAGGTAAAGATTCGAAAAAGATTTCATTTTAAAGGAAAATTTTTATGATTTTTCTCGTGATATAAATTTTATAACCCTCAAATTATTTTAAATGCAAACTTAAAAAAAGTTACAAAAACAGCTTAAAAATTTATTTTTTAAAAAATCTAAGAATTTTTCAAAAATCGTTTCTTAGTGCACCCCTACACTATAAGAAGAATCGCCATGCAAAATTTCAGCCCTTTAGGTCCAGCGGTTTGGTCTGTGCGTTTATGTCAGTCAGTCAGTGAGTCAGTCAGTTACGGAACTGTTTTATATATATAGATTAGGGCTGGAGCCTCATCCATATATAGTCACTTCAATTGTTGATGCTAAAACGCTTATGGGTCAGTAAAACTAGAAGTATGAACGGCCTAAAGCTGTTATATTTATTGAAGTTAACTGTTAATGTAATTTAATGCTCAACAGTTTAAGAGAATTTTTGAAATTTTTTATGAAACACATCAAACTAACGGCCAAACAAAGTTCCGATCATTATCATTTATGGATAATGCTTTGACATCTTACACCAGAGAACTTAGAGCTATGCACAACAATCATGAAAAAGGATCATAACGGGATAAACAGATAGATCCAGATTAAAATTGATCAAACTCTTGGCAGAACTGAAGACTGCCGAGCAGGATTAAATCTAATTGGACACTTTTTCGATTCATGTAAAGCAAACAAAATAAATCTTGGTAACACACTCGGACTAGCAGGGGGCCTCCCAGGAGCCTTACAGAGGGTAATTCTTGTTAAAATTTTATCTACCTAGGACGGAAATCTCCTGAGAGTGGTTCTGGTTTCGCCACTGGACCAAACTAACTAAAAGTAACATTGTTTAGAAGTAATCTAAACACCGAATTCACATATCAAAAACTAAATAGAAATTTAAATATTTGTGTGTGTGTGTGTGTGTGTGTGTGTGTGTGTGTGTGTGTGAGAGAGAGAGTGTGTGTGTGTGTGTGAGAGAGTGTGAGTGTGAGAGAGAGAGAGAGAGAGAGAGTACTATTTATCTTAAATTTATTGAAAATCTCATTTGCTTTTTTTATATTAAAAAATTGAATATTACCGGAAATGCGCGATTTAAAATATCAGTTATTTTGAATAAATGTAATATAAAAATATTTTCTACCATTTTTCGAGCTAAAATATTAATTACATAATATTATATAAAAGATTAAAATTTATTTTCTTGAAATGTAAATAAATAGTAGTTTTAGTAAAAATATAAAATGTTCTCATGAAATAATTGTTTTAAGTTTCGTAAGTAAACACGTATGTAGATGTTAAGATGTTAGAACAAACTAAGTTCATTCGTATCTTATCAATTTATCAGAGTTGTGCAATGAATTTCTCCTTACAGCGATTCCTTGCGCAAGAATTGTGTAAAAATAAATAGAAATTTCCCAATTATTAAAAACTGTAGAAACATCTTGTTAAAGATTGTTTCCTCCGATTCATTTTAGCCAAATTATAGGGGGTCCTTTTTTTAAAACTATATTGTTGAACTTCGCTTCCCTGCCCCCAACCAATAACCAAGGGAAATAAAAACAACTCCAACCTAGATATAAATGTCAGTACCTCATAAAAGTATTATGTTGAAAAAAAGCCTCATTTTAAAGTCTTTATGTGAATATTTTTCCATTCATAAAATTCCCTTTGGGAACACTTTTCTCTCTGAACTGAAAACAATTATTTATAGTTCACACATATTCTTGCGAGTTGAAATACCAGGGTTGTAAATAAAGTAGTGGCAACGTCGCCCAGAAAGTCGTAGAACATCGGGCATGCTCAAACAGGATATCGGAGGAGTGAGGTGGAGCTGTAGTTGATGTGTAGAGTACATAAAACCGTAGATCCAGTAGAAGGGGTAGTTGCTACGGGACGTTGAAGTGGACAGTGTCGTCTCTACCGCTCTAAATCATGTTTACAAAAAGTGATCAGCGGTCGGGGATTAAAATCAAGGTTGCCCGTGGCTACAGCACCATCTGCACCCGGGAGTTGTTGGAACACCCTCCGTACTCCCCTGATACCTCTTTCCTATTTGAAAGAACCCCGTCGAGGCATCCGATTTTCCTGATGTGCCGTCTGTGATCCGAGCATTAGGGCATGTTCACATAGGAGTCCGTTGCGTTGCGTTAAGGAAAAGATGACGTTCAGACGAAAATAAACCAATCATAGGCCTCCAAACGATTAGCAATGAAATTTTTAACGCCTATGATTGGTTTATTTTCGTCTCAACGTCATCTTTTCCTTAACGCAACGCAACGCAACGGACTCCTATGTGTACAGGCCCTTAGGGCGCTCCTTCGCTGACATCAACTCACAACACCTTGCCAACGGTATCCTACGGCTTCCTGACATCTGGCAAAAGGTACATGACTTTGCTGGTGATTACATTGAAGGAATGTAATGTAATTTTGTTTGTACGTACATTAAAAAAAATTTTCTGGCTATGTTGCCATTACTTTATTTACAACCCTCGTATGTTGCTGCTAATGCGGAGGCACTTATCTGGAAACATTCGCACTAAATATATGCTAGAATCGTTGGTTTCTTTCAACAGGGTCACCGCTGAGCTGAAATAATGCTCCCTATAATACATTGTTGTTTTTTTTTAAACACATCCCTAAAACAGCCGAAAAATGGACTCTATTAAAGAGCTGAAGTTGTCCTGGCTATGAATGGTACGGCGATAGTCTACATCAGGGGTCCGCAACCTTTTTACTGGGAGGCCATATTTCAGAAATGTTAGGCGGGCACCGCTGGTTGAAGGAGAGGGGGAGGGATAGTATTAATCATGAAATTCTTAATGCAACATAAAATAATACATAAATTCAAATTTTAATTTCAACAAAACCATTTTTAAATTGTAATTAATGCTATATTTGACATTGCAAATCTTGTGATGTGGCACATAAGTTGGATTTCCGGTTGTCAGGGTCGAACGATGGTATTGGCTTTCGGTACCAGAATCTGTGGGTTCAAATCCCACTCTTGGCATAGATGTTTGTAGCCGTTCGGAATCTGCTTTAAGCAGTAAGTCCCGGTCTAATTAGCCCTCGTGTAGCAAAAAATTGACCAAACCAACCCAAAATTCAGGCATTTGTCCAAATGAGTGTCAGTGAGGCTTGATCGGTATTTTGATTTTAAGTGTCATATTGGAAAATAAAGATTCACAAGCATATGGGCCTGTTCACATAGGAGTCCGTTGCGTAGCGTTAAGGGAAAGATGGCGTTGAGACGAAAATAAACCAATCACAGGCGTTAAAAATTTCATTGCTAATCGTTTGGAGGCCTATGATTGGTTTATTTTCGTCTGAACGTCATCTTTTCCTTAACGCAACGCAACGGACTCCTATGTGAACAGGCCTTATGTCGACGCGCAAAGAGTTCAGTTTCAGAGCAGGAAAAAGCTGACTCACAGGGATGGGAGAGCGACGCTGTCGAGAGAGCAAGCTGCTAATTTTTTTATTTTTACGGTTTTAAGTTTGTTTAATTTTAGTAAAGAAATTAACTATTCATTACAACTACGAGCGTTTGTTGTTCAAATATCTAAAATTTAGATATACGGTCAAAATATCTAAAATTTAGATATTTCAACGGCGGGCACTTTAAAATTGTTTCGCGGACACCGAGTTGCTGACGCCTGGTCTACATCATTGGCTTTGTTTGGGACTGACGTATTGTCTCACCTTAATAAATTTTTACGTTTTCATTATACAATTAAATGCTTATTTTCCAGAAAATAATAGCATACAGTGGCATCAGAACTTCTCTAAACATAAGCTTTGACATGCGATTAGCACATTTTGAAAATGAGTCTAGAAATATTTTATCTCGGCATCCATTGTAAAATCTGCATTTTGGGAGACAATAGCATGTGACTCTTTATAACTTTCTATAATTAGTCTGAAATAACAGTTTTATTGAGCAAAACATCTCGATAGCTTAAATCTGGTTATTTTCAATTACAGCTGAGAATTTATTACGTATCCCTAAATTTTTTTCCAGTAGCAAACAAATGAAAACAGTACTGTTTGAATAATAAGTCGCTTATCTCAAGTTCATTCAGGATACAGTAAAAAAATAAAAAAAATAGAGAGAGGAAATGTAAGAGTTACTGTAACTTTTACGAAAATTACATGCACAGAATTTAATTAAAATATGGTTATTACGCCGAGAGGTTAGCCTAAATTAGTTTTCATACAGATTACCAACACAGTGATGACTATTTAAACCGATTCAAAACTCAGTTTTAGAAATATTTACGGGGATTAAATATTTTGATTATGACATGCAATGACTATATATTTTATTTATTTTTTTTTTTTCTAATGCGGAGGCACTTTGTAGAGACGCATTCGCTTTTTGTTATTCACCGCGATTTGGCGACTTCTTTATTATCAAAGCACCATATAGGTGAGCCAACATTGCTGCCTATGAGGGGGACGACACTGAAACGACCAAGCCTTATACGAGATTTCAACCCAAGTCCACTGCGTGGTATCTCAGAACGTAAAACCACTAAACAAATTGTTCGGCTATTTTCTTTTATTTCTATATTTTTTTTTCTTCTGCACTATTCCTAGACACAACAATAACAACAACACGACTATATATATTTTGTCGCCTCATAAACTGGGAGTTATTTATAGTTTATTCTGTACTCTAACCTTAACTGAGAAACCTACACTGAAATAATTTTTACGTATACTTTAACTTTTCGAGTACAAGACTTGGTTTTTTTTTCAGCGACATCTCCGTTAAAGTCTAAAACTAGCGAAGTTGCATTTCTGGAAATTTCATATACAATTTGAACACGGAAAGATTATTAAATTCAAAACTTCGATTGCCCTACAAATTATATTACCTATTATCAAATGATTTCATAGTACCATGAATTTCCTCACTGGAAAATCTCATTTGAAAACGAACTACTTAACCACAGTTGGATTGTGGCAGGTTGAGGATTGTTCATATTTAATATTTAGAGGGAACAGACCGGGATTTAATGTTTAAAGCCGTCAAAAGTGGCACTAGAGTTCCGATGGCCATGGCTCTAGCTATCTAGATAGATAGTTGATTCATGGCGTCCACATGATTTTGAAAGAAATCAACGCACCAGCAGAAGTTATGAAATGTATAAATGATGCCCAAAATTAATTTTTAGTCCTGAAAAGCCTATTTTGTGACTGTCTACTTATAATCGCAAGGCTAGTTCTGATTTGTTATCACTGGGATTTCAAAATTTAGATTTCATACGATAAAGTTTACTACTACTCGTAGATTGCTTTAAGATTAAGTCATAAGTAACATCATTGCATCACATTATCCACACTTTCCAAAGCAGTCTGATGAAACAGGCCATTTTTATCCAGAGTATTTCTTTTTGTGGTGCTGATTTCAACATGTTTATTTTTATTGCTATCAAAAGTGTAAATAGCCTATTTTCATCATTTATGACACCTATTTTATGAAACAAACAATAAATCTAATATGATATTCGTGTTAACGTCAATTTTAGCGTTTCACAACGATAAGAAACTTTCAGTTTGTGATAGGTTATTTGTTGTACTTCTACGTCAAATAGAAGCAAACAGAGAAAATGAAAGTTTGCTAAGTGAAGCGTTCAGGAATTTTTAAGTTAAGTCTTCAGAGAAATTACTCTCTTAATCGACATATTATTCCCATTCAAAAGCTTCTCATTTCAAATTAATTTTACATTCTTCGGTCTTTTCTATGAAAAAATCGGATTAAATTAATTAGTGTTATACACAGCAATTTAAAAAATGAAAATGTAGTATTGAGGATACAAATTATGAACGTTGCATTTTCAGAGGACAGATGAAATAACCATGTTAATGCGAAGTAACTTCTGATGACACAAGTTATAATTTTAAGGAAAAATTTGATTCATTTACATTTATTAAACCCAGAGGGATTTTTAAAATATATTTAAAGTTATAATGGCGCATTTTCCCCAAAAATAATTTTTTTTAAAGATTTTTCTTTCCCTTTTTCCTTAGAGTACAAATTTCTTCGAAAAATACTTTTAATTTCTGTCAAAAGTTTTTAGAAGAACTATTTTTGCTAACAAGCTAATAAACTTTCTCGTTCTCGAGTGGGTCTTGATATATCATTGCGTAATTGTCTAATTTTAAAATATCTCCATCTTTGTTTACAATACAATATTTATTAAAATACAATCTTTGTTTACTCGTATACGTGTTGCTTTTTGTCAAACTTAAGTGCTATTTTAAATCAAGACCTCTGTATATACTCCTGGGAACATCATTTATCTATGGCGAAGCTACACTATAGGTATATGTATTGGCATCATGTACTAAGTATTTTTTTACCCCACAATTCCAGTGGCTACATCTGCAGGGCTAGGACTTGGTCACAGAGCCTACTTGCCCGAAAACGCCTTCAAGTGAAAAAAAAATGCATTCTGAAAAGAAAATCTATAGTTTATCATATATAATATATTATAAAAAAAAAGAGAAGCCACCTAAATTGGAAAAAGGCTCTTTCAGAGAGTCTACTGAGGAAGTTGGTAGTAAATTTCTGCTTTACTAGAGACTAGTTAAAAGTGCTGTATTTCGCAGGGGTTAACTAACAGACGTGCATTATCTCAGAGAAACATGTCAGGGCAGATGTGCATTATTAAGGGCAGTTGCAAAAAGTAGAATGTAATGCGAACAGTACAAAGTTGCACTGAAATTGCTTTCCAATATACCATGGTACACAGGTATAAAATCAAATTACTTGTATTGATGTATACAGTGGACGCTCGTTAATTCGAACTCGGTTAATTCGAACTTTCGGTTAATTCGAACTGATCCAAAGGCCCCAAAAAACTTGTATTGGAATTAATGTTAAAAATGTCTCATTAATTCGAACTAAATTTTTATCACTTCGGTTAATTCGAACTAAAAAAATTGGACAAAAAAATTTCTTTTTCCTCGTTTAACGGAGAAAATACACGCTGAATTTATTATTTTGTGCGTCAAAATCATCTGTATTTCTTTTCTGTGTAAAGAGGCACATGCCTGCATTCCTAGACTATTACATTTCCGCTAAACATTAGGGACATGAGTGCTTAACGGACAAAGCGATTTTCCGTTATTTGTATCGATTTTCTTAGAATTTCAGAAAAACCAGTCTTTACTACAGATTCTAGGGAGCTGCGGCAGTTATGCTTGCAGTGCAGACACGTTAATGGAATCTAGTTTTTCTTCTTGGTTTGGTTTGGAGCGCTACGGTTAACTTTTTGCTTTACGAGGGCTAATTAGACCGGGACCTACAGTTTAAAGCCAATTCTGAACGGCTACAAGCATCCATGCCAACAGTAGGACTCGAACCCACAGGATCTGAACCGAATGCCAGCGCCCTAGCCATTCGGTCATCACCTGGCCAGTTTTTCTACCTCAGTGTGTGGTGTGAACGTGTAAAAATTCAGGATGTCTACACTTAGAAAGTACAAAACCCTAACTTTGGAGACAAAGGTAGAAATTTTATAGAAAGAAGAGAATGGCGAGTGTAAAACAAAGTTAGCAGCTGACTATGGAATTTAAAAAAATACCTTGTCAACTTATTTGAAAACCCAGGAGTCAATTTTAGATTCATGGGAAAAATTAAAATTTGCTAAAGGAAGGAAACGCATGAGAAATGCGTCCCAAGAAGATCTAGAAAACGCTCTACTGATATGGTTCCAGGATGTTAGATCTCGAAATTTTCCGATAAATGGGCCTTTAGTGCAGACGAAGGCTGGTGAATTGACAAGTCGAATGGGTATTGAAGATTTTAAATGCAGTGATGGAGGGATTTCTCAATTTAATTAAGGCACAATATTTCTTATCAAACTGTAAGTGGCCAAAGCTCTAATGTAAACGAAGACGTATGCACTAATTTCGGTACGAAACTGCCAGGGCTTTTCTCTACTTACCTGCCGAAAGATATTTTTTAATGCGGACGAAACTGCATTTTTTTATAAACTCTTGCCAAACAAGACATTACATTCTAAAGAGGATGCTTGCGTAGGAGATAAAAGCAGTAAAGAGAGAATTATAGCTTTAGTTTGAGCAAATATGGATGGGAGCGAAAAGCTTAAATTATTAGTGATTGGAAAGTCCAAGAATCCACGAAGTCTTAAAGGAATTAAAACACTGCCAGTTGATCCAATGCAAAAAATGTTTACTTCAAATCGAGAAGCTGGCTGAACAATGTAGGCATCATAAACAAAACCAAACATCCATTTTACAGTTCTTCTTAAAACTGTAATTCATATTTTTAATTAAAGTTTACTTTCTACTGCATATCTTCTGCTTCATTTTATGATTAAGGTAAGTCTATATTGCTTTTTAATATGTTTAATTTTAGATAGCATAGTATAATATATTTTCTTAGGTTATACTTACCAGGAGGATTTTTCTTCTTCAATGATACACTTTTAAAGTTATATATTTTCACTTAACATCGGATAATTCGAACTTCGGATAGTTCGAACTTTTTTCTGAGAACCTTTGAGTTCGAATCAACGAGCGTCCACTATATATATATATATATATAATATAAATATATTGGTGTCTGTGTGTGTTTGGTTTTGCATGATAATTCTCTATAATCTATATTATTTTTTAATTATAATAGTGTTTAGGGATAGATGCTCGATGTTCCCAACTGGACACATCAAAAAATTCCTCCAGGGAAATTTATATTTCTAATCTCAAACGAATCTCTTAACCAAAAATGTATGCGTAGTGTAACATGATAAAAATATAAAAGTAAATTCGTCATTAATATGGTTAACTGGTGTATTCAAATATAGCCCTTCTATACCCACAAACTTGGAGATTTCAATTTTAGTAGTTGAGAGGAGTCTTGCTTTTAAAATCCTAACTGTGGTTACAAACAGTTCTCTTGCTTTGATAATTTCCTCACGAGGTTATAGAAATTAACAGAAAAAGAATACGAACTTAAGGGAGAGCTGTTTCCTTTGGCGGCTGAATTTCTCGAAAAACGGCGTAGTAGAAAAATGTTGCGTTACTTAAGTTACAAAAATACAAATGTTACTTTAAAAAAGATATCGAAGATGTTTCTTTTCCCCCGTTGTAAACATTAATATAAACAAAACCAATTTTCTGGTTGGTTTTGTTTGGTTTGGAGCGCTACGGTCAACTATTTGTCTCCACGTGGGCCTACAGTTTAAAGCCGATTCCGAACGGCTACAAACATCATGTTCACGGTGGGACTTGAACCCACAAGATCTGAACCGAATGGCCAGCGTCCTAGCCATTCGGCTACCCCCTGGTCTACCAACTTTCTGCAATTTGTCACATTGTTGAAATGATTCCCCCTTTCATGTAATCTCAAGGCTAAAATACAAACCTTTTGACAGATATAAATTAGCTGCGCAGATTTTCATTCATGATATGAATCAGTTTGTATTTTTAATTAACTATTCTGTCAACGAAAACTTGCATTTTTCATAGAAAACAAGGGAAGGGGCTTTCATAATCCTACTTATTCAAAACTGCTTTATAAAACAGTTCTTTCAAGTGATTGTTTTTTTAGGGGTGATCTGCAGCTCTTGCACAAAGTAACGAGTTTACGTATTTTGATACAGGTGTCATTACGTACACCACGTAAATTCCCTCGAGATACTTCCGTAGTCCTCAAAATACATAATTTTTTTTTCGCTTGATGATGATAAAAACATAAGTGAACTTGAAAAGCGAAGTAATACTGTGCTTAATCTCTCATCATCGCATCATTTCCGTTCATAAAGAGCAGTATGTATTACAGCTGCGTGCCTACATCATGATTTCGCAGACACAACCAACCACAACTAAAGCTGAGTGGATGTAACAAATTGGGTCAAAACCCAGAAAAAAAATGTTTATGTGCTTCCATAAATAGTTTGTGATGTGATGCTGTTAACAGAATCCCGCTTATCTTAGAATTAGATCTTTTGTATACGATTGACAAGTCCCATGACAGAATCTGAGATTGGAAAGGAGAAGGAACTATCCCCTTATTTATGTTATATCTTATCAGTGATGCGGGGATATTATGAGTAAATGCTCAAAAAGTCGCCGCATTCATTAGCATCAGATCACACCTCCATCTCAAGGATGGCTAATAGGGAAACAAAATTTAGCCCCTCCCCCAAAGGACAAATTGTGATTTCGTTGCACGTGATTGCTTCGTGAACAGATGTCTTGGGGAACGTAATCAGTGCGCTCTCCCAGATAAATACCCGTTGAGAATGACGTTCGGAATAGAATCCTCCTATCAAAGACTTCAGCTGAGACTCGCTCACTCTGTTCCACGTTGCAACTTTGTGAAGATGGCATCCATCCTGCCTGCATCACCCATTCACAACGTCAACATTAAAGACTTTCCTTGGAATTGTCGGTATCCACGGAGCAGCTTGCTTTTTGGTAAGAAAATTTAAAAGTACCGCAATTATAAATTATTAAATGTAATGTAGCTCCAGTCTGCCGTTATCAGTTTTCTTCCCTCTCTGAATAAATAATATAAAATTTTATGTTTTATTTTATCATTACGTCCAAGATATGAGAATTTTTATATACGGTTTGCATATGAATGGAATTAAAATGAATATTTGACAAAGTCTTACCACAGGTTTTGTAAAATAACGACAGGAAATTATACCATTATCTAAAATAAGCCTCTTTTAAAACTCGGAGAACTATTCTAAAATTCTTTTTAAAAGACCGTTTGTTTACGATTTGTACAATGAACAGGATATCATCATCAATAAGTATGTTTATCTGTCAATACTAAGTCTCCATCGGTTATTTTATTGACCTTGTTTATAAATATAATAATTTATGCAGACAATGATTGCTATCGAACAATAATTCTAGTTTTAAATGCTGTATTTACAAATAATTCATAAACAGCAAAATTAATAGTTTACTGTTAATATTAGGCTGAGTCTGAATTGAGAGAAATTTAAACCAACTTAATTTTTCTTTTAACAAATGTGTTACAAGAATGAATTGAACAGTTTTCACAGTCACAACTAAATAACCATAAATATTTTCATTGAATAAATCTTGTATAAAAATTTGAATCTATTGATGGCCAAAACACAACCCAATAGTAGGAAAATAATGAAAAAATATTTACTAAATGTTAGCGCAGAAAATCACACTTTACCTTACACTAAATTTTGGTTTAGAAAAATATTCTTAATATCTAAGAGCTAATATGTACTATTAAAATGTTATTTTTTTTTTTAAACATCTTTGTCTTATCTGTATTTAAGCGATTGTATCAAGTATATCTATTTATAATTTTTGATTGCTTGTATGATATGTCCTCTTTGGTCCTCTATTAATTTGTATTTTAGTAAATTTCCTTCACTCGTAATATGATCATCTTTTATAACAAAGAAATCCACATTAACAAAGAAGCATTTTCACGAAACATGAATATTTGAACTATTAGGGAATTTGCCGACCCAGTAAGTATGTAGCTGAATCTCAGTTGTTCTGCATATCATTCATTTACACAAGACGACGCAAACGCAACCATCTTTTATCCACGTTGATGTACTCGTCGGCGTAGGTAGATTACTAATTTCATTAAAATTGATGCGATATTCGGCTTCGTTGAAATTAGTGAGTCGTTTGCTGTTTTATCCAAGCTTAAGATTAAACACTGAAATTTCAACGCATACAGTACTGCGTAAAACGCGAAATAATATGGGCAATGTAACTCCTGTAGGGATTGAAAACGGAATCTTAAATGGTGGAGGTAAGCGCCCAATATTTATCTTTATATGCTTCAAAGAGGTGAGTACATCGCTTTCTTAAATCTGAGATTGCATTTATTCGATATCTGATTTCTGCAGTATTGGCTTATCGCAGTTGTTATCGGGTTTTATTTGTACATCACGTAAATTTGAGCATTTTACCGAAAGAAAGAAAAAAATAAATAATATGAATTAAGACTTTTTTTTGTTACATAATTCAACAGACTAATTTCATTTCCTGAAGTACGTGTATAAAATTAGACATTAATATTAAAAATGGTTGATAATGTTTAAAAAAAAAAAAACCTTAATAGGTGCGTATTTCGTAATTTGCGGTACAAAGCATGCCGATTTTGTTTATATTTTAAGTATGATTTCCGGGGTCGTTGACTGCTTTTTTAGAAAAATTTTAATAAGGAGTGAATATTGTCTTACTCAAGTTAAATACATCGCTTAAATAGATGATTAAGGTTTATTAATAATTTATGTTTAACGCACTGTGTACTAATAGTGATAGTAATTTAAAAGTGCACTTAATTTCTTTTGTGTTTAGTTAAGAAATTGTATAGAAATTATAAAATAATAGTGCAACATAAAACCTAATTTATTCCAATCTTGTCAGCTCCAATATCATGCATGAATAGTAAAATGTCAGCATATATGCATTGATTTCCATCTGTGTACCTAATGTGTATGTATATTGATGTGTACAAGTATATGTTTATTTTATATTCATAAATTTATTTATTTTCAGAGAAAAATTGGTTCCAGTATGAAGATGATAATACCAACAAGAATATTATTGTTATTTGTGGCCCATCTGGTAGTGGAAAGTCTACACTTTTGAAGCTACTGATGAGTGAATATCCTGACTGTTTCGGCTTTAGTATTTCACGTGAGTGATTTACTTTGAAAAGTTAGTGTCTGATGATAGTATATATTTGCTGATTAAAAGATAATATAAATATTAATTTTATTAGAAAAATTAGGTAGAATTCTAATAATTTTTCACACTTCATGCACTACTTTCATATTTAAATATCAGTAAGCCTTATTTTACGTAAGGGATTTCAAAATAATTATAGTTTTATCTCTTTATAGATACTACAAGAAGTCCACGAGAAGGTGAAGTTCCTGGCAAAGGTAATTTTTTTTTTATATATTGTGTTACTTCATATTTGTGTGATAAAACTAAATTAGTTATTTATAATAAGAAAAAGTCTGATTTACTACTTTGTTAATTTTTTAAAGAGATCTGGGATTATTAAACATATAAATATTTCCTTTTGAGAAAAAAAAAATCTAGGGATCAATATCCCAGAGGACAACAAAATTGCTCATATAATACTTTGATTGAATATAAATAAATTTTATATGAAGGTTCTGGAAAAACATGGAATAATGCATTCTGATGAAAGTACATTTCTGAATTTATTGCATTATATTTAGATTTTATTAAAGCTTTTGATAGTTTAAAAAAATAAAGTTTGTTTGATTTTCTAATTTTTAAATTTGATAAAATTTAAATTTATTCAAGTAAATATTAAATATGTACACTTATATAATAGAAATATTAATCAAAGACAATGTAATTTATTCTAGGCAAGTACTTAACTGAATTTTATTCTGTTTAAGTTATTAGGATTTCACTTTATTGAAACTTGGTTTTTCTGTTTTTTTATAGACTACTATTTTGTCAGCAGAGATGAAATGCTTAAAGCTATAAGTAATGGAGAATTCTTGGAGCATACTGAGTTTTCTGGAAATATTTATGGAACAAGGTAGGTAACATAAAAATCACTACTGAAATGTATAAAATAAGTTATAACCATAATATTTCTTATTATTTAACTTCTAATTAAAATGTTAAATTTTTTTCTGTTTGATTTATACAACTTTATGAATGTTAAGCTATTTAAAATACTATTGTCCAAATTATGCAGCATTATGCAATATTAAGTTTTCAATATATTTAAATTGGATTTATTTTAATGCTTCATATTAACAATGAAAAAAAATTGAAATATTTTGATTTGTTTGTGACATAAACAATGCATCTTTTTACAGTAAAAGAGCTGTCAATAATGTAATTCAGAGAGGTCGAATCTGCATTCTTGATATTGAAATTGAAGGTGTCAAAAACATAAAGAATACAGACTTTGATGCTAAATATATCTTCATCAAGCCTCCAACTGTACAAGCTTTAGTAAGTATTTTTATTTAAAATCAATGTTTAGAATGTGGACTTTAAATTTAAAGAATAAATCTGTCTCCTGTAAATATTAAATACATTTCCCTGCAAAGGATATTTAATTTTATGAATTCATTTTGTTAGACATTTTCAATTCTATTTTACAACTCCTGGTTTTTTAATAAAACCTTTTATAGTACAGGAAAGCAGAATTTTTGTCATGCAAATATATCAGTATATTTTACAAATATTCTTGTGTCTTATATTACTCAGCTAGCCAAATTCATGGTTTTATTGCATGGGAAATTTTAAACTGTGAATGTATGTGTCTGAAAGGTTTCAAATGTGTTCTGAGCATGAGATTTTTTTTTTTTTTTTTTATTTATTTTTTATTTTTTTTATGAAAGTTATTTTTGAAATAAAGGAAAAACTCTTTAAGTCTGTGACTTTAGAATCTAATTTATATTTTAACCTCTTTAACAAACAAAATTTAACTTAATTAGATTTTAAATTAATTTCTTGGTCTTTGTAACATTTAATTGAATATTTTGTGGTAAATTTGTTTTAACAGGTTATTGTAGAGCAAAATCTAAATTGCAATTGTGAATATTTTTTTATTGTTTTTAATTTATTTGGTTGTAGAGTTAAAAAGATGATTGTTTGTATTTTTTAGGAAGAACGCTTAAGAGGAAGGGGTACAGAGAGTGAAGAGAGTATCCAAAAGAGACTTGCAAGAGCAAAATCAGAGCTTGTATATGGTAAATTTATATGTTTTATCTTGTACATGTTATTTTGATTCTGTGTTCAATTTTTTACTGTTTTTGATGTATTAATCATATTTTTAGTATTTTTATTTATTTATTATTTTTTATTTTTTTAAGGTGAAACACCTGGAAATTTCGACAGTGTATTAGTAAATGATAATGCAACTGAAACATACCAAGAGCTGAAGAAATTTTTGAAAAAAGTAAGTTCCTATAATTTGCAATTAAAACTTTTAATAAAGTCTCAGACTTCAAGGTCTTACATGATTTACATATACACATTTGATTTCCATTCGTAAAAAGTAATGTTGACAACAAAGAGTTGTTAATGAAGTTAAACCATAATCCAGTTAATTGGGATAAACATTCATATTTTAACATTATCTAAAAATAATTTTAAAGAATAAATGTCCTAAGAACAATGTTAAATTTTGGAGAGGTGATTTATTCATTGTTTAACATACTAAAAAAATGTCCTTATTATTTGACATATATTATTACTAATTTTTTTTTCTTATGTTTCATTGTATAGTAAATTATGTTATGTTATGTAGTTATAAATTTAAAAGATTTGCTGATGGATTGTTTTTTTTTTCTTTTATAAATAGGATATTGAAGATTTGAGAAAAAAAAGATATCAGAAGTAATATGATCCTGTGCAAAGGAATTATATGTGTACATAGCTGTTTCTTCACTTGTAAATCTTGCACACATCATCATACCACGCTGTCTTGATTAGATATTTCATTGTCGTATCATCAAACCTCAAGCTTAGACTGCTTTAACTCATTTTTTATTTATTTTCATGTATTTATTTCTTTAAACGTGATATAAAAGGAAGCCTTGCATTTTCTCTGTGAGGGGCCCAATTTGTATATGTGTTCTTTCTCCATGAAATATTCCCAGTGAAGCTTTAACTGTGATTTGAAGGTTTTCCAAGGTTTTTCATCCCAGATTTATATGATTTCAAATATAAAGTTTGATAATCTATTCGTATAAATTAATTTCTTATTTCATAGCTTTTACTGTAATATGCATAGGACCAACCTTTAACATTTACACTTTCTTGACAAAGATGTAAGTTTATTTTTACATATGCTATTGTAACTCATTCTGTTTTAAACTATATCACTAAGATTTTAAAACATAAATTTATACTATGTAGTTTGTACTTAGTTTTTGTATGTTTTTGAAAATTTATTTAGACTGCAGATACAGAATTATCACTGTTGTCAGCAATCATAACTCTTGTGTAATTATGAAACATTATAGTAATTTGTACTAATGATTATTGTAAGAAATATTCACCTATATATACATATATAAACTAAGTATTGATTTTGTATTTTGAAATTCTGTAGTTTTTAATCATGTTTGTCTTCTGGCAGACTGAGTTAAAAATGATGCTGAAAATTAATCTTACTTTTTATTGCAAGTTGCACTACAAGGGATGTTTTGTATTTTGAAAATCAGGAATTAATGTATAATTTTACAATTTATTTGTTTTTAACATCTATGATAATGATGCGTTCCCCCTAGTTTGATCAAATCTAGAGTTGTACATAATGATTATGTAAATGAGTAAATTGTAGAATATGAGGAAAAAAAATCATGTGTTCAATATATATGATCGGATTTCATTCTTCCAATTTTTATGGCAAATTCTCAAATTCATTGTAAGCATGAATTAAAAATCATCATTCTCAGTTAATTTAAATCAAATTATTCAAATACCCATATCTAAATACAATATAATATAATAGATGTATGCTGAAGTGAAAAATATATTGAATGCAAAAATGAATGTAATGTAAACTGTTTATGTAATTTTTCTCTCCTGATAATTTTAGGACGTGTTTTTTTTTTCTAATTTTTCACATTTGTAGTAAAACTTTGTACAATTTGTTCAAGCTGTATTGTAAGATGTTGCATTTAGCTGCATTATTAGATAATTTTCTATAGATTTATGTTATATCAGTTTACTAATGCATTGTGAAATGTTTGGATGCCTAAGTGGAATAGTGTTCTGATGTTCATTTCTTGTTTTTAAATGAATAAAAGTTACTATTAAAATAATTTTGCTTTTCTTTCTTTTTCACAGTATTAAAATTGCTTGTCACACACATCTATCTCTTGCATTCTTATTTTTGAAATCAGATATTTGCTAAGAATTAAATTTGGTCATGCAAGGTCTATTATTATCCCTTAATTTATATTGGAAAGTTATGCAGATAAATTTGTAATTTATTCTGAAAAAATGGGGAAATTTGAACTCTCTGAAAGATTTAAATTAGTGGGGAATTTAAGGATGGTTCTTTGAGATACTTATGTCGTGTTTTTATTTATTCCCCCTAATTCATTTTAGCCCATTAGATGCAACAGCATAGCTGAATTATATAACTGTAGAAAGTCCATCCTGATTTGTACTACGTTAGTATTATGATTTGCTAATTGTTTTATCTATTACCTATATTAAAGGAATAGACCTGATGACTTAATATAAGGACTTTGTTTTGTTATTGAAAAATGGAAATATATCTCTTTGTTGGCACTTCTTGAAAAGACAACATTCTGATATATTTAAAATCTGATGTATTTATAGCAATTAAATGTTCTAAAATTAATCTCCCTAGGAAGAGAAACTGTTTTCAAAATTGCCTTGAAGCTTGTTTACAGAATTTAATGACAAGAATCTTTTAACCTAAGCATTCAGCTGTAACAGAAAAATTGTAGAAAATAATGGTTGACATTCATAGAGGTTAACAATGCATTTTAAATTTTGTAATAGAACAGTTAAAAAAGTTGGAAAATTTTATTAATTTCAATATAAATGTGATCATAAAATGAGATTTTATTCTTCCCAATGAACTTTATAATTCATCTTGCATATCTGTGAGTTCAGCAAGTGGCAATAATTCCTTAAAGTAAAAGTGGCGAGGTAGCTCTGTAATGGACTAGAAGAGAACAGAGTAATTTTATGCAGCTACAAAAGTTAAGTTAAAATGACATTGCTAAATAATTTAGTATGATTATTGTGACTGCTTAGTGAATGGGTAGTTAATTTAAATAATTCTTATTTTAGTACTTACTGCTTGTAAAATGTCTTGAAGAAACTTCAAAATTTATCTATTGTGGCTAATTACATTGTGAAATAGCCGAATCAAGAATCTCATTTGAATGCCAGAGGATTAGCAATAACAATATATAATAGCTTATAAAACAGTATTGAACGTGCATTTTTAGACCTGTATTATATACAAGGAAATGCTGGAATGTATAACTTTAATGAATAGTTAAATCCTAAATTAATTTCTATACTCAGTTTTTACTTTTGAGGATTATGCTGTTATTGAAGAGATTAAGTATAAAATCCTCTTGAAATGTACTTCAAAAATTAAATTTTCTTGCAGACATATATTGATCCCCATGGCCATTACACAGTTAATTTTAGATTTAGATCTAAAGATAACAATTTTTGTGATCAAATAGAACTATTTTTGTATGTTTCAGTATTCCTGTGTTATGTTGAAGGAAATTCATAAAATTCCATGAAAATATCAAATTCCTTTCATTTTATTTTTTTTAAAGGACATCTTAGTAAATTTTTAGTAGGTTTCATTACAACTGTTTAATGAAGATGATATATTTAATAATAGCATGAGAGTGATTATGTACTTTTAATGAATTAAATTTAGATGTAAACATTATTGTACTGATCATCTAAATACATAGTTGATTGTCAGAGAAACATTTAGTTAATTTTTTATCAGTTATAACATGACACACTTAAGATTGCAGCAGACTGACAGATTTTATCAGGCAATATTAATCTTCCATGTGTGTATATGTATACTTTTTTTTTTAGAGTGTTTATTTTAAATCATTTTAACTCAAACTTATTTAACTAGATGGTAGCACGGTAAACTTAATATTAGAAGTTTTAGGTATTGAATAAATGAGGATTTCACATCTCTAAATCTACAGAATGATTGTATTTCATTGTTGTTTCAGGCATGATACGATAATTTCTTTAATTATGCATTTTCTTAGAAAATAATACTTTTTTGTTAACCTCTACAGTCACCATCTTCTCTAAATTTTTACCATTACTGTAAAAATATGACTTTAAATTAATTGAAGAGCATTTTCCCTTCCTTAGTTATTTATTTCCCCCATCCCAGCACAGAAAATTGTACTATTGAAATATAAATACAAATGTATCAGATTTATAGCAAAATCAAAATTATATTTAGAGAAACAGGCGGTGAAGCCACTCAAAACACCAGTCAATCAGTTTTTAAGAAAGTTGAGTTTAAATGTTTATAAAATTTAATTTTGTGTGTACATATCTTCGTTCCAACAAACATTTAATTTAAAATAGAAAACCTTCAAATTGATGATTTAAAAAAAAAAAATGGATGACTGAAAAATGAAGCATATTTCGTAAAATTCCTTACAATTTTTTTCTGCTCTTTGGGTGTTTGTTGATAAGTGGTTTCAATGTGTACATTTTTCATCGCTTGTATAACCCTTAAAACATTTTTATTGGGGACTTTCTAACTATATTTTGGTACCCTAGATGGCACCACCATCAGAGAACTTGGCAGATCGTAAATATTTTAAACTCATTAGATTTCGAGAGTGCTGCTGCACGAGAGAAGGTAATTCTATATAATCCACCTCGGCCCCCTCCTCTTTCGAGTATCGACCATGAAACACCTGAAGACCAGCCGCTACGTAGCAAAACCTGAATACGCAGACGAAGGTTAATTTCCGCGGTCCGGTGCTTTCCATTGCTGTGGGGCTCGAGGATGCCGGATATACAGTACAGATCTGCAATCCACACAAATGCAATGATTACCATTGTGTTCGTATTCGATTAATTGCATATTACCCAGTTAAATTATAAGATTTTCTCTTAAGGGATAGCGTCGTTGCCGCTACCTGTTATTTTTACAAAGAGTTCATTCCGTCTCTATGAGAGCTAATATGCTGAATTTATACGATTAACCGGGCTAAGTCATGCATTTTAAAGCACTAAACCTCTTCATTGATTTTTTTTTTTTAATCCCCGAAAAATAAATTTTACTGCGTTATTCTATGGATCATTTTTATCGGGAAGTGACAATTTGGGCATTAATACTCTCTAAAAATCAAATCTAATATTAAACAAACTTCAAGAGAAAATTCGAGAATTGACGATTATTTGCCCCAGTTACATTTAAAAAGAAAATTCAACCCCATCCAGGGGGGGGGGCTGAGGGGGCTGCAGCCCCCCCCCTTTAGGTCATGTTTTTTAATTTAGAGAAAGAACTCAAAATTTAAAGAAGAAAAGAAAATAAAGTAACAAATAATTTGTAGCGCTAGTGCCATGTTTTGGGGAAAGAAACGTTAAGTTTAAACGTGCTTGTCGATTAGAAGTACGCCAGTGCAGTGCATTTCGTTTGAAGGTCGAGTCTAGTGTACAAAAATAGATACGCGATCGCCGCGCCCCATCACAAGTCACGCCCAGATCCCTTTCCCTGCCGTCGCACAGCGTGAGTGACACAAAGACAGGTTCAGTGTGTGTTGACTTGTATTTTTGAATAACTGGTCGCGTAATAAAGTAAATTCAAACCCAAAACGAAGGAAATTTCAGAGAACTGGTGCGTTTGCGTATCGAATCAGGAGATGAGAATCTCAGCAAACACCTCCAGTCAGCATGCGCTAATGCAATGTAAAATGAATTAATCAACTGTTGCGGAACTGAAGTCCGAACTGTGTCATACTGGACATACTTGTGTCATACTGGAAAGATTCAAAGCTGCAAAATACTATAGCATATTATTTGATGAAACAACAGATGCTGCTCATGATTCACAACTGACATTTTCCACACGCTACTGCTACGAAGGAAATGTTTATGAAGATTTCCTGGACTTTGTGGATTCCAGAAAACCCGTTGAAGCTTTTGCACAAGAAGAAGACTTAACTTATTTAAGTGAACCCTCCTTGACTGGTGAAGTGATAGGAAGTACTGTGCTTGGATTAATTAAAAAAATAATTTTGACCCAGAAAACTGTATAGGAATAGCCACTGATGGATGTAGTAGTATGGTGTCTGAGGTAAAGGGAGCAGTAAATGCCGTGAAACATTGTGCTATCAACGCCACCCATTGCCCCTGCTTAAACCATGCTTCGAATTTGACACTGAAAAAGGCCTCTAAGATTCAAGAGGTCAGAAGTGCAGTCGACACCATAAAAACAGTTATTATTTTTTTTTACAGCAAGCCCAAAGAGAAACTCGGTCTTAAAACAAAAATTAGGCAGACAGCTTATAGGGCTCTGCCAAACAAGATGGGTGGAACGCCACGATAGTATTCATTTGTTTTGTTCAAACCTTCCAAAAATTCATGAAGTGCTTGAAGTTGTAAATATTTGGAAAGAAACCAAAGCAGCTACCAAAGCACTGTCTCTTTTAAATAATATAAGCACTAGTTCTTTCATAGTTTCCATAGCGTCTCTAGCAGACATATTCGCTATCACTCTTCCTCTTAGCCGGCTATTCCAAAAAAAGAGCATTGACCAAAAAGAAGCCAGTGAAGCTCTTCAATCTACTTGTTCTACCTTGGAACAGAGAAGATCAGAGTGTAAAGAGTTTTTCCATGATGTATATCTTGTAGCAACAGGTTTATCTGAAGATATGGGTACGGAGGTGTCTTTGCCTCGTATTGCTCAAAGGCAAAAAAACCGAACCAATCCCAACATTGTCGAGCTTGAGGAATACTACAGAGTAACAATTTACATTCCTATATTAGACAGGATACTTCAAGATATCAAAGATAGATTCCCCGATGACATTATGAAACTCCTTGAACTATCAACCCTGATACCCACTTCGGTTGTTAAAATGTCCCCAACAAACCTAAGAGAATCAGCTAAGGTCTTGTTTTCTAGATTTCAGTTTGCTATGGGGAACATTTCAAGTCATAGTGGAGCTGTTTTTAGCAATGAAGTTGCCCTGTGGCAAAACAAATGGTTAAATCAGCAACCAAAGACAAAAAATGAAGAAATTCCAGAAACAGGCATTGAAACTCTCATCAAGTGTGACAAGGAGGTTTATGCTGCAATACACGAATTGATGAAGATTTTGCAACTCTGCCGTTTAGCAAAGCTACTGCCGAGAGGTCCTTTTCAACCCTTCGAAGATTGAAGGACTGGATGAGAACAACCATGAGAGAGGATAGACTTGTAGCATTAGCACTGCTAAACATTCACAGAGGAATTGCGGACAAAGTTGATGCAAAAAAGAGTCGTTGATAGTTTTGCTAAAATAAAGAAAAAGGAAGTTGAACTTTGTTGTTTAGGCCAAAACTTGTTTTTGTCACCTCAAACCTACATAAAATTGTCCAAATATCAGTTTCTTTTATATGATAAATTATCACAGCTTGGACAAAGGGAGCAATGTATTTTACTTTATTAAATATAACATTTTAAAAGTTTTTAATAGGTTGAGTTAGATTTATAAATACTGTCTTTACGTAATATAGCCTGATATGATCCTTTGTCCTCAACAGTTTAAGATTTGACACAATTTTGTAACATTTAAGTTAAATAGGTCTGAAATTATTTACATAACAATAACATTATGAAAAATGTACCAATATGTTATAAAACTGTACCAAGATGTTTATTAATTAAAATAAAAATCCAAATGTATCGTATTTGAATAAAATGCCATGGTTTTCATGTTACATTGGGAGAGAATGTAAATTTTTTGGTTTAAAATAATATTTTAAGGTGTTTTTGAGGCACTTAAAATAGCCTAAGAAGGAGTTTTCAAGCACTGTATATTTAAAAAAATTTCTGGGGGAGACTCCTCGATCCCTCCGCTGAGCAGGGGATATTCCATAACCTCCCCTTCCCCCCCTCCGGGTGGAAGACAGCCCCCCCCCCTTGAAAATCGGCTGGATCCGCCCATGACCCCACCTATTTAAGTTTTGGTAGCAACGCTTTAGAGAAAAGATAACACACTGTTCGTCCGCCCAGATTTCTAAGCACGACACGAATGGACACCCGAGGAGAGAAAGCACTGAATCTCATTCCATACTCACAATGAATGACATGAATTTCTGCTGATCAAATTCAAAACAGCACGAAAAACACAAGGAATCTCCATTTCTGTAAGAAAAGAGAAAAAATGGAGCATATCTGGGATCTTAAAATATTACCTGAGAGGTATGGCAGCCAAAAAAAGGAAATATAGAAACTGCAAACAATGAGAGGCTCTAGTTTCCTCACTCAGTGACTACTATAACCAGACAAATTGAAGTTATGCAAAGTTGCTGGGAGAAATTTTTTTTTTTTTTTAAGTTTAATCCAATTCAATCCGTACTGAAAAGGTTATTCTTGTTCAAAGTAGAGAAACTTACTATTTCTGCAAATCTAGATTCTAGTTTATTTTTCTGTGACTCATTACAGACAAAACGGTACACCGTAGCTCCATTTCTGTAAAAATACGGTATCCAGGGCCGGGCCGGGCAACATCTCCTATAGATGACCTCCTATCTTTTATAGGAGGTGTTGGGCCGGGCAGATCCATCGTGGCGCCTGACGAGAAATTTAAAAAACGGCGCCTTTTCAAATTTTCGGAGACTTTTAGGTAATAAAGCTATCACTAATGGAAATAGTCAACTGAACGATCATTTTGGGGAAAATATGTATTAATTAAAAAGTTTTTATTTATTTAAAAACATAATAAAAATTTTAAAAATGACAGAAATTTTAAAAAAAAAGTAGATAAAGTAAACAAATTTGAATATAACTTGTTTTGTAATTAAAAAAAAATGACTAAATTATTTTTCGAACCTTTATGAGAACAAACGGCTTGATTGCATGTCTATAATTATTATATGTTTCGGTACAGTGGCGTAGCGAGAGGGGGGCAAGGGGGTCTATCATGACCCAGGCGCCACTTTAAGAAGGGCGCCAAATGATCCTTTTAACTAATTCTATATATTATATTACTATATATTTTTCCGGCGAGGGGGGGGGGGCAAAAAGGTATCGTGCCCCGGGCGCCAGTGCTCGCAACGTCACTGTTTAGGTACCGTCTTTTCTAGAAAAATGATTGCTAGATCATTCAAACACAACTTGGATTATTGCTGTAGATCATTCTCTAAAATTTTCAGTTTCGAAAAACTGCGATCGGCTGCTGCTACAGTTGCAGGTAGTAGAATTCTTACAGCTCCAACAACGTTTGGAAATCTGCATTCAAAATTTATTTCTCATGATCTCAGATTCAGGAGTTTATAAAAAAATATAGTCTAAATATTTGTTTATATTTGTGTATTTTTACAAATTTCGTCATACGTCAGATTAAACTACTAATATTTTTTCGACTCATTTTGGTGCCTATTTCTATTCGTTGCCTCGCCTATGGGATCGGCCGTGACGGTATCTTTGGAGAAGAAAGAACAAGGATAAAAAGTTTCATCAAAATCAGGCCATAGGCAGTGGCGTAGCGAGGGGTGGGGGAAGAGGGGTCTATCATGCCCCGGGCGCCTCTCGCAGAGGGGCGCCAAATGGTTCTTTTAACAAATTCTATATATTATATTACTATATGTTTTTCAGGCGAGGGGGGGGGGGCGCCAGTTATGATCGCTACGCCACTGGCCATAGGTTTCGAGTTAGGTCTTTTAAACTGCATTTGGTAATAATCATTTAGAGATCATTAAGTCTAGACTGTCATGAGATATGTGTTCATTTGAAATTTGATATCTGTCTGCTGAAAAAGTAATCTTTTATTTTGATCTCATTTTGAAAAAAGAAAAAAAAACGATATCTCCGCATTTTGTCATCCTAAAAATTTAGTTAAAAATATGAACCAAATTTTTTTTAATAACAGCATATACTTAAAGATTAGTATTATTTGATTAAGCCATTTCTATCCTTAATAATTAGTGAAAAAAATTGACTGTAGCGGTGGTTTTGTAAGAATAATGCATTTAATTATATATATACTGTCCGACCACGGAAGCAAGGTCCCTGGAAGCTGTTGCGCATGCGCGAGAAAAGTTAGTCTACTTAGAAAATAGGGGAAAACGTCATATTTTCGGATGTGTTTGTCTATGAAATACGGAATGCATTTCAGACTGCTTTTTGTCCGCAATTTTAAAGTTATTTTTTAAAACTTTATTTTTGATCGAATATGTGAATAATAATTTCAAAATAATAAAAAGAAAGAAGCAAATCTATTTAAAAAAATAGGAGTTTTATAGGAGTGGATATTTTCGGATTACATCACAATCAAAATTATCTAAAGCTACGTTTTCGGTGGTTCTTTTTTTCTGACGTTTCCTCGGAGATTCAAATTTTGGAGTTTCTTCACCCTTTGCTTCTCTACGTATTCTTTTTACACTGGACATTGATATCCCGGTCATTTTACTAGCTCTCTTTGGGGATTGCGAAACTGGAACAATAACATTTCCTTCTAGTGCTTCTTTATCACACAATTTAATTACATTGTGTATTATACGTTTACAATCACTACGGAACGGCTTATTCCGAGCAGTCGTATTGGGTAAAGGATGCATTAATTTTAATATAATAATCAAAATAACAGACGAGGAAAAAGCAAGCAAGCGCAGTTAGTAACTGATTCTAAAGAATGTCGAGAGAATACGAGACTTCTCCCCCTCCTTCCTAAGCAGCCTTACCTACAGCGTGAATAGAACCGTCTTGGCACTATGCCAACTGTGGTTCTTCGTACTGTGGTCGGACAGTATATATATATATATATATATATATATATATATATATATATATATATATATATATATAACAAGACAACGCGTCTTCCTAAATTACTTTACTTTAAAGCATATTCTCTTGTTAATAAAGTACGACCCCCTTTTCCAAAATTGCAACCTAAAAGTAAAATAAAATAATTTATATTAGCCCTGCAGATCATTAAGCAGGCATGTGAAATATCTGAACTCAATAACATCCCCAGATATGAGTGTTAGAAGTTTATGAGATTCCGAATGTCAGTGTAATGTCAAAATTCTTGAAGAGCCTTCGAACCACTCTGGATTTATGCCTTCTTTAACGTCGAAACCATATTTTGCAAGAACTTTATGGCCACTTATTTTGCACCCAGGTCAATAGGTCGCAGCTCTAACAAGCGCGGGATCTATCAGTCCCCGGAATAACCGAAGTGGACACGTGAACTCCACGAACCTAAAGACGCCCAATTAAAATATTAAGTAGTTTAGGCCCTCTGGCGTAAATATCGCAAAACACCCATTTAATATTGCACGAACAGAAGACTTTTCTCTCTCTTCGTTTCTAACTCCCGTTGCTGTCGGATGTGCTGTCCACAGACTCCAGAAGTCTGGTGGGCACGACGGTTTTTCTCAGTTAACTCTGGCATGTAAACACTGCTGTTAACACGTCCCGTCCTGGCATGGACGCCGGACAAGTCATGTGGCCGCTGCAGCCTTCGCGATGCTTCATAATTAAATAAAGGTGATTTCCTGGATATCGTCTGAAATCTGTGTTCCTCTTCTATGGCTCCGCGTGTGTTATCTCCTAAATTTCGTAAGTGCTTCCCTGGATCAACACTACGCCCGACTGTATCTCTCCAAGTTGTGCGCAGCGATTTACTGTATGATCACTCCTCGTACCGACTGCATCTCCCATAAGTTCTACGCGTCAATCCCTTGTGCTAAATTTTCCAAATGTGATTATTATAACTAACACACACACACACACACACACACACACACACACACACACACACACACACACACACATATATATATATATATATATATATATATATATATATATATATATATATATATATATATATATATATATATATATACAGAGTAAAACCTCGTTTTTCCGGACTCACTGGGACCATAAGCAATCCAGACAATCGAAAATCCAGATAATCCAGGTAATATGAGCAATAAGCAAAACAAATTCCTTAACTAAGCAGACTTACCGTTTATTACGATAAAAAACTATGTTTTGTAACAAAATTACATAGTATTGTTTACAAGACGTTAAAAAATATAAAAATAACTTTTCATATCATTTCTTAACAAAGAATTGGTAGAGGAGAAGGTGGGATTATGGACCCCCCCTTTTGATTTTGGCTCACTGTGGTCATACCAAAGACTGATTTTTATGTTTTGGGGCTCTAACCTCTTATATAACTCATGATCTAAACATCCTTAAGTGGATTTGCCGTTAAATCAAATTTTAAGATGTATACAATCACATAAGTGAAAGAAGTCAAAACTTGCAGGTGACCCAAAGTGGAGGGTAATATGGACCCCCACCTTTTTTACCAAAAAATCATTTATCTATTTATTAAACAGTTGGAAATAAAAAAGAGAAAAGTTTTCAAATGAAAAAGTGAAAGAAAGATAATATATTATTAAACAGCTGGATCATCAAATATTATCTATATAAAAAAACTTCAATTTTGGAGACAAAAGTTGCAAATATAAAACTCAGCTTCGGCTCCGGTGCACACAGAATGAGTCCAGTGTAGGCTCATAACACACCGAATCCAAAGTTCTCCTCGTGTGTCATCTTTGAATGTACCTTCACAGAAGAGGCACGATACTTCTTGCTGGTCTGGACCATCTCTGTGAACATATGGGCTTGTATCCACCCAGAGGGATGAGCTCTTCCAATTGCTCCGGATGGGGCTCCATTCATAAGCCGATCCGTTAAGATTTTACGAGGAAATATCATTATTGGTGGAAAATATATTCCCCCAGCACTCATGTAGCAAACCACAGTTACCAGAGAACCACGTTCAGCTGTAGTCAGAGCTTCCGCCTAACGTTTTCTCTTCAACCCGATGACTTGGGAAATTTTTTACTGAACCACACTTAAACCAGTGTCATCTACATTGAAGATTCTGGAAATGATTCCCAGAACACAAGCTTTCCAGCAAATAAAAATAACCCAGCCACCTGCTCACGTGTGAATCCTTCTGCACGTGCATATGACGTCCCTGTAGGTTTTCTGATCTAAATTTGTCTGACGAGTTTGGAATCGGTTTAGCCAGTCTCTCCCTGCTGCTTCGTTTATGGAAGTGTGGGAGATATTGCGTTCAGCCAATTGGAACGCCAATTTCCTCACATCTTGTCGAGTGAGGCCGTGAAATACTGACTCCATTTCTAGCAAATAGGCGACTAACTCTTTCAGTGTAATCTGGTAAAACAGGCTTCCTCCTTAGTTTATGTGCCAGGAGATGGCCGAATGGCTAGGGCACTGGCATTTGGTTCAGATCCTGTGGGTTCGAGTCCCACTGATGGTATGGATGTTTATAGCCATTCGGAATCGGCTTTAAACTGTAGGTCTCGATCTAATTAGCCCTTGTATAACAAAAATTGACCGTAGCGCTCCAAATTAAAACCAAACCCTAGTTTTTGTATAACTAAATCTGCTGCTGGCTTATCCACTTGTGAAGCCAATAATCTCAAAGTTACTCTTGATGCACCAAACACTCTGGCAACCTCCATTAGTCCCATTTCTCCGCATCTTAGCTTCTGGATACCCTCAACCATACCCTATCCCAACTTCTTCTGCGCACTACAGCGTCCTTGCTAGCGGGAGATTTCTTCTCAACTTGCATTCTTAGCTTCCAGAATAACCAAAAAGGATTACAAAACATGAAAATAAAATATATCACAATGAAATCATATGTGGAATCGCATTTTCTCACTGAAACATTATTATTACATCATCGAAACCGGTTGTTGGTAGTATGGACCCGGGTCCACAATACCAGCACCCATGGGGTCCATATTTCAAACAACGCCATCTTGGAAACAAACTGGTTTTTTACATTATGAGTTACATCGAATTTAATTTCGAACTAGCTCAAAAGGAACTTCATGTCGTGTAGAATAAGGCACAGGAATCAGTTTTTACAAAACATAGTAGTAGATAATTAAAATATTCACTTTTACTTTCCTCAGAAAAAATTTGAAAACTCGAAAAACAAACAATTGGCCACAGTACGTCATTCGCGAGTGAACTGGGGTCAATGACCTTGACTATCCATTGCAGCTCCTTAGGGGCTCTAGATCACAGCTATAATTTGTGGCTGCACCTGCGCATAGGGCAGATATTAAGGGGGTCCATAATAAATGCAGGGTCCATAATCCCACCCTCTCCTCTAAGTCTAGTAAAGCTTTCTTAAACTCAACAAAAAGCATTTGATTACCATAATTTATTGTACAATCTAATGCAGGAACTGTACATTGAATCAAACTAAAAAGCGAATATTTGCGGCACTTGTAGTTACGTTCTTGCTATGATAGCTAAAAATTATTATCTAATGTGAAAATTTAAATGAAAATAATGTCTTCAAATCAGATCCGGATTATCTGGAGATCCGGATCAACGAGGGTCGGATAAACAATATTTTACTGTATATATATATGGCTCCAGTTTGAGTGGTAAAAGAGATTGGTTCAGGTTGAGCGAAAAGAAATTAGTTCTCAAAATAACGAGGAATTATTAATTCCTATTCTTTAATAAAAAATTAACACTAATGAATCGAAATATCTAATTTTGTCATCTCAAAATTAACCTTCCTTCTCCTACAATATTGAAATTAGTTTGAATACTTCATAACCAATTAGCAACGTGTAATCCAGTTTTCTTTTGCATTTAATAAAATCATTATCACAGAGAACGCCTGTTTATAGGTCCAGTAGGCTTAGGCTATACATCAGGATGACAGGTTTTCTAATGCATTTAATAAAATAAGTCACAATGACGAACCTAGTCATGGATCCAGTAAGTTTACTGACCTGGCCTGCCTACATTAATAAAATAACCGTAAGGGATTTCACTCTCTTTGTTTAAATTTTATGTTTAAACACTTAAACACGTTTTAAATATTACCTCTATATATTTTTATATAATAAAATCCAAAAGTTTACTTACTTTTTATAAAACCGAAATAAAGGGAGAAAAGCGGCATTGCATATCCTCTCTTGGCTCACGTTTAGGCGTTTGACGATCCTCCTGGATGAATCATCCAAAGTGAGAGTGTAGTGCATTAATTGTATAATCAGCAAACATCAAAAGTGATCATCCAAGTTAGTTTGGAGGGCTGCGGTCAACTTTTGCTACACGAGGGCTAATTAGACCGGGATCTACTGCTTGCAGCCGATCCCAAACGGCTACAAACGTCCATGCCAAGAGTGGGACTCTAACCCACAGACTTTGGTACGGAATGCCAGCGCCTTAGCCTTTCGGCCATCGTCCGCAGTGATCGTCCAAGACGACGGATGAACGAAGGAGAACTAGACTCTATTTTTGTTCATGTTGAATGATTCAATGCGAATGAATCTTCCAAAGTGAATCGTGTGCACATGTTTAGTGTGATATTAAATGCTTGATCGAAATTTGAATTATTACTTCAACCGGATCGAATCGACGTCGCGTCTCTAAAATATCTCCGTTTGTGTCGTCCCTTCATAGGGAGTAATGCTGGTCCTCCTATATGGTGCCCCCATAATAAAATGATCAGTAAACTGATGTGAATTATAGGCAAATATCTACACGGCAAGTGTTTCCCGGATGAAAGAAAAAAAAAAACCTCTAACATAGAATACGTCGTACAGGCTGTTGAACTGTCTGTTGAAAGTTTAAAGCAAAATGGTGTTTAAATGGAAATAGAATAACACTTCTTTGGGTTTGAGTTTATTTAATGACCGCCAGTGTTTGTGAAATACACTGCTGGCCACTGTAAATGCAACACCCTGAAGGAAACATGCAAATAACATGAAATTTACAACATGCATTAGCGGAGGTGAGATATGCAAATGATTAGAATTTCAGTAGCACATCACGCACGCCTGTAGCGCCACTTCAAAGCGCTATTTAAGGCTTGGAGATTTCGACGATTTCAAGTTCGGAAATTGTGTTTTTCTTGTGGTTTTTTCAAAAAAACGATCAATTATGCCTCGTCGAAAACAGCGATCATCTTTTGATCAAGTATCCGAGTTCGACAGAGGAAGGATAGTGGCCTACCGAGATTGTGGATTATCTTTCAGGGAAATCGGTAGTCGTGTTGGACGAAACCAAACAACTGTAATGCGGATATGTGATCGTTGGATGCAGGAGGGTACGACGGACCGGCGTGTTCGATCGCATCCACCTCAGCGCCCCACTTCACGTGATGACAGGCAAATTGTGCGCATGGCAGTGACGGATCGCTCAGTCACATCACGAACCATAGCACAGCACATGCAGTCTGTAACGCATCATCCAGTGTCTGCGCGTACCATTCGACGCCGTTTACAGCAGAGTGGTCTGTCCGCAAGAAGTCCATTGCTTTGTCTACCCTTGACGCAGAACCACAGACGTCTCTGCCGCCAATGGTGCGATGACAGAAGGATGTGGACGGCAGAATGGAATGAAATTATCTTTACTGACGAGTCACGCTTCTGTCTGCAACACCACGATGGTCGCATTCGAGTCTGGAGACACCGTGAAGAGAGGATGCTGAACTGCTGCGTTATGCACCGACACACTGGTCCTGCACCGGGTATTATGGTATGGGGCGGTATTGGATATCACTCTCGCACACCTCTAGTACGCATTGCCGGTACTTTAATCAGCCAGCGCTACATCTCCGAGGTGTTGGAGCCAGTTGCCCTTCCTTACCTTCAGGGCTTGCCCACAGCCATATTTCAACAGGATAATGCGCGACCACACGTGGCACGCATTGTCCAACGGTTCTTCCTCAATCGCCAGATTGAATTGCTTCCCTGCCGCCTCGCTCTCCGGATCTTTCGCCGATAGAAAACATGTGGTCCATGGTTGCTCTACGATTGACCCAGATTCCATCCCCATCTGCCACAGCAGATCAACTTTGGCAACGTGTGGAAGCTGCTTGGTCTGCTGTACCCCAAGAACTCATCCAAAGTCTCTTTGAATCAATGCCGAGGCGTGTGGCAGCGGTGATCTCCAACAATGGCGGCTACTCTGGCTACTGATTTTGGCAGGAACCACACTTCACAGAAGTCTATAAATTTAATCATTTGATACTTGGTCAACATGTTATCTACAAAATAAATTTTGTTGTGATATCTCTTGTCTTTCTTGGTGTTGCAATTTGGGTGGCCAGCAGTGTACAAAAAACGTCGACTATAGGATAAAAAAACAAGAGGCAATTCTAATTGGCTGAAATTCTAAAAGAACTGAATCTTCTTCATTTGACTATTAAGGACTTAAAGCCGAAAATGAAAACAATTCGCACACGATATTCTAAGCTTTCCAAACTAATAAAATTGGGAAAAAAAGTGGAAAAGGAACTGATGACATTTATGTTCCAAAAGTGTTTTGGTCTAAAGAAGCGCAACACAGTTCTTCAACCACCAATATGGCTTTTTCCCGTTTCTTTTCTCTACAGCCGGGGTGTCAAACTCAAAGGCTACCTTGGGCCAAACAAACAAGGTTTAACTATAGGTGGGCCGCAAAAAAAATCCATATTAATAGAAACGCAGGTTTATTTACCTAATTACAATATATTCAACATAAATATATGCATTTTGTTTAATAATAGCAAAAAAAGAGTATTACTAAAAAAAATTTAGCGAATTCTTCCTATCTTATTATAATTCTGCATCGGTTATTTTATTATATATTATTGTGTGCCAATATATTGGCCGGGCCGCAAAAATGTTCGTCGCGGGCCGCGAGTTTGACACCCCTGCTCTACAGTGTTATATCCGATTTCCTTTGCGAGATCTTAGCAAATTATATCAACGCTCGCACATACTAATTCACTTGGCGCCATGTTGAATTGAACTGACCAGTTCACTTTTGAGGATGCGTATAGAAAAAGAAATCGAATTCAACGAGGCTATCACATTGGGTGATTCAACCGGGATGATCGCTTAAATCAGGGATTCCTAAACTTATCTGGCCGACCGCCCCCTTTTCAGAAAAAAAAAAGAATTACTCGGTGCCTCCCCTGGAAATTTTCAAACAAACAGAGATGCACTGAAAAATTTGTGTCCTTTATGTACCTATGTCCTACAACATAGTAAAAAAAGAAAAAAATTGTAAATAAGGCACCATAAAGTTTAAAATTATAAAATTATTTATTAAAACCAATCATAGTAACATTCCCACTATACACACAAAAAATTAAGGTAACATTAAGGTAAAGATATTAAGGTAATATTAAGGCAAAAATTACGAATAACATTAAAACTAATCCTAATGAGAAGGAGGAACTTGGTACACAACTATCAATTTATTAATGTTTGGCTCTATTTTTGTCAGCAGGATTTTTAAATCATTGCTATTAGCTATTTGTAGTCGATTTATGTTTTAGTTAACATATTTGCTGTTGTTTCTAATACCCCCTGACCGGAAGTATTCCAGACCAGGTCCATATAGGCTAGCGGACTGAGGGATTACGGCTCCTGTTTAAAATGACACCATAAGGGTAGGAATCCGATTTTGCCAGGTGTCACCTCAATTTCGGCCGAACAACCCCAGGGGCTACATCTGGGGAATCGTACCCTCTCCCACCCTCTGACCTCATAGAAATACTATCCGGTCTACGGATTTAATGTACCCATATCCGGCCTAGACAGAGAGGTATTTAATGGTGTTTGTCGGGATTCGATCCAAACTCTCTCTGCACCGAAAGCCGAAGCGTTACCACTAGGCTACTTCGGGTTCTAACAACACTGAACTTTTTTACCCTGAACTCATGTTCCACTAAATGAAGGAAATGCAATTAAAAACTTTTGTACTGTAGCTTATAATTTAGGATAAAGCATCGGTATCTTTTTTTGCAGCCAGAACTGTTGGTAGCTGAGTCTGAATTTAAATTTACCGCCCCCCCCTCTGGGGGCCTGTATCACCCCCTTTGGGAAACGCTGGTCTAAATGCACCTCAAAGTACACTGACGTGCCACTGAATTAGGGATACCTACCTAGTAACGAGTTGGGCGTCCTCTGGCCTTGATAACGGCTGCCACACGACGAGGCATAGATTCAACTAGTTTCTGGAAACGTTCCACGGGAATGGCTTGCCAAATATTGGCTAAAGCTGTCCATAATTCAGTAAGGTTCTTTGGTACTGTGTGATGGCCTTTCACGTCTTGTTCCAAAACATCCCAAAGATGCTCAATAGGATTTAAGTCTGGGCTTCTAGGTGGCCAATTCATGACAGAGAAGTCAGAGGAATGCTCATCCAACCAGCCAGTAGCCAACCGGGACTTATGAGAGGTACAGTTGTCTTGCTGGAAAACTCCATTACCGTGCGGATAACAGAACAGCATAAACGGATGGAGGTGATCACCCAGCAACTCTACGTACCGAATTGCATTGAAGGAGCAAAGATCCCAAACTGTGCCACCAAAAAAACACCCCAGACCATGATTGAGCCACCATGCCCTTGTACAGTTCCAGCCAGGCATGCAGGATCCACGGCTTCATGAGCCTGACGCTATATTCTCAGCCTCCCGTCGGCGTTAAGCATTCGGAATCGAGACTCATCACTCCATGCTACTCGTTTCTAGTCCTCTACACTCCAGTCTCTGTGCTCTCTTGCCCAGGCAAGACGTGCAGCCCGATGGCGAGTATAGAGCAATGGTACTCTCGTAGGTCGACGGCTCCTGAAACCCATACGGTGAAGCGAGCGTTGCACAGTCCGTTTACTGACTGTACGACTGGCACCGTCATTAAACTGGGTGGTCATTTGAGCTAATGTTTGGCTTCGCTGGCTACGTACAATACGCCTGAGACGTCTCTCACCACGCACTGTCAAGGCTAATTGTCCTTTGTAGTTTACCCGATCGCTAGTTTTTTTTCCACCATCCATGTATTCTTGGTATACTCTTGACACTGTCGACCTTGAAAATCCTAGCTGTCTGACGATTTCGGAAATTGAATGGCCCATTCGTCGCGCACCTACGATTTATCCGCGATCGAAGGCGTCTAAATCAGGCAGTTTACCCATACTGGCAATTCCAACAACTAATTCAGAACAACCACAGTACGCGCTATATATGCAGTTACCACAGCGCCCTCACTTGCGCATACATGATGCGCAGCGCTACACAATTTGCATAGGCTTTGCTATCCCAAATTCAGTGGCACTTCAGTGTATAACTGGATTCCTCTGACACGACTTCAGTTTATAAATATTTAGTGGAAACTATGGAAATAAATGAAAATACGTTAAGAGTTCGACGAAAAGTTCTAACTCAAAGAAAAGAAAATATTCAAAGGAAAAAGTAAAGTGATAACTTCCTGTCAGTTAACACTCATTATCGCGATAGGTGGCACTTAGTTTACAATGAAATAAGCAGTAGCGGATATAACATGAGTGACAGATCTAAATCCCTCTTTATTGAGAATGTATAATTACTACTATTAACAAGTCCCTGGCTTAACAAAGAACAGTGCTGATAGCGAGAAAATTTTGTTACACTCAGTTGAAGGCACGCAAACGCTCTTAAAACTGACTTCAATTTCTTCATCGATTGTTTAGTTTTCTATGGGCGATTAGTGGATTGCAATTGAGGTTATAGGTCTACTTGTGGCTTGCGACTCGGTTGGTTGACCACTGAAACCCATACTCCACTGGTCTATAACGGCGCTTGATGACAGCTAACCTAGTAGCGACTCGACACTACCGAACCATTGCTTGCTACGTCTGAAACTCCAAGTAGCAGTTTTGCAGTTACAAAGACTGCCATTAAATATACATGTATAAATAGCTATGAATGAGTTATATAATAGTACTTTATTTTGTGGTAGTTTTTATTTAAATGATGCTGTTCCCTTGTCATCACTATTGGGCAATATGTGACAAGTTGATGCTAGTCACCTGTGACGTTATCGAGCTCGAGTCACACTCTATGTTCTATTTATATTACTATATAACCGATCCAGTTCCCATATCTGACAGTTAACGCCTCTCTATACCAACACCGACTCAAACTCCCTTGTGTTTGAGTCGGTGTTGTCTATACTCCTATTTTCTGAAATTTCTGGGTTGAATGATGTTACACATGCTCCAAATTCATTCGGTCTCCAGTTTTAATTTTATGTTTATTTAGTAGCAGGGGAAAAAGGCTCTCTTATGCAGGTTTTACATATAATCCTTTTTAAAAGGTCTGAATTAAGTGAGAAATAAATACTAAAAAATTCTCATAAATTTGGATTAAAATTTGCCATTGATAACGAAACCTGCTAGAAAATTGTAAAATAAAAAAAATTTCATCGATATCTTTTCGTACTATGTTCGCAATATAATAAAGGACTGAAAATTACAAAACAACTGCTATCAGGAGTGGATTAACTCAGTTGGGGGGGGGGGGGGGAGGGGCTCACTAAGATAAAATTCCCAGGGCAGAACGCGTTTATTTATAACTTTAAGAAATTTAATAATTACTAACCACTATTTTCATGGAAAAAAATGTTTCATTTTGAAATTGTTATTATTTAAAAAAAAACTCCAAGCAACTCCAAAATTCAGTGGGGGCTCTTTCAGATAAAATTCTCAGGGCAGAAAGCGTTTATTTATACGCGTATTACAAAGAAAACCGGGGATTCCCTGTGATAAAAAATTAAATGCATATAATTTGTGGTAACTTTTGCTCAAGAATAAACTATATGAGAAATGCAAAAAAGAAAAATTTCAATAAATAAATAAATAAATAAAAATAAATACTTTAAGTTAGGGGTGTCGGGCCGCATGCGGCCCAAAGCAAGTATTACTGCGGCCCAGAAAGAGAGCTCAAAGCGAAAATAAAATATCAATATTCCGCCTCGGCGATGATGGAATGCGGCCATTACAGATCACGTTTTGTTAATTCAGCAAATCGCAATACAGCATTTAAAATAGCTTTAATTGTATACAAAATTCTGTATGCAATTTCTGTATATTAATTTCAATACAAAAATGAAATGTGAAGTTTTTACACATTTAACATTTCATATTTGCAATGATATTAAAATTAGTATAAAAAATTAAACACTGTGAACACACAATCTCCATGATCAAATGAACACATTCACGAACAAGGCCATTATAAATATTGTTAGAGAGCGTACTCGCACATCTTGTCTCATCAAACTATTTCTAGGAGAAACGAACTTGGGAAATATATCGAAAACACGGTTTAAAAAGCTTCTAGTTTTAAGTTTTATTCTTTGTCGATGGATGAAAGTATTGATGATATTGACATGGCTCAATTTTTCATTTTTAATTAGATGTATAAATGACGAGCTTATTGTAACTAAATAAATGGCTTGATTAGTACAGTTAAAAGACAAGACAACCTCGAGAGATTTATATGAAGCAGGGAAGAAAACTTTGACGTGCGCGATTCTCATTCACTCTCGCCAACATATCTGGTATTGTAACTGGTACCCCAGCTTATGATAGGCAAAAAAGAGGGACTTGTAAAATTAACACTAGAACCGTGGCACTTTCGGCAAAAATAAACAATTCCTTTGCATCTTTGCTACTTCATTTACAGTCGATATAGATACGCTGCCAGAAAATTTTCAAATGGAATGCATAGAGTTGTATTTTCGACATCCAACTTAAAGAGAAATTCAATCAAGTCTCCTTGTTGGACTTTTATGAATCATACCTACCCAGAGATAAATATCCCTAACAGCATAGTCATGTGTTATTCATGTCATCATTATTTTGGAAGCACGCGCAACTGTGAACAACTGAACAAAAATATCGGATGATCATCTTGAGAACTTCCTGAGAATTTCAATAACTTCAAGTGACCCAGATATTGATACATTACTTTCCTATATTGATGCACTGGTATGACTCCTATAGTTATCTTTATAATTATAAATAAAATTTATTATGAAATATGTTAACTATATATTATACTTTTTTTACTCATTAACTATTTTTAATGTTAGGTACATTTTTGTGTGGCCCAAAACTATATATATATATATATATATATATATATATATATATATATATATATATATATATATATATATATATATATATATATATATATATATATAACTATATATATAGTTTATATATAACTATATATATAACTATGTATATACTTTTTTTACTCAAGTTACATTTTTGTGTGGCCCAAAACAATTCGTCTTCTTTCAATGTGGCCCAAGGAAGCTAAAAGGTTGGACACCCCTGCTTTAAGTGAATAGAAGATATTTATGTTTGTGTGCAATGATGTTGCGAAAATAGTATTCAAAGATTGAGAGTTCCTCTGACTACCTGGATTGTTTTGGTTAATAGAATACCGGCCTCGAGGTTTGGAGATCCGAGTTCGACTGACGATTTTTGCTGACGATCGTAACAATAGCTCTTGACTTTTGGAAAAAAGCTTATGGAGCATGATGAAGCATACGATAAATAACAATAAGGAATAAAAACATCGTCGGGAAAAATTTGTAAGATCAACTTCTGAGTCGATGTTTATTTCAAAAGGGTGAAAATAAGAGGCACATTTAAATAAAAAACAAACACACACACACACACATCGTCAGGGAAATTCAGTTCGTGGGATATAAAAATTCAAGATTTTGTAAATCTAGGTCTGGCAAGCGGTCGTTACAAGATAATAAAAAAATTCCGAGTTTTATTTATTACAATATTATTAATTACCTTCAAAGTATTCATTTTTAATACCTGTTGTCCCATGTTCGAAAATTCCATACTGATGAACCAATCTGCTACGGTAGTTTTTTAACCTTTACAAAACATTTTTCTTCTGGTGAATTGAAAGAATAATCTCTTTTTTAACGATTTCAGGAACTCGGGCGAGAAAAGGCAAATCAAAAATACAGATTTTTTTTTTTTTTAAACAGAAATTTATCTATTGATATATTAAGAACACTGTATTACCACTTTTACGTCTACATTCACCCTTAGTATCTTGTGAATAGCATTTAATGTACGGACTACATAAATATAGCTGAAAACTTAGTGCTGTACTGATGGAGGAGCAAGGGCGAATAGACAACTCTTTTTTTTTACTATGCGCCGTGCGCCAGCATAATCTTCAATTGAGGCAAAGTCCATAGTCTCCCTTTCAATCCAGAAAGCATTCCCAAACTTTAAACACGATTTCCCAACACCATGAATTTCATATTCGCCCTTTCTATTCCGAGTTAATGATTTCTACATTTAGACATCTCTTTATGCAGCGTGAAATAATTGGGTGGTAGCAATGAATTTATCCTTATCGTCTTTTCAACATATGAGCCGCTCACTTGCCAAATCGGTTCAAGACCACAAAACAAAAAGTGGAGAAAAGTGATAAAATAGTACACATTGCGTTTTAAATTTTCACTGAAAATATAAGTTTAATAAACACCGCAGAATGTATTATTGCACATGTAGCTTCTATCTAACGACATATAAAATCTATCACATAGAATATCCTTGGAGTAATCGTAATTATTATTACAATTTTGGCGTGACTGAGGGACTTAACTGATTTGGCAAGTGAGAAAAAAGTATTAACATTCAATCCAGTCTTCAAATTATTTTTTTACTACAGAAAATAATTGAAAGAATTGTTTAATAATTCACAAGTACTTACTTCTAAAGAAGTTAGACTGTAACTGGCTCATTTATTTTACTTTTTGGGGATGAAACAACGCTAAACAGTTTACTGTTATCATTGTTTCTGCGTTTGAACGCATTATTGCAACGATTTACAATAGACTATGGACTTAACTTGATTGGCTTCTGAAAAAAGTTGCTCATTATTCAATGGCCAAAAAATTTTTGTCATTTAGTGGTGTTAATCTTTACTATTTGAGAAATTTATTATGAATGTAAATAGTTAGGAGTCAATCATGTGCTTTGACGCTGAGATTTTAAAAATTTCACAAAGTGGACTTTACCGAGTTGGGTTGTGAATGGCTCATATATTCAGTTTATCTTCAAAACACCTAATACACTGAACTCCCTGTATCTCCGGTAATTTCTGTCTTACACACACAGAGAAATAACGGATAATCCAAAAATGAACTAATCAGATGACTACTTATAAAACTTACTAAGATAATGAGTTTCCTTCTGGAAATACATTGTTACAGTTTTTGTTTACGAGCTTTGCTGACATTCTTACGGAAACTTCATTTTCTGGTAACAATTTCAAAAGATTTTTTTAATTATTTATGATTATTATTTTTTTTTTTGTGCAGCAATTAGTTAAAATCTGTTCCTATTTTGCAACGAAATTTCCGTTTATCACAATTCCTTTTTAAAAGAGTAGGCTAATCCTCTCTTCTAATTTTATAGTAAACTAGCTAAATACCCGTGATTTTCGACACAATACTATATAGTTTGGAGGAAAAACACGAGAAAAAATGTAAGGTAATCAGCAATATCCCAGGAAAAGTTTTCTCAATACAACTAAAAGAAGTACAGCTATGATAAAAATAGCCCTTTACTGTTAGTAAATCTAGTTTTAGTGAGTCATACCAACTAATGTATATAATTTTATGAGAACAAAAGATTATATTACCAGAAAACATTGATTCTTTTTTTTTTTTTTTTTTTGTCGAAAATTGTTGCCAAAAAATTATTTTTTCATGACTACTTCCGTATGAGCGACTTTTCGCCTTTCCAACGCCAGTTTTCAAATAAAAATCTTTCCAACCGATTGAAAAATAAATAAATTCAGCCTGATTGTATTATAGAAAAACATAGTATCCTGTTAGGTTGAATCACTTTGAAATGTTCATTGCTCGAGGACTTCATAAAGTGCTCTTGCTATCTGATTCATTCATTCTTCCTGCAATACAAATGCCATGCCTGACCAAGTTACTGAGAGCAGAGTATTTTATTAACTCTCCTTTAATCACAACGCGATTAGCTTAATTTTCGTGCGAAATGGCAAACAAGGAAGCGGTTCGGAAACGCTTTTCAACCCCGCAGAATAAATATTCCCGTTCTTAACAATGTCCACTATGATAAACCCTCTGAATCTTTTCATCATTAAGCATCAAGCGGTGCAATAAAATACACATCAAATAAAAGACGTGGAAAAATCTTGACTGTTGCCATTAAAAGAGAACAAATGAAAAAGCTTTTAAGAAAACACGGGATAAAAAAAAACGGAGCAATTAGATCTATCGCACTTTTAATAAATAAAAAGAGGAGAAAGTAGCCTAAGCAAAAATCGCGTAGAACAAGCATTTGGGCGGAAGTGCAGGCTGGGCATTGTTTAAACTTCCTGTCTGGGGTTTACTTTCAGCTGATGATTACGTCACCCTGACTCTGTGTTGAATGACCCGCGAAAACAAATGACTTCGGCTGGTCTTTCTCCGTGACTTAATAACCCTTATCCTGCATTCTTTACAGTAGATAACCGCACATTTTTATTGTAATGTTTGCTGTAGGTAAGTCATACATCACTCAAAATCAGATACTTGGTTTTGTACCCGCTGGTTTCATACGATACATATCAATGTCATTTCACTTTTTATATATTGTTTATAGCCACGACACAAAACAGTTATCAATGAGTGTGCGTATAACTCAATATTTGTAATGAAAACCTTGTACTTAAACTTGATTGATGTGTCAACAACGTAAACAAAAGAGTTTAGTTGAATGTGTTCTGTGACCGTAAACATGTTTCGATTTATCATTTGAAGGTTTGATATGAAAAGCTTTTTCTGTCGTCCCGGAACTTCTTCCCTCTATTATTTTCAAAATGAAATAGTCAGTACAGGGTCGGCCCAAGGTATAATGGTATCTACAAACAGGGATGTCCGTAACGCTTTTTACCCTGATGATGTCGCAGAACGCCATAGCGTAGCTCATTGTTAATACGAACCAAAAATAGTACGCTAAAGGCAGCCTTGTGGTTAGTTGCTGGTTTGATTCCCGACAAGCGATGGTTTGATTCCTGAAAGCATTCGTGTTTACGCAGGGCAGTTTCCCAAAGTGTGTTCCGCTAGACCAGTGTTTCCTAACCTTTTTCGAGTCGCGACCCCCTTCAATGTTTTTCACGCATCTCGCGATCCTCCCTCACCCCTGTATGTATGTAAATATATATATATAAAGAGAGAGAGAGACTGACTTTTTTGCTTGGGGATTCATTAAATTCGTTGTGTATAAACAAAAAAATGAAACTGTGAATGAGTTGAAGAAGCGTATCATTCAAGCAATTCGTGTAATAACTCCTGATATGCTACGAAACACTTGGAGAGAACTGGATTACAATTTAGACGTTTGTCGTGCTACAAAAGGGTGCACACATCGAAATGTGTGATACTATGATCTAAATCTATGATTGATATTAAAACCTGGTGAAATGTTCTTTCTATTTAAATAAATTTTTTAAAATTCTAATGGGTAGTTCCATAAAAATAAGTCATGACTTTTGGATACCTTTAGCCCGGACACCCTGTATTTGTTTCCTTCAATATCACATTAAATTTAGGGAAGCATGGAGTCTATTGATCAAAAAAATGTAAAGGACTCCGTGAACTTTGAAATATGTTCTGAGTGTTCTGTGATAAAAAAAAGTTGGGGAAGCACTGACGTAGGGTACGGGCACGTTAAATGTGTTGGCCGCATAGTCCTTCTGTATAGTGGTGGGGGTTTGGAAGAGAATACGTGACTGGGGATACTCGATCAAAAATGTGGTGGCACGTGGCTAAGTCGGATTCCTACCCTTTTGGTATCATAAAAACCGGAGCCACATTCTTATCCCCGGGATCTACAGTGGAGTAGAGAGGGGGGAGGGCAAAAAGATATCGTCCCCCGGGCGCCAATTATGCTCGCTACGCCACTGCTGACCTGGAGTGTTCCGGCGAGGGGAGCGTAAGAAACAACAAAAGTATTTTGTTACATTTGTTTAGATACGTCACTAGATTAAATTTCAATCGTGATATCTGAAACTAGTACTTTCTCAAATGTGGATGTAAATAACTTTCCTGTGGTAAGAAACGTATAAAAGGGAAAAGTAATTTGTTGAGAGATTATCACTTATTCGCATTTTGTACGTCCTCTCAAATTTTCGGAGTTTGTATTGTGTTTCGAAACGCTGATTATTGATTAAGTGGGTAAAATATTTCTATTTTGTCATTACTATTTATCATGAACGAGTCAATTTTACTTTTTTCGATTCCGTGAAATTGTCACTATGTCCATTTATGTATATTAAACGCTAGGCATGGTAAGTAATTTTAAAAGAAACAGGGGTTAAAAAATTGAAAGCGCTGACGTTGACAGTTTCATTTCTGATGAAGCAATATGTGCTTAAGCAGGAATATCAAATAACGGTAAATTTAGTTTAGCTCTGCTATATTTAGCTTCGAAATTTCCAGTTCCGATTTTATTCTTTTCGATGGGAGATTAAAGTGGGGTATGTTCCATCCCGCTAGGTACTCCTAAAACCCATTACCTTACCTTACCTTATCCCGGTAAATTTTTACCCCCCCCCCAAAAAAAAAAAAATGAAAAGGGGGAAAAATTGTTTAATTTACCACTTACTAGATTACCGCTTACTTACTCTTAATCCTCGTTATGATGTCCGGTCTTAACTCTCTCCTGTTTATTCCGTTTGTCTTAAAAAGTACCGTTAGTTAGAGATTAGGGATAATGCAACGTAATACATCATTCAGGATCGAAGGTAGTAAAATACTACGCCTCCCATTATATTAAAACTAAACTCATGGCACAAACAGTCCGCAGTGGACCAAGGCCGGCGGTGCCCATCTCCGCTTTCTTGACCGTGGGCTTGGGGAGCCATTCAGTATATGTCTCAGTCAGGTGGTCAACCTGACGGGGGACCCCCAGAGTTTAGTTCCCAAGCATGCTTGGTCCTCATTTTATCGACCCACTCAAGGGATGAAAGGCTGAGTCGACCTTGCCCCAGTCGCAGGATCGAACCCTGGACATGGGGTGTGGCAGCTTGAAGCTTTTAACTACTACGTTACCGGGCGTCTCTCCCACTATAGACCAGTAAAAAAAAAGGGATAATCTATGATATCCTTAAAGGATTGACGCACGTTTGTTAAACTTTTATTAAACTTTTCTAGAAAGGTACTAAAGTATTCCTTTTCAGATTTCACGTACCATGCAACCTTTATGTGGAAAAGGCTATCAAAATTCGTTAATTTGTATTAATTTCATTTTAAAATTTGAAAGTGGCAATGATTTCGATATTATGTTTATATAATGATAATAATCGCTAGAACTTGACAAAGCATATATTATAAAATATAGTGATTTCCGCTTATAAGAATCACGTTTGTTACTACTGTTTTTGATTCTTATAACCGGTTGATTCTTATAGCCGAAATTTAGGTTTTTGGACAGGCACACACACACCTATATATACATATATTAGATAATTTACCATAAAATACTCTTTAATTTACGTTAATTATATTTCATTAAAATTATTTTTTATAATTTTAAAAATACAACTTAATTTTTAGACGTATAAGTAGATACACATTATAGTAGGAGAAGAAAAAATCTAATATTTGTTACAACATACCTGCTTAACAGTTTTAACATTTCAACTACAGGAAGGGAACAAGAAAAAGTTTTCTATGGTAGTTCGAGGTAATGATGTTTTCAGGAGGCTGTTTATACCTTTTTCAATACTAATAGTCTCAGACGAAGATTCACTTTGTAGCTTACGTTTCACGGTTTGATAACGTGCTGAATCTACTAATGTCACGTTTGCCTAAGTGATAGTGGACACTTCGCCGAAGATTTATCTGTTTCAGGATCCAGGAAGCCACAACCAGGATGTGGGAGGTGGGAAAAAAAAAAAGAGTCCCTATTTTTGTTTGAAAAAGTGAAATCGGACCCTCACGGGTAAAGATGCCCCCGGATCAAGCTAATACGACAGTGTTGTGCTAAAGCATTTAAGGGGAAAATATTATGTTATGTCTAACAAATAAAGGGATGAATTATATGACTATATTCCATCCCATCTTATCAATCTTTCTTTTTTTTTAAAATATAGAAAGAACTTCGTTCCTTTTGAGGGTTTAAGTGGTTTTTTTGGAAAAATAAAAGGAAAGCGAAGAGTGTAAACTGATTCTTAAAACCGGTGGATTGATTCTTGAAAGCGAAAATTTTAACATGGAAATAGTACATTTGTAGGGCCCGACTTTGACCCAAGGGGGCCCTGGGTAAAGCAGACTTTGGGGGCCCCCTCCAAGGACAGATCCAAAGGGGGGGGCACTCGCTCTCCCCCAGGACCAGATTTCCACATGAACATGTAGGACACTCACCCAGGTCCCCCCCCCCCCCCCGCATAAACTGGGACCAGAAAGTCAAAAAATTTCGACCAGAAAGTCAAAAATTTGAAAATAATAATAAGTGCTAATTAATTAATTTACTTTTTAATGTTAATAAATAATTCATGAAGTTTTCTTTTGAAATTCAAAATAGATCACAGTCTGGAGTTATTACAAACTCCCCCCCCCCCCAGAAAAAAAAAGAAAAAATTAAACCAGAAACGCTTACGGATGCACTTTTGCTTTCACTATAGTGAGTGCAATGTGCCCCACCCAGGATTTTTTTTGTATCAACCACTGCTTTCCTTTACTGTAACCAAAAACCAAAGTCGATGTGAAGCCCATAGCCAGAAATTTTTTTCCGAAAATATAGGTAGAGTGTGCAAAGTGTAGATTGGAAGAGGGGCTTTTTTAAATATAAAGACAGAAAGCAGAAGTAAAATTTCATTACACACAAATGATAAAGAAAATATTTGAAAGATCCAAATACTGTACTTTTTCCTCGTTTCACATCACATTGCACCTTTTTTGTGTGTGTGTGTGCAAAGCAATACCTATAATCCTATACCCTCGATACGGACTTGATTTTGCAACTGAATTTGAAAAAAAAAACATCTATAAACAAATTTTGGGAGTTATAATAACAATCAAATGATCAGTATTTGAATCATTTTCAGCATTTATGTTGCTAAAACAATAATCTAATATTGTTAAAATTAATGGAAATATCTTTTGCAAAAGTAGTCAAATAAAATCGAAATTTTTATAAGTAAATAGGTCAAAATCTTTGACTGTTTCCATCATTATACTTTCAACCATATTCATGTGGATATAAATTTTTGATAAAACTGTACTTCCCCCCCCCCCCCAAAAAAAAAAGAAAAGAGAGAAATTATGGTCGTTAAGACAGAAAATACGGAAACCGTTTTTAATTTGCGTACATATAGGAAATTTTCAAAAATATGCACAACTTAATACTAAATTAGGGGGCCCCATAATTTGGGGGGCCCTGGGCAAGTGCCCCACTTGCCTATGCAGAAATCTGGGCCTGTACATTTGTTTTCGTTTTCGCGACATTGATTCTTATAAACGATTGATTCTTATAACCACTGATCACTTATAAGCGGTGGTTACTGTATTTACACTTTAAAGTTCTCGGAAAGGATCCCATTGATGGAATCCACAGAAAAGATCCTAATGGAATCTCATTGGTATTTGACTGACTCTAGTATGTTTTTACGCAAGGTACCTAACGATTACTTTCACTAAATTACGTAAAAGCATAAATATTTCTTAAAGCTAAACCAAATGATTATCTAATAGTTCTAGTTGAAACTTATGCAAATAAGATCAGGACTTATTTTTTATCTACGAAAACTTTCAATAAATGAATATTCCTTTGGGAAAAAGATCACGTTTATATTATATTTTAATACTGATAATATGAAAACTTTTTAATTTTTTAGTATTGATTTGAAAATAAGTTGTTTTTTACGATAATCACTGCTTTGGAAATTCACGAGAAAAAGACTCCCATTATATTAAAACATATAAATTTCTCTCGGCACTCTATAATTACTTGGATTATTGAGTACAACAACGACGATCGCTTTTTCGCGCCTCTTCAGATTTATCAACTTTCCTAAACTAAAATTACAACTAGCTACTGTTGAATCAAATCTGAAACCTACTTCTTTTCGGGCAGATGTGCTGACAATTACACAAACGAACCTTGTCACGGTCTTCCCGAATAAGCTTCAGATTTTATTCTCTCCTCAGATAAACCCTATACCTCTAACCCTTATCAAAGCCACTTAATCAGTTCATATATATATATATTATAAGCAGGAAAAAGTTCATTTTATAAAAATAAAAAATAAATAAAAAATATCTTGATGCTGATGATAAGCCGCTGCGTGTTATCTGCACATTTTCTTCCCTTCGATACTGTCAGGTAACGTTCATAGTTCTGAAAACGAACTTCTAAAGTATTTACTTTATTGATTACAGATGATGCAAATGGGACAAAATCAGTATTTCATTATAAAAGGACAGACCGAGGTTATCACGAGATATATCCTTCCTGTCAATCTCGTTGCATGAGTTCCAGATAAATTCTGAAAACTTAACCAATTTCTTGTAATAAAGTCGGAGGGAGGTGAGTAAAATTTAGTGCAAGCTGAGGGCTAAGACCACGGCTTTGACCACACTTTCATATCCTGCCTGTATCCTGCTAGCGAAAGTGTCGGAGTTTAAAAGCTTATATTTAATTTCATCGCTAAAGTAGACGATGTAGAAAACCGAAATGCCACAGAACCCAGTGTTAAATTTACCAAATAAGGGACGTAAATCAGTTTATTATTGAAATTCTGTTTAGGAATAAATTTCCTCCCTCATTGAAATGTTTTTGTTTCAGTTGTTTCCGGGAGAGTACTAAAAATCTCTCAAAAGCACACGATGGCGCCGTGGCTTAATTGGTTAAAGTGCCTGTATCTAGTAAACAGAAGGTCGCGAGTTCGAATCTCGCCGGTGCCTAAAAATTTGATAACGATGATATCAGATGTGTACTCCATTTTTATAAGCGAAAGTAATTTTCGATAATTGTAGAGATACCAGAGTACTTCTTTCTTCTAGTAATCTGGACGACCCCCCCCCCCCTCAACACACACACACTCTATCTAACCTCCTTCGTTGATATCATAGGTTTCATATATACTTATTCCTTATTTTAAATATTTAAACTTATTGACGGTGACTTCTAATTATACTGTTTCAAAATTTTTCAATTCAAAGAGATGTCTACAAACAGTATCAGACGCAGATTCATCTAAATCGGATCCATTTATTTCACGAGAAGACAAAAACGACAATACATACCAACATTTTTTTTTATTTTTTTATTTTTTTTTTATTAAGAAGATCGACAAACCACGTTGGTGCTGATGATCAAAACAGCCGAAAGTCAAAGTTGTAGTACTTGTCGGGGATAAAAGTGGAAGGTTTAAAAAAAATAAAAAATAAAAAAAATGAAAATTATCTATCCCAGATGACACTAACATACTCCCCTGCCATGAACCATAAGGGTTCATCAAAAGAGGTTCAACTACTAATTTAGGAAGAAAACTGATAAAAGCAACATTTGCACAAATAAGCAAATTCACAATTGTAGACTTCTTCCCTAAAATTGTTCCTTAATTAAAGCATATAAATCTTATGAAATTTATATCAATGACATCAAAGCAATCAATCACAAATATTCAAGTGTTTTCAACAAAATTAAAGTGAAAAGTTTAAAAACCATATACTTTAACAACAGCGCAATTCAAACGCATTGCACAATACACATAGCAAACACTTAGAAATTAAAAGAAATTCAAGAAATGAATGGCATCAAAACACAAATTACAACATTTCACTTCAGTATATAAATTTCAAGAATTATCTTTTACTTTCAATCACCCATGTATTGGCAATGGTGATAACTTTAGAATGGTCTCTTATATTCGCCATTTACTGTTTTAACTTTTACAACTCTGACCTGGCCATCAAATCCAGGGTACAACTCAATTACTCTACCCAATTTCCATCTTAATGAGGGTACTCCGTTCCGAATTAATACAAACCATTAAATTTTATATTTTCTTCAGGTCGAATTCATTTGTCACTCTTTTGCAAAGATAACAGATAATAGACCATTTTTTCTAAATCCGTTAAAATATTTGTACCAATTTCCACCGCTGCAGTGGACCCAATTTATCCGCTATTAAATCCTGATCTGGCAATGCAGTTAATGCAGTATCAATAAGAAAATGACCTGTGGTCAAAACTTCAAAATATTCAGGATCATCTAATAACATTGAAGTCAACAGGCGCGAATTGAGGCAAGCCTCTATATGGGTGGGTTAATAATAATAAAAAATTCTTCAATTGTCAAAATTTGCTCTCCTACAGTTTGTTTCAAATGTGTTTTGAAAGACTTAACTGCAGCTTCCCAAATACCAATAAAAAAAATCCCAAATATCGCTTTAAAAAATATGATGTGCTGCATGTGGGTTAAAACTTCATTTTACTCTCTCATTTACAAAATGGATCTGAACCTTTTCAGAATTTATATAAATGCAAATTGGTCAAAACTTGGAGCTCTTTTGGACACCAGTATAATTCGTACCACAATCATTCCTAATTTCTTTTGGTTTCCGTCGACGAGAGGTGAAACGTCTCAACATTGCTATGAAAGCTTCAGCCGTCAAATAATTGACAAACTCAATACGGACAGCTCTCGTATTGAGCCACACAAAAATTCACACATATCCCCTTTTAGATTTTAAACATTTATCAACTTTAGACCTCCATTTTATTGCTTTCTCCTGGTAACCAACCGAAATCTCAAGCAGTTTCAAGCTCTTCCACAGTTTAGGTTTTTCTCCAAGACTCTGAAGTTTTTCTTAATTAATTGCTACAATAATGCTGATAAATTGTCATATTTTCCGTCAGAATCTTTCATTCCAAATTCTATGTCGATTTTAGAAAGAAGTTTTGTCGTTAATTGTCAAATGATTTTGCTCCTTGCTTTCGTTTCTGCCATTTTCCAGAACACACACTCTCAGAACAAGTTCAAACAGTACAGATTAAAATCAAAACTATTTCAATTCATACCTTATTCAAGCACTTGTTATTCACTTTTCATTCAGCCATTTTCAGAACAAGTTCAAATGCTAGATTCAAATCAAAAGTTTTTCAGTTCATACCAGATCATAAAAAGTTCCGGGATTTCAGCTCCAAAAATGACGACGATTTATTATTATACCGTTTCCAAATTTTTCAATTCAAAGAGACGTCTACAAACAAACAATATCGGACGTCGATTCATCCAAATCTGATTTATTTATTTCACGCATGAAGCTACAGAAGGAGTGGAAGCTTCAATGGGGAATTTTTCGAAAAATGAACCGATTGTTGTCGCTCACCGGTAGAGGGCGCGACATGCAATCGTAGTGACTATTTTACATTGAGTTATACGGCGTGGTGGTGAAAGTTGTTTTATAAATTTTTAAATTTATTATGCGTGGAGAAATATGCCACACACGTGTTTTGCTCCGGGTTGTTCTACTGGCTATAGATCAGTTTTAAAAAGAAATAAAGAAACTGGACAGAGAAATCCTAGTATATTTGCTGCTCCTAAGGTAAGAACATTATTATTGTTTTGTGTTAATATAAGATGTATAATAATGAGAGAAAAGTACAGCTGCTGTGTTTTAAGTGAACGCAAAGTTAAGACATCTTAAGTTCTGCTGGAAATAAGCGTGTTTTATTTTTCAATCATCCCTATATCCCATCAAAAATAATTCATGACGTGTTCACAAAGCTCTATTGTATGTAAAAAGATGTAAATAATTACTCATACTATTGCTCTAAAGGAAATAGCTCATCAATAAAAGATGTACGATACTTACGTATATAATGAAGCATTAGTTTTTGATGGTTTTCAAATTTTTAATTACAAATTTACCTTCATTAGCGATTGTAATTCATTTGATATGTTTGTGGTATGTAACAAGTTATCAGAGAGTGAATTTTATACCAAGCATACAATTTTCATTTTATAAATATATATTGATTTTGTTTGTTGTTCATTTCAATTCTACTCATTCCAGGATAGTGAACTTTTGGAGAAATGGCAAAAAGCCATCCCCAGAAAAGACAAAGTTTTCAGTAATCGTGACAGGCTCTGTGAGTTGCATTTTGAAAAAGAGTGTATAGAAAGGTCATATGTGACTAAACTCACTGATGGAACAATATTTACTCTTGAGAGAGGGTCACCTCTTTTAAAAGCAGGTTCTATACCAACATTATTCCCAAATTTACCAAAATATCTGTCTGTTAGAACACGCAAGAGAAAAGCTCTAGCTCCTCGTCATTCTTCATTTGAAAAAAACAAAATGCCTAATATAAGTACAGATGTTGAATCTCATACAGAAGCTGAACAACAGCAAAATTATTATTCTACATTTTTGATTCATTTAGAAAATATACAAAAACCAGATTCATGGTGGACAGTAGCATCTACTCAAGAGTATCTGATATGTTCAAAATGGAATTCTAAATATTCTTGTGAGCGACGAGTCATTATTTGTCAGGATTCATCTGTAAAAGTATGTACAGAATATTATTGTTTAAAAAAGTTGAAATTGCAAAATGGTTAATGGTTAATTTTAAAATGTTAAATGGTGTAAAATAATGTTCTAAGTATATTACTTCCACCTTAACTATTAGATATAAAAGTAATGAACAGTTGTTTCCAATTGTTGTGTTGATTAATGTAATCATAAGTACTTTTTAAACAGATTTCTTTACTTTAAGAATACATGACATAATGAATTAATGCATATTGATTTTAATCATTAAATATTGCTAATAATAGAAATTGAAGTACACTGCTTTTCGAATTTCAGATTTTTTTGGGAAATATAGAAATATCACTGGATGTTGATGTGCATGATATTGAAAGCCTGTCATTTTTACTACAGCGTGTTAATGATTTAGTAATTTGCAAAAATGCTGAATCAGTGTAAGTTTAATTTTAATCTGTTTCATTGGGTGGTAACATTTGTTCTTGAACTTTACTTATTGTTTCATTTTATTTTAGGATGTCTATTAGTTGTCTTGGGTATCTCTCTAAGAAAAATAAGCAAACACTGTGTAGTGTGTGCTGTCTATCTATGAAGAGAAAAAATGACTTGAAAAGAAAAAAAGAATTGCGGCTTGCAGCAAAGAAAAAATTTAAAATTGCGTTACGGATGAAATATATTACACAAATGAATTCTCGTTTGAAGAAGGTTAACCTTAAAGGAAAAATTTTAAATATAACATTTGAAATTTATTTTTATAACAATAATCAAAACTCTAAATTTTAATAAATTAAATGATAAACTAATTTTTCAAGTGATAAAAGAGATTTATACTGGTCCTCCTATGCCAGGAATTGGTTGCACTGAGCAGCATAACTTTGATTTAGTTCAAAAGGTTATCAATTTTTTTCTCATTACGCGCATGCATTTTATATGCAAACAAGAGAATAAAAATGCTCAACTATGCGCTGATGTTAAAAGATTGAGAAAACAATCTAAATTATAATTCTGTATTATTAAATTTAAGCTTTCATTTATATTACTTTTGAATTGAATTATTCTCTTGTCTGAAGTTATTCCCTTGTCAATATCAATGAAGAATGTTATCAATATCTGCAAAACCTGTCATGTATAATTTTTTGATCAAATTTATCTATAGTAAATTGTATATCACACATTTAATTTTTATTTTATAATAATGTATTAATAGTGTATGTTGTTAATTTCAGTTCTTTATAATTATGAAATACTTTTCTTCTATTCAATATATTTTGTGGTTATGGCAAATTGAGCTACACGTCTGAACTAAAGCCATCATTTTTTTTAATTGTGCACAGAAATAAAATATTTCCAGTTAACTTTTCTTAATATTGAATTTTATCACTATTAAGTTAGTTGATAAGTAAATAAGTTTTCATTGTGTGATAAATAATGTTGTTACTATAAATGCTTATGCAAAATCTGTTGAGTATAATTTTTAAAAAAATTAATATTTTCCTATCTTTTTACTGTGACTACAATGAAACCCATACTTTGTGAAAATGCGAAAATATAGCTGATATGTACTTATGAATGTTATTTGGGGATTTTTTCTTTTTAATTTGCTGAAAATATTTGTAATCGATAATTTACCAACTTGAAGGTAATTCCTGACAATGCTGGAACCATAATATTGAATTTAATCACTATTTAAGTTAGTTGATAAGTAAATAATTTTTCATTGTATGATAAACAATGTTACTATAAATGCTTATGCAAAATCTGCGTACAAAATCTGCTTATGCAATTAAATGCGTACTTTGTGAAAATTCAAAAATATAGCTGATTTGTCCTAGTCAAAGTTATTTGTTTTTTTCTTTTTAATTTGCTGAAAAAATTTGTATTCTGTAATTTACCAACTTGACGATTATACCTCCAGTTTTTAAAAGTGTAATCTGAGATGCTTTGACTGATTTTTTTTTCCCAAAGGAAGATATTTTAAAGTATTGTCTGATTAAATACTGAATTGACTTCCTATTTTATTAGTCCTGATAAGAATTTATTTGGGATTGATAGAAAATGTTGCTTTTTTTTTTTTAAAGGCCTGTTATATATGATGTATTATTCATACTTATCTGCAAATAAAAATATTCTTATATTACTATGTGTTGTGTGTTTTGGTTAATCAGTATTATTTCTCACAATTTCTTTTCCATAAGAGATTATGAACAATGATAAAAAACTTTCTTCACAATTCTTTTCTGTAATTTCATTTCCTTAATTATTAAATTATTACAAAATTCTGAACTAATTTATTCTGAAACCAATACACAATTATTCTGAAAAAGTTTACTCATTTCCTTTAAGAATTTTATTGAATTGTAGCAAAAAAAACACTTGAAATAAAGATTTTGAATGAAAATAAAAAATTGTTAAATTGAATAAATAAATTCATATTAAATACGCACTAAAATAAAACAACTTGTTTTCGCTAGGAAAAATACGAAAAATCCATATTAAAGCATATGGTTGTCCGTGTCTAAGCCGCCCTTCAGAGCACGCGAGCGCCCTCTAGTGGCGGCGACAAAAAGGGAGACACATTTTTAACACTGAGCTGCGCCTCCTTCTGTAGCTTCATGATTTCACGATATGACAAAAACAAAAACAACCGAAAGTCAGAGTTGTAGTACTTATCGGGGATGAAAGAAAAAGTCTTTTTTTTTTTTAAACTTGAAAATTAGCTATCACAGATGACACTAACACTTTTACTTTTGTTTGTTTTTTCCCATGATTCCTGCGAACTTATCACTTATCTTATTACGTACTACTTCCACCTTTAACTACTCTGATTGTTCCCAATGTGACTTAGTCAGTTCGCTGATTGTTCTAATCGTTCGCATTGGCGGCTCCAGGGGGGGGGGCAGTAGGGGCAATTGCCCCTCCCAAAAAAGCCCGGCGTATTTTTTTTTCATAGCCTAAAATTATATAACCGTAAACCTAATATTAAATGAGTTTAAATTTAAAATGAGACGATGTTTATTTTATATATCGCTCACTCCTTTCAACAACGTCATATCTCAAAAATCGGCGGTTTTTAGTTATGTTTGTTTTCAGAATGCCCTGAAAGAGTAGTATATCCCTGCAAGATCGTCGCATCTCACTGCTCAATATTTAGTCGCTTGAGAGCAGAATTAAAATTCATTTTCAATACATTTCAATGTACTTTTGAACTTTCAAATCACTCTCCTGAAAAATCTTTTTTGAGACATGACGTTGTTGAGCGATATATATATATATATATATATATATATATATATATATATATATATATATAACCCTAAATAAAAAAAATAAAAAAATAAAAAAATAAATAAAATTAAATTTTAAAAAAACTCTGCACTGGAGACGCCCCTGATCGTTCGTCACAGGTTTAAAACCCAGCAACGCTTAATTTTTTTACATTTTCTCCTTTTTAAACTCTCTTTTTTTTCTGTTGACTTCATTTTATTACTTTTTCTACCGTATTTTTATTTTTAGATAAATTTTGACTGATGAAGCCTTTATTTAAGACTTTTTAACATTCTGGGGATTACTTGATCATACTTGTCATTTAATTACTGGAGATAGTCTTTGATCTTCGCGCTCCAACATTTTTAAACTCCTTAATTCCTGGAAGTTTTCAATGTAGTTACAATTTTTTTTAACTTCTGTAATTAAACAAACTCCGACACAGAGTTCCAACAATAAAATGCCCTGCGTCACAAAAAAATTTTCCTATCTGTCAGATCTGCTGAGGGAGACCCTCCCCCCTTCTCTCTTTGCCTTTTTGTTTTAACTGGGTTTTATAAACAGTCTTTGCTTTTGTTACTGATTTTGTGTTGTTTTACTGTTAAACGTTTAGTTCTTTTTACCTGTGTATATATCATCATTCATATTGACTCTTTTTAATCAGTTTTATATATCATCGTTTTTACTATCTTTATATATAACTACTCTTTGTATATCATTGTTTGCAGCATCTTTACGCATCATTGTTTTTATCACCTTTTTTATCAACTTTTTACTTGTCATTGAAGACAATCGCACGTAATCAGCCAGAATCGTCGGTTGCTTTCAATGGGGGCACCATAAAGGTGAACCAACACCACGCCCTGGTGCCACCTCAATTTTGACCCAGCATCCCCAAGGGCAATATCGTACCTTCTCCCAACCTCTCTGACCTCATAGGTCTTTTCGGTCTACAGATTTAACGCGTCCACATGCGACCTAGACACAAAGGTATTTAATGGTGTTCGTCGGGATTCGAACCAAGCACCCACAGCTCCAAATTCAATGGGCTACCACTAGGCTACCTCGGACCCTAGTGGCCTTAATGTATTATTAAATGTACGAAACGTGTAATAACTCTACCCTGATATGTATTTTTTTCATATGCTGCCGACAATTCAACGTTGGAAGTTTTCAAACACTCGTCAGTTCCAATGTTTAGTACAAAACCGAGCCAAAAAGCAAAACAGAGTCTATTTGAGCAAAAGGAAATGATTTTATTAAGGAATGATGGGGGGAAATCTAAACATGAAGGAGTTGAAATTAATCCATACTAGATTGATATAAAGGACGGATATCCTAATCATTCTATGAAAGTGTTAGTAATATTGTTTCAATTTTTTACTTGCTTATTTCAGCTCATTGTGCTTTTCTGCATTAAGAGCTGCTAAATGTAACAAAAAACGGAGATTAAATCAACTAGATTAAATCTTTCTTTTTGTTGAAAAAATAGAGTCTGTTTATGTAATAAATCGCCACCCAAAAAAATTGAGAGCAGTATATGGCTCAATATCCTATTAGATATATTATTTACAAATAATATTATTTTATTCCTTAATCGTCAGATTTGTAAATGAAAAAATACACATTAAAAAAAATGAAAGTTAAGCTGAACAATTACTTAATATGTTTGTATTATTGTTTATTGAAAATAGTACACAAATTAAACTTTTTAATACGCATTTTAAATTATTTATGTATAATAAACTTTTTGCGCACAAAGTAGATATAAAGAAGAAAAAATTTCAGGTAGTCTCTTCTAACGAAACTACCGCGAGTTATTAACGTAGGATTTTACTTATCGTTGCTTACCTCTTTTGTATGTATATATGTATCCATATACACTGCTGGCCACTGTAAATGCAACACCCTGAAGGAAACATGCAAATAACATGAAATTTACAACATGCATTAGCGGAGGTGAGACATGCAAATGATTAGAATTTCAGCGCAGACGCACATCACGAGCGCCTGTGGCGCCACTTCAAAGCGCTATTTAAGGCTTGGAGATTTCGACGATTTCAAGTTCGGCAATTGTGTTTTTCTTGTGGTTTTTCAAAAAAACGATCAATTATGCCTCGTCGAAGACAGCGATCATCTTTTGATCAAGTATCCGAGTTCGACAGAGGAAGGATAGTGGCCTACCGAGATTGTGGATTATCTTTCAGGGAAATCGGTAGTCGTGTTGGACGAAACCAAACAACTGTAATGCGGATATGTGATCGTTGGATGCAGGAGGGTACGACGGACCGGCGTGTTCGATCGCATCCACCTCAGCTCACCACTTCACGTGATGACAGGCAAATTGTGCGCATGGCAGTGACGGATCGCTCAGTCACATCACGAACCATAGCACAGCACATGCAGTCTGTAACGCATCATCCAGTGTCTGCGCGTACCATTCGACGCCGTTTACAGCAGAGTGGTCTGTCCGCAAGACGTCCATTGCTTTGTCTACCCTTGACGCAGAACCTCAGACGTCTCCGCCACCAATGGTGCGATGACAAAAGGATGTGGACGGCAGAATGGAATGAAATTGTCTTTATTGACGAGTCACGTTTCTGTCTGCAACACCACGATGGTCGCATTCGAGTCTGGAGACACCGTGAAGAGAGGATGCTGAACAGCTGCGTTATGCACCGCCACACTGGTCCTGCACCGGGTATTATGGTATGGGGCGGTATTGGATATCACTCTCGCACACCTCTAGTACGCATTGCCGGTACTTTAAACAGCCAGCGCTACATCTCCGAGGTGTTGGAGCCAGTTGTCCTTCCTTACCTTCAGGGCTTGCCCACAGCCATATTTCAACAGGATAATGCGCGACCACACGTGGCACGCATTGTCCAACGGTTCTTCGTCAATCGCCAGATTGAATTGCTTCCCTGGCCGCCTCGCTCTCTGGATTTTTCGCCGATAGAAAGCATGTGGTCCATGGTTGCTCTACAATTGACCCAGATTCCATCCCCAGCTGCCACAGCAGATCAACTTTGGCAACGTGTGGAAGCTGCTTGGTCTGCTGTACCCCAAGAACTAATCCAAAGTCTCTTTGAATCAATGCCGAGGCGTGTGGCAGCGGTGATCTCCAACAATGGCGGCTACTCTGGCTACTGATTTTGGCAGGAACCACACTTCACAGAAGTCTATAAATTTAATCATTTGATACTTGGTCAACATGTTATCTACAAAATAAATTTTGTTGTGATATCTCTTGTCTTTCTTGGTGTTGCAATTTGGGTGGCCAGCAGTGTATATGTACGTATGTATATATATACATATATGTACGTCAAAATTTCGACGCATCTTGGTACTTTTCTGTTTAACTTGTGTAAGCGATAGACTGGGTTTGGCGCGCTGCCAAAATTATAACTCGCGAGGACGGGCGGACGGACAGTTTTAGCGTCTGAAATTTTCCTTTCCGCAGGACCGTTATGGAGGAACGTAATCCTATGTTTAAAGGCGTAAAAAAAAATTTCAAGTATCGGGTGTCACTGTTTGAAAAAGAAAAACGCAGCACTAAACCACTATGTATTTTAATTTCAATTTTAACTATTTTTGAAAAGTAAATCAAATAGCTTATATGGTTAATTATTAAAAACCAAGTTCAGTGACATTTATCTTATTTTTAGCACAGTTAAGCAATTAGTTAATCGTCTGAACTGAGATTAGAACTTAACATCTTTTTCTCCCCAACCGCCAAGGCAGTAAAAGTCTTCCCTCTAAAAGTGAAAATTGTTGTTTCACACTGTATTATAATTTCATCGCGTAATAAAGCAGAAGTCGCATTACAATAGATAATTGTTGATCTATGCATTTCGAATTTTATATGTATTAGTTTTTCTTGAGTACGCAAATTTACTGACATGTTAACTTAATTGTAATTTTTAATGTGTATAAAAATGCAAGTCAAGCATTGCCATCGGAAGAAGAAATCTGAATCTGCTGTTATTGTCCTGACAAGAGGTAGTGCATTTTTGCCAAGCTGGTATCAAATATTTATTTTAAGTTAAATAAATACCTGTTTTTAATATATGTAAATGGCTTGCTTGACTAAATGAATGTAATAATTGAGTCCCAGCAATAATTGAGTATGTAGACTGGAAGATCTGCCCTGAAAATTTTTCATTAGGCGTGGAACAGGGTAAAAGAAAATGTCAAAACTTTCGATTATTACTCCTTTGCAGGCCCAGATTTCCGCATGGGCAAGTGGGGCACTTGCCCAGGGCCCCCAAGATTATGGGGCCCCCTAATTTAGTATAAAGTTGTAGATAGTTTTGAGAATTTGTTTTTTGGTTAATATAGTAAAGGGGTGCAGTGGCGGATACAGAAAAAAATCCTGGGTGGAGCACAGTGCACCCACTATAGTGAAAGCATGCTTACGTCCATAAGCGTTTCTTGTTTAATATTTTTTTTTTTTTTTGGGGGGGGGGGGGTAGGGGGGAGTTGTAATAACTCCAGACTGTGATTTATTTTGAATTTCAAAAGAAAATTTCATGAATTTATTTATTAACATTAAAAAGTAAATTAATTAATTAACACTTCTTATTAATATTCATTATTTTCTTCAAATTTTTAACTTGTCGGTCGAAATTTTTTTTGAATTTCTGGTCCCGATTTAAGGGAGGCCTGGGTGAGTGTCCCACATGTTCATGTGGAAATCTGGTCCTGAGGAGGGGGGACATGCCCCCCTCTGGATCTGTCCTTGAAGGGGGCCCCCAAAGTCTGCTTTGCCCAGGGCCCCATTGTGTCAAAGTCGGGCCCTGCTCCTTTGTATTTAATTTCTTTTAGGACACCATCGAAAATAGAAGAAAGTGTACCCAGATAAACGGGTACAAAAACTTCCGGTCGTCTTTCCCACGATATTCAGTGTCAAGGCTGTAAAATTTTCTTTTAAGATTTTTAAATAGTCCCAAAGCACACGCATACAAAGGAAATTTAGACTTCTCTCACTCTGTTCGTTGAATTTCGCTGCGACCGTCATCAACATTCCAAATAAATATCACCCATCGTTAAGGTAAGAATTGCGCCATCGCAAACAATGCTTCGATTTGATTTGGAGCGCGCCAGCAATTAGTAAACTGCGCGGCGCCTCACATTGAAATGGGGCTAGCGGTGTCCTTTGAATATGTATTCTTATTGTGAGGTTGTTCCTTTATATTCTTGATTGAGAAATCACAGATGTCATGTGGAGGTATTGCTCGAAATCTCATTTTAAATCTAAATCAAAGCTTATCAGAGCATTAATGAGGTTTTGAGTGGCACCAGAGTTTTCTACTGTCTGCTACAAAATGATTTTTTTTCCTATTTAAATTCAGTTTCTTTTATTATGCTTTCAACGAGTCTAAACTATTGGTGAATACAAAAAACATGTTTTGTACTTCCAACGACATTGCTAGACGGCCAATGACTGAATTGGCTAGGGTGCTGGCATTCGGTACCAGAGGCTGTGTGTTCAAGTTCCACTATTGGCATGGCTGTGTATAGCCGTTCGGAATCGGCTTTAAGCTGTAGGTCTCAGTCTAATTAGCCCTCGTGTTGCAAAAATGACCGTAGCGCTCCCAGCCTACCAACCAACCAACGACTTTGTTAGTGGTAACGGTATTCAGCATTTAGGTTTGTAATATCAACAGAGCCTTCGAAGTGGAAATTTAAGTTTCCCGGTTCACTATGGGAAATATTTTTTCATGTAAAGAAAAAAGGCACATATTAATACATTAGACAAACATTGTTTGAAACAGGTAATTATAGGAAATTTCATCATATTTCGCAAACATGTACTTTTCCCGCCATTTGAAGGAATTTCCCCAGATCATCTGGCAACACTAGCTGTTGAAGAGCCATTGAGAAAACCATGAAGCTATAAGAGCTTCTGTAGCTTCATGGAGAAAACTCAGAAAGGCATAATACAAGATTCACAAGACTGTAATGTAACGGTTTTGATTAAAACAATGACGAATGTTTAGAGCTAGCACGTTGACAAAAAATTTTTTTGAGTGCGTTTGTGTTTATTTTGTTTTCCTGTAATAGGGCAATCTCTCGCAGCATGTCACACATCTCAACTCTTGCAGATTTTACTTCTTGTTTGGCCAGAAGTGGCAAATCATTGCATAATTTAACATGGCGCTCAATGAGCATTCTTACAGCTTGTTGAATAAAATGCTCTCAGATTACGCAAAGTCTTTAGATACGGTATCTAAACAAAGGTATATCACTAAATTAAACATTCAGGTACAGCCCGGAAAGGTTTATTCAGTATGTGACCCGTATTTATTGACAGAGGAAGACTGGAGTTACGATACAAGACGCTGGCCTGAAGTAACTTATCCTGATATGTATACATATCTCAACATAATAATAATCATTCTCAACGAAAGAATAATTATATTCTCTTAAACCTTGCGAAATATTGAAGAAAAAGTGTTAAAATACCTGTTACATACAACTAATATGAAGAATTTTATAAATAAACTTAAATTATTTAACTCAAAATGAAGGTATCGTCCAAAAACGAAAGCAAACGCATAGGAAAGGCTTCTGTTTTCTGCCACCCGATAATGACGTCATCTATAGCAGACGAAAACTGACGTAGCCAGTGACGTTGCGACTTTTCGCCTTATTGTCATATAATGTGTTAATAGTTTCACTAATCTCAAATTCAGTGAAATTTCGGTCTTATGACGTTTGTTGCCGCCAGTGAAATAAAAACAGAGCAATTAGGAAGGGAAGTGAAAACTGATTGGCTAAGCTAGGTTAGTATCACGTACTTGCGAGAGCTGTTTTATAATTATTAGTGGAGTGCATAGCTGTTGTTTGCAGCTGTGAACTTTGTATTTTGGATGACCAGTTTTGGGAAGTACATGGTCTTGCGCTATCCAGCTGCTGTTAATTTGACGAAAACTATGGATATCATTTGTGTTTGTTACAGAGTCTTCGATACCGTCAATGAAGACTCGGTTTAGGGGTGAGTTTGTTCTTTAGTTACCACATAACAGATGCAAAGGCAAAGACAAGAGTCAGACATCGTCATATTATAAGTTTACATTCTACCTTCTTTAGTAGTTGGAGGAATTCACATTTTTAATTAGCAATATTGTAAAATTTTAACGAAACTGGCCAATTTTGAAAGTTACCTGAAATAAAAGGCGACTGACGTCTTAAAATATTCAATGTTCGAAAGATAAAATTGAAGCCATAAATGTTACAAAACTTCTTAATTTTGTCATTGGGATCAATCGAAAACTTACATATGTTCTTGGTGTGTGTGTGGGACATACACACACACACACACACACACACACACATATATATATATATATATATATATATATATATATATATATATATATATATATATATATATATGTGTGTGTGTGTGTGTGTGTATGTATGTATGTATATATGTTATCTTTCCCCTCCTATAAACTGAATAGACACACTTTGTATGACTTAGGGCCTGTTCACATAGGAGTCCGTTGCGGAGCGTTAAAGTTTTGAAATATATTTAACCAATGACAAACCTCCAAACGATTAGCAATGAAATTTTTAACGCCTATGATTGGTTTATTTTCGTCTCAACGTCATCTTTCCCGTAACGCTACGCAACGGACTCCTATGTGAAAGGCCCTTAAACATTGCTATTACGAGAATCCTAAACATCACCTCTAGAAAAGTGAGAATTAACTCCACTTCCACCTAACTGTATTTAACTGAATATTTATATTTACTCATATATTCTCAATATTTCGTTGATTTAAGTGTATGGCATTTTCTTTTTAATCCCTTCCTAGAACTAGATTACGCCCGTTTAAGAATTAAAAGTGCAATCATAAATCTGGAATCTAACTATATAATTTTTTAAAAAAATCTACAGATTTGATATGTATAAAATATACACATTTACTTACTTTTGAGGAGTGGTAATCCTGCAAAAATAATTCACCCTCATGAATGAAACCTCCTGCCTACTACTCCTGTATCGAACGAAAATGACCGTAAATCCGTGGTTGAACCCAGTTTCACCGATAACGTAGAATTTGCGCATATTTATACACAAAACCAGACTGTGTTTACATTTCGCGGACTTCGTATCGCCCGATTAGGGAGGCTAAAGTGGGGAATCTTTCTGATTATGCCTTAAGGGTCTGTTTGTCTTGGAATTTGGCTGATGTAATGCTGAGAGCCCCTTGCGTGAGACAGAGTCCCATTATACAAAACTGCAATCGATTTACAGTGAGACACAAGATGGAGCTTTCCTCAGTATGATGCTGCATGATTCAAAAACCGATTGATCCTAACTTCTTTACAATCCTTTTCTAAAGTGATCTCTCACTAGAGTGGTGTAGGATCAAAACTAGTAATCTCCATTTTTTTTCTTTCTTCAAAATTATGTTAAGGATATTTTACTATAGCATTTCAATCAGTTAATAATGATTTTTTTTTGGGGGGGGGGGATGAACTACTAATAAAATATAGAAGGGGAATTTTTCTAAAGGTAAATTAAAATTTATATCTTCAAAAACGCATAAGATATAGTTCTTTAAACTTTACGAAAAGAAAAAAAGGTCTGTTTTTTTTATGGAGATTGCTGGTTACGATCCCACAGTTGTAGTTTTAAAAACAAAGTTCAGGTAATCTCTTCTAACGAAACTACCGTGAGTTATTAACGTAGGAGTAGGATTAGTTATCGTTGCTTACCACTTTTCTTATCTTTCTTTTTTTTCTTTTTTTTTCTTTTTAAAGTCGCATTTTGGTTATTTTCTGTTTAACTGTTTACTGCTTCTGGGTTTGGCGCACTGCAAAAACAATAACTCGAGACGGACTCTGAATTTTTTTCTTTCCGGAGGACCGTTATTGAGGAACGTAATCTTAAGTTAAAAGGTCCCCCTACCCTCCCCTCCCAAAAAAAGAAGTTGTGCCGAAACTAAGAATTTGTTTTATTTTGAAGTTAGAGGACAAAATAACTTAAAAATGACTGTCTTTTGTTAAACGAGGGAAAATATTGCATTTTTCATCGGACGCTAGTGAGACCGTAAATAGAGTCGTCTGCAATAAATGAGGCGATGAAAGGCAAAGTGGTGTAAGTCACATTTTCAACTTTTTTACTTGAGGGCAAAAATGTAATCTCCATGTTCAATTTATAGTAGAATTGCAAATAATTATTATTTGCAATATTATAATAACTAGCCGCTGCGCGACCATCATGGTCGCTTTTAGTTTTATATTTTCTTTTGCAAAACAATTCAACTGAAAGTAACAAATGTAAGGAATGTTACCATTACCTGTCATCATAAATATACGTTGTTAAGGGGTATTCTCTATAATGCTGATTCTTAAACATTGTGATTAAAAAAATGTGAATTTGCATTAATTCAGAACAAAGTTAAAGATAAGACTGAGAAACCCAACACCAATGATTTTAAAAATTACATCCCTCTCTCTATGTACTATTTTTTCAAAATTAAGATATCTACACTTTATCATTACATCAAATAAGAAATTGTTGGGGAAAATTTTTTTTCACTTAAAAAATGGAGTAAAAATTCATCAAGTACTAAAAATATAGAGTGGATTACATCACTGTCTGTATGTACTATTGTTCACAATTCATTTATCTGCACTTAATCATATCAAATAATAAATTGTTTGGGAAAATTTCTTCACTTATAAAAATGGAGTAAAATTTTCATCACGCACTGAAAAAAGTGTAGCAAATTAACTATTACTGGCTCTCGGTTACTATGCCCGCGACGGTTAAGCCTAACTTCGCGATCATTTATGCTCTCTTTTACGCCTCTTGACCCCAAAGACTGTTCCCAAATTTCACTTGATCGTGCAGATCGCTCTCAAGCATTTCTGAATTCAGTGCGTAAATCCATGTTGACACGCGGTTGCAAATTGCAGACGGCCGGTATTGTTTACATCTGGTAGTTGCAGCCGTTGCCATTCGGAGTGTAAAAATATCGTCGATTTTTGTGCCACATACCTACGCGTTTTATATATGTAGATTATTATGAATTATAATTTGTTCCATTTATAGAGGAATTTTTTGTAGTGTTTACAGTAAAACGCTTTGGACTTATACCACTTTGTCTTTCACCACCTCAAATAAAAAAAAATCTATTATGAATTTATTTTTCATAAAACTATTGGCAACACCTAAAAAAGTTTCTATTTAAAAAATTTACTAAAGATCTCTCTGGATTTTGTTTCCTCAGTGTTTTTTTTTTCATTGCTTCAAGAGAGGACATTGGTAAACATTGGTAAGTTAGTTCCTAATCTGCATTAAAAATATTAGAAAAAATTCAAAGTAGTTAATTTAAGCCACTAAAGTGCTTTTTGCAGTTATTAAACACAGTTAACACCAGCAAAAAGTTAAAAATAAAAAATAGACCTGCAAGATCGACAAAGCTGTCACGTCAGATGAGAATTATCAAGAAAGACTTTTAAATGCAGTGTTAACAGTTCTAAAACTTCTTGGAGAATACATCATCAATCACATGGAATATCTGTTTGTACACATATTGTTAGAAGGATAATCCGATTTGCTAGATATCATTGTCGAATAGACAGGGAAATGGGTGGATCTAGCTTCAGGATAATTGCCGAGAAATAATAAAAAATACCCCTCTGTTTCCCGATATAAACTGCATAGACTATACCTGACGAGAACTGGAATCTAAAATTCAAAAGGGGATTTTTTTTTCAGTGTGGAATCGAAAGATAGTAATACAACACGAGCGTAACTAAGTCGAGTCAGAAATAACAAAGAAGTTCTGTGCCGAAAAGATACAGCCCTCTTTTAAAAAGATAACGTCCATACAACCAGTTATTAGACATATTCTAAAAAGTAAATTTTTAAATTTTCCTCTGACCGAACAGTGAATGCCCGATCACTTTTGGAACTATATTCTTTACCTTCAATGCATATTGTAATGCTCATATGCAATTCATACTATTTTTCTTCTTTTTGAAATGTATTTAAAAGATACAAAATCAAATGTGATATGTAAAACTATCTCGTATTTTTGTTATAATTATTTAATCTGGATATATTTATGAAAGGCATGAAAATCTGATCACTTAAATGAGACACTGTTGATAGTTTTCTAGATTATCCAGGGATTAGTATCAACCTGCATCCGAGAGAGGATTTATTTTATAGAAAAATATGTTATCATAAAAATCATGCTCATATCTATACTAATATATAAAGTGAGAGGATTTTGTATGTGGAGGGTAATCTCTGGAATCACTGCACCTATTTTAAAAATTCTTTCACTATTTGAAAGGTACATTATTCCATATATATAGGACATAGGCTATATATTATGTATATCTGATCAGTAGAAAGAAAGTTAGGGGCCTAAATGTTGAGCTGATGCTTCACCTTTGCAATTTTTCCTTTGTCAAGTAACCATAGCAACACATCAAACTACATTTTCATTTATTATCAGTAAAACATTTAAGGCGGTCCGGGACACATAAATCTCGAAAAAATCACTTTTTAATTTTTTAATCTTAAAACATACTACAGAGTTTTTAAAATCAAATAAAACAAACCGCATGTTTCTACGATGATTACATCAACAGATATTTAATTTTTATGGCATATTGTTAGTGTGCGTCACTCTCTCTACCAGGAGTTAAATGTCCTTTACAAACTGAACGAATGTAAACAAACTCTTTGGTTCTCTAGTATAGTTATATATATAAATACACACTTCAACGTGATATATATATATATATATATATATATATATATATATATATATATATATATATATATATATATATATATATATATATATGTATGTATGTATGTATGTATGTATGTATGTATGTATGTATGTATGTATATATATATATATATATATATATATATATATATATATATATATATATATACACTCAAGAGCCAAAACATTATGACCACCTGTCAATAACTAGTTGGGCCACCTTCGGCGCGCAACACAGCTTCAACCCGCCTTGGCATGGATGCCACAAGTCCTTGGTAGATGGCCGGAGACAGATTGTACCAGATGTTTAAGCAACAGTCACACAAATCCGAAATATTGCGAATTGGTGGTCTTTGAACTCTGAGCTGCCGTCCCATGATATCCCAAATGTGTTCTATCGGATTGAGATCCGGTGAGTTAGGCGGCCAGGACATTAACTGGAATTCAGCATCATGTTCCTGGAACCACTCCAACACAATTTTAGCCTTGTGACACGGGGCGTTGTCCTGTTGGAACATTCCATTTCCATCTGGAAAAACAGAGGCCATGTAAGGGTGCAACTGGTCCGCAATGATGTTCAGATACCCTGTAGCATTCGTGGTCTGCTCTACCACAACCACGGGTCCCAGAGACGCCCAAGAGAACGTCCCCCAAAGCATAATACCGCCACCACCGGCCTGTGTATGACCTACTGTACATTGAGGGAGCAACAGTTCGCCTGGAAGACGGCGTATCCTGACACGGCCATCGGCGTGATGAATGACAAACCGTGATTCATCTGACCAGGCAACTCTCTCTCACTGCTCCATGGACCAGTCGCGATGTTCCCGGGCCCAGCGCAGGCGCAGTTGGCGATGACGCTTGGTCAGCAAAGGCACACGAGTGGGACGTTTGCTGCGTGGCCCCATATCCAACAGTGTCCGCTGAACACTGTGCTGCGATACTATTCTACTTGGCAATGTATTCTATTGGGCTGTCAGCTGAGCCACTGTCTGGCTCTGGTTTTGCTTCACCATGCGAGACAGTCTCCGACGACCTTTTTCTTTGATAGCGTGTGGACGTCCAAAACCATGTCGTCTACTGCTGGTTTCACCGTCATTCATCCACTTTACATAAGTACTAACAACTGTAGGTCGCGAACAACCCACGAGTCATGCAGTTTCGGAAATACTTGTTCCGAGACTTCGAGCCATTACAATCTGCCCTCTATCAAAGTCCCTTAGATCCGCAGCCTTTCCCATCACACACAGAAGTAAGTGAAAGAATGATTCTCCAGACTCTCCACCAGCAATTAATTACCACTTCCACCTGATCACGTGCCTTCCACGTCATCCAGGCGAATTCATTGCAAAATGTAGGGGTGGTCATAATGTTTTGGCTCTTGAGTGTATATATATATGTATATGTGAGGAAATAAATGGGAAAGTTGTTAGGCATTAACTGAGAATTTACAGGGGGCTTCGAAATAACTAATTTCTAGCGTTAAAAACCATGATATTTCAGAGTCAATCAGATTACACGCGTCTACGAATGCATAGACTATAGTAGTCATTAATAGAGTGGGATGGCCTTGGGGAGAATCAAGAAAGAGAACCGCAGGCATTCATTGCGTGGGGAGATGTTTTGGAGTTCAGACTAGGTTTCGCACGAAAAATTAATTGTAAAGTCAGCAAAAGATGCTTCTCGGACATTCGGCAGTCATCAATGAGCATGCGCGATAAGTTTAGATGCCTTGGGGAACAATAGAATTTTGGCAGAAGGGGATTAGCATTTGGATTGAACGATCACGCGTCGCGAGGATGAGATGATTGCTTGGAAAACTAAATTATGTGCGGATTGAATTCGAGGATATTTAAATTAATAATTGGAATAAATTTATTGTATGTAATTAATTTGTAATCATTTACCACGGCCTATGTTTAATGACTGCAATTTTATTAATATGTATTAGGGAGTTTAAGAGGAATTTACGATATTAGGAGCACGCTTCGAGCTGGCAAGAGACAGGCCCGTCATATATATATGTCGGACTTGTCTTCACGCCCATTTTATTAACGTATACTCTGAGCATAATCATTTTTCACTTGGCAGTCGGTGGTCCGGTGGCTAGGAATTATGTAGAATCTTACCAGTAATTACAGACATCTCACTCCAATATACAATGACGACAAATCCAGTATCATCCAATAATATTTATTATATTCTTTCAAAACTCTCAGCTCCATTAATACGATGAAAAAGTCCCAACCCAATTTATCACGTGCGCCCAAGTGCGACACGTCTGCTCCCTTCTTAAGTCACTATGGCTCTGAAAATCTTCTTTGTTCTTAAGTTTTATTAACGCGCTACCGACGCTCATTAATATGCGTGATGACATGTCGAATGTTCTTTCTGCTGACCGATGCACTTTCTTAGCGCCAACTCTTCAAGGCTAAATCCGTCTACTAAAAATTCTCCCATGTGGTTCTGCAGAATTGAATCAAGTCGAACCATACGCGCTATTTTCACTGCAATACATTACGCCGCTGATTTGAATTCCCAGACTTTAATTGTTAATCCTATTTTTAATAACTAATATCCCGTTTTAAGGTCGCGCGATCACACCCCCCCCCCCCTCATATTTTTAGCCTCACACACACATATATACGTATATACATACACCGTTAAAAATCTTGAGTATAATACGCACTTTTTTTCAACATTTTAGTTCGCAAAAATGAGGGTGTGTATTATATTCGTGTACCAAAAAATGTAGTGTTGAACATTGAATAAACGACAAACAATAGATGATCTGTATTCTAGTGAAAGTGATTAAGACTGATAATATGACAGTATTGTTTGTTTTGAATTAAAAAATTAAGTTTTTTTTGCTACCGAATTTGACGTTTTCGTTTATTTTTATTACAAATTTTATTTATGTTAATAAACATTTGTGCGATTTTTAAATAAAATATTGAAAAGTTATAGGTGCGCATTATAGTAGAATTTTAATTTTTTCGTCAAGTATGCTCAATTATTTATAAGAAAAGTTTTGCGTATGATTTGAGATGAGTAATGGATTACCAGTTTAACATAATTATCTCACCAAATACCCAATGTATTAAACCAATCTATTTTGGGTAAAAATAAAATGTTCCATACATCAGGACCGCAGGATAAGTATTATATAAGAATTTAAAAGGTGTGAGACAAATAAAGGTAATATGCTTTGTGAATAAACCTTCACTGGCTTCTAGCCTGTAAATTATATTACATAATTATGACAAACTGATATTATTTTAAAGAATGAAAATCAGATCCATACGAAGGGATATTTTTCGATATATTTTAATATGTTTTTAAGCTGTGCTAGCAGAACAAGTTACAGGGATAGTTAAGAGGTTCTTTCTTTACTTTTACAGGCAGAATACTTTTTGCAATTGTGATAAAATTTCTAAATCAATGTTAAGTAAGAAGCACACTTTTCTTTCTTTGTACGTCAAATAATGCGATAAGAAATTTAAACTTAAATAAACTACTAGCTGTTTTAAAGCTAATAGAGTTCAGACTTTGTTAAAATTTTCTTTCTTTTCTTATACGGCTGCTGTGAACTACTTTTCTCACCTCAAATTTAACCTATGGAGAAAATGTGTCTGCTATTTGCAGCTACATAAATGCTGATAATCCAATAAAAATGGTATTTTCAGATAGCTTGAACTTTCTTGCACCTTGCAACATGATTCATTTTAAAAGTTTCGTCCACCAAAGGAATTTAGGAGCGTTTAAAACACGCTATACCAGATTTTTTTTCCAAATAATTTAAATTAAAAAATACTATTTGCATTTTTTAAAAAAAACGAAGAATGCCCCAAGGTGTAAAATTTATTTCTCTATTACGGAGTACAGAAATCTTTAAATCCAAGTCGGCAATCGTTGGACACATTTTCTCCGTAGGTAAACATTGATGGAAGCGAATCCAATAGGGTTAGCACACAGCAGCCTTAACTATCAGGTATGACCTTAATGATAACTACGGGGATCTAAAATATTTAAGCTCTATTTCCACATTTTTCCATTGTTTTCCTGAAGTCAAGTACAAGTTATTTCGCGATTCTGAATTCCTTCAAAAGCAATTTCATTAATAAATTTTTGAGATGCATTATTTGTGTTGAAGTTGTAGTAACGTGTCTTTCTTGTGGTTTCCTGTTTATTTTACGGGAGAAAATATGGGAAAATTCTCACGTATTCATACATACATATCAATTTATTCAAATTTAGAATTTCCCTTTTAGATTATATTTCAAACTAGATCTTGAAGTTTGCAAATAAATTTCAGTTTCCTCACATTCGCTCAGTTCATTGTTAACCGGTGGCGAAATAATTTCCAATGATTGTCAACTCGGATTTAAAGGGTTTTTTTTTTTTTAATTAGACTCCGTAATAGAGAAAGAAATTGTTTACTGTTAATTATTCATTTTGGAAATTTTGTCCATTAGAGGAAATTATGAGCGTTTAAAGTGCAGTATAACACATTTTTCCCCAAATAATTCAAATTTAAAAATATTATATAAAGGTGCGTTTCTTTTAAAGTAGTAGTTCCTAACCCGTGGTCCGCGGACTATTGGTGGTCCTAGAGAACCCAAGAAGTGGTCCGCGATGTGAGAAGTGATTTTTAAAAAAAATTGGTTGCATCGTTTCAAAATATTTGTGCATTTAAACAATTTTTTAAACTATGAGAAAAAAAAATTAGTTCCCCATTTTTGTTAAAAATGTAAAAATTCCTGTATTTCTTCCGCTTTTTGACGTTCAGAGTACGAAAATATCCTTGTTCTGCTTAAAAATTTCTAATGCATTTTCTATGACGAGGACTCGCAGTGTCACAGCCATTTCGCAACATCACAGCTAGTAAAGTAAATGCAGGCTGAAAAATTTGGTTAATTTTTTTGGTTGTTTTCAGAGGCTTTTATGTTTGCTATTAAGTTTTCTGTTACGTTAAATTTATTATTAACATTGAGTTTATTTGTAACTTTTTGTTAAAGTTGTTTACCGCAAATAGTTTGTTTATTCAGAAAATAAAATCCTTTTTGCCTTTAAAAGGATTGGTTGGGAGATGGTCCCTGGGGAATTTTATTCTTTTATTTTTCATTTATTTTTATTTATTTATCGTTTACAAGTGGTCCCTGACGGACGAAAAGTTAGGAACCATTGTTTTAACCCTTTGAGGGGCGCTGTTCGCACAGTGCAAACGCCTAAATCTAGTCTTTTTTTCCACTTGCATTCAATGTATTCCAGTTAAATGAGCAGAAAAATGGCTAGAGCTGCCACCTGTTATCAGTTTAAGGAAGTAATGCTGGGTGGTTTTCGGCTCTAATCTCGCCGTTTACTGGATTTAGAAGATTTAGTTTAAAAGTTTTGGTCATGATTGTATTGTTTTCTTATCCGCAATAACCTTAACTATCCGTAATAAATTTACCCAGGTTCTTTTACCCAGCAGGTAAACAATTATTACTCTGTAGGAAAGAGACACAACTAAGATTTTAAATGATGAGAGGGAATTAAGCTTAAATAAATGGAATTTATTTGTATATAAGTTTTCACTAAAAATTTACATATAAATATTCGATACACTTTTTAGATACACATTAAAACACTTTTACCAACAATGAATAATAAAACTTTCATCAAACTAAATATTATTTAAATGTCTGGGTCCCTATCATTTAAAAATATTTCACTCCACAATGAATAATGAAGACGAACTTACCCCATTTCAGCTGGGCTGATGTGCAGCTTTTTTCCATCTTAATATTAAGCACTACCACACTCTAAGAAAAAACCTGTACTAAGAGAAATCGTAATCGTCTGCTTCTCCTTCTCCCCTGCATAACATTTTATAACTTTTAATTTTCTATACCACATTTCTATTTCCCAATAAAATCATTTTCCCCTCCTTCTGAATCTAATATCAGACCGCCTTTTTTTTCAAACTTCGATCCCCAGTGGTCTAGAATTCTTCTTTTATTAAATCTATCCTTTCTCATTGGATTTCACCTTCCGATACCTTGATTTCCCCTTTTACCCCCATCTATTCGATTGATCTCGCCGGCCCACGCAACGCCGCAAGAAGTCAACAATGATTTTCCACTTACCTAACACTCTTCCCTAAAACTTAAAAGATTTGATACAATACTTCATTGAATCGCTTTTCAGACGTATAATATTTTCCACCCTTTTCCAACGCTCCCTAAACTTTGACTTACAATGTCCTTTTTATTCCGTAACTCCTTCTCCCAAAACTTTCTTTTGCTTTAACCGCACAACCGCACAATATTCTTATTCTTTAATACATATTTTTCCTTGATATTTAATTTAAATCTTAATCTAAAAATAGTACTGTCAAACAACAGAAGTGAAAAGACTGACTTACCCCAAAATCGGCTAGCTAAGGGAAGCTGAATCGCTCCGTCTTTGTTTGTCGCAGGGCGGCTTAAAAGCCCCAACCCCAGAGCGGGGCCCGATGGCCACTTTCTCTCTCTGCGAAAAATCTCGTCTATCTCTGTATCTAAAAATCCCATTTCTTCCTCTTAATATTAATCTCAACTTTCCATATTCCTCTCTCCCTTCCAATCATAGTATTTTCTTATTCATCTGAAACTCCACCTTCGTTATAAACCTTTTTCCTAGTGGCTATAATATTTTCTTTATTAAATTTCACAACTCTCATTGGACCTATACTTTTCCCTCGTTTTCCTTTTTTTTTCTTTCCTTTTTTTCTTTATATTTTATTTTTCTTAAATCTCCCCTCTCTAACTTTTCTAACGATTACTCAACAATACTTACTGTGGCACAAATTCCTTTCAATTCTTATTCCATTTTCTAAGGGGCTTTTTCGACTGACCCTCGCTTCTACGCAACTCTTTTATTATGGAGCCTTTTTAACTCACCGCGCTTCTAACTTCACTACTGGGCCTTTCTTATGGGGCCTTTTTAACTCATCGGTTACTAAGTCAAAGGACACCGCGCTATTCTCCAACGTTTTCCCCTCTTTACCATAAATATTTTTATTCCTAATCACGCTATAAAATATCCCATTCTGTGGTTGACCATTACAACCGGCTCTCTGTCACCTTCCTCTCCGTATCAAAATTTTATGGCTAACTCCTTTTAACTTATTTCTTACCCTTTTCACAACGTTTTACAATGCATAAAGGAATCTAAACATGGCTTGTAGGTGCTAAAATCTCCGAGGAACCCTTGCTGGCTTGAAGAGCCAGCAGTAATAACATTTTGCAACCTTTAATTGGAAATTTTTTCAAGATTTTTTAAGTTAAAAATAGAAAAAAAATCGGCACCGTACAAACGGGGGAAGTTGTTGCCCCGGAAAGGGTTAAAGCAGTGGGGTCCAACCTTTAGTTACCCGAAGGCCAATCCGACTTTATAATAGGAATGTGAAGGTCAGAGACATTCCAGAAAGAAAACGAATTACATATTGTATTCGAAAACTTTTATTAAAACCTTCCCACCTGGCTCCTTCGTAACAGTACTGAATTTAAGTGAAAATCGAAGTAGGTACGCGACGGATTTTAACGGTCGAAGAGTTAACCTTCAATATGGCCGTTATGTAGCCGTTACTTAAATTTTAAGTAACGGCATTACATTTAAGTCTTACATTTAAGTTTTACATTTAAGTCATTACATTTTAAGTCTTAAAAACTTGAAGTAGTAAGAAGGGTAAACGATTTTTTTCCAAATATTAAATTAAAATATTTTTCCAGTAAGAAGGGCAAGGGCCAACATAAATGAATTGGTGGGCTGCGGGTTGGACCACACTGTTTTAAAGAATGAAAAAGATACCCGAGTAAAAAAAAATTCTCAATTACAGAGTGCAACTTTAAAAAAAAAATTCTCTTAAGTTAACATTGAGCTTAGTGAATCCAATACGGCTATTTACCCAGCAGCCGAAAGTTGGTAAAATTATTCATAATTATGCAAAATTACTCTTTGCTGATCATCGACATGACTCGATATTTCAGTGGATAGAACAGTGATTCCCAAATTTTTTTTCGCCACGGTACACTTTTAATAATTAAACTAATATCACTACTATCACACTAACAATAAGATCAATTTAAAAGAAGTTTACTTGGAAAATTGATTGATGTACCTGTAATATATTTTGTAAAAATAGCATATGAAATAATTCGCAGTGGAGGCACACTTCAAGAATCTCGCGGCACAGTGGTTGAGAATCACTGTGAAACTGTGATAGAATATTGACTTGAATCCCGGACGTCGGGTATTCGATTCCTGTTCTTGCTTTAGTTCATTTGTACCGAGATAAAAAATATTAATGAGTAAGATATAAATGGAAGTGAGGGATGGAGTTGCATGTTTCTAAACAGTTAGACGCGTTCCCTGGCTTTCCTGAGTTTAGCCAAATCCTGGATTTTACAGACATTGCATTCTCTATTCTTTGGATACGCCTCACTGTTGGATAATCTAATTTCTTCAAAGCGGTATTCCTTCTGTCAAATGGTTTCTCAAGTTTCCTCTATAAAACTTCAAAAAGAATAGTTAAGTCTAACATTCTGAAACGAGAACTAAGCTATATGTACACTTTTAGACAGAAAAAAAAAGACGCACCAAGTAGGGGTAATGCAAATTGGACACAAATTGATATGCATACAGATTTCGGCGGAAAATGAAAATTTTAAAGTTTGGCGGCCAATGAATGGACATGTGACGCTGCAGCGCATCATAACTGCAAACTGGCAGGATATTAAAGAGGAGAAATTTCGATTCCAGGTCATGAATTCTTTGCGAATTTCATTCCGTGCACTCAGGTAGACAGTAACTACCTCGCATACAGGTGCTCAAACAATATGCGCAGATGTCAGCATTTGAGAGTGGACGTGTAGTTGGGCTCAAAGAAGCCGGTTGGTCTAATCGGCGAATCACTCGACATTTGGATAGGAGCGATGCTACTATTAGACGATGTTGGCAGAAATGGATGAACCATGGAACACAGCGTTAAGAAGGAAGCGGTCGGCCTAGAGAAACGACAGAACGTGAGGACCGAACAATCGTCAGAGCGGCACTCACAGCCCCAGATTTATCATTATCATCGATCGTACGGGAAAATGGTGTTTCAGTGACCGCAAAGAACATTCATAGGCGGCTGAGAGAAAGGGGGCTAAGCTCACGGCGCCCCTTGCGCCGACTACCAATGACCTCTGTACACCGACAAACCCGTTTGCAGTGGTGTCGGGCATATTCCACCTGGAATGTCACTGACTGGAGTAGAATTGTCTTCAGTGATGACTCCCGCATCGAATTGAGCCCCGATGACCAGCGAATACGTCTCTGGAGATGCCCCGGACAGCGGTGGGATATCAACCTGACTGTCTTCCGCCATACGGGCCGATAACCAGGAGTGATGGTCTGGGGTGTCATTTCATTTCATTTCATAACAGGACGTCTTTGGTTGTCATACGCGACAGCCTTACAGCACAGCGGTGCGTCGACGATATTCTACGCCCCGTTGTGTTACCCTTCATTTCACGCCATCCTGGGCTTACATTTTAGCAAGATAATGCCCGCCCGCACACGGCGAGAGTTCCTACTGCTTGTCTTCGTTCTTGCCCAACGCTACCTTGACCAGCAAGGTCACCGGATCTCCCCCATTGAGCACGTTTGGAACATTATGGGCAGGGCCCTCCAACCAGCTCGGGATTTTGACGATATAACGCGCCAATTGGACAGAATTTGGCACGATATTCCGCAGGAGGACATCCGCCACCTCTTTCAATCAGTGCCAAGCCGAATAACTGCTTGCATAAGGGCCAGAGGGGGACCAACGCGTTATTAATTTTTTCACTTTGTAAAGCTCTTTCTCTTGAATAAATCATCCAATTTTTCTCAAATTGTAATCATTTGTTTTTTTTGTACATGTACATCACATCTACCGATTTTCGTCCCATTCGGATAACTACTTCTTGGCGCGTCGGTTTTTTCTTCTTCTAAGTGTGTGTGTGTGTGTGTGTGTATATATATAAAAAATATATAGGGAGACACTTTCTAATTAATGTTCTTAGTTAAAATTTCCTTTGAAGCGCACCATGTTATATAAACCATGTGAAATTGAACAGTTTTAAAAATTTAAGTAATTTGTTTGTTAGTTTGTAATACATAAACCAGAAAAAACAATCTTATCAAGACCTTATTAGTACTTAAGAGCTTTATATAAGGAACTTAACTGTCGCATAAATATAATAAACGCAGACGCAAGTCAGGCCGAATCGCCGAGGAACAATGAAGGAATATACTTCGCGACAGTCGGTCGATTTAAGATAAATAAACAGCGCTACGCAATGCCAATTACGAAACAAGCATTGTGGTCCACCCAACTGCAAGATCCTGACCTTTTTCTCGAATTATAGCGTTTACGAGATAATACGCGTACGAATGATACGTAACTAAGTAGATCACGTTTTTTCCAACATCTCGTTTAAATTTTGCGCAGCGCGGCGGTTACTTAAGACAAAAGAAAGCACTCAGCGCGAGAGCGTAGTATCCGAAGTTCGTGAACTTAGGAAGATATTACTTGATCACAAGTCACGGTCCCAGTCATTTGTTTTGTGGCAGAAACAATGAAAAAGTAAACAATGTATTCTTGATTTCAGATGAATAAGGACATAAATTCTATTCTGGCTGTTTATTTCCCATTCTATATTCTGAAAAATATGAAGAAAATATTTTATAAAAATAATACTTTGTATTGACATAATTTTTAGTTTTTTTAAGCACTGTAGACCCGTTTACTGCTGTTCATACGTATTGTTCCTTTTTGTCTGTCTGCTTTTCATATATTTTATCAGTGATGCTATAAGATCATGAACTCGCGATTAAAAAGGGCTTAATTATTTTGGCTCCGTATATAAATAACTGGGCCAAGTCACTACAAAGCAAATGCTAAGAGCCGACAGTGGAAATTTGCGTATTTGGTAGAATCTGTATAATGTATTCGCAGGATTGTTTCTTGAGATGTCTTTGTAGTTTTCCAAAGATTAACTGATATTATTTCACATTTTCATTGCCTTAAACCCTTGTCAGTTATTTTTATTTTCATAAACATGAAGCATTCTACTAAATCAGAACCGGCCTTCTCTATAAAGGGGCTTGGGTGCAAGAAACCATTTGGGGCCCTAAATTTTTTGTAAAGTAAAAAAAAATTACAAACACGAACATATATTACTAATGCATGTTTATTTAACTCGCGATTTTGTTTTTGCTAATACATTAATTACTTCAGAAAAATTACAATTTTTTGCAATTTCTTTTTCAATGTTATTTACATCCCTTTCATTCAAAATCAAATCCCGTAGCATACCAATTTCCTGGATAATGTTTCCATCTACATCTTTGTTATAAAAGTTTACAAAGTTTTTGGAACATTTTTCTAATTCATGTTTTTTCGTCATACTGACAACAATAGGAATATTGTCAAGTTTTCATGTGCAAGAGTACATTATTTTAGTTCCTGATCCTGTTGGGCCCCCTCAATCGCGGGACCCCGGTGCATAACATCCGCCGCAACCCCCAGATGGCCGGCCCTGTACTAAATGAAGCATTAAACTAAAAATATTTTCCTACGAGGATTTTTAAAACAATAACACCGTCAGATACGGATTCCTGAAAACATGCTTCAAATTATAAAAAAAATTATTAGGAGATAAATTTTGAAAAACCCACTAAGATTTGAAACTTACGATCCACAGAATTTTAAAGTCCCTAATTTTTCTTAAAATGGCTCCATTTTTGTATCTTTATTTATGGTTATTTATACCCTGTCTGGGTATATTCTCGTTAGCTAAACACGCACAAAATTTCAATCCTTTTATAACTAGTATTTAAAAAAATCGCTTTACATTTCCGTTTACGCTGTCTTTCAATGCTGATATGTGGTAATTCTTTATTTCCACCTCTCAGATCCTTCCCGGCAATACAATAGAATATCAAGGGCAATAACGCTAGCGAATGGAAAATATAAAAAGAAATGCCACTCTTTCAAGGGACTGATAAAAGTTTTAAGCATAGCTTCCTGTGTAAATATTTCGTACACATCTCGGCAAGCCAGTTCCAAGAATTTTATCCCAGTTGCTTTGATTATCCAGGAGCGGTAAATCTTTCCAGCCCTTTATAAGTGCCCATTTCCTTTCCGTCTCAGTGCTATAAAGTTTCCAACTTACAAAAAACGATTTTCACATGGAGTTGCTTATCACTATACGCGGTGTCTAAAAAGATTTCTTGCGGACAAATATTTCCTCTTTTTCCAAATTGGTTGCAGACATCATTACTTTATTTCCAACAGGTTATTTTATATTATTTGCTCTAGATTACATGTTAATGAGAAGGTGCCGCAGTTCTGACCAGATCCGAAATCGAGACGATATGGAATAAGTATTACCTCAAATATCCGAAACAGAATAAATGTCAACTGGATTTAATGCTCTGTATTCTGAGCAGGGCCTTTTTATCGCATGGGTAAATCGGGACTTTGCCCGGTTCCCCCTGATGCTAGGGGGCCCCAAACTGTCCTCTTTAACGTGCAAAATCTCTTTAACGATGTTTCCCAACACTATAATAGATAGGGGGCCAGATAAGTGAAAGTTTTTAATTTCGCTTTCTGCGTTAGGAAAAATGTTAAACTATCAGGTTGTATCAGACGTGCAGCAGAAGGTGAAAAGCGTTTTCAGTTTGATGTGAAACATGTTTATGAATACTTCATCTTATCAGCCATACGCTGTAATAGCAAATATAGGATGATGTAAAATAATATAAACAAATCAATCTAACAAAAAATTAAAAAGCGAGCATAGACTGCCAAACAAGTTAACTTAAAACATGTTTTTGTCTGCATTCTTCTTATAATTATCTAGCTCTATTGGATTATTTATTTTTAGTTATATCATATATAGGACTCGCATGCAGGATTGTTTGGTTTAAATCATTATATGAATCAAAATTTAAATCAAACGATTTTTCTTAATACCGATTTTTAATAACTTTTCCTCACTCGCTTGGTGTATATACCTAGTATTTACAATAGTATAGTCCATGGATAGTTCTTATTTTCATAAATGTTCGTAAGGGGAAGGGGCCCTAAATAGCATCTGTCCAGGGGCCCCAGCATTCATAATCAGGCCCTGATTCTGAGAGGGGAAGGGGATATAAGTACAGCAACGCTCAATTCAGATGATATGACTCCCTTTGAGTTGTCTATTACTCTTGTTTTTCGTTCATTTTTTTGCGATAGATTCTTTTTATATTTTTTCGCTGTTACAGGTTAGCGATAAAGTTTCGTTTCCGTGACCAAATCCGAAATTGGATTTTGTAGAGCCCAATAAGTGGGATCTGAATGCAGTACCACGCCATTTGCTTAATCTGCTTCACGTGAAATTAATTGCCTGTCACTGTTGTTAGTACTGAAAATAATTGCATCGGCGACTCGTTTCCTTCTTAATTTTATTACGGTAGGTCTAGTTATATTATTTTCTTCATTCATATTTCTTTCCGTGTTACAAGTTCGAAAACAATGGAAAAATCTGAAACTAAATTTTTTTCTTTCTAAAACTGGTGCCTCAAATTCTATGAAAGACTATTTTCTGATACATTAGCACCCATTGGGCCAAGCGCGTACCGTTTGCTTTACAGAAAGAACACCTTCCATGAAGAGGAAGTGCATTTAAGTCACAAGTTCGGAAAATTTCGGAAAACCTTGTCTCGCACACGTTTGACATTCGTTCAATTGGAGCTCTCACACCTAACTGACGATGACCCTGTACCCAGTGGCACACCCAGGATTTTTTCTTGGGGGGGGGGGGCGAGATGTACGGATAAAAATATTTACAATGCAAAATCAATATTCATAATGCAATTTCTATTTCTTTGGGGGGGCAGAGCCCCTTGCTCCCCCCTGGGTGCGCCACTGCCTGTACCTACTCTTCAGCTTTTATAACCAAAGAATAATAAAAATACTAGGTCGATTCCCAATGAATTTATCTGGATGTTTCTAAATGCTGTAACACTTGGGCGGAAGAAACGAAACTATTTTTACAGGAATGTTTTTTTTAACACCATTGAATTTCATATGAATATTTGAAGATTTTTGTCCTTGGTTTCAAAAACAAGAAACATTATTATTCCTAGACTGGACCCTAGATTGGTATTCCTGGGTTTCCTAGGTATTATGGTTCCTAGGTTGGCTATATCCTAAGTTGGACAATTTTTTTTCATCTTTTAATTTGTGCCTAATTTCTTTGAGAATGCCTCAGAGGAATCTAATATGGCATCTTTAACTGAAACGTTGCATTACTTGCTAATTTGGGTAACACTGTCAAAACCTTTGCCCGAAATTCTCAAAAAATGACAATTTCTGGAACCATACGGATATAATGAATTTTCTCAGTTTAAAAAGTCCATTGGCATACTATGTTTTTAAAGTATGCAGCCTGTTTTGTTGAACACTTTAAGCTTTGTAATGGGATTCTTTGATTTGCTTTTTTTGTGATTTCCAAATTTCTTAAAGATCAAAGAATAAACTTTACGAAGGTACCGCTATTACACGAGGGGTAGATGGAAAATTTTACTGGTGACGGAATCTTTTCAGATGATTTGATTCTTTCTAATGTAATCTAATGTACTGGTAAAAAAAAATCAGTCACGAGTTAAACTATACAGTAGGTGTGTCAAACTCAAAGGCTAACTTGGGCCAAACAAACAAGGTGTAACTATAGGTGGGCCGCAAAATAAATCAATATTAATAGAAACGTAGGTTTATTTTAAATAATACATTATAATAAACATATATAAAAGAACAGTAAAATTTAATGCTTACGACCTGAAACTTAACCATCTCTTCTCCTCTCTCCAATATATTGGCGGGATATTATATAAATTCCAATATATTGGCCGGGCCGCAAAAATCTTAGTCGCGGGCCGCAAGTTTGACACCCCTGCTGTACAGTAATACCGCATATGGTTGCAGTATCTCCAGTGTGTTTATCGGCTCTGACATTATGAGATTTCAACAAATGCACAGGCCTAACTTTTCAATTAAACATGCTGGATTTAAACGTCCTTTTTATGCACATTTCATAATTGCGACATTGAAATTTGGCTATCGATAATTTTAATTTGGTTCGGATAATTCCTACATATGCTTAACTTTGTAACTCTGTTACAATGCTTAACTTTGTAATTTTACGAAGAATCACATTGATTTTCTGTCCTGTTCTGCATCTCTGCCTCAGTTACCAGCTGCATTCTATTCAGAATCGCTTTGAACAAAACAGCATTGTAATGCTGATAATTTGCGTTCATAAGGGTTTCATAATAATGATTGAGTTTGGCTTTTTTGAAAGTTTCCTGTTATCTTGCTTCATCGACATTCTGGTCAATGGCATCAGTTCCATTTCTTATATTCCAGCACTTTGGAAATCTCTCGAGGATTAAGTTTTTCCTTTGCTCTTAAAAAAATAGTCACTTTTTTATTTTTCAACCATATATATTAGCAAAAATCTGATTTGCCAGAAAAATAATAAAATGTTAACAATAATGCAGGGTGGTCATAAAGAAACTTTGCCGATATGTGGACCTCTAGCGGCTGTTCCGTTCAACCTATCGAGATGAGATTTCAGATGTAGTTATTCAGATGTATGAGCTCGGGATTCTGAGAACGGCAACACAGTGACGCTCGCAGTTACGGTTATAGGTATAGAAACTCGAAATTTTCAAATGGCAACTCCCACTTTTTCCCGCGCATGCGAAAACCCTAAAAAGCGTTGGAACGGTACATCTATCACAAAACCTTTCTACGCTGAATATCTGGTGAACGGCGTTCTGTGATTGGTTTCTAGCCTCTGTCATATGCAAATTTCCTCCGTGCGCCCCGATCGTGTCTTTGTTGGCCGTTCGCAGAGCTGTTTTTTTGTGCGTGCATAACGCGTCCGTTTTTTGTGATAAACGTACCGTTCCAACGCTTTTTAGGATTTTTTCATGCGCTGAGCATTTTGCGACGGGAAAAAGTGGGCATTACCATTTGAAAATTTCGAGTTTCTATACATAAAACTTAATGGGGGAAAGATACTGTGATATCTTAATAATAAGGAAATTAAGATGAAAGCAGCCACTGTGAAAGTTTAATAGTTTTGTCTGTTCCCCAATAGCATCATACTACGAAATGTAAAGGCTGTTTTTCAAATGTTAGAGTGCTATATTCTCTTCCCGAAAAAGCCTCGAAAGTGACTGAAATTCAAGCCTGTAAGAAATTATAATTTTTTTTCTTACAGGCATACAATTTACTTATATAAATATACACACATGAATTACGTAAGTGCATATATATTTATATATATATATATACCGGGTGCGTCATAAATTCTTACAAAGTTCAAAAATTCGTAATAAAAGAAGTTATGCTCGGAAAAATTTTCTGTTTGCACCAATAGGATCAGAGGGACAATGGATTTCTATTCCATGTAAAAAAAAAAGTTTCCAAAAGTAACCGAAAGAGGGCGCTCACGCGTCATACTGAGGAATCTTATTAAAATCAGGCTATCAATAAATCATCTGGCTGGAAATGGATCCGTCATTCGAAGCTGTCAGCATGCTTTCTTTACCAGATCGAGCGTTGGTGGTTAAACTTTTTTACACGAATGGTGAATCCACAACTGTTGCATTGCGAAAGTTTCGCACGGCGATAGGACTGTGGCCCTCACGATCACCAGACTTGACCCCGGCAGATTTTTGGTTGTGGGGATACTTAAAGTCTGTACCGGGGTTCCCCAACCACTTTGGTGGATCTGAAAAATGCCATTCGACAGACAGCCGCTGCCATAGATGGCGATATGCTACATTCCTCTGTAATGGCGTAGTGATGCTCCTCACTTGCCTATTACCTTGTGCTGCTGGTGAAGTTGAGCATCTGTTACTTTAAAATAAATGCAGTCTCATGTTGTTGTGATCTGTTTGGTTTTCTGTTTGTGTTTGCCTAATTTGCATAAAACGTCTCAGTATAACGTGTGAGCGCCCTCTTTCGGTTACTTTTGAAAACTTTTTTTTTTAATATGGGGGGGGGGGGAATCCAATGTCCCTCTGATCCTATTGACGCAAACAGAAAAATTTTCCGAGCGTTACTTCTTTTATTGCGAATTTTTTAACTTTGCACGAATTTATGACGCACCCGGTATATATATATGTGTGTGTATATTTACATATATGTATAGAAGAGGTAGCTATAAAAAATCAAGCTAAGCGAAAGTGAAGAAGTAATGCAACAGTTCATCGATAGCGATATTTTTAATCTAATCTATAGTTCTATACTTATCCTTTTTTATCCCCAAACAGTGATGTAGGTGAAAGTAAAGATTCTCTAGATATAACAAGGAAAGTTTCATTCTAAATAATGCACAGGCTATCGTTTCTTTTCCCCGTGTTTCATCATCCCACGCATAAAGCATCGAACTATTACGTAGAAAGTTAAAGTTCAAAGTCAGTTATCTTTTGAACTATTCAAACCTCTCGAAAGAATTTTCTTTTGTTTTCGCTAGACAAGATAACAATTACCGAATTTGACCTAATTTCAGTTGTATATTAAATACTCGACGTTAATTTTTCATTTAATTACAGAATGAATTTGGGGGCCAAATTATTATGACAATTTTTTTTGGATGGTTGTGTTTGTCTTTTGATCTAATTTGTAATGTGATGTGTTTTTTATTAAATATATATTAGCCCACAGACAATGAACCTCATACTCAGAAATTTGATGGTAGTCGATCCATTAACTGGTACCACTTTCGACGTCGTGCCATAAATGTTCAGATCCTGAGAAGCTTCTAGTCGCAACGGAAAGGGTCTGCCATATTTCTCGAACCATTTGCAAACAATAGTGGGATATGGGGCATTGTCGAGCAGGAAATGTCCATCTCCACTGAATGAACCTATGAGTTGGACGCCTGACATGGGCAGAGGCATCATAGGCAGAGGTATTTAGAAAACATTGGAGTTTAAAATAGTTGATTCATGGAGATTACACACTCCCATGAACACGTGCTCCAGGGAATAAAGCTACCCCCACCTTTTTTTTTAAAGTTACGACTGCGTAAAGATCTATGCTTTCACACTGCTGCCATCACATTCTCATTGTTTCGCCTGCTAGTGTACTTGAAAACTGGACTCGTGATATCTCACGAATATTTCCATCTCATTCACTTGCAATTCTTGCATTCCTTGGTAAACAGGGAACATCTCACCTTGAGTAGATAGCGGCGGTTTCCAAACTCATATCATGTAGGCGGCGTAGTGTGCAGATAGTAAAGTCATTAAACATGGTCCTTGATTTTATATAGGCACTGACAATCTGTTTACCTGGAGAATTTTTGCGGCTCTATTTTGCAACATCAATTAGCTGTTTATGTCCACAGGCCTTGCGCTCTTACCTGGTTTTTATTTGACGTTTTTCATACGAATGGTACAGATTGTTGGGTCTAATAAAGCAACGATCCGAAATACATAATGAAAAAGCATAAATTTTCCAACACTGCTGATTTCTTTTTCATCCTTTAATATTCATTACATGCTTCCTAACAGTCCTCCAATGTTCTTTCCATCAGTCAAACGCCACTGTAACTGTCAGGAACAGAGATTCAAAGTTCTAGTCTCTGGACATCGAAGCCAGCTTTCTGACAACTAAACGTTCAAGTCAACGTTAGAGAATCTCATAACGTGAATTCTATTCCCAACGAATTCTTAGTTAAAATGTAACCATGAGATGTTTCTGTTTTTACAATCATTACTGTAGAATTTACCAAAAGATTGCAAAAACTTTTGGATCAATAATCAAATTTCATACAATTAATTCTAATTTATTCTGCTATGATTGAAATCCAAGATATTCTTTTGAGTTGTGTTAATGTAAATGTAACAGAATAATTTTGGGATTTCACTTTTGAATCTTGACATCCCTATCTTAGGATCCACTTTCGAGTTCCTATTATTATATAACGACTTTATTTTGTGTTCCTAGTAGACTGTTTTCCTTCTTCCGCAGTTTATTTGTGATGTTCTGTCTTTTTTTTCCGCGACATTTACCCAAACGAAATTTGGTGTCATAACTTTAAAAAAGAATTATTCAAAGATCAAGGATCATCGATTGATTGCCCACAATCAAAGGCATCTTAAGTCTCTAAAATTAGTGTCTGCTTACATAAAGCAATCGGGAATGACTCAGTATGATTGTCGGAACCGATAACATTGAAAGAAAAGTCCAAACAATAGGCATATAAGAATAAAATGCGATATTTTTGAGTACGTAGGGTCAAATTATATTAGACTGATTTGAAAGTAATCATGAAAGTAATTTTTTTTCCGGGAGGAGCAATTTTTTTCCTTTTGTCACACATATATTACATTGGTGATAACAAATTCATTCACGACTTTTTTCCTCTAATCGTGTTGTTCAAAAATCCGTAAAAGTTAACATACAGACATCGTATCCCTTTCCTTTTTCCTGTTCTCTAAGGACCATCAATGAATTGAAAATGCCGAGTAGGGTTTTGTCTACTTCCATTGTTCCATCATCAATAAAAAGATAAAAGAAAAGTAGAATTGCAAACTTTTGTCGATACCAACACATCGAACTTAACTAATTACGAGAATATAGGCAAAGATGTTTAAATTTTTTTCTCTGCCATGTATTAAATATATAGACTTAGCGTATGTTTTAAAAAATTAAAATGTCGTTGCATTCTTCAAAACTACGCTTATGAGCATGCCCTAGCTGGGATTTGTCAATGGGAACATTTATTTTCGGCGAATTATATAAAGAGCTAATTGATATATAATTCCTTTTGCATTGATTTGTTTTATAGATCAGTTTATACAACAAGGAAAAAAACCTGATACTCAATAAATCTCAAATAGATTTAAGAGACTAGGGTTTAGACCAGTGATTCCCAACCGGTGTGCCAAGGCACTTAATCTTTCGGAACCCCTGCAGTAAAATCGGCAAGGGTGCCGCAAGATTTTTTTGGTATAAATAAACAAATATTAGTAGGGCCCACTCAAAATAAATATTGCATTGATATCAAACCACTATAGTTTAAGAATCAGTCGCAAACAAAACTATTATTAATAATGTCCATTGTTGTCCTCTAGTGGCATACTATACTGAATTCCATGGAAATCTTTGAAAAATTATTAATATATTCTATTTTTGTGTTTTTTACATATACTTTTCAATAAATAAATAAAATCAGCAATGGAGTAAGTATTTATTTGAACTTAAATTTAGCTGTGATTTAATATTCAAAAAATTGAAAAAACTAAAATTCTAACAAGGGTGCCTCGAGTTTCTAATCTCATTCCCAAGGGTGTTTGTTGCAGACGTAAAAAGGTTGGGAATCCCTTGATTAGGCAGTATATTTTCTGAGAATTTTTAATGAAAAAGGCCTGAGATATATTTAAAAAAATATATACCTACATGAATGCACTTATTCGTTGTTAAAATGCAACAGTCATCAAAGTGCTCCAGAATATTCATAATATATCGGTATTGGTGGTTCAGTAAATATAAGAATGCGGTAAAGAAGTGAGATATTTCTTGAAATAATTTTCTCTATTTTTCTCATCCCAAACACTTTATTTTTTTCAATGTAGCTGATACAGAGAATTAACTCATCAAACGAATGAAAATTTAAACGATAAGAAAAGCAAACTTAAAAGTTTTAATAGAAGTATGATATTTAATATTTTCTAATTCTGAAAGTATTCTTCGCCAGGAAACGAACAGCATTGAACAAAACATGCTGCAATGTGGATTTCACCGCTCACACAAGAAGTCATCTCCCATAAGAGAAATATTGTGAAGATGGAAGTTAGAAGAAGACTTATAATTTGTTGATATGAACCTTTGTAAAATTAAAACTGGCCATATTTCTAGGAGTTGAGGGCAACAGATCTGATTTTGATTTGGAGCACTACGGTCAATTTTTGCTACACGAGGGCTAATTAATTAGACCGGTACCTAATGCCGATTCCGAAAGGCCACAAAAGTCCATGCCATGAGTGGGACACGAACCCACAGACTTTGGTACCGAATGCCAGCGCCCTAGCCGTTCGGCCATCGTCCGGCTGGAGGCAATAGAGTAATTGAAATTGACTACTTTGAAAGCATAGTCCTGACGCTATATCGGCTGAAACTAAAGAACCGTCCTAGTTTGACTTGCATAGCCAATGTTCAAATCACAACGAAAGCAAAAATATCCCCAATAATTATCACCAGGGATTAGATCCTTTGTCAGGATAGTATCAATGACTAGGATTGCTTTGTTTAATTAGTGAGAATTCATGTTTATAAGAACGTACGCGTTTGTTTAAAATAGTAATTCTGCGTGCTCAAATATATTTGGCTCGTCTTAACGCAGTTGGCTAGGGTTTCATTTTTAACAATATTCTCATTTCGATTATAATGAAAAAACTTCATTCATACTTTTTTTTTCAGAGAAAGACTGCACCTAAGATTGCAAATTCATCGGGTTTTACTTTTGTATGAGATAAGATAATGAGTCATAAGAATTTACCATAAAAATCAGAAAACTACTAGATCATTAGAATTTATACATATGTTTAATTAAAATTATTGGTACATTAAAAAAAACTATGGATCTAAAATTAAGGTTTCAATATGTTCTTTGGATCAAACCAAGAAAAGCTCATCAACAATGAATTTATTTGCTGCTTTTCTAGATTACTGAAAGGTCCTTCGTAAATACGTCCTAAGACGCATTACGATATATTAGTATTTATACTTCGTAAATACGACCGGTCTATGCAGTATGTAATATAATTCCCACTCGTTATAGTACCAATATTGGGGTTTGCGCTTCAGTAATTAAATATTTACCAAAAATATCCAGCAGAGATAAACATTTTAAAAATAATCATTCAGTTGGTACTAATGTATAGTATGTTGGCTTTATTGGTATAACCAATATTATTCCATCACTTTCGTACTATATAATGGCATACTGCCAATGTAAATATATTTGCTAAGAACAATCAGCCAGCACACAAAGGCCATTGATTCTAGAATCAAGCAAATTTCCATCATCATGTTTAAGATAGTCATGTAAATCTCAGGCGTGCGCGAGTTCATGCAGTCCACAGTTTAAAACTATCTCCTAATCTGATCTGTTTGTTTTACGCCATTCTTTTGGGATGAAGCAGCACTACTGCGCAATAGGTTACACCCCCTTATCGTAGTATTTGTTGTCTGTGCGAAAGAATCATTCACGCTAAGCCCTTTCGAGTTTAAGGGATAGTGGAGTTCTTCCAGCACAAGTCCATCCAACGTCCCTGCCTAGATGCCTTCGTTATTAGATCACAAGACTTTGTCACATAATCCTATTAAATCGGTTGCACAAAAGCCCCCTCACGCCATCCTAATGGCCCAGAAGAAGTTAGCGTATTGTCCGCGGAAAGGGACAATAGGTTCGTCAACTCTCGGTGACATACAAAAAGAGAGAGGCCATTATGATGAGAGGCGTGGCCACTCTTACGAAGGTTTCGATGAAGACATGAATAGGAATCATTGTTCTTCCGCCGCCAAACACATCATTATGCAGGCCGCGTGCTGCGGACGCATGTTATTAAACATATTTATTACTTGTGAATGATCCGGATTTTAATTTAAGACGGTATTCAACGAGGAGTGCGGTCAACATTGTTTGCTGGCGACTTTATCAATCAATCGATCAATTGATCTACATCTGCCTACAACGGGGTATCAGTGTTGGACACAGAAAAACCGCGATTTCGGCCCAGTCCTTTGATTTATGCAGATAATTCACTAAAAAGCGTGACTATGCTTTACAAGAAGTTTACGAGGAGGATAAATGAAATAAATCTCCATTATTTAGGAAGACCAATTTATTAACATTTACAAGAATGCTTATTCACATTTTTTTCAAAGATAAATAAAGAATTTTTTATATTATTGAATCTAACTTTTAAGATTCAAAATGACAACTTGTGAAGGTCGGGATTGAAAAATGAAATTAAATTAGGACGTTCTTAAACGCTAGCTACATTTCTAAATATTTAAGTGAACGATTCATTCCTTTACAAATCTTGTGAATGAAGGTGCTGAGTGCTTATTAAGTAATATACAGTGACTCCCAGAAATGTTCGGACACTTATATTCAATGGAATAGGGGTCTATCCATTAATTAAAATGAATATTTCAGAATGGATATTTAATAATAAGATCTATAATTTATTTTAACAAAACTACATGAAATATTTTAAAAACATAGTAAAACTTTGTTTTTAAGAAACCAATAATCAAAAAGTAACAAAAACTTTCTCACAAAAGTCATCGTACACTTGTAAAAAATCTCTGCATATTAGTAAATATTCCAATTTTTCGTTAAATTAATATTTAGTAGGATATCCTTTAGCATCCACAACAGCTTTTAAATGTTTGGGAATAGACTGCACTAGTTCTTTTGTAATTTCTGCATCAATGTTCCTCCATTCTTCCATCATAATTGTTTTTAGTTTGCTTTTCGTGTGAATGTCGTGTTTTCGTACTCGAACCTCCAGTTCTCTTAAAATATGGTTTAAAACTGGCGATTGAGGTGGTGTTTTCAAAAATTGTGGACAATTATAGAGACACCAGAGGCGAACGTTGAGAGCCGTGTGCTTAGGATCGTTATCTTGATAAAAAACAAAGTTGTTTCCAATACCCAAATTTTGGGCTGATAATTTTAAATTGTCTCTTAAAATATTTATATAAACAGCATGATTCATTATGCCATCAATAAATACCAAATTACCTAGTCCTGATGCTGACATGCACCCCCATACAAGGACACCTCCACCGCCATGCTTAACTGTTCCTACTAATTTCTTGGGATTAAGTTCCTCAATTTTTCCTTCTCCATACAATTATACGCCCATCGGAAACAAAAATGTTAAACTTGCTTTCATCGGCAAATAAGACATTATTCCAATACGTTTGGGGCTTATTTATCATTGATATTGCGAAGAAAAGCTTAAGCTTTCTGTTTTTCTCACTCACAAAAAATTTTCTACTGCCAGAACGCCCATGTATTCCAGCTGCTCTGAGAACTCGTCGAACAGTTTCAAGTGAAAAGAAAATGTTTCATTAAATTCTGCAGAAACTTTTACTGCACTCAAACGGGGATTTTTCACAAATTTTCTAATTATAAATCTCTGATCACGTTTTGTTAACTTTGTCGGACGACCTTTTCTTTCCTTGTTTTCGATCCGATTTTCTTCTTTAAAGCGTTTTATCACATACTGCACAGTAGAATGTGATAAATTAAGTAATTTAGCAATATTCCGAACTGATTTACCACTATGATGAAAAATAATAAATTGTTGAATGCTGTTTGTGTCTTTACGACTACCTGCCATTTTTAAATAATAAATAGAATATTACGGAGTAGGCAAGCAAAAATTAAAGCCAAACGATATTTTAAATGTCACCACAATTCAAAAATAAAAATAAAGCGCCAGACGATAATTTTAATTATTAATTTATACGAAAATATTTCAGTGTACGATGTCTTTTGAGACATAGTTTTTGTTACTTTTTGATTACTTGTTTCTTAAAAATAAAGTTTTACTATGGTTTTAAAATATTTCATGTAGTTTTGTTAAGAATAGATTATAGATCTTATTATTAAATGCCCATTCTGAAATATTCATTGTACAGTAACCACCGCTTATAGTGATCAGTGGTTATAAGAATCAACCGTTTATAAGAATCAATATCGCAAAAACAAAAACAAATGTATTATTTCCATGTTAAAATTTCCGCTTTAAAGAATCAATCCACCGGTTATAAGAATCAGTTTGCAATTTTCGCCTTCCTTTCATTTTTCCAAAAAATGCCACTTGAACTCTCAAAAGGTACGAAATTCTTTCTTAAGTTTTTGAAAAGAAAGATTGATAAAACTTTGGGGTGGAAAACAGTCGTAAAATACATTCCTTTAGACATAACATAAGAGTTTCCCCTTATACGTTTTTGCTAAACACAGTCTTATTAGCTTTACCCAGGGGCATCTAACCCGCCCGGGTCCGATTTCGCTTTTCTCCAGACAGGCACTCCTTTTTTCCCACCACTTACTTCCTGGTTGCGGATTTCTGGACCCTGAAACACATAAATCTTCCGCGAAGTGTCCACTATCACTTACGCAAACGGGACAGTGGATTCAGCACTTCAAACCGTGAAACGTAAACGGATCCATTTTGCTGAATCAGATGAACCAGATGCTGAATCAAACGTTTCACGGTTTGATTCTGAATCAAACCGTGAAACGTAAGCTATAAAGTGAATCTTCGTCTTAGACTGTAATAAGCATACGTCGCTAGTATTCACTTTAGTTTTCTAACAAAATTGCCAGTTAGTGTTAGAACTTTTTGATAGTCGAATTCAAATATGGTATAAACAAGGAAAACTCTTAGTTTTTCTGAAAAACAGAACTTGTTAATTAGATATGATGCTCTTCCAAAGTGTAGTCAAAGAGAAGCTGCCTCTTGTTGATTTTATAATCATGTGTTGATACTTATAGGTCTAGAAATTGAGTTATAGTATTTGTTTAGAAATTGAGTATTTTTAAAATTATAAAAAATAATTTTAATAAATGATAAATAACGTAAATTAAAGAGTATTTAATGGTAAATTATGTATATTTGTGCCTGTGTGTTTATATATATGTACAAGTATATATTTGTGTATGTGTGCCTGTCCAAAGGGAAGTTTCGGTTATAAGAATCAACCGCTTATAAGAATCAAAAACAGTAATAACAAACGTGATTCTTATAAGCGGAAATCACTGTAATTAATGGATAGACCCCTAGTTTATTGAAAACCGTAAGTGTACGAACACTTTTGGGAGCCACTGTATATGAACATTATCGCCGGGAAAAATTTGGAATTTCATTAGAATATTGTATGGCTCTAACGCGAATTTAACGGATTTCCAAAGAGCTATGGACATAATACGGGCAGTTGCTGGTCATCTGGGCATTCCGAAATCAACAATCAGCAGACAAATGACAGATATCATGCCAATATATTGATATTTGCATATTCTAAAATGTCCACTTACATTTTTAAGTGTAAGTGTGTGTGTGTGTGTGTGTGTGTATATATATATATATATATATATATATATATATATATATATATATATATATATATATTATATGTGTGTGTGTGTGTGTTATCAACAGGGGCTGTATATTAGGGATATTCTCTCTCGGGATCATATCTTTAATATTTGTCTAGTAATATAATTTTACTACGATTATAAAATTCTAATAAAGTAACTTCATTTTGAGAAAACAAATAAACTATAAATAGGTAAAAAAAGAATAATTTTTGGACTGTAGTGTAAAGTTTACTCAAGATTCATCAATATCTTGTACGAATTCATAACATCCATATGTTTTGGAAATTTGTTATAAATTGAATAAATTGAATAGTCTTGCTAACTGCGTAAGGTTACATTTTGCTACAATTTAAGATCTTTGGATTCTCAACCACTTAAAATTATTTAATTTTCGGAGAATCCCTTGTAGGCACAAATACTGCGTTTTACACTTCGACTATTGCTCTTTAAAAAGGCTTTCAGATAAACTAACGTAAAATGAACTCTTATATACCTAGATATTAGCTGTAATGAGCAATTTTTCCATCGATTCAGTTTCAAGTGTTACTGAAATAAAATATAAGATAAATAATAAAGAGCATAATGGGTACAGAGAGAAAAACCTCAGATATAATTTTTCAAATTGTCTATCTACAATCTGTTTTACTATCTTGTCTTATGGAAAAGGATCAAGAAATAAGTCAAAGAACCGTAAGGGATAACTTTTGTAGAGATCTTTCAATCAGCACGTATTTAGTTGATTAGTATTAAAACGAGATAGAGGAGGGAAAAAAGGGCAAGATCTTACCCTTTGATCTATCGAGCTGCGTTTTTAATGCAGTATCTATTGACAGATGGAGGAAAGAAGTTTTACGATTACATGAGATAACTGATAGTGTATTTTTCAATAATTAATTATGTACTTCTTACACTGGATGCGAACTGCATTCTTCTGGTTTGAAGGAATGCAATATTAAAAAGCATGTTTTGTATTTGTTCCATTAATAATAGCCTTTTATTGAATTAACACTCTGCTGATTACCTTTTCTTGTATACAGTAATTTTAATTACTTTAAAACTGCACCTGTACTGCTTCCTGTACTGCTTTATTTTTTAAGTATTGAGCATCCTTTGTATCTGTAAATTTTAATGCTTAACATGTATTCTATAGATCCTGTAGTTTCTAATGTCTGTTAGTTTCGAAGTTAACAAATATAATGATTAAAAAAATTGAAGAAAAACTACTGGTTTCATGTTGCTTGATATCACTGCTTTACATTAAGTTTGACAGATCACACCCCGGTAAGAAAAGTGACGCAACTCAAAAATGCAGCATTTGAGAAAAATCAACTTGAATCAACAAGCTGTATAGAATACTATACAGCTTGAACTAGCATTACAATAAAACTGATACAACGGCCCTCAGGTGGACAAATTGCGAGATAGAGATGTCTCTTTTCGTGCACGATGGGGCAATTCATACATATTTTTCAATGACATAACCTCAAAATTGTGTCACTTTTCTTGCCGGGGTGCGATACGTTAATATCAAGTAGTAAAATTAATAATATTGTAGAAAAAATTAATAATATCTGTCTTATACTCCCAAATGATATTTATTTATTTATCTCAATCCTATATCATTAATCTTTTACAAGGTTATGTTTTAGAAAAAATTAAACTTTTCTGATACATTATGAATAATCCGATGTTGCTATCCAATCTCTAAGCTCATAACATCAATAGACACAAATATGAAGAGAAAAAGAAACAATAGCATTACTTTATATTACACTAGCTGAATACCCGTGCTTCGCTACGGAGTACATTCAAATTAAATACAACGGTCAATCTATGCAATTAATGCAAAAAAATTGATAATAAATACAACAGTCTGGGCTTGTGGCGGCCCAGTGGTACAGCGCGCTGGTTTTCGGTGCTGAGGGTGCTCAGATCGAGTCCCAGCGTTGCGCCACGAAAAATGCCTCCGTTCGTGTCGTCCCTTCATGGGGGGTAATGCTGTCCGCCTATATGGTGCCCCCACAATAAAATGGACAGTAAAACTGCGGCGTAGTAAGGGCCAATGTTTGAAATACAAGTGCCTCCGCATTGGATAAAAAAAAAAAAAAAAAAAAAAAAAAAAAAAATACAACAGTCAATGTAAATTAATGCCAAAAAAATAATTAAAAAATCGTAGCGGATATCTCTGAATCGTGTCCGGAGTCTACCGCGTGCCGATTTTGGTACGATTCGGCCCCACAGTCTCGCTGTCAGCGAGGACAGCCGTGGAAGCTGTCGAAATAAGAAACTTTTAGGGGCAAAATCATTAAAACATTAACTTAAAAACTCCGGGGTCCGATTTTCAAAATATAATATGCCTATGTTTTAATCTGAACTATAACTATATTTATACAAAATTTCAGCTCAAATGAAGCAACACTTTTTCACTTATAAAGGAAAAACATACGCATATTCGAAATAATCAGTAAATTTCACAGTTTTAATGAAACACACTAATTTTTGAATAAAGTTCAATAATTCAAGTTCGATTTAAGCAGATTGTGCATAAAATTGTACATAAGTTCAAAAACATAAAAAAATATAAGTTAAATAAAGTTCTGTAATATTATACGAATAAATTTCCAATTGATAGCCAATAAATTAAAAAATTTTTTTACCTTAAATGTCCACTAAGAAGCGTAGTTCCAAATGTAATTTTCTTGAATAAACCCTTAAACGTTGCCAATTTCAAAAATCCTTTTTCATTTATCAATACCTCCTCCACTTGAATCTTTAAAATATTAATGTTTTACTGATAATAAATGAAAATGTAGTTTGATGAACTGCTATGGTTACTTGAGTATGGTTGACAAAGAAAATTCAAATGTTAAATGTTTTGCTGATAATAAATGAAAACATCGTTTGATGTGTTTTTATGGTTACTTGACTATTGTTGACAAAAGATAAAATGTAAAGGTGAAGCATCAGCTCAACATTTAGGCCCCTAACTTCCTTTCTACTGATGAGATATACATAATATATAGCCTATGTCCATCTGGAATAATGTACCTTTCAAACAGTGAAAGAATTTTTCAAATAGGTGCAGTGGTTCCGGAGATTACCCTCCACATACAAAATCCGCTCTTTCTCTTTATATATTAGTATAGATTAGCTCATTTAGTGGATGTAGCAGATTTGTGGGCAACATTACTTTTTAGGAGGTAACCATATTTGTTCTGGTAAATAACTGATGTTCATGAACAGACTAAACCTTTAAACGAACCTTGCTATTTCGCGATCAAATTTATCTTTTAAGGTCTTTAATATTGTAAGTCTTAAGCAATTTTTGTACTACTGGGCTAGTTAGAATGTTATGAACAATTTCTTTTATTCCCTTTTCTCATGATTGTCTGGAATAGCCGGCAATGATGCAACAGACACTCAAATTCCTATACTGAATTCCCCACCTACTTTCATTTAAAGATCACAAGAAAATTGGATCACCCAACCCAATTTCAATCTCACCAGACGATACATAGAAAAAAAAACCAGAAAATATCCTTTCCCTTCCTTTGTCGAAAAAGAAATGCCGATTATAAAGACAGTGTGCGACCTTTATGGCAAGCAAAAAGGAACACAATAAGCAAATCCCATATAATGAGGAGGTAGCTTTAGACGCCAGGTTTCCCTTCCTCAATCCAATTTTTGAAACAAAGAAAGTGCGCCGGAATGTTCGTTTTTAAGCGAAAAAGGGTGCATTTTAGACCATTTCTTGAAATCAGGACTTCCGGATTTCTTTTTAATTTTCTATGTTTTTGTGTGATTCTTTTGAATGATTCTTAAGTAATCCGAGTTTCATGCAAATTAGAAGTCCATAACTTTTATGTTGTGTTTTATTACCGGCACGCTTTCCTTGATTGTTGGCTCTTTGGTTGAAGCTATTATTTGTGAAGAATTGTAGCATGTCGCATCTTAATTATGCTGCATGATTTTTACTTTCGTTTTTATTTTGAATAATATTTTTTTTTATCTCAATACAAGAAAAATACTAAAAAATAAATAATTCCTCATCCCCAAATTTATGTCAATGCAACTGGAGTTTGCAGTTTCAATGTACAGCATTGTGTGAGAATGTGTGTGCGTGTATATATATATATATATATATATATATATATATATATATATATATATATACCGGGTGCGTCTTAAATTCGTGCAAAGTTCAAAAATTCGTGATAAAAGAAATAATGCTCAGAAAAATTATCTGTTTGCGAGAATAGGGTCAGAGGTACATTGGATTTTTTTCCATGCAAAAAAAAAAGTTTTCAAAAGTAACCGAAAGAGGGGGCTTTTGCGTGACCACGTTAAGCCTGCATTGCAGGAAAGCTATGCGTTACCTGTTGTCACCTTCATGCAGTATGGTGCCCCGCCCAACATTTCACTTGATATCAAGACGTTCCTGTTGGAATCTTTCACTGAAGACCGAGTTCTGTAAGTCGCGGTTGTAAGGTTCAGTGGCCCTCACGAGCACCAGATTTGACCCCGGTAAAGTTTTTAGATGGAGGGATACTTAAAGTCACATGTGTACCGGGGCTCCCCAACCACCTTGGTGGAACTGAAAAATGTCATTCGACAGACAGTCGCTGCCATCGATGCTAGAATCCGCTGTAATGGGCTTAGTGACGCGTCTCACTTGCCTTTTACCTTGTGCTGGTAGAAATGTTGAACATCTGTTACTTTAAAATAAATGCAGTCTCATGTTATTGTGATTTGTTTGATTTTCTGTTTCAGTTTACCTGATTTCCATTAAACGTCTCAGTATGACGTGTGAGCGCCCTCTTTCGGTTACTTTTGGAAACTTTTTCTTTTACATTGAAAACAATCCAATGTCCCTCTGATCTTATTGGCGCATACAGAAAAATTTCCGAGCATTACTTCTTTTATTAAGAATTTTTGAACTTTGCACGAATTTAAGACGCACCCGGTATATATAGATAATGAAGTATTCTTTGAGGTTTTAAAGTTATTATTATTACCGTTTCATTATTATTATAAACGCATTTGTCGTCCGTGAATCTCGTCTAACGAACCTAAAAACTAGAATGACTGAGGAAATTTTGTTTACATTCAGTTCGGAAGTTTTGGGTGACTTAAAAGAAGAAATAGATACCGATATAAGAAAGGATTACCTTAGTCTTCACTTTCTCAAATAACTACAGAACTCAAAGAAGCATGCCTTCAGTTTGACCTTCAGTCCAGTGGTACAACTAGGGTGGAGGTTTTAGAGTAGTTAATCATCTCCTCCACTCTTCCGCGGAAATTTTTTTAAAAATTTCATGTAGTCTCTTCTAACGAAACTACCGCGGGTTATTAACGTAGGATTACTTATCGTTGCTTACCTCTTTTGTATGTTTATATGTATGTATGTGTTATTTATACATGTATCTAAATATATGTATGTATGTATATATATGTGTGTGTGTGAGAGAGAGAGAGGGGGGGGGAGAGAGAAAGAAAGAGAGAGAGAGAAAGACAGTCAGTCACAAATTTTGACGCATTTTGGTAGTTAACTGTTAACTGCTTGCCCAAGCGATGCAGACTGGGTTTGGCGTGCTGCCAAAATTATAACTCGCGACACGGGACATCTGAAATTTTTCTTTCTGAAGGACCGTTATAGAGGAACGTAATCATACGTTAAAAAAGGGGGGAAAGTTATAAGGAGATTTCGGGGTTATTTTTAATCAAAACCCCTGTTTTAGAAGCGATTTACCTTGCCAGTAGGAAATGGATTCTAACTACGCCACGGCTTCAGTACAAACATATAAAGTGAGCTATTTCCAGACTCTAAATTGAGATTCCACGGTACGCAAGAAATCCCACGCCTTTCCACAGCCCCATAAGTGATTACTTTCCCTTATCTTATCTTTGTCCTTCATGATTGTCTGATGATTGACTGCAAAATCATGCGGACAGTCTTCCGAGATAAATTTTCAGAATTTCGTTAAATCAGTAGCACAGTTTCATTTTAATTTTCTCGTAATTTCAAATTAGGAGAATGTTTTACGTCTGACTTGCAAAAACACGGGCGATCAGATGAGAGCAATTATGTAGCACTTTGGCGTCATGATGGCAAAAAAAAAAAAAAACAAGGAAATGAACTTTCTAATGGCAAATATATGGATATTTAGCTTTTAAAAATCTGAATAAATATCGATATTGCAGAACACTTCAATCAAATTTTCACGTAAAAGAGAAAGAGATATTTAAAGGACTAAAATTAGAGAATATAATTTTATTTAAACACTGTGATATATTTAAATATTCTTTGAAAAGCGTAAAATGACACATGATGACTATTGATTACAGAATATGGAAGTGGTATTTGCTGTAAATAGATTCTTTGACTTCCACTTTCTATCAGATTTAAAATTCTTACATTAATTTCAATTTTTGATTGAGCCAAATTATGTTTGTGCGACAGTTATAATGAAATACATTATAATCATTCTCTTTCACTGAACTTTTCATGCTATAAAGACAATATGTCCTTATAATCCGTTACTTTAGGATTTAACGGATTTTGAATTTTTGGAAATTCAGACCTAAAGAAAAAAAAGTTAAGATTCTGTCTTTTTTCAAAATAAACGAGTGTAGGAAATCTCAAAAAAAGACCCACTTCTTCCCTGTCATCGCCAGAGGAAGACATTTAAAAACTCCTCACCAGAAAGAAGTATTTCGTGATTCCGACAGTGGCGCACCCAGGGGGGGGGGCAAGGGGTTTTCAGAGCTGTTCTCAAATAAATTAGGCTATACTCCCAACAATTATTAACCTATTGTAAAATCAAACATTTCTAACACATTTTCAGGTGAGGTAAAAATACATTAATGAAAGACTAGCCTATAACTAGCACATCTTTTAATTCACAAAACATAAAAAATTTTAAAATATTAGTTCATCTATTTTTTTCACTTCAGAAATGAACTTGAAAAATGTATTACGAGAAAAATAATAATACAAATATCACAATTATTTTTTAAATGTTTTAATTAAATTGTTTAAAATTGTATTGGTAATTTTTTTGGTTGATATTAATAAAATTGTACGACATGCCACAATGTAAATGTGCTTCATGATTGCATACCTACTACACACTACACCTCTACAGCATATTTTCACTGTGGCACTTCGGATTTTCATATTGTTTTGATTTGGCATTTTCACCAAAAAAGGTTGGTCACCACTAATCAATATAGTGCCCCTTAACCTTTTTCTGTAGAACAGTAACTTTCTTTGCTTTTCTCTCATATTGGTCCTTAACTAATTAGACATATGAATAACATATTAAGGGAACAAGGGACTTTCAACTTTTATTTCTTTTTTATAAATTTCAATACTTTATTCCAGGGGTGGGCAAATTGCAGCCCGCTACAGATTTTTTGTGGCCAAGACAGCCAAAAAAATCCGAACAGCCAGAAAAACTGCCAAAGACAGCCAAAAAGTCCAAGACAGCCAGAAAAACTGCCAATATTTTATTTAATTTATATTTATTGATTTTTATGATACAATTTATACCTTTTCTGAGAGGCAAAGTTAACTAATAAATGCAATAATTTTAAAAGGTGCGGCCCTCCGCTAATCTCCGCTTCCACAAAGCGGACCCCTAGCCAAAACAATTGCCCACCCCTGCTTTACTCTGTATACAAAATGAGAAAATTTGCTATACTTTTTTGATACATTGGATACACTTAGAATTTGCAATTAAGTATTTTTTGGAAGAATAAGGCCTGTTTTTCAAAAAATTCTTCAAAAATGCTAGAATTATTCAAATCATTCTCCATGCGCATTCATTTTCTTCCGATTTCTTCCAAATTTCTCAGGGTCATTAATGAAAATGTTTTCCACAAAACTAAGCATCCTTCTTTGAAATCATAAATATTTTTCAAATTTATAGACCATGAAATAAATTAAAAACATGCAAAATAATAAAAATATAACAGACAGATTAAAAAATATCTACTATATTTATGGCTTTAGATTCATGCAAACAAAACTGAATGCACAATTATGTTTATACATATGGTAACCTTATATTAAAAAATTTAAGGTTTTAAAATGACATGGAATACACATGGAGCATTTTGTAAAAGGATAGTATTTTGAAAAAAAAAATTCAAACACAGGCATTATTCTGACAAAAAATTCTTATTTGGAATTCTGAAGGTCTTCAATGTGTAGTAAAAAAGAATATTAATTACTCACCTTCTGTATATAGTTAAAAATTTAAAATTTAAAAATTCGAGATTGAAGGTCTCTTGTTCCCTTAAAGGGTAATTAACGTAATTAAATTAGAACCTCATTCCCATAAACATTTACATTCACGTGTGATGTGTATGTGTGTGCTCTTGGGTGAATATACAATGCAACTTCTCTATGGTGGTCAGTCCTAGTTTCGAAAATAGGTTTCTTCCATAACATTGGCTTTATGGAATCTTGAATCGGTTCTGGAGAAAATATGGCCGTTTAGAGGGGCGGCCGGCTATAGAAGTTTCACTGTATATAGTTTTAGGTCTGAGGTTGGTATGTTTAGTTGCTAGTGCCGATAATGCACACATGCACCCTTGTAGGATTTCTTTTATTGAACAGAGGCCGGTGGTATGAGGGGGAAAAATCAATACTAAAGGCGCAATGCTATGTAGATAGTGTTCAGTGGAAGGCATTCTCGTGTTATGCACGTCACCTTTTTTATGTAGGCAATAACGTAAAATACAAAAAAATTTGTCGTGAAAATAAACTAGGAAAAGAGTATAAAAATCCTAGGTAATTTCAAAGATCGTCATAATCTTATCTTTAACTTTTACTGATTTGAATAATGTCACCTTGATTAATAATTCTACGTATGTGAGCAGCCTACATTGTGGATGTTGTAATGTTAAAGCTATGAAACGTACTGTTCTAGCACTGTGCATTGTTTTACTCTTTTCTCAATTAAATATGATAAGATTTAAGATTTAGATGCCTCTATAGCTATTTTCAATTTTACCACTTTTACAGTGATCGTACGCCCCAAGCCCCCACGAGTGAGCAGGGACAGTATAATAATCAAATTATAATGACAAGATGAATCAATTAAAAAGAGGCTAAAATTTATTCAGTTTAAAATATATTTAGATTCAGTCCAGGCTATACCATGTGATGTCACTTATGTGAGGCCTCTACAGTTTTAATTCATTTGCTCAGATTAAAGCTTCTTGTGATTGTACATGGATAATTTTTTGATTGGAAGATTTTTGATTTATTTCACTCATTACAGGCGGCAGCGTTGTAATCTGTGACTCCATCGTAATGCACGTGTGCGTTATATCCAGTGATTATATGTGTTGATGATATCGCAAGAAAAGTGACACAACTCAAAAATGCAGCATTTGAGAAAAATCAACTTAAAGAATACTATAAAACTTGAACTAGCCTACAATAAAACTGAAACAACTCAGGTGGACAAATTGCGAGATAGAGATGTGTCGCTTTTCGTGCACGATGGGGCACTTCATACATATTTTTCAATGACAAAACCTCAAAATTGCCATTTTTTGACTTGTGTCACTTTTATTGCCGGGTTGCGATATGATAACATACATCACGGTTAAAGTTAACGTATGTAACGGCTTATGTTTAACACTAGAACTGACTACAATTAAGGTATACCTATTTCTTCCAATGTTAAGAACAGCCAATTAGACAGGCTAGATAGTTATATTTTAAACATATACAACGGCTATCGTTTGAAAATGAAGAGACTTCAGAGCGACTAAAGCGATATTTGCTGCTAACTTAAAATTTTCAGAATTCTTTAAATCAGTAGCACCGTATCCCTTGAATTGTCTCGTAATTTCAAATTAGGGGAATATTTCGCGACTGACTTGCAAAAACACTGGTGAGCAGATGAGAGCAATTATGTAATACTCTGGCATCATGATGAAAAAGCCAACAAGAGAAGTTCAAACCAAATATTTATAATTGGTTAACCCTCAAACGGTACAGTGGGGGTCGGATCTGACCCATGGGTGTGTCTTCCCCCTCCCGTACTCTCCCCTCTCACTGCAAGAGATCGAGTTGACAAGGAACCCTACCAGATAGACCAACTAGACCACCCTTCTAGATATAGAAATAAATAAATACAAGTGTCTTTGTTGGAAAACATTCATAATCACTAGTCATTTTTAAAAAAATTTTATTTTCGATTTTTAAAATTTTTTATTTCGATTTTGAAGGTTAAAAATGTCAGTATGTATTATTTTTTACATTTTTGTGCTCGAAAAGTTTGTTTCACTAACTTCTAAAACTAGGTAGACTAAATTATATATTAGACCTAATATATACATTATATGTAAATCCAAAGAGATTTTCTTGCTTAGCAAACTATAATTCGTTGGTCATTTTTTCTACAAAAAGGGTTTTATTTTATGTAAAATATTGCCAGTAAATGTTATTTTACAACAAAAATGCTTATTGTGTACTTATTTCTACCAAAAACCTCATCAAAAAAGAGATCGGGTCAGATCCGACCCGACCGTACCATCTATTTCGTCTCAAACCACCGTACGGTTTGAGGGCTAAGTTCCACTCTGTATACATGAAATAAGGAACATAAAATGCCGAGTGCTTAAAAATCAGTGCGAGTTGTTTTTAAATTTAAATAGGGTAGTTCAGCATAGAACAAGAAAATACTTGAACAAAGCATATGTTTTTTATTCTTCAGAAATTTTTAAAGCTAATCATTATAAGGACCTAATTAATTACTCTGTTTCCCAACTTCTGCATTCTCAAGCCACCTTTATAAAATGTTTCAAACATTATTATTCATGACAGTTTGCCTGTTGCAATGAGCTGTGCCTTAAACAGTTTATAGAATAAAAATCCTATCTCACGATTCAGTTTAGCTTTCATTCTTCCCTTCACAAACTTAGTTAATTAAGCCTATTTTTATGCCACCAGTGGTGATCTGATTAAAAAAGTTAACCTCTTGCGAAACGTCCTTGAAAATCCGTATTGTCTGCATCTACACATCCGGCGCTTTAACGGTAAACTACCAATTGTGATGGAAAGAAAGCTGACAAGCCACCACTTCGACTGTGCCGGTAATAAATCGCAAAAGACAGATATTCATTTCAACTTGACTGAATGCCTAATGAATTTCTCAACTTGGTGTAACGAATAACTAACTGCGGTTAATATCCCTGCCATAAAATATCTTTTAGATAAGTGCCGTGATTTTATTTGTGATGGAAGTGATATAATTTAGTGAATAAGTTACAGGTCAAGGATTCGGCATTCAGTGTGCCTGCGTCAATGGAGTTCTTTGAGGATAACTGTAGAACACTTCAGAACTTATGATGCTTTGCCTTATTACATTATATTAGAAGTAGTGTTTAACTCCTTTTGTTTTTCGTAGCAGTCTATGTAAAACAATCAGAAATTATGTTTCTCTGTCAAAGAACTTTTCTCTGATGACAGCATGTCGTAATCGTTTTTAGATGTTAAGTTCTACTTTCATGCTTTCCAGTTACAACAAAAAATGTTTTACCTCTTTATATGTTACTTATTTTACTATCAGAATGAAGACATTTCATACATATCTAAAAATTGGAGAGTATTAAATTCAGACTAGTTTTTATATCCTCTAGGCCTTAAGTTAAAACTTGTCAAAACATTACTTCTGATTCGTAAATAGAAATTTGCCGATAGTACAATAGTAAGATCAATAGTGTAGTTAATGATATTCGGATTTAGTCGGAAAATTCAAGATAGAATTCTGACCAAATAAATTCGGTCAAGAATATCATGAGAATCTTCCATAACTTTCGGGTTTCATGTGATCACCGAAAGGATAATCTACGAATTGCAGGTATCTCACGAAAATATCTGCTCACTGGAGAGTTGGAGTATAAAGATAGGCTGCTCAAGTGGCGAGTGTAATGCGTTGCTGTAACTGTTTTAAAGAAACTATTAAAAGAGAAAGAAAGAGAGAGAGAAATGAAAAGAAAAGGTGAGCCTGATGAAGGTTTAGTTTCTTTCGATATTATAATCAGATTTATTTTCCCTCTTGTAAATTGTTGCGATGTTTTATAATACAGGTTTCCCTTGCCGTTTGAAAGTTTAAGGTTTCTGTGAAACCTTTTGTCAGTCGAAATACCGTAAAGTAAAGAAGCAAATGTTAGGAAATTATTTATATTTATTTATTTATTTTGGAGGGGGGGGGGGGGAATTTTAACACCCAATATAAAATCGTATTATATAACAAAGGATACCTAAAATAACACTGAGGTATTGTGAAAGTAGGAAAGACTGGATAAATTTACAGCCTAAGTTGAACTATAAATACTGAATATGTGCAATTGAGTTTCATTAACTAAGGCATCAGAATATAGCTAAGGGCCTGTTCACATAGGAGTCCGTTGCGTTGCGTTAAGGAAAAGATGACGTTGAGACGAAAATAAACCAATCATATGCCTCCAAACGATTAGCAATGAAATTTTTAACGCCTATGATTGGTTTATTTTCGTCTTAACGTCATCTTTTCCTTAACGCAACGCAACGGACTCCTATGTGAACAGGCCCTAACACACAGGAAGGTTGAGAGGTGGTGATTGGTTAATTAGTTTTTGAGTGTTACGGTCATTCATCCCTTTGCTATTCGAGAGCTACGTAAACATAATCTACAGTTTTAAGACCTTTCCGAGCGACTGCAAATGCCATCCCCTATCGACTACCTCGAGCCTAGCTTTAAAAAATAATTACAAAATTCTGTCGTCACAGAAAGTTCTGTCACAGAGGCACATAATTTCTGATTGTTTTACATAGACTGCGACGAAAAACAAAAGAAATTAAATACCGCTTCTAATGTAATGCAATAGGGCAAACCATCATAAGTTCTGAAGTATTCTACAGCGTCTAGTATTCGTATGTCTATATGGTAAGAAGGCTGAGTTGTCGGTCGGTTGATAGTTGGGAGGGCTGTGGCCCTGTTTTTCTAGACGAGGGCTAAGCTGAGCCGTCGGAGGTTGGTTTGGTGGACGGTATAAACGAGAAGGTATGAGTGTATTTATTTGTTTGGATAAATGGAATTTTCAACCCCTAATTGCATTTTAAACGTGTCAATTCGGCAGTAATAAATGTTTCGGCAGTATTATCTATAAATGTTTCTGATAAAATTATTTTTTGGAAAGATTAGTATATCATAAGAGATTGCCGTTAAAAAAAATATGTATGTTTAGGTTTGAAAATTTATAACAACATAAGAATCAATGCAAGTTATTGAAGAATCAAAAGTAAAACTCAATTCTTTGACTGTTGTATCTTGTATCCAGTTGCCTGCCCGTAAGTATAAAAAATTGAATAAAGTTTCATGTGAAAGTTTTTCGACGAAAATACTTAATTGTAGACACTTAAAATTAATATTCTATTGTATTCTTCCTTTGCTTAGACATTTAATGTTATTGTCAAAAAATACGATTGTGCGGCGGACCATAGCATTTGCAGATTTTTCCGCCACATGTAGATTTTTTTCCCGTGACGGAGCCAAGTGATGTCCGTCAGGCTCCGCCTTCTGCACGTGCCGAGTAGAATTTAAAGAGCATTTCTATCAGAGATGGGGCTCTCATTCCACACGATTTTATTTTCTTTTAGTCTGTCAGCAATAGTCGCTAGAATGTTTTATCTATGTTTTATGTAGAGTTTTTAATCTCGCTCTTGTTTGTGTAGTATGGGGTGCGTCTAATGAAGTGAATAAATGTGTTTTTTATAGATTCGCCTTTTCACTGAGTTTCGGCCTCAACCCTTCATTTTAGGACGATGTGTAATATCGGGTAGAAATTACGGTCGTATTTGTGAGAGTTGTTGAATAAGTATTCTTTTAAAGTAAAATTACTCTTTCGGGGAGATCTAAAAATATGTCAAAACTGTATTGACGTGATAAATTATCATTAATTACATAGCTGACATTTTGAAAAATTAATCCAAACTTTCGAATCGAAGCTAAGCAATGGGGATTTTGAATACAATTTATTTATTTCCAACTTTTAATTTTTTAGTTTACCGGTTTATTCATTGTAATGGGAATTATTTGCATGAAAATTTAGTGACATATTATTTCTGCTGTTAAGCATACGGACCAAATTATCTATCTTAGTAATAAAGTTTTCACTTCCAGGAGTGCTTTAGCAATGCTTTGGAATTGTTAAATTTGTGATCACAATAAGTTCAATGTTGATTTACTCTTTATATCAAAATGCATTAAAATGGGCTGAATTATCCACTGCGTTCAAAGACGTGGCACCTATAGCCCCTAGGGTTATCTTAATTAGGACCATCTTGTCAAACTAAAAAAGTTTCGGTCATAACCATTCATAAGATTCAGCTCTAGAAATGTGTCTCGTGATATCAAAGAAATAACTTTCATAGGTTGGTTGTGACGTTATGAGAAGTCTGTCAATTCCAAATTTAAGTAATCCTTTTGTATTTTTTTAAAGATTTCTCTATGTTCTTCAAATGATAAAAAAAAACTATCGATCTCTCTAAAGAAATTGAAACTAATAGCTGTTAAATAAAGATAAATTTTCTCACTTAAGGTTGCGTCAGTCGCTTTTTAATAGAGGCTTTTTGTAGTTTCATTTAAACTCTTTTTCACCTGGTAGCATCACGAATCATTAAAGCCTAAGCTTAACTGTCTTGCGCTTAATCACTAATTATGAAGATTGTTTTGTCATTGTGGATTTATAACCGAGACTTCAATTAAATATCTTTTGTGCTATTTTCATTCCGTAGCAGCTCCATTTCATTTGTTTTAGAAGGTGATATTTCATATCTTTGTTTTGCTTAAATTCACAATGAGAAACAAGCAAAATTAAAATTATCATGACTATAAAAACTAATTGCCTTCATATTATGCCGTATAGACAAAAATAAGTGTTTTCTTCATTAAATTTTATGACAAGGAATTTGCAGCTTTAACGACGGGCTCGCCTAAGTTTAAAAGACATAAAATTGAAAAGCAGCTATACAGGTTGCCTAAAAACCAAGCAATATAATTTTCCCTATTCTTTCTTACGTTAATTATTTGACACTATCTTAATGTTCGTGTATGATATGAAGCTTTTGAAGCGTAAAACTTATTTCCCTGTAATACATATCAACTGAATCTTTGAAATGTGAAAAATAGTTATTGCAAAATAATGAATATTTTTTCTTTAGTATGACGTGGAATGTCATTATAATTAGAGAAACGAGAAGTTTTATGTTTACAAAGGTTATCACGAAAGATTATTTTGTTTGCTTTTCCTGGATATTATTTTTTGTTCTCGTATTCAGATATACTACATAAAACATTTGAACGTCACAAGTTCACCTTTATTTCTCTTGACTAAGTCATTCCTAAAGACGCTCTACGACTGCATAATCTTCTTTTAAAGACATGTAAGTACTACGCGTTTTCAAGCAGCGTTTGCAGAATTTTTATTTTTTTTACTAAGACTTATAAATGTTGTTATTATAAGTCTGCCTATGAATATGTAGTCATTTTCACGGCGAGTCTTGAAAATATTAGTCGAAAATATAATCGAACCACTAAAATGTGAATATTCTGCTTTCCTCTACGAAACGTTGTTAAACTTTATGGATACTTCTCGTGGGAAATTTTGACAAAAGCTATTTACGATAGAGATAATTTTTAGCACAAAACTCTTGAAGATGGAAAGTCATACGTAATGTCCATGGCTTCATAGTGATCCGTTATTTTCTGGTTTTTGTTTAAATTCATGGCAAAAATAGTTTTTTTAATTATTCCACAAGATTAATTTTCTGGTATTTAATTTGTATTAACTAACAACGCCATTCCGTGTAGCACTGTAACATAACATGGGACGGCGACGTTTGCAGTGACATTGCATGACGTTAGTGACATATCTCAGCCACATTCCAGCAATGTATAAATGTTCATTTCAGAATCCTTTCTGAGACGTTACATTAGGAGATTCCAGCGTCGTCGCACCTAGACAACTCTGTATAAAAAGCATAAAGGACCATTTCTTGATAGATAAATACTGTGTATATAATGTCCTTGCTATGGCAATGCAGCGTTACAGAGATTCTTAACATTTCGGCTCCAAGGCGATAAGGTCGGCCATTTTCGTCATTGTGATGTCCGTTTGTGTCTAGCTACAACGACACAGCAACGTTTCTGCAAACGTGCTTGTACTATGGGGTTGATGATCTTCTTTGACGAACCTCGAAATAAATTTACAGTAGACCCTCTATATTAGCATTGGGAAATGATAGAGGGCACTGTAAACTTAAGTTATCAAAATGAACGGTAAAGACATAATTTATTAACATCCTTAACAGCATAGACATCACCAATAAGCAGATTGGGATAAACAGACAAACAGATCGTGATGCTAAGTGCAGCTTGAAAAACAATTAGAAATCATATTTTTAACCATTATGATAGTAAAGTGTGACCATAACTCCATGCCGCATGGAAACATAATGCCGTTACATTTGAATAAGTACATGCGTTTGTAAAGGCATCATGCTTTGAATCCAGTCAGTTTTTGTACAGGGATCCTAATGTTCACACAAGAGTCAATCTTTTCTTAAAATTAATCTATAGTTGACGAAAATTAATTTCTGGAATCTCCAGACTTGGTACTGACAAGAGAGAAACAATCGGTAAAAGCTAAAAAGTCATTAAATACGTCATTTACCTGTTTTGTACACGGAGTTGAAGAAATTTTATCGTATAATTTATGACAGAGAGCAAAAAGTAATCTATCCGTATATATATTCCCATTTAGCCTTTATTATGGATGTAAATGATTTTATGATTTTTTTTCTTTAGAGTTTTCAACTCCATTTTCTGTTTTGTTTCTAGTTTTAACGTAGGATTACATTCCTCCATAACGGTCATCCAGAAAGCAAAATTTCAGATGCCCTGCGTCGCGAGTTATAATTTTGGCAGCGCGCCAAACCCAGTCTGTATCGCTTGGGCAAGCAGTAAACAGTTAAACAGAAAAGCACCAAAATGCGTCAAAATTTTGACATTACGTACATATACAGAAATTGTTCACACATTTTTTAGACTATGTATATTGTATTCACAAAACTAAATTACATAAAATTCTTGTGTTTTAAATGTTCTATTTGACATCCCTTATTCTGAACTATCTTTCGACACCGCAATTTCCAGGATAATAATGCCTTTTGAAGTGTCAGAAGAGGTAGTCTATCCCATTCCTCCTGAACAGCTTTCCAGAGTCCTGTAAGGGTTTTGGGACGACGTTTGGATAATGCAGATTTTAAAAGTCCGAAAGCACAAAAATCCATAGGTGATACATCGGGAGATTTAGTAGGGATATCAGTGAAGGGTATGGCCTTGATACCAGTTTTTTGTTCCATTTCTTTTAGGAAATTTACAGTGGATTTTGATGTGTGACTGCTAGCTTTGTCCTGATGGAGTCTCACAGATTGATGGCACTGTGGGTAAAGCGATGGTATTTCATTCAGAAAAATTGACGATAAAATATGTTCCTGATAGTATTTGGAGTTAATCTTGACATTTTTTCCCCTCTCTTTATTTTTAACTTGCCATTATAAGAAAAACCAGCAACAATCATGAATCCCATAGAAAAACTTTCTTTCTATTCTTTGAACCATGTACTTAAGTTTTTTCTCCCCTTTTATGATAATAAATGGCTCTTTTTTTTGTTGCAATCATTTAAATACACCCATGATTCATCTATTGTGACAATTGTTTTCCATTTTTCTTTGGATAAGTGTTTCTGATATCTGCAGCGTGTCCTGCGTTCAGCGATATGATTTGGAAGAAGACGATGCACATTGCGTTTTTTCGCTTTCTTAAGATTTAAATCAACGTTTATCATTTTGTTTACAGTGGACACCGAGCAGTTTAATGATTTTGCAACTGTCCTTTGACTAGGGGGATTTTCTTTTAACATTAAACAACGTACCTTTGCAATAGTCGAAGACGTCCGTTTTTTCCTTGGATACTTGTTTGGAATTTTTGTCCCACTTGAGGCTCCAATTTGACGTTTTTTTTCTTTCTTGTTGACGATATTACCTATCGACGCTTTAGATATCACAAAACCATGACTCTCACATCGTTTTTGGATAACGGAGTATGCATATTTCTCTTCGGAAAGAGCATAAATGTAGCCTTCGAACCACTGCTTTGTTAAAAACGCCATTTTGAATAAAAACAAAACTTTCAAGCCGCAGACGATAATTTTGACTTTTTAAAACATAGTACAATTGCAATTATTTTTTTTTTGCAGCAAACGATTTTTTATTACCGCTTACCAAAATCGTCTAAAAAATGTGCGAACAGCCTCTGTATACATAAGAGGTAAGCAACGATAAGTAATCCTACGTTAATAACCCGCAGTAGTTTTGTTAGAAGAGACTTCCTGAATTTTTTTTCATTTTTTTTTTTGTCATAGGGAAAACTTCTGTAGGGCTAGAGTATAACTTACCAAAAATGTTTTTGAGCTGTACCATTTCAGTATTTAAAGAAAGAAAGAAAGAAAAACATAAGAAAAGGATTACTAGACTCTCAGCTCAAAACTATTGAACTGTCAGAACACCATTCCCAAAAATTTTCCTCGATTAATTAGGAAATCATTTTTATTTGTGAGAGTACTCTGCAGGGCCCGATTCAGGAAATTCTTGACTATAGGCACAACTCGGGATGGGGCCCCCCTAACACTGTGAGCGTAAAATTTCCAAAAATTGACACACAAAAAAAAATAATCATGAATCATTGTGAAAGTACATTTTTTCAAGAATTAGCTATTTGAAGCGTAGAAGCCTAGAACATCATCAAATAACAAAAAGCAATACAACATAACTTCATCATTAAAACACCAATACAATGCAACCAGGAAAACTTATTAATCCCTTTTATACACTATAACATACATATGATAAACCTATTAATCAAATTTGAAAGGATATATAAAAAAATTACTATTAAAAAAGGTAAAATTTAAAAAAAATTTGAATTGGGAATTTTTTCTTTTAAAATAAAAATTTGGGAGGGGGCAACATTCGGGGGGCCCTAGGCCCGGGCCTGCTGGGCCTAATGGAAAATCAGGACCTGGTACTCTGTCGATATTATTCATGGATGGTTGAGTTTTTAAAAAAGGGTACCTGCAGCGTGTGACAAAGGAATGCAAGAGACGAATACTTGTTGGGCTAAGTGCCAAGAACCAAATATTATCAAGTGTACTGGTGTAATTCGCTTTTAATAGCTTTCCGGAGTTTTTGGTTTGGTTTGGTTTGGTTTAGAGCACTACGGTCATTTTTTGCTACACGAGGGCTAACTAGACCGGGACCTACTGCTTAAAGCCGATTCCGAACGGCAACAAAATCCATGCCAACAGTAGGACCCGAACCCATGGACTCTGGTTCCAAATGCCAGCGCCCTAGAAATTTGGCCATCATCCGGCCCCAGAGTTTTTGATTTTTTAACTAGGCTCAAAACTATGGCAATTTACTTATTGTAAACACGTTGGAATCTGTTATCAGCGCGAATATCATAAGCCGTTCTTTCACATTGTTAAATATTTTCATAAAGTTATAGCCAAATCAGAAAATGATCCACTATGAAATTTTAAATAAGAAAGGAATTTGTAAAACAGGACGAATAAATTTTTATTACCAAAGTTCATATTCTATTGTTTGTGTTAATGCAGTTTATTTTTTTTTTGATCGAATTTTCGAAAATAAGCAAAATTTGGGGATTTTTTTTAGGCATCCAGTTGCTCATAAATAGAATTTTCTCAGTTTGACTTAACGTTTGATTTTTCTTGTTTTGCGGATAAGCAGTATGACTTTTTCTAGTATGAACACAAATTACATTTTCCTTTTAGAAAGTTCTCTGATGCCCTTCCTTTCCATGGCACATTTGCTTCCCACCAAATAACTTGTCGAAAATCCTCTGAATCAATACTTTCTCAGTATCGGACTCCTTGAATCTTCGAAGATAGATTCATATCTTAGATCCTCCCCGCCTTTTCAAGTATGAAAATAACTCAGAGCGGAAGAATGACTTACTGTTCAATGTTGTCCTAAAATCTTGACGATCCATGAATATGACAGCACCACTTTAACAGTCATGTCGAGAAAAAGAAATTTAGATCAATATCGCATCTCGTGGCTTAAAATACATGGCTGATTGTCTAAAACAATATCCGTGTTATAGGCCTGTTGACACCTGGAGGCTGCTCACGTAGAATTCGTCTGCAGTATTTGCGAAGCCAGTTTTGGAATTGAAATAGTCCAGTGAAGCAGGAAATAATAGTATGCGATGCTACCATTCATTTGTTAAACATAGTAAAGGAAAATAACTGCAATGAAGACTTTTCCTTCTTGAGTATCTTTGGCGATGGTAATTTAATATATATGTATTTCCGTTCACAGACAATGAATAAATGTCATTCTAGTACATAGTAATCAGATTGCTAAACCACCAATTATCTTATAGTTCTTACGTGTTCTTTTCATGTGAATATGTCCCACTCACACTCTCAGCGAAGTTGAGTACTACCTACGTAAATAGTTAACTTTTACTTTCATGAATAACGGTGTCGCGCCATGAAAAATGCCTCCGTTTGTGTCGACCCTTCATAGGAGGTAATGCTGTCCGCGTATATAGGGCCCCCATAATAGAATGGACAGTGAACTGCGGCGTGGTATAGGCGAATGTTTGACGACAAGTGCCTCCTCTTAAAGAAAAAAAAAAACTTTTATGAATAAAAACCAAGGCCCCGATATTATCAAACTAAGCATTTACCAGGTACACTAAGAATTTTGATCGAGGAGAACTGTTTACTTTGGATTTACGTTAACATTTGTGTTCTTCAACCTAACGTTTTAAGATAGAAATACACATTACACAGAATTTATATATTTTATTTTGAGAAAGAGCTTCATTTTTCATAGATTTTCCACCTTTCATCCTTGTCGACACAGCAAAACTTTAGATTATAACCTTTAGAAAAATAAAGATAACTCAGTATAGATGTTCATGCAGAACAGTTACGTTTAGAAAAAATAACAAGTCTATTAAATTTAAATGAATCTAGAAAAGTTTTTTTTTCATATTACTGATGCATCCGTGCGACTTGATATTAACATTTCAATCATACTTCCAAAAAGTTGAAACTAAACTTGAGATAGTGGAAAAAAATGCATTAATTTTTTTATTTTGTTTTCATGTATCATTTAAATTTTTAACTCTTGCATTTTAAAAAAGGGTGTCTGTATATTACATTTTTCTGTATTTTATTCATGTTATATAGCTTTGTTGAATTTTCTTAGAATCACTAATTTGCATCACTACACAAGGGACGGTAGAACATTTGAATAAAATCTCAGACATTATTTTAATAAAAGTAAACAGAAAAATTAAATATGATGACCATAAATACTCTTAATGATGAGCTGCTCATAATCATTATCAAACCTCTTAAACTTCGTGACACCAGAATCCGAAATAATATATATCTAAACCAGTGATTCTTACCACCATGCCGCGGCACTTTAGTGTGCTGCGAGATTCGTTAAGTGTGCCGCCACTGCGAATATCCATGCATAAGAAACGTCAGACAAGTAGTTCAATCAGGTCTTCCTCCCTATAGGGGACTGGCTGAACAAATGCGCATGACTATTGCAGTTCTGAACATTTAAATATGGATCACTAAATGAGAGAAGCATTATCATTTTCACGCCCAAATATAAAGTAAGTTATCAAAAAATAACAAGCTCAAATTTCGCATTAAATGTAATTTGTAGTTAAATAACCATTTTGTTTACTGTGTAATGCAATTTCATTTTGTATTTCAATGAAAATTATTTCGTATGTTATTTTTACAAAATATATTATAGGTACATCAATCAATTATCCAAGTAAAATTGTTTTATCTTATTGTTAACTTTATCTTATTGTTAGTGTGCCACCAAATTTTAAAATTATTAAAAGTGCATACCGTGACAAAAAAAAGGTTGAAAATCACTGCTCTAGACATTAGGCCATACTATACACTGCAAGTTTTGTTGGCTACTTCCCTATGGGAGCATCTACTAGGTATCTAGACCAGACCTGCACAACATACGGCCCGCGGACCATATGCAATCAATCTGTTGTCCGCGTTCCCTTTTGTGAAGACGCTGAATACATTATAAATCTAAAAAATACGGAATATTATTTTTAAATTTATAATATTACGATAGGAATATATAAGCAATGAATATCAATATTTATTTTTTTTTAAACAATCAATAATTTATTTTTTGTTAGATAAAATATATTTCGATTTCCCAAATATCCTATTTTCTTGCGGCCTGTCCGCAGCAGCTTTCCATAAAGTTTTATGGCCCTCGTCACATTTCTAGTTGTGCAGGCCTGATTTAGACAATGTTCAATGTAAAAAACCGGTCAGCTAAAACTGTGGTTACAGAGCAGGGAATTTTTGCAAAATGAGCCCTTGAAATGTGCATTTTTATCACACAGCATTACTAGGTATTATGAAGAGATGGTAAAAGCCATTTATGAAAAGTACTAGCTGAATATCCGTGTCTCGCTACAGAGTACATTCAAATTAAATACAACGGTCAATGTATGCAATTAATGCCATATATATATATATATATATATATATATATATATATATATAAAGACAAAATTATAGACAAAATAATGTAGAAGAAAATATTCAAATTAAATACAACGGTCAATGTATGCAATTAATTTGTATGTTTAATATCCATAAAACATACTAATTTGAATTAAATTCTTAAAAAACTTCCATCTCAATTAGTCTAGTGGTTAAATTTTATCTTTTGCCGTATTTTTAATATATTTTTGTCAATTTATTTCGTTGTTGTGCACGTGACGCAAAATTAATTTAAAGTATCACAAAAAAGAAACGTGATAAGCACATGAATAAGCATTCAATAAACCACGTGATCAGCATTCAATAAATTAAATTATAAAAATTTATCTTCAAAAATTCACCGATAATCAGAAAATGAAGGTAAATATTCGAAAAAGATTTCATTTTAAAGGAATTTTTATTATCGTTCTCGTGATATAAATTTTTATAACCCTCAAATTATTATTTTAAATGAAAGCTTAAAAAAATGTTACAAAGCTTAAAAATTTAATTTAAAATATCTAAGAAGCATTTTTTTTAATCTTTCGTAGTGCATACCTACATTATAAGAAGAATCGCCATGCAAAATTTCAGCCCTTTAGGTCGAGCGGTTTGGTCTGTGCATCTGTCAGTAAGTTACGGAACTGTTTTATATATATAGATTACCCATCTTGGAAAGTGTCCATTAAATCGATGATATTCAATAATGCGATCGCTCCTTCAGAAGTAAAACTACATAACATAAATTTTGGTCATTCTTGAATAATGCTGGCTTACATTTTACCAAACCATTTCATTAAGTGCTGTCGTGGGACGTCTAAATCAGCTGGACGGAAATCTGACACGTACCTCATATAATTAAGCTAAAATATAAAGACGGATTAACTTCTTTGCGTTTTGCAAATATTCCCGGTGTCCATTAAATTTCTCTGCGCGAAACAATAGATTCAAAAATAATTAAATTATACGATTATTTTATCTGCAAAGTAACTGTCTCGTAAAAGCAGTTTGCGTGGTCCCATTTTCTCATGTTTGCGGTCAAAAGAGCTCGGGACAAAAACTAGCAAACAGACTACAAGAACCGACTGAATGCAATCAAACGAACACTTTATGAATAAAATATTAGGGCTTTCGATTAAATATGAAACAATTATTTGCACAGACGGCGCACGTATATCTTTTAATGCCGCGTAATGTGTTCCGGTACAACAAACAAGGCATGAAAAAATATCTGCATAAAGATGGAATTTATAGTTTGCCACTTGCCGTCGCGTGTTATTAGGATGACATAATATATTTGCATTCCTTCTTTTCTTATTGATTCTAGCTAAAAATTTTATTACAAGCGTAAAATGCTTCTATCTATTAGAATAAAAGCGATCGTCAAAGGCTTTCAACTTTTCGTGGTAGAAGCAGAAAGGTCGTAGCAGAGCAGGTCGCTGCTATACTGGTCTCAGACAAGAACTGTATATGTAAATTTATGGTAATCTCTCTGAACCGTAAAATTTAACACTGTAACCACAACTTTTTTCAAAATTTATTTTTAACGTAAGGCTGTTGTGTAATAACCCTATTGGATTCGCTCACTTCAATGTTACCCTATGGAGACATGCTGATAATCCAATAAAACTGGTATTTTCAGATAGCCTGAACTGTCCTGCACCTTGCAACAGAATTAATTTTATAAATTTCGTTCACCATGGGAATTTAGGAGCGGTTAAAACACACTACACCAGATTTTTTTCACAAAAATAATTTAAATTTTAAAATAATATTTGCATTTTTTTGAAAAAGCGAAAAATGCCCTGAGGTGTAAAATTTCTTTCTCTATTATAGAGTACAATTTTTAAAAAAAATCTTTAAATCCAAGTCGACAATCCTTGGACACATTTTCTCCACAGATAAACATTGAGGTGAGCGAATCCAATAGGGTTAGTGTTGTGATGATAATTAAGAGTTTTCAAATAATTAACGTTTATTTTAATCTCGGGTTTTGGGGTAATTAAGTTTTAGTAAAGTAAACAATTAAATGTTAGTAACGGTTGTGCTTTGTTATAGATTTATTAAGCCTCTGCTAAATATACTTGGTTAAACTTGTGGTGATCAAATATTAATTGATTTGATTAATGTCATCGCATTTGGAGAAACGTGCGCAAGTTTCTCTAAATGTTTTGACATTGTGAAGAATTAAGTTGAAATAGATCATCATATTTCATACCTTATTGTTAAAATATTCATAAATTAATAAGCCTTATTTTGAAATAATTGTGAGGTGGCTGGTACGTATTATTGGCTGGTGAATTTTCGGGTTTTTTTTATTTAATGAATGAATACAAAATTATAGTGTGTCTTTTTCTTTTAAAGTTAAATCCTTCCTTTTGAGAACCCCCTTTTTGTCAGTTGATTGTAAACCAAGACATCCGGTGGCGACTGGTCACGGACACCCTCCCAGATTTGGGACATTGGAATGTTGGCGCTCCCTGCGCGGTTGAATACAGTGGTTCGTAGATGGCGGCGTTTTCAAGGAGGAAATAAGGAACCAACAATGATGGTATAAAATAAGAAAATGAAAAATCAACGATGAGTCGGAGAAAAGATTCCTTCGGCTAATTCAGAACTTCAACGTTTTCCTCGTCCGAGATTGACGGCGCGGATTGGAACTTCTTACTTCCCGCGGAATACAAAGTGAAAAAACGTAGCGTCAACTCGGGGGCGGAGGGTGCGAAGATTACAGAGGGGAGAGGCTAGCCAAGAAGCTGGGAGCTGACCCGGGACCCATGATGGAGAGCGATGACTTGATTTTTGGCGGCCAGCACGCTATAGAAATGGCGCTGGCCTGGGGTTCCCCTCATGATTTCATAAAATTATAGTTTTTTTGTTAGAGTGCTGCAGCATTTTAATTGGGTAATATGATTTTAATTTCCTTTTTTTGTTTACTGAATTTTCTTTAGATTTTCTTTTGATTTTTTTCATCACTTTTTCATTTAGATGGGTTTTTTCTCACCAGCCACCATGATAATAACTGTTATACTAATAGTAAATTGTACTGTAAGCAAGCAAGAATTTTATGATTAATATAAGTTTATTGGGAGGAGATGTTGAATCCTCAAGTGTTCAAACCATTTTTTGTTAAGGTATTGTGTAATATTGTGAAGGAAATCGGAATGAATAAATTTGTTATGATAAAGTATATCTTTGTCATGTCGGTCTTTGCCTTTCAGTTAATTTTCTAATTTCAGCCTTAGATTTTTTTTATTTCAGCAGAGTTGAATTTTTTGAAGCTTTTTCTTTTAGGGGAAGTAAATTTATTTTTAGGTGTACTCCAATGATAGAGAGGTAATTTTATTAGATTTAATTTCTTTTTTCGTTTTGGCTCATTAACCACCACAGTGGTGCAAACAGTAAATCGAACCTAGTGGTAAACTTTAATTATAATTTTGGGTCATTGCTACACACAACGCACGTCTTTAAAATGTACTAACCACTATGGCTATTATTGAAGTAATATTAATTGAAGCGTAGTATTAAATGTAAATGATATTAAGGATTGTAAAGAGTATCCTAACATTAATTAGTAATTATAATATTAAATAAAGATTTAATTTACCCCCCCATCCTATATACAAATTCAATCGCCACAGTTAGTACACGGCAGCCTTAACGACCATCTGCTGGAACTAGTATTCGAACACGGGTCTCTAAATATTGAGAAGGTATTGTACCAACTCAACCATAAAACCTGTGCTTTAGGATCTCTCATTTACCGAATGCCATTCCTCGAAACCTTTATTACTCAAAGGTATAAATATACATTATCAGCAATATTTTATGTCTCGGAAGATTAGATCAGCCAAAACAGCAAGATTCGGGGACTTTTATTATTACTAGGGATACGTAATTTTCGTATTTACGAAATAGATGCGAATAAATGCGAAATTTGCCGATATGAGCGAATAAAGGCGAAAAGTATTTTTTTTTCGCTACTTTCGGCGAAAACTCGGTGATAAACGGCTTTTTAAGCGAAATTACGTAACAATGGTAATAATTTATAAACATATTTGATTATCTAAGACCATCCACGGTCTTTAACTGAGGGATCTGTCTCGAAATTTGCTTATTACTTATTGCTAAAGACTTAAGGAAGAGAATGTGGAGACTACTACAATGTTAATAACAATGTTAGTATTCTTTTAACTAAGAATTTTGATACTTACCTAACCAAATAAAAAAATTGTGATTTTTTTTAATAAATGAGAAATTTTTTGAATATATATATATGTGTGTGTGTGTGTGATAATAACGGCCCACCATTATAGATCTAATGAGTATTTAAAATTATCCTTGTTTCGTCTCAATAAAGTACAGTCTCTTTCTTCAAATTGCGACCTAGGAATTAACGAACTAACAATCCATATTACCCCTTAGTACACGCGCGTTAAAAATATTTGTAAACATGAATCAGCACCACGTGATGTTTTCGCCTCGGTGCGCTTTTCGGAACATCATGTGGCCTTTATGTAATCAAGTCAGATGCCCAATTCTAGCCAATAAAGATTTCCCCGCGATCAGTACCCCTACACTTTATAACCTTCTGAAAAAGTTTACGGCGTGTTTTTTAATGTCTTGTCCTGTTTACGCGCTGCTCCGCCGCTGTCCGTTCTGATGTAAAATCTGCGTTTTGAATGCGCCCCGGCAGGGACCGGTGGCGTTGCTATTGAGTGTGTCCAGTTGTCAAGATACCTGTGTTTGGCTGAATAATATTTGTCTACATTAGAATCCGGAGTAAATTAATATGCGTCGCATCTCTGTTCTGTGTGTCCCTTCAATGCCTCGCATCTCCGGGGTTTTTGCCTCCCCTATGTACGGAGTATTACATATATAATATATATACATATATATATATATATATATATATATATATATATATATATATATATATATATATATATATATATATGTCGGACTTAAGCGGGAACGAAATAATTATTCTAAATTTAAAGGGGCTTAGTAATTAATTTATTGTCGTGGCGTAATTCGCCACTATTCTCATATCTTGGTTCGAAATACATCGAGAGAAATCGGGGAAATTCCCTTTGGATTGATTGACATCTGTGGCCACGCCTATGGTTCATCGCCGGTGTATGCGTCACAGAGATCATGTGGGCATGCTCGGTGGCTTTGGATGGCAGAAAAACAATAGCGTTTAATCAGACGGCGGGATTTAATCGTTGCTAGTGGACGCGTGTCAGCTGGGTCCATAATTTGAAAATGGCGAGAGCTCAAATATGCGCTACTTGGATCAGTGGTTGCTGGAAAGTGAAATAAATTGGCTTGATTTAGTTGGAACTATGTTTTTTTATTGGATTTAGACTACTTACCACTCGCCACCAGCATTAACATGATGACTTCAGATTAATCTGAGAACATGCAAACCTCACGCCTGTCAAGAGGCGCGCAGGATTGAAAAGAACTACGCAGGGAAGAAAAAAAAAAAAAAAAAAAAAAAAAACCTGCCTCACTTTTGGATTAGCACTACAGTGCGAAAATTTATGAAACGACGATAAAATAAAAAAAAATAATAATACACCATGGCATCGAAGACTGAAGTGAAAAATGAATACCACGGAATCACACTCGACGACAATTGGATTCAAGAACAAATGAACACCGGAAATGAAAATGTCGATCAAGCGAATGATGAAAAGAAACCTACCTTAAAAAACTTACCAAGCTGCACAGAAAAAATTCAAGAAGCAATATTGAAAGAAAAACCGTTCGAAAGAAAAAACAGGCCTGAAATAACATTAGCAATACCACAATTCGATAACAGCAGTATCAAAAATATCTTTCAATGGTTCCAGTTGTTTGAAGAGAGTTGCAGCACGTTTGAATTAAATGAGAAATGGAAAAAAGAAAATTTAATGCGCTACGTAAGTCAAGATATTCAAGAAGTAATAATATCCACGGAACTATATAAAGAAGATTACATTAATATTAAAAAACAACTGCTGTCCATTTTTTCAAAGAGCAGAGAAGAATTAATTACAAGGTTTAGGACACTAAAATTAAATGACAATGATGACCTCTTCCACTATTTCAAGGAAAAACTAGAACTGGGAAAACAACTTCATAAAACAGACAGTGAAATAATAGAAACACTGTCATTAGACGCTCCAAGAAACATACGAACTTTGCTCTCGTTGCAAGAGATACGAACCCCTTTCGAATGGCTGGAAAGAGCGAGAAAAATACATTTGCCGGTACCTCGGTCCGCACCGCGTATCGCTCCGGAAGGAAGAAGAGATTTTACCGCCGGCTATCGTCGAAACTTCGGTGACAGTGAGACAGCGCGCAGAGACTCGGAGCCACACTACAGAAGGAGGTGGATTAATTATGATCAACCCAGAAGACAAAATGAAGGAAATTACAGCAATACGTCAAGATATGATGAACAGAGACACTATCAAAGTGCAGAAGATAACAACAGAAGACACCAAAATAACCATAGAGGATACTATGCAAATAACAGATGACTTACAATCCAAGCTCGGGTGAGTGAACAAACATTTCAATTCTTATTAGACACCGGTAGTACAATTTCAATAATTTCACAATCATTACTTAAAGAGGTAAAATGTTTTAAAACATTAAATTTAAAAAATATGGTACTAAATCAAACTGATGGTCAAGTACCTGTAACAAAAATAATTAAAACAAATGTAACAATTGGCAAATTAACTAGAGAAATTGAAATGTGGGTCATTGAGAGTGACCTACCTTATGTATTGCTAGGTTTAGAACATATGAGACTTTTTCGTCTCGAAATAAATTTAAGAAAATTAAAGGTGTTCCAATGTAATAAAGAAATAATACTATGTAATAATAATAATAATTTTGTTAATCCATATGCATTGAATGTTCAAAGAGAAAATTGTAAAAATTATTGTGATAACATGTATAATGGTAAAAGGTATTATGAAAACAAAAATATGTGTAACTTTAGAAATGTAAACAAAAGTGTATATGAAGGTATAAAATTTTTTAATTATCGGGCTGAAAATAATAACAGAAGGTATCATAAAGGTAGAAATTTTGTAAAAAGAAACTATTTAAGATGTGATCACTCCCCTGAGTACTATGAAAGGACTGTTTACAATAATGCTGTGAAAGATAATGTGTATAATGTTTCTTCCAATGACATTGAAACCCTAAATGTTGATAATAACCAAAGAATGAGAAATCCAGTTATCAATTATGAGAGTTCAAACAAAATAGCAAATACTAATTATAATGTTCAAAATTTAAAGGAGATATCAGGTATCCCCGATGATACACTGAATACTCTATTTAAAGAGCCCGGTGATGCTTTGGACTTTCAAGCACCAGAGCAAATACCCGAGGACTGGCCCCATTTAGAAAACATTCTAGAAACTTTCGACCATATCTTTTCAAAAAATAAATATGATGTTGGAAAAATAAAATTAGAACCCCAAAAAATACACTTAACTTCAGAGCTCCCAATTGCACAACAACCATATCGCACATCTCAAACTGAAAATGCTGAAATAAAAAAACAAATAGACGAATTGTTAAAAGCAGGTTTTATAAAGCCCTCACATTCTCCATTTAGCGCCCCAGTAACATTAGCAATGAAAAAAGGCCAAGGAAAAACTAGGTTATGCATAGACTACAGAAAATTAAATGTAATTACTAAAACTGATTCTGAACCTATTCCACGAATTGATGACTTATTAGATCAACTAGCCCATGCCAAATTTTTTTCAACATTAGATCTAACTTCAGGGTATTGGCACATAGAAATACATGACCGCGACACTGAAAAATTGGCATTCACAACAAACTTTGGACTTTATGAATGGACAAGACTACCGTTTGGTTGGAAAAATGCACCAAGTGTCTTCCAGAGAGGAATTAGGCAAATTCTAAATAAATACCAAATCAATTATGCTTTGAACTATTTTGATGCTATAATAATATTTTCATAAACCTTTAATGAACATATGAAACATTTAGAAGAAATTTTTAAAATTTGTGAAAAGGAAAATATCAAATTAAACCAATCAAAATGCCAATTTGCTAAGAAAGAAATAAAATTTTTAGGATATGAGATTTCTAAAGGACAATATTCACCTCATAATGTAAACATTGAAACAATAAAAAAATTACTACCACCCAAAAATGTTAAAGAATTGCAGAGATTTTTAGGATCCATAAATGTCTATCAGAAGTTTATACAAGACTATGCAAAATTGAGACTTCCATTAAACAAATTACTTAAAAAGGATGTAAAATGGGATTGGTCCCAAGAATGTCAAAATTCCTACCAAAGACTAAAAGATGAACTCATATCAAAACCGATTTTAACCCTTTTTAACCCAAATTACCCATGCCACCTTCTTGTCGACGCAAGTCAAGGAGCAGTTGCTGCTGTCCTAAAGCAAAAGCACCCTAATGGCCAACTACACCCAATCGCTTTTCACTCGAGACAACTGAAAAAACACGAAAGAAACTATGCTGTCACTGAGCTTGAATGCTTGGCGATTGTTGATTCTATTGACCGTTTCCATTGTTACTTACATGGAAAAAAATTCACAATACATTCGGATCATTCAGCCTTACAATGGCTCAAAAATATTAAAAATTTAACTGGACGACTGTTTAGATGGTCTTTAAAACTTTCCATGTATGATTATGAAATAGTGCACATTAAAGGTAAATATAATTATGAAGCTGATATGCTATCAAGGAACCCAATAAGCCACTTTGTATCACAATATTCTTATTTTCTAACCACAGATGAAATTATTCAGGCACAATTAAACGATAATGTTAATAATGTAAAGTACAAAAAATATAGTGGAGTTCTAACAGTAAAAAAGAAAAATCTAATCAAAATTGTAGTCCCGCCATCATTAAGACTAAAATTAATAACCGCTGCACATGAAAAATTTGGCCACCCAGGTGTGAGAAAGATGTTACAATTAATTTTCCCTATTTACTATTTGCAAGACATAATATTAGACATTTCAAATTTTGTTCGTTGTTGTGAAACATGTCAGAAAAACAAGAAATCGACTCAGAGAAAGTATGGACTGATGGAACAAGTGCCAATTGCTTATGAACCATTTGACCTAATCTCAGTTGATACAGTTGGAGGTTTTAACTATTATAATTCGACAAAAAAATATCTTCATCTGGTGATTGATCATGCAACAAGATATATTTGGACTTTTCCTTCAAAAAGTGTGACAAGTGAGACATACACAAACTGTTTAAAACAAATTTTCAAAATTAAAGTTCCCAAACAAATATTAAGTGACAGAAATGCTGCATTTACTTCCTCAAGGTTTAAGAAATTCCTAAAACACCACAATACGAGACAATTACTCACCTCAGCCCACAGACCCCAGTGTAATGGCAAAAATGAGAGATGTAATCAAACGATTGTATCCAAATTAAGGTGTAAAGTTAATACTTCTTCGAAAAAAATTCCATGGGCAAAAATTTTAGAACAAGTAACTTCCGAATATAATAATCAACCCCATATAGTAACTGGATTTTCCCCGAATTACCTCCTATTTGGAAATTTACCATATAACTCACCATTACCTAAAATAACTTCATTACATTATCCGCCAGTTGAAGAAGCAAGAAAGATTGCAGTGCAAAGAACAATTCAGCACCATAAAATTAATAAGCAAAGATATGATAGAAACTTTATACAGTCAAACTTCAAAATTGGTGACTTAGTGATGTACGAAGAATTCAAATACCCAAATTCAAGAAAATTAGATCCACCCTATTCAGGCCCTTATAAAATTTTAAGCCAGCTTTCTAATGTTAATTTCGAAATTGATAAACCAAACCAATACACTGGGAAAAAGAGTGAAATTGTGCACTCAACTAGATTAAGGCATTTTCATCCATATAGTGAGTTTAAATTACAATAATGTCGTTTCATGCACAATTTTGGGGAGGGGGGGGGGGAAATTAAGATAAAATGTTGATACGAGTTACAAGTAAAAAATTGAAATTATAAAATTATGATTGTTAATGAGTAAATAAAATAATAACATTGGAACTGATGAAGTAATATTGTGAAAGTAAACTAGAAGATGATTTGTATTGAATTTATTGAATGTTAATAATTATGTATTTTTGAATTGAAATTTAATAACTTATGAAAGAACTTTGGCTAAACCTAAATTATTTTGAAAATTTTGTTACCATCTTTGCAATGTTTTGTTACATTAATGTGTTGAGCTGTATCTATATTTTCCCGAATATGACCAAATTGCCTATCCCAGAGATCCATCTCTTAATTGATTTTATATGTTGGGTGCCTAACACCCTCTTGACTCCACTTATGTGGTTAAACGTTGTGTGCTGTCTTAAATTAAAGATATATTAAAAAGAGGAAAAACTATCGTTCTACTGGACTGTTAAACTTTCTACTAGAAAACTTTTGTATGTGATTTTCTGGATCTCCTGGGGCTAATAATCGACTGTGACACTCCTACTTCTTTCATCTGTCAGTAAATTTTCTCTTTCTTGAATGCTCTGTCCTCTCCCCCACACCTAACCACGCGTTGGAAATCGTCCCAACCTCTTTGTAGCTTTATAAATAGATTTTACTTCACATGCTCAGTCATAATGTACTGAAAAATATTACTTAAATAAGAATGACTAAAGACAGGCTTGGGATGACCGCTCCTTTGTCCTCCCTTTTCCTTCAGGTTTCTGTTGACTCGTGTTTTCCCCATTGGAATTCATGAGTGAACGGATTGCCCTTTTCCTCTTGGTTGGCTGGGTGTTAAATCCTTTCCTTTTTCTGGAGTCAGTAAGTGAATACTGATCTCTTTTGAGCCTTTCCCAACCTAGAGTTTCAGTGTCGTGCACTATACGCACCAATTTTTCACTCTGAATTTTGTTTAGAGTTGTCGGTTGTGGTTAAGACGGTGGGAAATTGTTGAACCTGCTCTCCTCTGACCCAACCATGCACTTGTTCACTCAACTACACAAACACACACAAACAAAAACATACACCTTGAATTAAACAGAATGTACACAGATGAAGGAGTGGTACACCAGTACCAAAAGTGAATTGTTTTACATAATGAATCTATCATTGTGAAATATTAAGGTGAATGAAGTGTAAATTATAAAATGTTTGATAACTTTGAATCGTGATAAATTTGAATCAGAGTTTTGTGTTATGAAAAAATTTTGAAGTATAAATAATATGTAGAGAATTTTGAATTTCATGTGTAATTTCATATGTTTGTATTTCATAAGTAAGTCGAAGGTATAAAACAGCTCTAAAAAGATAAACTGTATTGTAATTGATGTCAAAATACATTTGTGTCGTTCGGTAAGTACAAGATATGAGAAAAATAATCCCATGGGAAAATGATAAATATGCATATTTTTTCAATTATTAATATGTTGTGTCTCTGAGTATTTTACAGGGTCAACCATGTCAAGGAGGCCTCCAAACAAGCCGGTCGACCGCATTTAGTTTTGTCTTTCATATATTTAAATATTTTTTCATGTACTTCCAGTTTCACATTACCATAATCTGTGTAAATAAAGTCATACTTGTAGAATTTTAAACTGGAACTGTTATAAAATTATAAGATGAGTGGACAGCCTACAGGACTGTTGATTACATTACCACTCAACGAGGCTGATGAAAGTATTAAAGCCAGTACTTTAGATTGTAAAATGCTACTAACATTCCACGTTAATGGGTAATAGTTATTTTGTGATTTTCAATTAATTTGTTCCTAGGTGAGTTTGTGAAGTGACATTGTTTTTCAGGTGATGTCCTATTGAGATTATATATTGGTATAATTAAGGTGATATTTTGAATTTATAGTGATATATTTAGAGATAATGCTGTAATATTTTCCTATTTTGCTTCAAGTCATCAGTGACATAATATTGTACAACTCAAGAATTTTTGTGTAACTTGAAAAATTGTAAACTGTGTATTTTTAAACCACTGCTCCAAGTCTTACAGAACAGAAAGAATTAATCCAGGGGTTGTTAAGGGAACGGTTGATTTTTAATTAAGGGGGTTTTCACTGGAACCTGTTGTGTAGAGAGACGTCCCTACTCAGCATGTTTTCCAGTCTACTGATGTAATGTTTTTTTTATCGTAGGGGTTGTTGCCACAGGGAATTAGCTACTCCTTGTGTGCACGCCTTCAAGGGGGGGGGAAAGTTGTCGGACTTAAGCGGGAACGAAATAATTATTCTAAATTTAAAGGGGGCTTAGTAATTAATTTATTGTCGTGGCGTAATTCGCCACTATTCTCATATCTTGGTTCGAAATACATCGAGAGAAATCGGGGAAATTCCCTTTGGATTTATTGACATCTGTGGCCACGCCTATGGTTCATCGCCGGTGTATGCGTCACAGAGATCATGTGGGCATGCGCGGTGGCTTTGGATGGCAGAAAAACAATAGCGTTTAATCAGACGACGGGATTTAATCGTTGCTAGTGGACGCGTGTCAGCTGGGTCCATAATTTGAAAATGGCGAGAGCTCAAATATGCGCTACTTGGATCAGTGGTTGCTGGAAAGTGAAATAAATTGGCTTGATTTAGTTGGAACTATGTTTGTTTATTGGATTTAGACTACTTACCACTCGCCACCAGCATTAACATGATGACTTCAGATTAATCTGAGAACATGGAAACCTCACGCCTGTCATATATATATATATATAGCGAATAAATTCGAAATTTTATATATTGTAATTTTTTTTGCGAAATTTACGTGCCCCTAATCATTACTAATGGTTAGTGGAGTTTAAAAAAATGTTAAATATATTAAAACGTAACTTACCCCTTGACATACAAATTAAATTGAATTCGATATGTGACTAAAAATTTTTGAACTTGACATTTGTGTAATCTTAAACCAGCGTGCCAGATGTGGCTGTACAACCTGACAACATGTCTGTCTTCTCGGACGTTAGTGGCGAGAGGCCGTTGAGATCCTGCATGGCGTTTAGTATGACTCTCCTGAAACAATGTGAGTAGCAATATCGCAGAACGATAAACCGCACTCTCGATAGGCCACGATCCTGCCGCTATCGAATTCCGACACGTGCTGGTAGCCGTTTCTCCTTATACGAGGCATAACACGATCTTCTCACAAACAACCAACATTCAAATACGATTTCCAAATGAGAAACCCAGTGCGTAACTTTCCTTTTATACAGAGTTTGAGATGTCGTTTCTCCCTCCTGCGTTGTTCGATTGCGCTTAAGTGCTAATAATTTGCATATCCCAGCATCTTCCTTTCATGTGAATTTGATGTTTGTATCATCCCTCCTTCATGGTGTTGCAATTTTAATGGGCTGCAGTGTAAAAAAATCAATATTAAATTATTTTAAGTAATTTAAAATTTTTGTTTTCGAATTATACATCTGTAAACTTATTAATAATATCCTCATAACAAAGAGTTATAGAATATTAGAATATCCTTTTCTATGTACAGTATTACCAATGCGGTAAGCTTTTATACCGAAAGAGTACTGCATCAATAAATTTTTACCAGTTTCAGTGCACTTTCCTTCGGCATTGCTCATTGATGATGTTAAAAATAACCTCGTGTTTCGTGAAAAACAAAATATATTTATGTGCGGCTCACAGCTGATTTGTAGCGTACGTTTTCCAATCCTACCAAAGTATCGACAAAAGATACTGCCCAAATAGGACGTTGCAATAAGTATGATATTTTAAAATTAAATTTAGAAGCCAGTGGATTTATTTATTTCGTGCAGTAATTGTAAATGCATGCTCCTCTTTTCGGTCAGTTGTAGGCAAGTGCCCATTTTGCCCAGTGGTAAATGCGGACCTGTTTACGTTAGGCTTCTGAAACCAAGCAAACTTAGTTTTGATTTAAAAACTCCCCGTCACAATTACAACCAATGGTTTTCGATTTGACTTCACTCTGTGATCACTGATGAAAACCATACGTCAAAGGACGTCTCAGCATATTCATAAATGGGAATATGCCCATACATAGGGATACGTAAATTTTGCATAAAAATTACCGAAATTTCGCAACAAAAAAAATACAATATATAAAACTTCGCATTTATTCGCAAAAAAATAAAAATTAAAAAATGTCGCATTTATTAAAAAATTTAACAATATTACTTACTTGGATAGAGGTAAGTATCAAAATTCTTAGTTAAAAGCTAACATTGTAGGAGTCTCCACATTATGTTCCTTAAGTCTTTGCTTTCTGTCATTGATTACTATGTTGTACATACAAAAATATCCCAGCATCTACTCTGTTAACTGAACTATAGAGGCTTTGTATAGCTGCCTTTGCAAAGTTAAGGTAGCAGCATTTCGTTGCAATTAAAATCTGTATAACATCAACAGAAGTCTCTTGGTTGACTACTGTACTAGTAAGTAGCTGAAATACCCTTGACTCTGGCGCTCAAGAGACGTTCTTAAATCTACTAAATTATTCCACAAACATGACGGTTGACTACAGTTAGATTTTTAGGTTCGACTCCGATACGGACAAACTGTCCGATTGAAATTCGAAGCAAATTCGAAGGAGAGTGAGATTTACTAGTTAAGACCGCGGATGGTCTTAATTAAGCAATTATGTTAATAAATTATTAACCTAATTTCGCTGAAAAAGCTGTTTATCATCGAGTTATCGCCGAAAAGTAGTAAAAAATTAATTTTCGCATTTATTCGCGCATATCGGCAAATTTTGAATTTATTCGCATCTATTTCGTAAATACGAAAATTACGTATCCTTACCTATACAGTGACTCCATAAATTGAGGATACGCCAACTTACCCTTAGATAAATTTGGATTTTAAAGCAAATAATCAAATTCGATGAAGTGTAATCATTATTTTTTTTTATTTATGGACCAAGTAAATCATTCAGTTTATGATAGTTAGGCGGTAAGCTGAAAGTAACTACTTTATAATGAAAATAAATAAAACATTTTAAATAAACAATTACCCATTTTTGCACACAATAAATTGAGAATACAGGAATACTTTCTATTATTCCTATCCTTTTAAAGAAAATATCAATATTTTGTAACATGACCTTTTGCCATTATTAACGCCTCCAAGCGTCCTGGCGCCGAAATTACCAATTTTTTGGCTGTGTCTGAAGACATTTTTCCCCATTCTTCTGGGATACGTGTTAAATGATCTTTGATCGTTATTTGATGTCCATGGACAGCTTTTTATAACATAGACCATAAATTGGCAATGACATTGATGTCTGGGGACTGGACATGGGTTTATAGATGCTTTTTAAAGTTGTAAGTTACTAAATTTTTACATTCTTTGGCGGGTGCGTTGGACCACTGTCTTGCAGAAAAACGAATTTATGTCCTAGCGCAACTTAATCTCACATTCTTTGACGTTTTTCCTGTGTATATCTAAATAAACCATTTTGTTCATAATACCATCAAAGAACAGAAGTTTTCCGATTCCACATGGAGACATACGGCCCCACACCATCACTGATCCATCTCCCTGCTTGACTGATGGTTTTAAGTTTTTTTTTTCTTTTTTTTTTTAATCAAGAGCTGCCTACGGTGTTCTAGAAACCACGCGACGATCATCAGCTTTCCTATGATTGAAAAGGATTGTGCAGCGAATTTCCCAGCTTTGAATTTTGGATTCAACTTGATTTCCTTAATTATTTTGGCGTTTTGTAACTGCATTTAGGCTTTTTCTCCATCCTTTTTCCACTCTTATTTTCGATCAATCCGTTCCTCATACACTTTGCAATTATTTTCTGCACACAAGAATGTTTTCGTTTTATTCTATTAGCGAATTTTCCCCAAAAAATTCCCTTTATTTGATAATCTTATTGAAAATTTTTCTTACACCAACATTGGTCATCTCCCACTGGCTTCTGTCGTTTCAGTTTGAACTATGACAATCCCAAAATTTTAAAAGTACAGTGATTTCCGCTTATAAGAATCACGTTTATTACTGTTTTTGATTCTTATAAGCGGTTGATTCTTATAACCGAAATTTAGGTTTTTGGACAGGAACACACACACATCTATATATACATATATTAGATAATTTACCATAAAATACTCTTTAATTTACATTAACTATCTTTTATTAAAATTATTTTTTATAGTTTTAAAAATGAAACTTAATTTTTAGACCTATAAGTAGATACACATGATTATAGTAAGAGAAGAAAAAAATACAGTATTTGTTACAAGTTACAGCATACCTGCTTAACAGTTTTAACATTTCAACTACAGGAAGGGAGCAAGAAAAAGTTTTCTACGGTAGTTTGACGTAATGAAGTTTTCAGAAGGCTGTTTATACCTCTTTCAATACTTATAGTCTCAGACGAAGATTTACTCGGACGGGTAAAGTTGCCCCCGGGTCAAGCTAATAGGACAGTGTTGTGGTAAAGCGTTTAAGGGGAAACTATTATGTTATGTCTAATAAAGAAAGGGGTGAATTTTACGACTATATTCCATCCCATCTTATCAATCTTTCTTAAAAAAAAGAAAGAACTTCGTGCCTTTTGAGGGTTTAAGTAGCTTTTTTGGAAAAATGAAAGGAAAGCGAAGAGTGTAAACTGATTCTTAAAACCGGTGGATTGATTCTTTAAAGCGAAAATTTTAACGTGGAAATAATACATTTGTTTTTGTTTTCGCGATATTGATTCTTATAAACGGTTCATTCTTATAACCAGTGATCACTATAAGCGGTAGTTACTGTAATAGGGTTTCTTGGAAGTTGATGAAAATTTACCTTGAGCGACTTGAATTTATAAAAAATAGGGGTATTTAAAAAGATCTTTTTCGGAAGTCTATTCTTCATTTTTTTTACATAAAAATTTGTTTAAATACTTTGTAGAATCTCCTAAGAAATTAATTTTTGAATATTTTTTTTTAATTTTTATATACATTGCGTATCAGCTGTCTGTAATTTATGCAGAAGTAGTAAAACTTGCATAGTCCGTGTCTGTTGCTTCAAATTTAACAAATTAAATTTTGCTGCAAAAAGAAGTGTATTCTCAATTTCTGGAGCAACTGTATATTCCTTAGGACACGTGGATCCACCATATTCATTACATCATTGATGAATGCCTTCTGTTAAGTAATTCAGTTTATATAAGGCTCATTAATAACAATCAATTTCAGAAACAATGGAATCGAGTTCACGACCCCCTATTTTGTAAATAAGAACTACTTTTAATTTCATTACTGTATTAGACTTGCCGGAACTCCAAAAGATACTGTGATGTCTTTGAACAAGTTTAAAATAGTCCAACAGATTAAGTACAGTCATTAGACGTTCGACCCCTTTGTCTGTACTCTCAACGGTTAAACTGCAAGATTTTTTTTAAAATCTAATTTAGTTATTGTTGTTTATGCCCTCTGGCCGGAGTATCCAGACCAGGTCCATACAGGCTTCCGTGAGGACTGAGAGGTGCGACTCTGGTTTACAATGGTATCACAAGGGTCGGAGTACGACTTGAGCCAGGGTCCCACCTCAATTTTCTCCCAGTACCGACATCTTTCTCACCCTCTCTGACCTCATGGAAAGACTTTCCGGTTTATGGATTTAACGTGCCCATATCCGGCCTAGACACGAATGTATTTAATGGCTTCGTCAGGATTCGAACCGAGCACCCTCAATGCCGAAGGCCAACGCGCTACCACTAGGCTACCTCGGACCGTTGTTACATTAGGCAATTTTTGGAACTTAATCCATTACACTTTGCAGCCGAGACTGCTGGCCATTCATTTAAGGGGGTACCGTATAGGTGGCTAGCATTACCCCCTATATGCCGGTCCCGTAATTTAGAACTGAGTCAAGTCAACACCTTCTCTCAGCGGAGAGAAGGTGTTGGTCAAGTGCCGAGACCGGAACACTTGACCCCGCATCTCCAGAGGTAAATTTGAGAACTTGGAGGACTTTGCAGCCACGACGGATTTAACGTGCACCAGCCGCCATTAGTGTACATTAGTGTGGATTTGCAGCGACGGGCATCAAACTAGAGACGTTCAGATCACTGGCCCGCTGCCCTTGCCAACTGGGCAATCGCACCCTGCATCTCGTAAATTCTACATGCGTATATTCTACATGCGTATTCTGCATGCGTATATTCTCGTAGAATATAAGCATTTCGTATATTCTACGGTAAATTTTGCCACGATTGTTTTCAAAAAAAAATCTTTCGTTGAAGTCTTGAAATTTTTTCCTTCATTGAATCACCTGAAGAATGCTCTTCTATTTTCCCTCGCAAACAGTTAATTTGCATAAGAAAGATATAGATGCAGTAAGTATCCTTATAATTAACTTTATGACTTTGATTAAATTTTAAATAGCAAAAACTAATGGCAGAAGATGAACATTCTAATAGGTTGCTTTGACGTCATTGTATGAAGCCAAATGGGGAGTCAGTGTGTCCATGTCAGTGCCAAGTCCGAACTACCCATCTGATTTGCAACCAGAAGGGTTGACAGGAAAGTTGTTGACGTTTCATTGACAGCTCCATGCGCAAAGAATCTGCACAGCTTGTTTGTTTACCAGTCCTCGGCAGAACTTTCACGTAAGTAATGTGTTGCTTGTGTGCAGTCTGTCTACTCTTTGCAGATAGTTATGATACTTCGTGGGGCACTACTAATATATCCTGCTTTAGCACCTATGGAGACCAAGAGAAGAGCGGGAATTTCTATTATTTATTGTCTGGTCTCATCTGACACGTTCCGTCAGTTTGTACAGCCTTCCTAATGCTTTTTGGCTGTGTCCCGTTTCCATCTCTATGTGACATGGCTTGCAGTCAGTTTTAACCCAAGACGTGGACACCTACATCGCATCGGCGTTGCATCTTCTCCAGAACTGCCCCATTAGTTCTGCTGGGGAGCCGCCTTTTAACGTGTTCTTCTCTTCAAGACAAGCACTTTTCAGTCGCAAATTTTTATAATAGAGCTCACTTCTACTGGGCTGCCGTGGGGAATTATGGTCACTCGACTTTCCCCTCGAAAAAAAAAATTAACCCTACAATGCATGAATATTTTCTATTATTTCAAAACTGTGTCTATAACCCTAAAATCCCAATAAAAACATTAAGCAATAGTTGAAATTAGTTACATAAAACGTGGTAAAAACAAAATTTAAAATCAGTCAAAAACACGTAGACAAGCAAGTTCTTTTTTTATACATGATGTTTGGGTGATTCATAATGATCAAGAATAAAACTTTCTCTGAAGCCAGATGGTAACGCCATTCAGTATAAGGTTATCATGGTTGGTCTAACTACAATGCTTTTTGTGGAAACGTTTCTCAAATCCCGACAGATGACTAACCCTTGCCCCCCCCCCCCCAAAAAAAAAAAAAAAAAAAAAAGCCATGTCCACTCGGCATATTCGCGATAAAATGATGGATATCACGACCGAACGTATCAGCCTTATGTTTCCGTCTCACTTCAAGCGCATACGATCTTTGCCCTTATGCAAACATTTGATACAATTGAATTCCTTTTTTTTATATTACAGTTTATAACACAATTGTATAATTATTTCTCAATAAGTTAAGAAAATTTTAGTGTTTTCTAGTTGTTTCACAGATATTTATTTTAGGTTGTACATAAATTTCAAATTCATGGCTATCATTTATCTCGTGTAAGAAGATCAAATTTGACAAGACATGGTCTTCTTATAAGGATTGATAACTCATTTTTCAGAAACGGAATACACAAGGATCAAAGCTACCTGTATCTAAATTGTTGGAAATGTAATCCAGAATTCTATGTGCATGTTCTGTAGAAACACCAAAATATTTCTTAGTTATTTTCCTTTACTGGGACTGGATAGTTAATTTATTGCGCTATCTTTAAATTTTAATTTTAGTTATTATATTGCAAACAATCATACGGGTAGATTTAATATTTCTTTTTATTGGAATAAAAACTAAACTTTAAAATTACGATAGCGAGGTGAAATTATGAGAATTCGATAAATAACCTTTTTGTAAAATTTGTAGTTTTTTACTCATTATAAACTGACAGCTTAATATTTTTTTTTGGCTAGATAAGAATTATTTGATGATAAAGAACATGAATATTTGCTAAGACATAGAATACGGAACTTAGTAATATCAGTGTATCAAGAAATATTGTTGTGAGAAATTTGTGCAGGAAGTAAATAGAAAGACTAAATACTTCGATTAATTAAGATAAAAGAAAAGAGACGCGGAAAAACAACTTCATTAGCAACAACAATTTTCTTAACATTTTTTAATCATTATTATGCAGCCCTAAAAAAAAAAGCTATCTATTCAAAAAAATCTTTCTATACCGCAAAGTAGTCCATTTTCTTTTAATCGGCCTTTTCACTGTGTATAATTCCCCCCTTTTTCTGCGATCAATATCAGGTGTTTCGGTGAAAGGCTTTAATTGAAAAGGAGTTCTGACCCGGGACTGATAGCATTAAATCTCTTCATCATGAAAACAAACACGTCTTCATGATTCTAAGCTTACAAACAACGATCACTTGCATCTCAGACACAGTGTATTCACAACTTCGTGCAATTAATCGCGTCCCCCCACAACAAACTTATCGATTAATCCATCTCATCATTTCCTGTGCTAATTCATCATCGGCGCCCTTTCAATAGTTGTAGGACATCAGGAGAATGCGAGAGTCCGGTAATGTCCAGTGGAGTGGTCAGATCTTCTGGCTTGGCATCTCCTTAACCTACTTTCGTCTAGGATTTTTCGTCCAACTGGAACCAATAGCAATCGAAGAAACCAGAGATTAGCTCCACCCTGAGCACAGTTTTTAAACAAGGACCGCGAAGAAAATGGGCACTTCTGCCTCAGAATAAGAAAGGGAAAGGATACGAGGTACTAAGGGTTAAGGAATATCAGTTTCATCCGTTTCCGTTACCTCTTGTGCTGAACTCGGAGCAATACGAACCATCCTTTTAAATACATATACTGGATAAACATACTATTGAAACAGGACATAGTCTCAGGTAAGAACTTTGAAAAAAAAAATGTCATTTTTTGTTTGTTATTCATAATAGTTTAGGAACTTAGATATATTTATTTAGTTTTGAAACTTGCAATTTTTTTAATGAGAATCGTTAACAGTACTTTTAAAGTTTTCAAAAATACCTCAAGCGTCATAAACAAGTTGTTTTAAAGTGAGATATTATACACTTCAAATATTTTTGGTATACTTTACCTAAGCATTAGAACAGTTCTTCGCAAATTCATTATAAATTCTGTATATTGATCTATTCATTTAAATATTTAGATATAATAACTGACGATTAGAATACTTATAAATTTATTTAAAATTTAAAAAGCAAATGAATCCCTAACATATTGAATTTAAATTTGCGTATACTTTTATAATATTGGTATAACAATACTTTAAATTGAATGCATAGTTGTGGTTGGTGAAAAATATACAACAGTATATCTTCTGATTCACCATGCTTTCGGAACTGCACAAACGTTAAGTAATTACCCAAATTTTTCTTAACTCAATTATTCCTCTTTGAATATAATTTTAATGAGTTCAAAAATAACGTATTTGTATTTGAAGTCTTAAAAGCAGGTTCCTTTATATTTCTGTTATGGAAAAATTTGCAAGAGAAACGAATTCCTTTCAGTAGAGATTTAGTTTCTGAAAATTTCAAATTCATTTATTTGATTTTGTTAGCACCGGTTGCAAACGTTAAAGGGTTTCATCACTGCAGACGCGAAATTCTTAATGTTACAGCTATAGTCTTCCTACTAATGACAATTCGACCCTAGAATATCAAGACAAAGCACATTCAGACCCAAAACGTGTAATCATAATAGCAACAAACGATTTGAACAAATTCCGCGATTACTTTTATCGTTATCATTTTCATTTGAATAGAAGTTTCGCTGAGGTGTTGCCTTTGGCTGTAAAATAATATGCCTATTCTCCTGTCTGGGGTTTGGTTCTTTATTCCCGCAGCTATAATTAAATGCTAACGTTTCGGGGGTTTTGTAGCACGTACCATAAGCACAATGCACCCAAGCAAGAAAGGCCTTTCTGTGATAAGAATCTCTCGCATCTCTCTCACTTTCCCTTAATGTTGTTCAACTGTTGTAGTCTTAATGTTTCTAAAGAAATGGTCGGTCATTAAACACTAGGAACTTCTTGGGTCGTAGGGTTTCTTCCCCATAGTTGTGGAGGAAATTTGGCGCTCGCATTTATGAGATTTTTTTTTAAGCATTTTACAAAAATATTACTCACTCGCCTTAGAAAGCCTTAGATAGAAGTTTCCCCACCCTCAGGCCTATAGCTCTAGTTTAAAGCATCTACAAACTTAAACTACCAAAACAATTCCGTTTGAGCGTTCTTGATCACCTCCATGCAGGTAGAAATGTATATAAGGGATCGTATAAAAATATTTTTAATAGAATATTTTATCCTTATTAAGAAGATTCAAATGCGTCAATAATATTTTAAAAACCTTTTTCCAAATACATTTTTTTAATGAGCAGACTAGAAGTGTTGCTGACTTAGGGACAGTTTCATTTTTGTGTTTAAAAATTCTTTTTAAACTTTTGTTTGGGGGAATTTGAGTTTTCAGATTACCTCCGAGTTTAAAAAAAAAATACGAACTTACGTGACTGTTAGTTTCATACTGTTTCTTATAACATAAGGTTTGAACGAAAATCTAGTAAGTCACAAGACATGGTTATGTTGTTTTAATTGAGAAGATAGCATTAAACTTCAAGTAAAAAATACGTTTAACATAATAATAATACACATAATAATAATTCTCTAACATAATAATTTAGATGTTAGAGAATCATATATACTACAGTTTTAGGACGAAGTTTGTCTTTATAAAAATTACTGCAACTAGTATTACTAGTATTGACTACAACCTCGTGTTTTTTATTTGATCTTACAAAAGATTTCTGTTTATTATACAATAAATGCTTTTATTTTTTCACACAAAAACTTCCTTACATCCTTATTACGGTAGAATGTTAATCATAGAAATCAAGCTGAAAATGCAAACTCCTATGAACCTAAGTTCCTAATTTACACCGGTTAAAACTTTTTGTCCTGAATCCATTTGGAATTGTTTTCAGGAAAGAGAAATCATGAATGTCCCTAACAGAGAATCTCCAGAGAGCATAGTTAAATACACTGCCAATAAGTTTGAAGCTTCGCCCCCCCCCCCCCTTAATTAATTCGAAGAATTTTTTTCTTCTTCGTTCAAATTAAATACTTAAGTGTTGACATCTAAAAGTAAATAGAGTCTGGATTAGAAAATCGCTCAATGAAGCCGTTTGGATGTTCCGTGTAAGAGAAATGATGCACTTGAAATCCGTCATTAGACAAATAAAGCAGTTTTAAATTTTATTTATGAGTGTAAGTGTTAAAACAGAGATTATTTCACGAGAAAATTTTAGAATTCAAAGAATCGAAATGTAAATAGAAAACTTTATGATACAACGTGCAACTAAAAATTTTCTATGAAAATTCTCTATGGTTGAAATCATAATGAATTTACATAAATTTAAATACAAATCTCTCTAAACTGTAAATAACAGAATCGGAAATAGTAGTTTAATTAATGTAAACTTTATAAATTAACCTCTCATTATTTAATAAATTATATATAATCTTCTCAGCTTAACTTACGTTAAAATAAGGAATTTAAATTATTGTAACTTAAATTCAAAATCATTAAAATGCTTTAAACTAATAATTAGTTTTGTATGACAGTAAATTGTTTATTTGCGGTGCAAATCTGTGAAACTTTTGGATGCAATTTTCTTAACTCTGCAAGAGTCGCATTTCTTTTTTTGCCAACATTTTTTTACTTATATCTGAAAAATTTTGTAAATAGTTTGCGAAATAAATTTTTTTATCCTTTTCAGATTGAGTTAAAATTACAAGTAACTGCTGCAATTATTTTTACGTTCTGGAGTTGTTGCATTAAAATTAACTTAAATGATTTCGTTGATAAAGAAATTGTTTGCTATCTTTTTAAAATATTATTCAGTAGGATCTCAGGCTTTCAATATTAATTGCTATTAAATCACTTTAAGATTTAAATACTTTCTTGTTTGGTTGAGAAATTTTCTTTATGCTCTGAGGAATCCAGTGGTGCCTGTTTGACATGCCACTCTCTCTTCCACCTATAAGCTCTAAACAAATCATACTAAAGTAACGAAATTTGCTAAAAAGCATTTGTAAATGTCAAATTTGAACTCAGGCTAACTAAGTACGATGACCCGTTGCTCCCAGTCATACGATCAAAGATGTGTACTGTAGCCAAGATGATGCAGTTGGGAAATACATGCGTATGTTAATTGAAAAATTATACTTGAAATATATATCCGTATATTTGAAAATAAAATTCATGAAGTTTTACACGAATTAATATACCTTCCAATCTAAGATTCCAGTTAGATTTGTGACAGCGAACTGACTAACTCATCCTTAAGCTTCAATCATTAAAATTTTTATCAATAATATGGATCATATCTTTCTCCCGTATGAAAAAAGTCTTAACTAGATGATTTATTATCATTCCGTTTTCAAATGCAGCATAATTTAGGTTGATTTCCCCATTCATTTACTTTGCACATATCGCTTTATTTTCCCAACATCATGTATGTTTATGTCTTACAAAATTCCTGCGGTTCATTTAAGAATACCTGCCTCAAATTTCTATTTTACGTCAATAAGTGTAGTAAACAGTAAAGTCTCATTTATCCGAACTAACTGGGACCATAGGCAATCCGGATAATTGAAAATCCGGATAATCCGGGTAATATGGGTAATATGCAAAACATAATCCTTAACTAAGCAGACTTACCGTTTATTACGATAGAAAACACTATGTTTTGTAACAAAATTACATAGTATTGTTTACAAGACGTTAAAAAACATAAAATTAACTTTTCACATCATTTCTTAACGAAGAATTTGTAAGTCTAGTAAAGCTTTCTTAAACTCAACAAAAATCATTTTATTACCATAATTTATTGTACAATTTATGTAGGAACTGTACATTGAATCAAATTAAACAGCGAATATTTGGCGTACTTGTAGTTCTTGCTATCATAGTTAAAAATTATTACCTAAAATGAACATTAGATAAAAATAATGTCTACAAATCTGATCCGGATTATCCGGAGATCCGGATAAACGAGGGCCAGATAAACGAGGTTTTACTGTTTAGTAATTCAGCCTCAATCATATATATTGGTTAAGAGAGACACGACGTTATGCACACACCCTCCACTACTACATACAGTCTTTGCAGCCTCAGTGTGAAATCAAATTTCTATGGAGCGAATGGTTATGCCAGAAAAAGCAGGAAATATAATGGATTATTTTTGAGCAATGACTTTCATAATGAAATTTCGATCGTTATCAGGTGAATAGAAATATCTCGGTGGCTCGTGCTCGTGCATTCTTAATGAAGCATTGTTTTTTGCCACCCCGCCGAGACAGTACTGTTCCTTTTTTCACTTTCGGTGACTATCATAATGGGTACTTTTTCTCTGTGAAATAAGTTTCTTCTGGCGCACGTACTCATTATAATAATCTGATTGTGCTGACACAATGTAGGTAAAACGGAATTTTATTTCTATGCTGAGAGAATACATATTGGCTTACGTTGTTAAAAAAGTTAAACCCTCTATAATATATTTATGCGAATGCTATTTATGATATTTTTCTTACGTCGTTTATCTTGTCTGATAATGATCATTATCACGATAAAGTGATTAGTAATAAATAAAAGTGATGTAAAATAAAAAGCAAGTGGTCATTTTTTAATATATATATTTTTTTTCATTTCGACATTTATTTGTTTATTTGTTTACTTCCCTTGAACTTTATTTTTTATACAATATTTATAAATTTTATTTTTAATCAAATACTTAAAATAATTTTAAATTAACTTTATTTTCCTTTTAACATCAATATCCTGCTTTTACTTTTTTTATAAGTTATTTAAAGTTTTTTTTAAGTTTTTTTTCCTTTCAGTCACTCAAAAGTTTGCTTTTTCTGTCAGTTCAAGTAAAAAAAAAAAAAGGCTCTTTAAGCAATTATAAATTAACATGTTTCGGGTCTTTAAATTTAAGTGACACTCTGGGAGTTTTAACTTAAGAATGAAAGTAGCAAATGGGTTTCAACATTCACTCAGTTATCTTATTCCTCAATCACTTTAATTTCGGGTCTTTCTATGTTTTATAAAAAAAAAATGCTTTCGTTTCACAATTTACATTTACAAATACATTTATTTTGCAAATACATTTATTCTTTCCATACTTTGATGTTTTCATTTCAGTTCGTGAGAACCGAAGATAACCTGACATAGCCTCCATAATATTCAGATGCCGTCATAGTTTTCTATTTTTGTCTGGATATAAAAATTTAGCTGAAAACTTAGATATTAAAATATAGCAGAAAAAAAAATCATGCTGTTGATATCTTAATCAAACTATGGTTTTCCAAAAAATATTGAAATCATAGCATAAACTGGAAAATAACGATTTCGCGAATTTATCTTTAAACTTTAACAACGTTGATGTGTTCACATCTTTATAAGAATTTACTCAGAGGCCAGTAACAAAATATCTAGTTTCCTAATTTCACTAAATTTTCCAATAAACGGATTTAGTCCGGCGATCTAACGATTACTTGATGGAATCTGAACATATGTTTTGTAAAAAATAAGAATAATATAAGCTTATTCAAATGCTGAATTTATTTCTAATACATAAAGTGGGTGAATTTTGAACTGTGTAAATAATCAGATGGGATTATGAGTAGTGAATGTATTAGAACCCCCCCCCCCACACACACACACACACACCATTCTCCCCTTCGAACATACCTCCCTTCTAAGGCTAAGTGCCTTAACAACTTGGTCTTTGGAGCATATGAATTGGCGAGAATAAGGGCCTCAGGCCGGAGTCATACAAAAATTTTGCCCAGCGGAAATGGCATCATCGTGACGTACATTTGTAAAATCCACCAATGAGCATTATTGTCGATTAACAATATATGTAACTATGGCGCCATTTTCCCACGGTGTTTTCTCTCTTGAGACTCGAATTTGATGAGCAAGTTATTAATCTTTTCCCCTAAAAATCTGGTCTTTCGTAACCTCACACCTTTTCCAGCCTGAACCAGGGCCAGCCGACCCCACTTCTTTTGTCCAAGCCCCACTTAGGACGCCACTAAAATGCTTACGCTGCACTGCCTTTCACTTTATCAGACTTTAAGGCCTTAGAGACTTTAAGCACTGCATTTCACTTTGTCAGACTTTAAGGCCTTGTTCCCATTGCTTCCGGAGCGGAGCGTCAGCAATGAAAAATTTAATCAATCACAGAACTCAACGCAAATGACCACGTGATATGTCAAACCAATCACAGGTCATGTCTGAGGCAACGTAGAAATTCTATGATACGCTCCGAATGCAGTGCGAACAAGGCCTTAATCATCGCGTGGTTGCACTTCAGGTTAACCAGGCATGTACGCTTAGCCGTTACCCCATGGGAACTTGAGGATGAATTTTGAATTGATCTCTAAAGGTTATAAAAATTGTATACTATGAACTCATCTCGGATAGAAAATAGAAGAACTAAAACAAATAAATAACGATTACATTTTCATAATAAAAAACACTAGTAATTGTTATATTTCTATTCCTGTAATGTATTCATTCTTTATTTCGCTGAATTGATTGTTTAAAAATTACTTTATTCGAACCAATTAACGTTTCTAAGAATTCTTAATAACTGATTTTTATTTTAGGTATACGTTTATGCTTATTTTAGTTTACTACCATTGAGTATTTTTTAATAAAATCAGAAATTTACTAACTCTAGATAAAATATTACGAAAGCATAATAAAATATAGATTACTAGAACAGTAATAACTGCTTTTGAATTGTCGTTTGAAAGAACTCTGTATTGAAAGAATGCTTCTTAATTTTCTTTTAATAATTTCCAGTTATGTTTACGGGCTTTGTTTTTTGTTAAGTGCGGCCGTCCACTTACATGTTCATCATATTTGATATCGTTAACAACGTGCCACAATTTTACTGTGATTGCTGAACTGGAAGAAACAATAAAACATATTATTAGTTTCTGAATATTTAATGAAACACAATCATAATCTTTTTCTAATTTATTCTGTTTAGAAAACAATAGCATTGCGGCTATTAATGATCCCTCAATTTATATGTTCCCGTTTTCGATATAATTTCTGTGTTTAATAGGCCCTTCCTAATGACTATCGGGAAATTTCATATTTCGGAATACTAATAACAAAAACACAGCGTATCACTCTTCGATAATTTAGTGAATGTTGAAACCCATTTTCTACTTTCATACGTAAGTTAAAACTCCTTGAGTGACATTTAAGGAGAAATACACGGAATTTTTAACGTAGGATTAGATTCCTCAATAAAGGTCCTCCGGTAAGAAAAAAAACTCAAAGTCCGTCCTGCGTCGCGAGTTATAATTTTGGTAGCACGCCAAACCCAGTAGTAGTAAACAGTTAAACAGAACACTACCAAAATGAGTAAAAAAAAAAAAGAATGAAAGAAAGAAAGAGAGAGGTAAGCAACGATAAGTAATCCCACGTTAATAACCCGCGGTAGTTTCGTTAGAAGAGACTACCTGAAATATTTTTTTCAAAAATTCTATGCTCAAATAATTAAATTCTTATGAGAATAAATTTAAAAAGGATTTTTTTTCTCAAATAACTATTGCCTCAAAACTGAAATGCGAAAATTAAACTTGGTATGGCTTCTTAGCCTGCGTCTCATATCAATCGTATCACTATTTGTGATGATTTATTCTGACTCCCTTCTTTATGATCGAACTTTTATTCCATCCTTATTGAATTAATCCCTTTAATAGCTGTAAAAGATATTCGTGCTTTGTTTGCCATAGCCAGTTTCATACCACTGCTTGAAATCTAAATTTGCAAGTCAGCCCAGTGACAATTATATGCATTGATAGAAGTCTTTAACTTTTGACGTTTTAAGGGCTGACTCTAAGAACACGATTTAGTCAGTTTTATGAACCTTAGCATCAAAGCTAAAAATGCACTTACAAATTCCCCCACTAACTCTAAGCGTGCACCTTAATTTAAAAATTTCTAGATTTTTACCTTTTCCCTAGCTTTTTGAAGAGAGTTCAGAGTTTTATTCAATTTTGCTGGTGAAAATTTGGGGTGATAATTTATGAAATCTCTGAATTTTGTGTCCGTTTCCTCTCGCTTTCATTTTAATTGATTTGCAATAAATTATGAATAAGGATAAGATTTTTTTAAATACGCACTTATATTGTCAAACTATTTGGTAATATCCAACAACTGGGGGCAGATTGGTGATGATGTGACAACATTCGCAAATGTGGCGAAAATGACATCAAGGGATATTAGGTTTGTTTTTTTAACGTAGGATTACTCCATAACGGTCCACGGTAAGGCAAAATTTCTGACGTTAAAACCGTCGTCGTGAGTTATAAATCAAGAGTGGCAGAATGTTATTTCTAAAAGGTGTTTTTTTATATCCTTTTTCTCCCTTCATACTTGACCATAATCGATAAATGAGGTACTACCATTTTATAGATTGAGATCTCCGCTTCGTGCGAATTGTTAATTTAGACTTACACAATTTTTCTTCCCCTAGATGTCGCGCGCTAGCTTTCTTTTTATTTTACCATTATCAATCGCACTGAACTTTTAATTTTAAAAGCAACGATAAGCAGTAAGCGGTAAGCAACGATAATTAATCCTACGTTAATAACCCGCGGTAGTTTCGTTAGAAGAGACTACCTGAATTTTTTTCCTTTTTTTCGGTTCTTTTTATTCAGCATATTACGCCATCAGAACTGCAAAAACATGGACAAAATTGTAAGAAAATACGTAAAACATTACATTTATATAAATATTAATATTATGTTTTGAAAAAAAAATGTGTGACAACTAGTGTTAGTGCGGCTGACAATACTTATTTAAGACATTTCATGACAAGCATCTATTTACTTTACTGATAACCCCTGTAGAACTCAGGATTAATAAAGAATATCGCTAGATTCTTACCTTTTATGAATTGCAATCATTCGCTGTTTTTCTGTTCTCTGTCTAAACCTCAATGTGTATAAACGAATGTTACTCTCAATCTTGGGCAACACTAAAGAAGGAATGCATAATCGTAGACATAACAGGCAAGAAAAATTTTCGAAAACAATTGTAAATGAAAGTTATTTGATTTCATTATTCTTGCCTGACTTTAATGACAAGTTTAATACTATGAAAACTTTCATATTGAAAATAATCGGTTCTAAAAAATGTTGTATTCTAAAACTGTTTGAGAGGTTTAAAATATTTTTTTCTTAACTTTGTTAACAGAGGAAGGAATTTTGATAAATATTTTTATTGATTGCGTAACAGAAAAATATAAAAGTTTTGTAACTCATAACAGAATTTTTTTTTATTACGCTATCAGAAATTTTAAAACAACTCACATTTTACAAAAAGTCGTCGGATATACAAAAAAGTTAATTAGCCGTAAAATCAGAAGAGTGAAGCATTATCAAATATTTTGTATAATTTTATACTTAGGGTATGATATTCATCTATGAATAAACTTTTAATGCATTTTAGGAAATATTTATAGGCACGTGTACCCTCGGAATACTATACTTAAATTTTTAAGATCAAATTCTTAAATATGTCGTATTGAGTTTTTCGCTCATTGTATCGCTTTTTGTATATTTTAATATTTTTCACTGTGAGAAATTTGAATTGAATAACATAAGCACTGCTATTTTTCGTATGTGGAAAAAATGAAATGTCCTTTTCTAGCATCCTACGACAGAAGTTTTAAAATTTTGTCCATAAAAAAATTTACTGTGTGTAATATCCGTATAACGTAGCAAAAAAATAAGTAAATCATCAACAGAGAATCAAATCAACAAACTGTAAACACTTTATCGCCTTAAAAAGAATGATATATTTTTTGAGGGGGCGGGGGATTCGCTGAAACCCTCAGGAGAATTTCTGAATTTTTTTGGGCAAATTTGTAACCTTTTTTTATTTTTTCATTTTTTTCCCCTTTTCTTAAAGAAAAAAAATCCGTTTGAATAAAAATCTCGTTAAAACAACTGCAAAAACACTGTTTTCTGCTCTGAGTGTCAAACATGATCTTTGAAAAACATGCATCATCACCGTGGATATACTCTCAAAAATATAACTGAAAAATGTATGCATAATTGGAACTACACTTTTTGTAACAGTATTTTGATGTTACTTAAATATCATTATATTAGCATTCGCATGTAGGGAGAAAACCAAGGCAAAAGGTGACATTATTTGTAGTGTAAGAAAATAAACACTGTATCAAAGCTGAATGCACAGTTTTGAAAAAATATTGCTATAAAACGTGGCTGGAAAAAACTTTCTCTATTTTGCTCGGTTTTTCTTTTGATTTTTTTCAATCCCTGTAAATGTTACTTTTCCCGACCTTTTGATGCTATCATTCCATTGTTGCCTTACATTCATTGAACCTAATGAGTACTACTCCAAATATAAGTTATCTGTACGTGACGTTCATATTTATCTTAATATATATTATTAGGTTTGTGTATTTTATATGAATGACTTTCTAAGAGGTGCATTTTTTTTTATAGGTCAAGATGAGGTCACTGCTACTACTGCACGTATTTTTAGCTGTTTTAGGTAAGATGAATTGAAATCTCATCGAAGTTCGCTGATAAGGAAACGCTCTCCAATAGTTATATATTTTCAACAAGTATGCGAAGGAAATAAAGTTTTAAATTGAGAAAATGCGCTGCCGAACGAATTTTTTTTTTAATGAGAATTCATCATCATATCTGCAGAATAATTAAGTAAGTAGAACAATTACTCGAGTTTAGAGGATCAAGATTCGTTGCCTGATCTTCGCAAAAGATCGTTATAGTGGCGCCCGACCATTGAAAAAACCTGTCATGGACTGTCAATCAAATATGCGGCAAAAATTCAGGAGGAGAAAATTCTGCATCACTGGAAATATTTTTTTTTTAATCTAGAAATAGGTACAGTCCAGTATGTTATGTCACTGGCAGCAAAAAAAACTATGTGAGTAATGGTATTTAACAAAAAAAAAATGACAGTTTTTCAGATCGCCGAGACAGTTTATTTGGTAGAACATTAGCTTTGAGGTTAGGAAACCCAAATTATTGCTCTGATCTTGGAGGGCGTTCATTACAACGTAAGACGTCCCATTTAGGATTTGTTTAATTAATTCTTTCTGCGGAATGAACTTTTTTTTCTTAAAAAAAGAGAATATAATATTCCTTGAAGATAATATTCTAATGTAATTCTCATGTTTTGGATTTTGCAGACTTGCTGAATTAAGTTATTTTGCGTTGTGAGATTGCATTTGGTTTTCAGTCTACGTCGAAAACCTTAGGCGTGCGATGTATTTTCTTCTGAATCGTTACTGTTGGCAAGGATGTTTGTAGGCGTTCGGAATCGGCTTTAAACTGTAGGTCCCGGTCTAATTAGACCTCGTGTAGCAAAAAATTGACCGTAGCGCTTCAAACCAAACCAATCTACTGAATCGTTTGAGATACTAAAGGAACGCTTCTGAAAGTGTCTGTTTTAACGTAGGATTTAGTTCCTCAATGACGGTCCTCCGGAAAGCAAAATTTCAGCGTCGTCGCGAGTTATAATTTTGGCAGCGTGCCAAACTCAGTCTGTATCGCTTGGGCAACCAGTAAACAGTTAAACAGAAAAGTACCAAAAAGATGAGGTGGCAAAGAGGTAAGCAACGATAAGTAATCCTACGTTAATAACCCGTGGTAGTTTCGTTAGAAGAGACTACCTGAAGTATTTTTTGATTACTCCTAGAATCGAGACAAAGTATTCATGATAGAGGAATTCAACAATCAATATGTGTGTGTGTATATACACATAAATATTGATTTTTATACACCTGGAAAATTTTTGATAGCCAATTTATTTTCAGCTCAAATCTAAATTTTTTTAATAACTCTAAATTAAAGTAATAAAGAAATTGCTGATATTTTGATAAATCTGAAGAATTTTGCCTATTGAAAATGTTTTTAATATTTCCAGTTATCATAGCATCGGCGGCGGATAACAGCACGAAACCAACAAGAAAAACGCTAAGAATGGTTAAACGTTTAAAGAAAAATTCAAAACAAAGTAAGAAATCTTCAAAATCTCAAGACCAAGTGAAATCGGTAAGTATGGCTATAACGCAGTGTTGATAATTTTATTATTATAATTATTGCCATCATAATTTTCTGTACTATTTCAGTATTTTAACTGTCTAGTTTCCATGTCGATAATATTTATTGAAACCTCATTTATATGCATGTTTATAGATAACTACCCAAATAGAAAATCAAGGAAGAAAAGAGCATAATACAGCGAATTAACGTAGAAAAGGTTTATCCAACTCATCTAAAGTTAGTTTATGTAACGTTTAAATTCAAATGCTGTTATGGGCATGGGGGATTACAAATAAGAATTTACGTAAGAAAAAAAATTTAAAGAGTTTATAGACAAACATTTATACATTTAGATACACATTTAAAAACATTTTATTCTTAGATTTATAACCTGAGAATTTATGTATTGTTCCATGGCAAAAGTGTTCTTTAATTCTTTCACGCTGTTAAAAAAAATCATTCTAGATCAATCAAATAACGATACTTTTAACCGATTTTAAAATAACTGAGCTCACAGATTTCAGTGTAGAAAAAAATTTAATTTTAAAAAATTAAATCAGGCGCATCATATGTATTCCTTTTTATAATATTCGAAGCTTTTGGGGTTGTAAGGAACTTCGTTTAGCAATAAAAATTCATCATCTCAAGGTGTGGTGCATTAATTTCTTCCAGTTAAAGGTATTTAGCGAGAAAGTTAAAACCGGGATTTCGAATGACATTATTAAAAAAAAAAAAAAAAAAAAAAAAATCCTTCCCGTTTCAAATATTAATGTGAAGCACATCTTTCCTCATACTAATGTTTCAAACTCTTCAAGTGTTGCATTTTAGTGTGAAACTTAGTGTAAAGTTTCACATTACCAGTGCTCCTGGTAATGTGAAAAAAACTTGTAGCAAAGACATGCCTCTTTCACGTAAAGAGTGATATTACAAGTGAAGTCATGTAACAAAAGATAACTCAAGCGCTCCAAAATTATTCAGCCTTTCAACGAATCTTTCAAGATCAGAAATTTATTGTAAAATTCTTACACGGGAACTTAATTTCTCGAGTAACCTACATGGATATAAATGTAAAACTTTTGCATAAAAAAGAAACATCTAGTTTTAATAAGTAAAACTTTAAAAAAATACCTGGCACATTTAAATTAAAACATCGCTTTCCCTCAAAGCTTTTAAAAAAAGACACGCTGTCTTTTACTTGCATAAATGCCCAAAATGTTTTCAAGAGAAGTAATTTTTTTTTATTTGATAATTTTAAAGGGAAGCTATTTGTAAGAAATTAAACGAAAAACCTGTCTGTCCAAAGATTTCAACTCAAGAAAAGAATACCCATTATTTCTGGCTATATCTATTAAATTCTCACTTGTGTGCTCTATGCATGTTGTGTGTCTATGCAACTTGTTTTACCTTTCTACGACCTAAAGTTTTACCTCATATACAAAACCATTATAAAAATTAATTTGATTTTGAGAGAAAACACTTTAAAAAATCTAGTACCAGCCGACATCACGCCATACCTCATCCGTACACTTAAATCGCACCGAAACCTGGTGCCACATCTAAACGACGGCCTCTCTCCCGATCCAAATCCATAAATAGGTCTTTAGTTCCAGTCGGCTAGCACCCGCGCCACACGAAACCATGTAGCACTTTTTTATTGACTTCCGCGTGACGCAGATGTAGCCAATATTACAAGCCACGAACAATGCGTAGATCGCGGAAGAAGAGGACACAATGACAAAAGCTTTGTGTCCGATGTTAAATCATTAGAGGACCTGGAATAAACCACGCCTCGAGCCTGCCATTTAAAGCTCTGAATAGAGGCACGCGTGATGCTCGTGCACGTCAAAATCTATTTGGAAAAAAAATAATAAAATGAAGCGCTCTTGGGTCCTCTGTTTAATGACTTCCATCCTTTTCGATATTGCTTTTTTTTTGTTGTTGTTTTGAAGAAGGACATTGAAGAGCGCTTGAAACTTGCAAATATAGAACGGGGATTATTTTCATTATGAAAAGAAGAATCTTTAAAGCTTGAGAAACTTATTAAGGAATTCTATTATTGGTCCCTCTCATCGCAGAAGTTTAGGTTCGCTAACAAGCTGGACCTTTAAAAGACTAAAAAGAAGGAATTGACGCAGACAATGGCCGCAGTTATTCTAAACATCTTAACCTAAAAATATTTCATTAGTAAAAACCATAGAGAATAGTTTGGGTTTTGAGAATGTTATTTTTCTCGTTTCGATGCAAATGATATAATAGCTTTTGTTTGATTTTAAAAAGCTGATAATAGAAAAAAGGATGTGTTCCTTGCAAAAGACAATCTATCATTTACAAGCAGAAGTTTTTATCAGACGGGAAAACTTTGACTTGCATGCTTAAAATCAGAAAACTGTAATTCCAATAACATTTTGTATATTTCTTGACCTACAATTAGTTTAAGCAGATCAATTTGTATAATACCTTTTTTTATATATATAACAGCTTTTGTTTGGTTTTAAAAAGCTCATAGTAGAAAAAATTATGTATTCCTTGCAAAGGACAATCTAGCATATACAAGCAGAAGTTTTTATCAGAGGAGAAAAGACTTTGGCTTGCATGCCCAAAATCAGAAAACTGTAATTCAGTAACATTTTGTATATTTTTTTACCTAAAATTAGTTTAAGCAATTCAATTTTTATTAAACTGTAATATCAAAAACTGATATTATACCGATAAAAACTGATATACGGCGAGAAAAAAGAGTTGTAATATTACAGTCAACAACTTTTAAATGGAAAATAAGGGCTTAAAAACTAGTGAATTAAAACTGTACTCAAAAAAGTTAACACAGTTAGTGAAATAATAAAACTTTATAAAATTCACCATTTTTTATATTCGCTATACAAACAATTAAACCGACGAAATAAAATTAATGAAATTATGATTAAAATTATAGTAGCTTTCCAAGCTGAAGGAACATATAGAATAAATCTCTTGTCACTGACTAAAGTGCCATCGTTTCGGGTGATAAATTTTTAAAATATTCCCGTTTAAGAATCAAAGTAGCATTGTACTGGATACACGCCTCTGAAAAATCAAATATACGGCCGGAACTCTCGGAATGAGAGGCTACATAAATTTATTTTTCTATATCACACGTTCGTTCAGCTAAAACTTCCCTTCTAATTTGGCTATTGTTTCCAAGGCTGCACTCGTAAGATTAAATAAATACCGCACCTGTTAATCAAGATGGAGAACATCCTCCAAAAACTGAAAAGGCAATTTACAACATACTGACAGGCTTAAAGAAAGCCTTAAAAGTAAACCGATCAATCAGTATGGAAATTTCGTAACCTGAATGGAAGAAACCGGCAGCATAATCTTATTAAGAAAGCAGATATTCATCGATTGTTCGTCGCAAGTAAAATAAAAAAAAATAAAAAAAAATATACATATATATATATATATATATATATATATATATATATATATATATATATATATATATATACTACCTGAAAACCCGCGCTTCGCTACGGAGTACATTCAAATTAAATACAACGGTCAACGTATGCAATTTATGCCAAAAAATAAATATATATATTTATAATAAATGCGATGATCAATGTATACAATTGATGTAAAATATATATCTATCTATATATATATTTATAAAAAAATCGTAAGGGATATGCATTTTTTTTTTTATAATATCCAATCGTCTGCTGCATTAGAAAGAGAAAAAAATATTTTTTTTGTCTATTTAGTTGTTACGCACGTGACGATAAATTTATTGAAAGTACCAGAAAAAGAAATCACGTGATCAGCATTTAATAAATTAAATTCTAAAAATTAATCTTTAAAAATTCACCAAAAATCAGGAAATGGAGGTAAAAATTCGAAAAAAATTTCATTTTGAAGGAATTTTTATGATCTTTCTCGTGATATAAATTTTATAACCCTCAATGTATTTTTTTAAATGCAAACGTAAAAAAAGTTTAAAAAACAGCTTAAAAATTTAATTTAAAAAAATCTAAGAAGAATTTTTGAAAAATCTTTCTTAGTGCACCCCTACACTATTAGAAGAATCGCCATGCAAAATTTCAGCCCTTTAGGTCCAGCGGTTTGGTCTGTGCGTTGTATGTCAGTCAGTCAGTCAGTGAATGAATGAGTCAGTTACGGAACTGTTTTATATATATATAGATATATATATCCGTGCTCTTAAGCGCATGTTTTTTTATAATATATTTCACTTCAAACCAATTAAAAACAGAAAAAATAATTATTCTCATAAATAGTTTGTTACTAAAACATGTAATATATATTAAAAATGTATGATAATTCAGATGTCTCTGATATTTTGCTAAAAGAATATGTACAAGTGACTCTCTCGATCAAATATAGTTGCACGAGAATGAATTTTCGTTGTTTTATTTAAAATCCTCGTTATAAAGAAAATTCTTAAGCTTAAATTAACTTTAGTTGTAAAAATCAATAAAAATAAAAGGGCAAAAGATAAGGAAATTAATCTAGATTACTCATTTTACTGAATAATGAAGCATCAGTTATATATAATGTATGTTTCATACATAACTGCAAAATTACAAAAATCTTCGCGCCAGACTTAATCTAGTAAAATACATGCATGCTTTGTAAGAAAAAATATACATATATATTTTTCTTACAATGCATCAGAAGCCAAATAAAACAGCTTAAAAATAAATTTTATAATAGGAAATCGAAACTTTCAATGATGAACATAATTTTTCGATTTTCAAACTAGATGAGTCGAACAGATAGAGCGTGTTCCAACGTGTCGAAATTTTAAAACTTTCGATGAGTAACTAAACTTCTCCCAAAATACTCGTAGAAATTAAAAGTGTAGAAAATTACAAAGTAAATGAGATAAATATGACATCCATTTATTTCTTAAATACAATTTGTTAAACTTGTATATTTTATCTGTTCTGTCTGCAATACTACACTGGCTCAAACAAGGCAACTACACTAGCGACAAAGAAGAGAATCGTCCATTAACACATCAGGGTGAACGTTAATTCGAAAAGCACGGCTGGGGATTGTTTTCTATCAGACACAAAAGAGTCAATATCACTCCCTCTCACTGGAAACGATTTGTTAAGCATAATAACAAGTCTCCTTCAACCAGACAGATTCCATCAACATCAATGACTCCACAATGAAACCGCGATTGTGTTACAGATGATAAAACATGCTGATACAAACTCCTCTTTGCTGTAATAGTATTTTAATTGTTTGAAACAAAGAAGCATCCGCTAGACGAAAGATGGCTGTTGCAGACACTAATTCCTTCCTTCTGTTTTGTTCTGCCCAAGAATGGCCGGAAGATGAGAAGGATATTTTTGCTTCCACCACCCGGAAGGGACCAAAATCCTTCGTCATGTTCAGTATGAATACAGATATCAACGGACAAGTGTGTCATAGAGTTTTATATAAAATGAATTATTTTCCTTATTGGTTTCAGTAAGTAGCATTTAAAGAAACCTGCGTTTAGATAAAGTGGATGGTTAATGTTCTTGAATTGCTGGTGACAGTATATCCTGGAGGATAATTGTCCTGAGTAGTATCCTGATGAGTAATAGAAACTTCGAAAATTTTCCACGTGATACCCAACCAAAATAAAAATCAACCAATTAAGTAAAGTTCAAGAAACTTGATTTGATAAGTTTCCTATTAGACTGTGTAAGATATATGAAAATCCTTTGGGTTGAAGAGGTATTCGTCAAGAGTAATTCCTAATCTAAGTCATGTGTGAAGCCTCCATTGAAATTTCCTGAATGTTCCAGATGAGTAGATCCGGTTCCCTTCCATATTTGCCCCTGAAAACTACAAACAAAAGTCTTTAAGAGTGAAATACTTGCGAATATAGTAATTAAAAATCCTTTGGGAGTATATACCTAGAGAAATTACTTTCTGTTACCAGATGTGATGCTGTAGGAGGTATATCTATTATAAGAACTAATCGTCTGTTTTTCTAGATATAGTAAAGCGCTTTAGATTCTCGTGAAATTACAGTAGCTCTCTTTTAAAAATGTCATGTTCACTAAACTCCCGATTATCCGAGCTAGTTAATGCATGGGCTTCGGATAATACGAATAATTCAAAGTGATAAGGTAACAAATTAATTATTCACAGCGGTTTTAAATGAGCTACATAAATAGGATTCAGACAAAGTAATGATATAACTTGTGTAGATTTTAAATTTTACTCCAGGAAAAGGTGCTGTTACTACTTTATTTACCAAGGATATTAGCATTTTTTCGGAAAACTTTTCGTGAAACTTTTTACTATGGTGATGCATACATAATCCACTCTCGGATAGCTGCGAGTTCAGGATTCCTTTGTTTAGCTCAGTTTATTTATTTGTTTATTTTTACTGCACATAAAACTTCAGTCTTTACTTAAATCCAAGGAGATGTATACAGAAAAACATGTCTAGAGTAAAATTTTAACTTCTCAGATTTATTTCATTTACTGTTTCATTCTTTCAGTTTGAATATACTATATCGAGTTGTAAATTATATTCTAATTGATAATAGTGATTCATATTTGTTTCTTAGGTAATTAGGTATTAACAGTATAGAAAAAAAACCTTATCCTTAATACATATAGGCATCGTTTCCTGTTGAATACTAAAATAATTCTTTGCAGCGTAACAGTTAACTTAATTAGACGTGTGCCGTTTCTGATAAGAGTGTAGTTAAGGAAATAAATATCTATATGAAACGAAACCCGAAATGATAACAATTGATCTTCGACTGCTAAATAACAATGTACGCGAGGAAAGTGACTGTCAAGACATTGAGAGACGGTTTAGGAAATTAAGTGACAGGGAATGAAGATCAAAAATGAATAATATAACCGTTATTTAAAGATCCGAAGAAGAACAATAGCATGGAATCGAATACAATGGTAGAATAGACTGATGGCTCTACTTTCTTTCTATTCTTGCCCACAAAACTCCATATTATTTCTTATTGAGGCATCGCGGTAGGTAGATATTGAAATACATTAACAATCGAGGATACTGATGAAAAGGAAGTTTAAATATTGATAGGGAATATGAGATTTGCCCCATCGCCTCACAACTAGGTCATATATTTCAAGATGTGACACTTTCAATTTCAGAGATTGAATCAAACGGTTAGAGTTCGTCTGTAGATAAAATCTTCAATTTTAGATCAAAGAACTCTGATCGTAAAATTCTTTTGATGGCAGTTTTACTTTCCATATTTGAAACCGTGAAATATAGACATAAAACTGGAACAAAAATTATATTTTAAAAATAACTCCATGTCTTTTGCTAACCAGTTGGGATATAATTGTGTTTCTTTTAAAAACTTATAAAGTATTCTATTAATCTATGTATATTCTTTTTAAAACACTTTCGCAAAATTTGATATTTAAAATATGTTTATTTATATCTTTTTCCTTCACTTCTTGCCTTTAGAAGTGAAATGTCTTATTTGATTGTGTTAATATTAAAACAGTTTACACATAGCTGTTCAATTTTTGCAGGAATATTTTCTTTCAGTGAGTTTGTATATGCTATCAACTTTCAAAAAAATCTTTTTTTCCTATCATAGATTGTTCATAGTCATCACGTGTAAACTAGCAATATTATAAAATATTCAAATCCATAATGAATATTTAAAACCTGAATTGCCTAACCCAACCGATTTAATGAATATTTAATCCTCAATATTTAAATATTCAAGTACATTTAGTTTTTCCCAGGTTTACCCTAATCACGAGTGTATTCGATTGTGTGACATAAATTCTAATACTCATGAAACTTTAACAGAAAACTGATTGTCAATATTTTATGCAATAATTTTTTTCCCTTAAAAATCAAACACGCGTCCTGCATCTTTACGAAGATGTAGGACATTCATCATATTTATCTCAAACAAAAACTGGCTTTTGAGAAGTCAAATCATATTCTCATGCTCACATTTTTAATCATATTCTCATGCTCTCGTTTTTAAACTCGGGTAAACACACTTGGTCTACAACGGATTGATATTAACTTCTGTTGTATAAACGTTATGTGGATCTCATAATTCTTTTGGGTTCAGTATTTCTCTTCTCTCCTTTAGGCATCTTACCAAGTGCCAATCGTCGTGTCTTCTGAAGATGTCTCCCACATTCCTGTCAAATTGGAATTGCATGAAGATGACCGTTACATCAAGTCGGCAAGAGATCTGCATCCCATCGATCCTATCCACCTTGTAAATATCGATGGTAGATATCATCCTGAACAAGCACATCCGGTGTACATAGAGTCAAAAAATCCCCACTATGCATCATACAGTTCCGGGGGATCTCATTCTGAACCTGTTTATCACGGACAAGCTGCAACATCCCAAGAGTATTCTCCTGGACACGGGGTGAGGATGTGATATTCATTTTTCTTAATAACATTAATCTAGTTAAATTGTCGTTAGGTTGAATGCTATAGAGATTGGGCACAGCTCAATCAATCGTCCCGGCTAAATTGCCAGAAATTTTGACTCCATTAATTTCAATTGTTAATTTAGTATAATTTTGTGGTATAACTAGTTTGAGGTTGATTTACAAACAGAGATCTTAATTCACTTTGAAGAGGGAGAAAAGAAACCTTTAGGCAATTCCTTCTCTTTTCGCCCGCATTAGTGTACCTTAATTGTATGAAAAATTATCCATCATTTCGAGAAGCAATCTCATCTCTTAGGCAATAATTAATAATTGTGATAGTTTTAAATAATGGCATCATAATGAATTTCTATCGTTCCTTCAATACAACAGTAAATAGCGTGTCGCTATACTGACAAAAATCATCGGCCCGCTCAGGATCAAATGCATTGGTCTACTGGGAAAAGATCAATGCACTTTGATTTTAAAATCGATGGAGCGACAATTGGAGATCTTCAGCCTTGTTTTGTGAATTTTAAGAACAGTTCTGCAGCATTTTTGTTGTATTGCACAAGTTTCGTTCGCTTTATTACGTTTAATGCTGCTGTGTACTAACCCTATTGGATTTTATCCCCTCAGTGTTAACCTATGGAGAAAATTTGCCTACTGTTTACAGCTACATAAATGCTGATAATCCGATAAAAATGATATTTTCAGATAGCCTGAACTTTTCTGCACCTTGTAACAGGATTCATTTTTATAAATTTCGTCCACCAAATGAATTTATGAGTTTTTAACTATATCACTATACCAGATTTTTTCACCCGAGTAATTTAAATTTTAAAATATGATTTACATTTATTTATTAAAAAACCGAAAAATGCCCCAAGATGTAAAATTTCTTTCACTATTACGGAGGACAATTGAAAAAAAAATTTCAATCCAAATCGGCAGTTCTTGGACAAGTTCTCCATAGGTTATCATTGAGGTGAGCGAATCCAATAAGGTTAGTACACAGCAGAATAATGTATTCATTATTAATCTCTAGGATGTTTTATTATAATGATTTAACATACTCCAGTGTTTTTCAAAGTGTAAACCTTAATTCAGTGGCTTAAGTTCATTTATATCCAATCACAGGATACTAAGAATTTCTTTTAACTAAGAAAATTTCACATAAGAAAGTATAACCTACATACATTTGTTTTTCGCGAGTAATTTTTTACAAATTTTATCTGTCTTGCTTAGATAATTTTTAACTTTGTGTTAAGTCCCTTAGTTTAAACAGTTCTATTTTTGTAAGAATTTTAACTACAATAACGTCTTATCACATCCCTTATATATATTGCTTAGATAATTTTTTTGATTATTGAAAGATTAAGTCTCAACTTTCATATCTGGTGAATATCAATAAACTGGTTTTATTTTCGACTTGCATTGAACAACAAGTGATCAGTCCTAATAAATGATTTATTTTGTAGGATGACAGCTCATATTCTCACAATTCTGGAATAGCTCCTCATGACTATTATCCTGATAATTACGGGGACCTTTCTGCTATTCCTGGATCCCCTGGAGTAGATTACCCCACGTATGCTTATCCACCCAAGACAGGATTCGAATGCCTGGAGCATACATCTACCCCCGGATTTTATGCTGATGTGGAAACTAAATGCCAAGTACGTATTGCGTGTAAAGTATAAATTGTATTGAAAGCAATTTTATTTCAAAAATTGAGGTGGCACCTGACTAAATCGGACTCCGAGCCTTGTGGTACCGTTATAAACCGAAGCCGTACTCCTCAGCCCTCTAGCCTATTTGGACATGGTCTGGAAATTCCGGCCAGGTGGCATTAGAAACAACAACAACAAAATTTTATTTCACGATCTATTTTGCCTCTTTGGGGTAATAATGAACTTTTTGTGCTAAATGAGGATTTTCCCGCTACATAGCAATGAATTTACCCCCAAAGAATAAGGGCCTGTTCACATAGGAGTCCGGTAGCGGAAGCTTTAAAGCAGGGGTGTCAAACTCGCGGCCCGCGACGAACATTTTTGCGGCCCGGCAAATATATTGGCACACAATAATATATAATAAAATAACCGACACAGAATTATAATAAGATAGGAAGAATTGGCTACATGTTTTTTAATGATACTCTTTTTTGCTATTATTAAACAAAATGCATATATTTATGTTGAATATACTCTAATTAGGTAAATAAACCTACGTTTCTATTGATATTGATTTTTTTGCGGTCCACCTATAGTTAAACCTTGTTTGTTTGGCCCAAGGTAGCCTCTGAGTTTGACACCCCTGCTTTAAAGTATTGAAATATATTTAACCAATTACAAACCTCCAAACGATTAGCAACGAAATTTTTAACGCCTATGATTGGTTTATTTCCGTCTCAGCGCCATCTTTCCTTACCGGACGCTTCCGCTATCGGAGCGTCCGGTACCGGACTCCTGTATGAACTGGTCCTAATATTTCGCGTGGTAACAATCTCTCAGAAAACTTTGGACGATGGTGAGTTATGACATAATAATTATGATCGGAAGACAGTTTAAATTAAATTTGTGTCACCGTCTTTTTTATGCATTTTCTTAAAGAATTTATTTTCTTTACAAGTTCATGGCAGATATTCCTCATTTATTCAGTGGAAGGTATCTCAACTTTATAAATTTATTTTCTTTTGAATTTTTGTTTTTGGCAATCCATTTTATACAACTGAACTTACTGTTTTATACTGAATATTCTATTATCTTCGAGCAGAGGTTGAAAGAGATTAAAATTAAAGTTTTTATACTTGTACAAATATTTTTCTCAAATAAAATATAGCTCTGTAAAGTCTTCTAATCAAAAACTTATAATTTATTTTAATCCAATAATTTGATCTAAATAATTTTCTTTTAATAATAGAAATTTATTTTAATATTAGAAAGTTATTCTGCATTATGTTCTATTAATATTCCAGATGTGGCACTACTGCCAACCTGACGGACGTCATGACCGTTTCCTCTGTCCCAATGGAACTGTTTTTGACCAGCTCACCCGAGTCTGTAACTGGTGGTTCAATGTTCACTGTGACAGCTCTCTTTCCTTGTATGACATCAACTTCGACTTGTATCGCGAGCCCTTAAAAGTACCTTCTCAATCTCTTGACATAACCCCCTATCATCAAGGTTCATCATCTCAACCAAAGTCTGTAGATAGTGCTCCAAACCCCAACAGTTTCCTCCGACATGTAAAAGATTTTGAAGCTAGCCTGGGAAGCCATTCACAAAGCCTCGATGATCATAGGCCCTACTCAAGTGGAGACAATTACGCCAAACCTATTCAATCCGCAGCAAGTCCTCAAGTGCATCGGTATCCAGCTAAAATAGCTCCTGCACCCAGAGTCGTGCACGAATACGACCCAGCTGGTCTAATTGATTACGATTCCAGCAATGCACACTCACTGTCAACGCCAAGTGAAGAATTGAGGTATCCTTTGTCCGAATTCAAAACCAAACAGAAGAAGAAAATTGCCAGGCGCAAGTTGAGAAAACAACAACCCAAGATTTACTCAAAACATTCTGATGATGACGATATTCCAACATACAGAGAAGGCAAAGCTACTCCCCCTTCAGCATCCAGGAGATACCGTGTAGTTAGACGGCGTAAGGTTAACAAGGATTAGGCAAAGAAATTGGCAATATTTGATATTTTCGGAAATGGAAAATGAATGTGTAGATTCAAACTCCGTATTGTTGCTTGGCTTGCATGCTGATGACGCCGTTTGTATATTTTCAATGAACTTTGTTAACGCAGAGCTTAATTTTACAGGGCTCGTTTCCTGAAACATTAATTGCTCCGCTATACCTTCTGGATTTGTTCCTCGGGTCACAAATGCAGTACTTAGGTAGATGGCATAGTTTACAATTTCGAGAACTCCAAATCTCTAACGCTCTGAAGTCGGCAGTATGTTTTTAAAACATATTCTGAATTTTCCATTCTTAAATTTATTTATCAAATTCCTAGCATAGTAACTTCTGGGTATGTTGGCTGCCTACTGATAGTCATTCCATATCAACATGTTATTTTAATTCAGGAAATTGAGTTTATAAATAGTGATTTAATTAAATTTCAAAGAGATGAAATTCAAATGTAAATCTTTAGCCACATACTATGTACTTTAAGAAACGTACTTGGTTACTTGATTTCATCATATCTGATCTAGGTATTCTCTTTGGACTACTATTTAAACATTCCATCATTACACATCTCATAAAAAAGAAAATTATGCTGAATTGTTTAGTAGCTGGTAGTCCATTAGTCAATTTTAAATGCCATCTGGAATTAACTCCATTAGAAATCATGGAAATACTTTAGGAATTTTTTTAAAAAAAAGGTAGATAAAAAAATTCAGTTTTTTTTTGTTTTTTTTTCCAATCACAAAAATATCTAACTTCTTCCATGATCAATAAAATAAATCGTTCAAACTCAGTTTTTTTAAGGGTGAAAAAAAATGAAATTTTTAACATTCTTAAATTATACATCAAAGAAACTAAAAAAAGATGCTTGGCACAAATTGCTGACAACAACCGCCTTATATTGTAAAATATGCTTATTTACCAATTGAAAGAATAATGAAATTATTTTCTTTACAATTAAAGTAACATTTATTTTTAAAGTTGAATCAAAATGCATCCTTACTTATATGTAATCGAAGTAAAAGCTGGTGTATATATGAAATGAAAAGTCAGAGGTGTGGGCTACAAACTGTTTCTCTCTCTCCCATGTATTACCTGACTTCAGTAATATTTACCGCCAAAACTAACGAGTGTCTTTTACATGAGATCATTGTTTGATTTTGTGACAAAATAGAATTCCACGGCGAAGGAAAAAATCTTTTCCCTCAATCTCTTCCGATCCTTTCTTCCGCTGGAGGAAAAAATATTAAATTCTTCCTGTCACAACCAATGGACAAAAGTACTTGGAGAATATATACATAATACGTGAAAAAGTATTTGAATTTGTGTAATTTAAAAAAATCTATATTTTTAAAGAGAACTTATAAGATCAGATGTATTATGTTGTGTTTATTATCATGTAAATTGGCGTGTTTTAATACTTAGTTAGGAAAAGTAAAAGACTGGGAAGCGCATCAAGCTGTGCTTGATCATTATGTGGAGATGTGGCAGTAGCTTACTGACTTGGTATTTCGGGAGTTATTTTGTTTCAACTAAATTAGAATGTATTTCTACGCGGAATTGTAAATTTTATGCCTCTACTGTTTTGCCATGTATCATATGTGTTGTATTTGTTATTTTACTGCGAAAACATTTTAATAAAAATACTATTCTCAATCGCTGAGTGATTATTTTTCCTTTTTCAACAAATATTTATATTCTTTTAAAATTATTTTTGGAATATTTTATACATATTTTTAGCTTATATGGCTTTCTAAAGAGCGTCGTTAATCAGCATATTGGGTTGTTAGAAAAGGTAGTTCAATATCCAATAAATAATTATTAATTCTCTCCATGTAATTTGATAGACACTTTATAATAACCCTCTAGCGCTCCTTGTGTAAACAGCTTAAAAATGTGTGCCAAATTATGCATCCCAAGAGTAAAACAATTTAAAAAGTACTTAAATTCAAAATTTAGATTGATAAACATTCAAAACACCTTGCAGACACCAGACCACCTTTAGATTGATATAGGTAAAAAAACAACTATAAAACGTATTCATATTTTGTTTTTAAAATTTAAAAATCTGAGATGAGTGAAAATGTAAGTGCAGTTTGTGCTTGATAGCAATATTCCCAAAAGTTTTTCAGGGATATATTATTATACGTCCCCAGGGCCCAATTTAGAAAATTCTGGACTATAGGCACAACTCGGGATGGGGGGCCCCTAACACTGATGTGGGCGTAAAATTTCCAAGATTGACACACATAAAAAAATTAATCATGAATCATTGTGAAAGTACCATTTTACCAAGAATTGGCTATTTGAAGCGTAGAAGCCTAGAACATTATCAAATAAGATAAAGCAATACAACATATTAACTTCATCATTAAAACACCAATACAATACAACCAGAAAATCTTATTAATCATATACACTATAACATACATATGATGAACTATACATGACTATACATATGATGAACCAATTAACCAAATTTGAAAGGATATATATATATATATAAATTGCTACTAAAAAAGGTAAAATAAAAGAAAATTTAATTGTGAATTTTTTCTTTCTTTTCTTTTAAAATAAAAATTTTTGGGTTCCCCCCCCCCAACTTTCGGGGGCCCCTAGGCCCGGGCCTAATGGAAAATCAGGGCATGTACGTCCCATAACCCAGACCTGTATGTTCCATAGATTTCAAAAACAATCCCAAGATCTCCAGAATGGGGGTCATTTTCCTAAATCTGATAACTAATTAAAATTGCTCTAGCCAACTATAATAAATTATTACTCATTATAGTGATGTAAGAAAATAGCATCGGTAAACAATGCTCTCAGATCCAAGGACACTTACTTACCTTTTGCTCTGGATGAGAACACCAAACGTAATTTAAAATTTTTTTTAACGTGTAAAATTTTTTAAAGAAAATTTTTGTTTGTATTTAAATTGTATCCGAGTACAAACGGCAATCCAGCAAATGACCTTTTCCCATAACTTTTAAGGAGATGGATCCAGTATTTAGTCACACCTAGAAAACAGTGAAAGGGAAATAGTATGTGAAACAATTAAAGTATAGCTGAGATTTCCGTCATTTAGTTCCAAGGTAAAGGAGAAAGGAGTTGTTTTACAATCAGCAAATGCATCCATCATAAGAGCTGAGGGAGATTATACATTCTTCACCACTAACAAAACTGCTGAGCCTAAATAAAGAACTTTTGACAATTTCTCAAGCAATAATGGTTACCCCACTGCGACTTGAGGCTTTACTACCACTGGGATTGATGCTGTTAATTTCTGCCCTTGAAGTCCGCGTATCAAGGTTCCAGAAGGTTACTTTACAAAGAATTCTACCGTGTCTTCAACTCTTTTATTAATAGTAAAATAATTATTTAATACTTAGGAAAAGTAAAAGGCTGGGAAGCGCATCAAGCTGTGCTTGATCATTATGTGGAGATGTGGCAGTAGCTTACTGACTTGGTATTAATAGTAAAATAGCATTGAACCTGTAATGGAACTACTCGTATTCCTCAAGTCCATCCGTCTTTATGCCAGTTTGAGTAGCTAACTCGAGGATCGCTTTAAGCTAAATCAGTTGTAAAGGGCTGTGCACGATATTCAGTTACCCACAGAAGGTTTAGGGGCGCATTACCTATGAACAATAGAGACTTGTATACTGTTACACAACATGATAAAGTGCTAAATAGACTGAACTTACTTCGTAAAGAATAATTTCTTTATTCACTGAAATATAGCTGAAATTGGTTATACCGCAAAGAAAGATTAAATGAAGCCAGATGGTTGTAAAACTCCTCCCCCCTTGAAGCTGAAATATGTATTGTGAAAAGAAATATAATTCTAGTTTTGTTATGCCTCACTTCCCTCTTTTGCCTCAGAAACAGATCTTGTTAGTGCAAAGGATTCATTTTGAAGAAAAAGCTTTTTAAATCCAGACTGAACGATTATCGGCATTTCTTTGTCCACGAAGGATAAACACTTGGCAAAGATGTGAATAATTGTAGTTTTTGGTGTTATATATAGCTTCAAACGGTTATTAAATTCTTCAAGTATTAAAAAAAAGTTTGATTTTTTTTAAAAGGCTTAATAGAAGAGTAATCATTTACAAACGAAAATTATCATGATTTATATGTGTTATAAATAATTCTTTAAGTGTACTTAAGAGACACTTAAAATTAAATTTCGTAATATTTATTGATCCCGAACAAAATGTCAAAAGTGATCACGGCCATTTACAGAAACTTCGATAGTAATCTCAAATGTTTTGCAGCTTAAAGGCTAAATGCTTCCGTCATTCTTTAATACGTAAACATATTAATATTCCAGATTTATGATTTAAATGACTGGAATAATTCACTCCTATGTATCCACACATTTTTCGTTGTTTTATGGCACTTCATGAAACTACGTAGAATTATCCACCACTGAAGAAAAAATCCCTGAGGAGACTGTCTGTGAGGTTGCTTCCCAGGGAAAGTCGATTCTCGGAATTAGGGGTAAGGTATAATAAACACCTCACAAAGGGGCAACCACGAGAAGTGTCTATTGCTCTTTAGGCTTTAAAAAAAACCGATCAAGTTTGCTTGTTTTGCTTTCCCCTTTTCACGTAATCAACGTATTTTACGACTTTTAACCAAACATCAAACTACTACTTATTTCCCTAGGTAATGTTCAGAAATCCACGATAACATTTAGTCATGTTTGCTTTTATAAAAAATGGATCTTACAAAATATTTTCATTATAGATGCTTAAAAAAATAGCTATACTATTATTTTAGTATAGCTTATCTTTATAAATTCTCGTGGTTGCCCCTTTGTGAGGTGTTTATTATACCTTACCCCAATTCCGAGAATCGACTTTCCCTGGGAAGGAACCTCACAGACAAATTACCAATTACCCCCAGTGGTAATCAGCTATACTTTTTTATCCGCTATACTTTGTTGTGATGATAATTAATAGTTTTGGAAGTGATTAAAGTTAATATTAATATCGGGTATTCAGATAATTAAATTAGTAAAGTAAGTAAGTAAGTAAGTAAATTTTAGTAACGATTGTGCTTTGTTTTAATAAATTTATTAAGCCTCTGCTAAATATGTCTGAGGGTTTAAACTTGTGATGATCAATTATTAATTGATTTGATTAATGTCATCGCATTTGGAGAAGTGTGCGCAAGTTTCTCTAAATGTTTTGACATTGAGAAGAATTAAGTTTGAAATAGATCATCACAGGATTATACCTTATTGTTAAAAATATGGATAAATTAATAATCCTTATTTATAAACCTTGTGAATGGCTGGTATAAATTTTTTTGGCTGGCGGTTTGTAAGTTAAATGGTAAAAGTTTTAGAAATATTCTTTGTTTTCCTTCTTTCCTTAAAAATGACCCTTTGCCTAGCAACAGCTTTCATAGCCTCCCCCACTATCGGTAACCCGATACGTCCGCTACGCGCCCTTTTTCGAACGGGGAGAAATCTCAGAAGAGGGGATGCAAGGCGCGCAAGGATACATCGCCGGGTGAGTGACCAGGACGCCGTGAAATTAAAATAATCAAGAAGAACGAGATGAGGGGTGGATAAAAGAAATTGTATAAAGAATTGCAGAGTGCAAGAGTGCTACCTGTGGCCTTTCCCCCTCATTTCGGCCATTAGAATTCACGGAGCACCAAGGAACTACTTGGAATGGAGGATGGTTTCACCGGACTGATGGACGTGGTGACAAGGTGCTGACGAGGGAGCGCGGGGAGTTTAAAAAACAGAGATTTGGAGGATCCTGAAACGGAGAGCGGAAGCGAAAAAAGACCGAAGGAGTGGGGGCTGAGGCTCTGGCCTCGGGACGACGCTAAGATCCCGACGATTGATGTGATGGCGACGGGTGAATTTCTTTTCCTTTCCTTTACTTTCTGTAAATTCTATCCATAACCTCTCTACCTTTGTTTAAAGCTGCAGCAGAATCATTAAGATTAGATTTAAATGTAAAATTAAATTTATGATGAGCAATTGCATATAGAATAATTTAGGTTTTTTTTAATTCGCCAGCCACTTCACTTATTTGTATTGTTTTTATTGATAATTATTTGTATTATGGAGAGTAGAACTCATTTAAACGAAATTGTATTTTACTCAATTGAATTTGGTTGTCAGAATAATGTTAAGAAGATCTGGAGATTATGAGTTTGTTTGTTATAATGTCAGGGAAATTGTTAAATAAATTTGTTACTGTTAGTTTGTAAAGTGGTGTCATGTCGGTCCTTGCCATTTTAGTAAATTTTCTGATTTTCAGTTTTAGGTTTTATTTTTATTTCAGCAGATATGAAACTTTTTCTTTTAGGTGAAATAATTTCATTTTTTAGGTGTACTCCAATGATAGAGAGGTAATTTTATTACATTTAATTTCATTTTTCTTTTGGCTCATTAATCACCACAGTGATGCAGACAGTAATGAACCTAGGGTAAATTTTAATTATTATATGTTTATGGGTTATTGCTACACACAACGCAACTTTACCATCTATCTTAAAATGTACTAACCACTAATGGCCAAATGGCAACTCTTGAAGTAAATTGATTTTAAAGTTTGTAAAGAGCAATTCTAACTTTAATTAGTAAGTAATTATAATATATAAAAATTTAAATAAACCCCAATACAAAACTTCGTTGCCACAACTTGACTTCCGAGATTTCTGGATATTTGAGTTTTTGTAGTTCTTAGCACCTTCTTTTACCAATGGAAACGCTATATTTTCCCGCAGTTTTGTTTTCATTTAAAGTAATAAGTGTGGCCAGTTAATAAATAATGCAAACATAAAATAAATGGGCTTTCAAAACCGACGGCAGTAGGACTAAATAATAATAACTACACATCTAAAAGTAGTGATTTTCAAATACGGAATTTTTTTCGTAGCGTGTATTGTAGAAACTCGACTATTACCAGAGTTTGGAAATTTCGCTGTTTGGATTTATGGCATTTCATACAAACTTAGTGTAAAAAGTTTTAATGGTGTTTATATTTTGCTCCTGAGAAAAACTTGAGAACAATTTCTAAAAATATTTTTTTCCGCAAATTAAATAATTTGTAAATATTGATTGATAAATAAACTAGAATTGAAAATAAACTAGAATTTCTTTTTTGTTCGTCAGACTTAAATTGTAGTTTACCCTGAATATTATACATTTTGGAATCATTTTCAAAAACAAAATTGTTTAAAAATGCATTTTCAATTTTATTTTTGTCATGATAGTTTTGTGAAAATCAATCAATCAATACATACATTTTTATCTAGAGGGCTCGTGGTAGCCTAGCGGTAGTGTGCCGGCTTTCGGTGCTGAGGGTGCTCGGATCGAATCACGACAAGCGCCGTTAATTACCTCCGTGTCTAGGCCGGATATGGGCACGTTAAATCCGTAGACCAGAAAGTCCCTCTATGAGGGACAATGAGGGTGGCAGACGCTACGATCCTCCTAGGTGTCACCCAGGGGGTGGCTCGGTCAAAATTGAGGTGGCACCTAGCTAAATCGGACTCTGGCCCTTGTGGTGCCGTCATAAACCGGAGCCGCACCCCTCGGCCCGCTAGCCTATATTAGGGATGCGACATCGATGTCGATGTTTTCAAAACATCGATGTTTTGATAAAAACATCGATGTTTTAAACATCGATTTATTGAAGCCGATGTTTTTTTAACATCGATGTTTTGTGCTCGATGTTTTACGTTGTCTCGATGTTTTTTATTAATGAAAAAGTACCATAATAAAAAAAAAATTTACCACGTAGCATAATTTTCACACTCAGTAAATGTAAGTCTGAATTCTGAAAAGGACGAATACAAAAGGGGGAACGATTCCTTAGCAAACAGACAAATGGCAATCAACAACCAATGAACCAATCAGAGCACTTGGAATGTTCCTGACACACAAGAACCTTCCATGGGGTTTTATTTTACAAATAGTATATACACGAGAGCAGCCATTTAAGTATTTGTTTTGTTCTGGCTTTATATAAGTTGACGTTAATATTATTAGTAAGATGCCTCCCAAAAGTACCGTTTCGAAATATTTTTGCAAAACCTCTGACAAATTGGCGAAATGCAATATTTGCCTGAAGTCTCTCAAAACTTCTGGCAATACCACGAATTTATCTGGACATTTGAAGGCAAAACATGGCGATATTTACAACGAGAATTTTGAGTCATCAATGTAGCCCAACACAAAAGCAACCAAGTTTTGGTCATTTGTGTCAGCCCAATCAGAGATTAAAATTAAATAACCCCCCCCCCCACGACTAACTGAAGTAACATTAATGTTAGAGGTTACTAAACCAGTTTTAAAAAATGGATGTTCTAAAACATCGATGTTTAAAAACATCGATGGTTTTTGGGCGATGTTTTATTAGCATCGATGTTTTAATATTGAATATCGATGTTTCAAAACATCGATGTTTTGTTATCGATGTCGCATCACTAGCCTATATGGACCTGGCGGCAGGGCCTTTTTATCGCATGGGCAAATCGGGACTTTGCCCAGGGCCCCCTGATGCTAAGGGGCCCCAAAACCCCCTTGGTGTATGCACCTAGTACTTCTAATAGTATGTATTTTTATAAATGTCCGTAAGGGGGGGCCCCCAAATAGCATCCCCCAGCTTTCATAATCGGGCCCTGCCTGGCGGGGAATGAATTTCGGCCAGGGGACATTAGAAACAACAACAACATTTTTATTTAGCCCTCCCATAATATAGGAGTACAGCGATATATATGAAGGAGATTTTCAGTATCTCCCCATACGTAAAAACTGATAAAAAAATAAAACTCCACTGGTATTTTCCTCAAATTCCTCAATCCAAATATTGTTGGAATAGAACTCCTCTTTAAAATGCTATGATGACTACAGTAATGAACTCTTTAACTGAAAAATCACAAGCCCATTTATTCGTTTTTTCGACGCCGTATAAAATCCACATTTTCTCCAATTTGAATTGGGAAATTTTTTTTCAAACTCCAGTTTCCTCCTCTGTCAAATATTTGGTTTTTGGTTTTATTTTTGGTATAGCTTGGCTTTTGTAAGCCATAGTTTCTGCTAATTTAAAAGTTTCATCAAAACTGGCGTGATGTTTTGCTTAGCAAATTTAAAACTTAGAAAATAAACACAAGGAATCCACATTTAAACATTTTAAATTATAGAGCAATCACTGCAAATATTATTTCAATTGGCATAGAATTGAAAATTTCCTTTAAATTATTAGTAGTGTGACGAATTAAAATAATTTGCACAGTAATTAAAATCTCCGCAGCCGTTAACACCGTTTGCACCTCTAACGACCGTCAGACCAGCCCCCATTGTACACGTAGCAGGTGATGGTAAACTCGGAAGAAAAGAAACGCCAGACTGTCTGCAAAAAGTGACACTTGGGCTAAATAGGAATTTGCCACGGCTCGCCAGATTGATGACGCGAGACAGCCCCCAAGACAGGGCAGATGCAAGATTTGCAGCTTGCGTTTCAGCAAATAAAAAGTCTCAAAAATGACATCACCGCTAGAAGAGCCAATGAGAAACGTGTTCTCTGGATGGAGCGCAAAAGTCGAAGATGAGACGAGAGATCTTAAAAAAAGTTAGTTAGCGATCTTCTGAGCTGTGAGAGACTACTCCGACCATCCAGGGTCGAAAAAGGCTATACGCGGACTTGTGAAGTCGGCGGTTTATTTCTCACGAAGATAATTTTTAGCTTCAGTTAGGAAGCTAAGTTATATTTTGAAGAGATCTCAAGACGAGAACATCCCACACTATCATCCTGATCTTATAAATTGCCTATATATATCGCAGTCATCCGCTCTGCAGGAAGCTAAAATCGAGGGACATGCCGGACTCGATATTATTGAATTAGATGAACTTTATCTCGTAACTCATCCTAACGGACTCCGTCGCCATCTTAAAGGACTAATCATTAATTTTGTAACTGACTACTGAGCATCAATCTCCAATTTTTCTCCTCTGAATTGTAAATAAATTTGTCCATTTTAAATTTACTTGGCTGTGGCTTTTGTTGATTCGATCGCTACCTCGATCAATACGTCACAGTAGTAGCTGTGTATTCATCTCCCTTTGTCACTTGTGTGACAACGAACTTGTATTGGGGGGTTATTTTAAAACTTTATTATTATAATTAATTTACTAATTAAAGTTAGGTTTACTCTTTACAATCTTTAAAATCAATTTACTTCAATGGTAGCCATTTGGCCATTAGTGGTTAGTACAATATAAGATAGATGGTAAAGTTGCGTTGTGTGTAGCAATAACCCATAAACAATTACTAATTAAAATTTACCCTAGGTTCATTACTGAATCCATCACTGTGGTGATTAATGAGCCAAAAGAAAAATGAAATTAAATCTAATAAAATTACTTAACCTTGGAGAACACCTAGAAATAGAATTACTTCACCTAAAAGAAAAAGTTTCATATCTGCTGAAATAAAAAAATAATACCTAAGCTGAAAATCAGAAAATTTACTAAAAAGGCAAGGACCGACATGACACTACTTTACAATCTAAAAATAACCATTTATTTAACAATTTCCCTGACATTATAACAAACAAACTCATTATCTCCAGATCTTCTTAACATTATTCTGACAACCAAATTCAATTGAATAAAATACAATTTCGTTTAAATGAGTTCTACTCTCCATAATACAAATAATTATCAATAAAAACAATACAAATAATGAAGTGGCTGGCGAATCAAAAAAACCTTCTAAATGAAAAAGTGATGAGAAAAAAAACAAAAGTAAAACTATAGAAAAATTCAGTAAACCAAAAAAAAGGAAATTAAAATCATATTACCCAATTAAAATGCTGCAGCACAAAAAAAACTATTATTTTAAAAATCATGAGGGGAACCCCAGGCCAGTGCCATTTCTATAGCGTGCTGGCAGCCAAAAATCAAGACATCGCTCTCCATCGTGGGTTGCGGGTCAGCTCCCAGCCTCTTGGCTAGCCTCTCCCCTCTGTCTGTGTCCTTGCACCCTCCGCCCCCGAGTTGACGGTCCGTTTTTCCCTTTGTATTCCGCGGAAAGTAAGAAGGTCCAATCCGCTCCGTCAATCTCGGACGAGGAAAAAGTAGAAATTCTGAAATGGCCGAAGAAATCTTTTCCTCGACTCATCGTTGATATTTTTTCAGCTTCTTATTTCACATAATAATTGTTGGTGACTTATTTCCTCCTTGAAAACTTACAGGGCCTCTACGAATCACTGTATTCAACCGCGTAGGGAGCGCATTCGTATCTGCTTGGCTCATCAACATTCCAAACGTCCCAAAGGGGAGGGTGTCCGTGACCAGTCGCTATCGGATGTCTCAGTTTACGATCAACTGACAAAAAGGGATTCTCAAAAGGAAGGATTTAACTTTAAAAGAAAAGACACACTATAATTTTGTATTCATTCATTAAATAAAAAACCCAAAAATTCACCAGCGTACCAGCCACCTCACAATTATTTAAAAAAAAGGCTTATTAATTTATCAATATTAACAATAAGGTATAACCTGTGATGATCTATTTCAAACTTAATTCTTCTCAATGTCAAAACATTTAGAGAAACTTGCGCACACTTCTCCAAATGCGATGACATTAATCAAATCAATTAATATTTGATCACCACAAGTATAACCCTTACATATATTTAGCAGAGGCTTAATAAATTTATTAAAACAAAGCACAATCGTTACTAAAATTTACTTACTTACTTACTTACTTTACTAATTTAATTATCTGAATACCCGATATTAATATTAACTTTAATAACTTCCAAAACTATTAATTATCATCACAACACTTGTGTGCACTTCTTTTTCTGAGGCTGAACCATCGGCAGAGAAAAACATCTGTTGTTCGACCATTGACAGCTCTCCCTTGAGTCAAATATCGGTGTTTGGTGACAATCTTCGCCTCACCCCATCCTGGGCTTTGGGCAGAGAAAGGGAATGTGATCCCTGTTGACTTTTGTCCCTTTTCACCCCTTATGAAAAAAGAACCCTTCTGGAGTGACTGCTCGGTAAGGGATCTACTTCCTAGAGGTAGTGGTAAATCGGGTGTCCACCATATTAGTACCACGAAAGTTTGATTTGTCATGAAGGATGGATATAAATTTTTATCCTTTTGAAGCATGAAACAAATTATATTAATATGTGATTATTAAGTATCATATTAAATGGGAGTGGTGTATCCTACAATATCCCATTTTTAGCGAATTCAGAATCCCTTTTTTCCATTTGAACAGTTTTGCATACTTTTTTTTTCCTTTTTCCGTAATAATACGTATTAGGCATCTTTAAAGTCACATTCAAGTGTTTTTTAACGAACACTTCGAAAAAATGTGTATGAGTGGTTTTTTATTTTGCATTTTCGAGTACTCGAATTTTGATATTTTTTTTTACATGATTTTTGTTTAGTTCGCATTTAAGTAAGAAAAAAATATGAAAGGAAAATGGGTTAAGAGGTAGAAAAAAAACGAACCACAAGCAATTCTAAATAAGCAATGTCGGCCACTGCCACAGTTATTTTCATGAAAACGTCAATCTTGTATAGTAAATTTAAATTAAATTTATTGTTTTTAATCGTTTAATTCATTTGCAACTTACATTTGCTGAATACAGGATACTGGTATGAGAAATAGGATACACATGGCTTTGAAATTATTTGTAAATGTCAAATGTATACAAGTTTTCCCTAGCGTTATTGGTTTTTCCAAATCATTCAATAGTTCATCTCATCAGCAACGAAATCCACATCTATACTTGAACCAGGCCGTCTTCGTCAGATGCAGCATGAATTGTTCGAGCTAGCTTATATTGCCTGTATTCGCGGTGGTTTTGGATTCGAACCCGGTGTTTTCGGTGTCATTCTCTATGGAATTTTGTGCTCTACCCATTCGTGTCTGATTTTTGTAATTCTGGTTGTACTTTGCCTTCATATATCGCGAAATTTTAAGAAAGTCGGGAAATTTTCAAATTCACGGCCTCGTGTCTTTTTGAGTTTTTGAGATACAGAGTTCGAGCCCAGGATGAGTTGTAACACATACATCCCTCTTCAAAACAACACTTGTTTCACTTGGATCGGATAATTAGTCTCTGAGATATGATCCCGTTTATGGACACGTGTCAAATCCGGAAAATCGAAAATCGTGGGTTCACTTTGAGAGCGGAGTTCGAAGCGTCCAGCTACCACGAATGCCGGAATGGTACTGTCACAAACTTTCATATTTCCTCATTAAAATTAGACCGAAATTGTGCAGCTATGGATATTTTTAGCCGAGTTATTGAAATTTGAAATTACTTCGACAAAAACTGTCATTTGGGCGCGATTGCCTCCCCATACCCAACATCGATTTTAAAGACGTTTTTACGTCAAAAGAAAGAGTCTAATACACCCAGTCATTCAAGAAAGACTTTCGTTAGCTTTCATAGGAATCGTTAAAGAAATTCAAATGTGTTTTATATTAGTATAAATTATGGTGTACTTTGATGTACCCCTTGGCTGATATGGGAAAGAAAATACGAAAAAGGAAATATACTTTTAAAATGTTTTTAATCCTAATTTTCTCTATCATTTCTCGAAATAAATGCATTTCTCGAGATTTTGTTCATATTCTCCAAGATTTGTAGAAATAACTCAATTATTCTGGGTTTATGTGTCCTACGAAATTGTAGACAGCAGACGATTCATTATTCGTGACGTCAGTACTTAAAAGTCCTTTCTCTATACATATTGATATACGACTGAAAAAAGAATACTGTAAACAAGTAAAGGACTGTTGGTGACGTTTTGAAGTATGTCTGCTGCTTGGGAAGAAGTTAAACGTCTAGCAGCTGATTTTCAGCGAGCTCAATTGAGTTCCACTGTCCAGCGGTGAGCATCAGAATCCTAAAAGACCTCCTTAATAGTTTCATATTTTGCAGTGTTTTGCCTTCTTTAGGGAATATATGTATTTTGTAATGATCAAGTGTGTCATGCATGTTAAACTGCTTTAATTCGTGAATGTAAAGTTTCTGCCCCTCAAGTATACCTATATTTCACGAGACGTCAAACACTAAGTTTATGTTTAAAGAATTTAACATGTTCTATTTTGTATTTGTTTCTTATTTGTGACAATATAGAGCAGCATATGTTGTCCTGTTGAAATGTAGCATGCTTGTCAGCGACTCTTAAAATGTTTTGTAGTTCTTTATTTTAGCATCTTTTCATGTAGTAAGTCCGTAAAGAGCATGAACATACTATGTTCTCAGTCATAATCATCGTTTACATAACGTGAGTTATTGCCTCCAGTCTTTCTTCATCAGTGGGACTATCTTTTGCATATGTGTGTAAATTCAAGATTGTTTATATAATTCCATCAAATATTACAAGGTGTACAAGTGAAAATTATCAAAATAAGAGGGCATCTGACGTTGTTTATAACTGTTATATTTTACCATTATATTTTTCATTTATGTACGATACTAAACATTTGCTCTTGTTCATTCCTGTTATTCAGCTTGGATAAAATTTATTTTAATTTATACTGTTGAAGTGACAACCTAATATCAAAAAATAATAATAATTAAATTTCTAAGCTAATGTTTTCTACTGTTTTGTCAGTTAAAATCCTGGAGATGATATGAATATAGGACATTTCAATCTGGATACTCGATAACAAATACATACACCATCTGCAGAATCTTAATTCACAGCAGATATGTAGGACAATAAATGCTCTTTGCTGATTTAACAAAGCCATTGAGAGTTACTTTGTAGTCTTTTTTTTTGTGGATGTGAACATGTACTTGTTGAGAGAGTAACCAAAAATGCATGAGCTGTTTGAGTTTATCTTCCTTCATATAGTCATAAATTTCAATTCCTTTTGCTTTATGTGCTTAAAAAAAATTTAAAATTTTTCATTCCACTTAAAAGAATTTAGATAGTACTACTATAATTAAGAAAAAATTCCCTTCACAGTCACAGTAAACATATCTGAAAAAAAATAAAGTATCATTTCTGGAAAAAAATTTAAATTAGGAAGCATTTTTCATCATATATTCCTTAATTATGTAATACAAATATAAGGAAAATTCAAAGATTCTGTTGCTGCATTTTGGAGAACCTCTGTTATATTCCAACTACTTATCAATAGTTTCCTTGGTTAATTATCTAAGAATATTTTCTATTAATGACTAAACAAAAATCAAGTCAATTCTAGAACCAAAGATTTCAAACAATATATTTTGCATTTTTATTCTCTTTGCACAAATAAAAGTATGAATAAAAATTATTAATATTTTGTCAGTAAACATTTAATTTTTTTATTTTTATTTATTTTTTATGAATGCAGAGGCCTTTGTGAGACATTTGCCTTTTAATATTTGCCGCAAAGTGTTGTTGGCTACTTTAGGAGCACCATTTAGGTGAGCAGCATTGCTCTGTATGAGGGGACAACATGGTAACGACCAAGCCTTATTCTGGATTTGAACCCAAGCCCACTGCGTGGAAACTCATGATGGCCACTACACCATGTAGACGGGGTTTTAAATATTAGTTACAGTACTTTTGGAAGAATAAGCTTTATTAGAAGCAATGATGTATTCAGAAATGATGAGAAGCAGTTCAAAGAAAATGAAAAAAATTTCCAATGTCACTCTGGCAGGAATACAAAATTCTTCAGGCACTGTATTGAATTTTTGACAACTTAGTACATTTATTTTTGCACTTAGGAACTATTTTTTCATAATGATCTGAAAAAATTAAAGACTAATATATTACAAAATAATTGGAAGAGTTTGAATAAATTATTTGTCTTGCTAAAGAAGGAATTTTTAAGCTTGCATTAGACAGCTAATCTACTCCAAATTATTGTAACCATTTCTTATGTGGCACTTGTTCAGTGACGTAGCAAGCATAACTGGTGCCAGGGGCACGATACTTTTTTGGCGCCCCCCTTTCTGAAAAACATATAGCAATATAATTTATAGAATTAATGAAAGGACCATTTGGCTCCTTTGTGCGAGTGGTGCCTGGGGCATGATAGACCCCCTTGCCCACCCCTCGCTACGCCACTGCACTTGTTGAAGGGTAAATTATTTGCACAAATCTAACATGACTGATCCCTCTCATTAAAAACATTAGTACTTTGATGTTTAGCTGTAGTATAAAGCTGATCAGATTTATGAACTGGGGAATGTAGTTGTAATGTTATACTATACACTGCATCATTTTCATTTGTCATGAATTCACCTACTATGTACTTGACTGAAAAATGTCAAAATTTGCCTTTAGTGCTTTCTAAAATGAAGCAAAATTCTCTTAACCTATTTACAGAATGTCTAATTGCTGTAATTCTAGTTTCCTAACTTAAAGCTGCTGAATTGAATTTCAATTGATAATTATTGTAAGTACTTAATTTCTATATTTTTAATATTCCAAAATTAATATCCAGATGCAGAAAATTTAGTCAATAGTAAAATTTTTGACTTACGTTTGATGCAGCAATTATTACTGTTTAAGGTGTTTAAGGTTGTCATCACTTTGACAGATTTGTTTCTGCCTTTTTCAAGGTTGCTAAAATTCCCAAAATAAGAAGTATTGGGTTGGTCAAAAAATTTGTTCTGTTTTTAAGAGAAAACATGGCACATTTTTCATTTTTACCAATAACTTTATTGAACAACTTATCCACCGTTTTGTTCCATTACCCTCTGCCATCTTTCAGGCAACTTCATAATTCCATCCTCCCAAATATTTTTATCTTTCTGAACGAAGAAATGTTCCATGTGCATTTTCCAATCTTCCAGGGAATTGAAATTTTTTCCAGTAACAGAATTTTGTAAAGACCAAAATAAATAGAAATGCGAATGTGCAATGTCTAGGGAATATGGCGGATGAATCAGAACTTCCTAGCCAAGATGTAATGGTTTTTGGTCTGGTCATTGAAGAAACATGCGGTCTTGTGTCATCCTGATAGAAGATTAGACATTTTCTTATGGCTAATTCCTGATGCTTTTTGTTGAGTGCTGATATGAAAGTTTCACAATACAATCTAATAAAGTTGTTTTGAATGATGTTAAAGACGACAAAGTCCTAATAGAGCCATCTCAAAGAAAAAAGAAAATGAATGAACTTTTTGGCCAACGCAATAAAAGCAATGAATTTTAAAAAAAGGAATAATGAATTTTATTAGTAACACCTTGGTGTATGTATAAAATCATGAACCAAGTTTTTTTATTAGTATATTAGCATTTATTTATGTATTTAGATGTCTGTGTAAATTTTTTTGTAATTAAAATTTCTGTACCAAGGTAAAAAAAAATTATCTTTTTTAATTTTATATTTAAAAATATTCACACCCAAAAACCTTGCAAATTCTTTGCATTAGTTCTTATATCTTTCTTACTTTTCTTTAGTGATTACCTTTTCAGTCTGTTCTGATTAAATTTATCCTAAAGACAAATATATCACTGGACAAGTATATCAATCGACTCTCTATTACAAAACTGCAATACACCTAGTAGATCCGGGTCTTACTTTAATTATAGGTTCCACTGCTTGACATAGATTGTGTACACTAAAAGCAATGCAATTCTGTGGAATTTCTTAAAATTTTTTATGGTGGTTACATTATAAAGTCAGTCTAGCTCGCAATGAGAAAAATGAAAAAAAAAACTGTCTTTCTTAATTAGCTGGCCATGAACTTATGTATTATAATTTGTGATTGGCATTTGGTTCTTTCTTTTGTTGACTGCACTGAATGCATTTTATCAGTCACCAAAGAGAAATAAATTCTTGCCTTAGAGAAAGTCTTGTTTTAGAATTAATCACTTTTAATGAACCAATTGGCCCTAAGGAGCTTATAATAATAGAAAAACTTTGGACATGGGTTTATCCAAGGTTGTTGTTTCATTTCAGATAAGCTAGTTACATGGTTTTGTGTTCTTAAATTTGCATACATAGTAACATTTGAATTTTGTTTCAGTTCAAGAAATAACAAATATCCTAAAGTTGAGACTGTTCATCCTATTAGGTTTAAATTTAGTCATCCCATTACAGCTAGGGATGCGACATCGATAACAAAACATCGATATTCAATATTAAAACATCGATGCTAATAAAACATCGCCCAAAAACCATCGATGTTTCAGAACATCCAATTTTTAAAACTAGTTTAGTAACCTCTAACATTAACGTTACTTCGGTTAGTTGTGTGGGAGGGGGATTTAATTTTACTCTCTGATTGGGCTGACACAAATGACAAAAACTTGGTTGCTTTTATCTTGGGCTACACTGATTACTTAAAATTCTTGTTTTAAATATCACCATGTTTTGCCTTCAAATGTCCAGATAAATTCGTGGTATTCCCAGAAGTTTTGAGGAACTTAAGGCAAATATTGCATTTTGCCAATTTGTCAGAGGTTTTGCAAAAATATTTCCAAACGATACTTTTGAGAGGCATCTTACTAATAATATTAACATTAACTTATATAAAACCAGAACTAAACAAAAACTTAATGGCTACTCTCATGTATATAATATTTATAAAATAAAACCCCATGGAAGGTTCTGGAGTATCAGGAACATTCCGAGATTGGTTCATTGGTTGTTGATTGCCATTTGTCTGTTTGCTAAGGAATCGTTCCCCCTTTTGTATTCGTCAATTGCAGAATTCAGACTTACATTTACTGAGTGTGAAAATTATGCTTCGTGGTAAATTTTTTTATTATGGTACTTTTTCATTAAAAAAAACCATCGAGACAACGTAAAACATCGAACACAAAATATTGATGTTAAAAAAACACCGGCTTCAATAAATCGATGTTTAGAACATCAATGTTTATATCAAAACATCGACATCGATGTCGCATCCCTAATTACAGCATAATGCAACTTATCTCATTTACTGTTGCTTTCTTTATTCAAAATTTTAGTATTTGCTGTTATATGTCAAGTTTTTTCATTAAATATCAAAAAACTTTTTAATTATTTTCCTTTTTATTTTAATCTTATATGCTGCATATTTAATTTTGCAGGTTATCTGAGAGAAACTGTATTGAAATAGTAAAAAAATTGATCGAATTGAAATTGATTGATGTCATTTTTACTAATGATGGAAAAGAGTATTTAACACCTCAGCGTCTTCTGAAAGAAATCAAAGATGAACTCATTGTACATGGAGGTTAGAACTGTGATTTTCAAAACTTATAGTTTAGTTAGGTCTTATTAATATATCTTATTATCATAATCCTGATATGTATTAATGATTTGGATGTTATTTCAAATATAAATTGAACAGTATGACGATAACAATAGCAGTTTAAAATTTATATACCATCAGTGTACACACTTATAAATATAATAAAATTAATTTGTAAAATTTTTATATGAGTTCAGTATTTTGGTTTTCTATTGATAAACAGACTGCATAAAAGTCAACAGAACTGGTAGACAGAAGTGGTTTCCATCAAGATATTTTTTAAATTGCTAAATCTTCATTTTGGCAAAGTTTTAACCATTGAATCTTTCACAACTTAATAATCTGTTTGCAGTATTTAATAAACATGGCTAGATCTTTTTCTGAGGTTTGCACTGGACTTTTTTTTCTTGTTTTGTCACTGTAAGAAAGGTAATATGATTTTATCATCTACTCTCTTGTCTTAACTGCATTGTGTAATTATATTAATAGAAAAGTTTCCATATAGATTAATTATTTTAGTAGGACATTTTATCAAAGCTTTATTTCATCTATTTCAGGTCGGATTAATTTAGTAGACCTAGCACAGATCATTGGAGTAGATTTCAATCATGTAGAGGGAAAGGCAAATGAGTTTGTCCAAAATGAACCTGATGTTCGACTGGTGTTGGGACAACTTATCTCAAAGTACAAAAAATTTCTTTATTTTAATTTACATTTATAAATAGAAATGTCTATAAAAGTATGTTACATTTGTAATTTTTATAAATCAGTGACTATTTGGATCATATTGCTGAAGAAGTGAATGAAAAATTGAACCAAGCTGGTGAAATAACCATTGCTGAATTGACTAAAGTCTATGATTTATCAGGTGACTTTTTAGAAGATGTAAGTTCATAGTTATTTCTTGATCACTTATTTCTTAAGTTCCATATTAAGAAACTTAATTCAGTTTTTAGTTAGAGCTATATGGTTGTATTTTTATATGATTAGTAACATCCAGGATAGGATTGAATTATAAAAATACAGCAGAATTCCTCTTCACACATCAAGAATTTATGCCTTTGTTTGTTGTGGAATTTGATCCTTTTTGGATAGGTTTTGATCTCCACAAGCATTACATTATTAAGTTTTGACAATTCAGGAAAGAAATATCATTCTTAAGAGTTCATTCTTTCATTAGTAGGGACTGGAATGATATAATTTGCATAAACATTGTCAGATTTAATTAATTAATCTAGAATCATTAAATTTTTATTATGGAGCAAGTTTAAACTTAAAACCTCATCATACAATTAATATCTAGGTTCTGTCAAGCTAAATAAATTCATAAGTTTTGATAGAGAGTTGTCTGGCGATCACATGCCTATCCCTAGTCGTAATGTAATATGCATTGTTAAGTTTTTCAATTTATTTTTGTCTTTTTTTTCTGAATCATTTTTGATTATCAGATCTCTTATATCTTAGTGGTAATACTTATAATAAATATTTGTATATCAAGAAGTAATCTGCCTCATATATTTAAATTTTTCAGAAGTTAGGAAGAGGAGAAAAGACTATTGTAGTCATACCATCTTTGTACATGTCAAAACTAAATATGGAGATACATTAATGTTTCACAACTGTTGTTCCAGTATTGTCTTTCAGCTCAAGTACATTATCGATGTTCCTTAAATGTATGAACCTTAGCATGTATCTTTGATGGGTTCAAACTATAAAAAGATTGGTCTGAATTATTCTAGTAGGATTAAATATTCATTATTATTGAATTTTTTAAGAATTAGTACCCTTAAATAAGTTGTATCCTATATGCACATAAAATTTTACTCTACATTTTTATCTAACTATTAATATTTTAGTAAAATAATGGCATTATCTTATTTTGTGAATTTACTAATTAATAGGCTATCAGTGACAGACTTGGGACTATAATTCAAGGACAAGCTGATAGTAATGATTCACGTACTTTTTTTACTGAATCTTATCTTGCTCAACATACAGCTCGAATTCGAGGAGCCCTTTCTGCCTTAACAAGGTAACTTAGTAAAAATTTTTCAAAGGTAATTTTTAATCTTAAATAAATAATGTATTTAAAAAAATTTAAATCATGTTCTGTGTTTTACTGGGCATCCTATGTTCAGTTTAAAGTTAAATATATTGATGAAACTAAAATTGCAGGGAAAAGAGATTTAAAAACTTTCGTTTCAAGCAAATTTCCATTTTAGTTGATATCTATAGCATGTACTGACATAAAAATTTCCTGAACCACAAAACATTTCTTTTTTGGGTACTTTTCTGTTAAATGGGCGCAAGTTATATATCGCCAAATATGGCTCTTAAGTCACATTTTGTTTAATTAACTGTTAACTCCCGTGATACATATATGTGAAAGAACAAAATATAAAGGAAAGAATTCATTTTGTTCTTTATAAGTTAATAATTAGTTAGGAGGCCAAAAATCTTTAATGTCCTTCAAGATGTCTTCAAAAGGACCCTCTTTTTGTCGTCGCCTAAGAAATTCGCTAGTACGATTACAAATGGTGGCGTGCCATCCCTCAGTGTTTTTTTATGTTGCCATATGGTGCTTCATCGTAACTGCTCATTCTTTTGTGCGATTGTGAAGAAAGCTAATAAAGTTTGTGGTTAATTTGTTTCCAATTTTTATTCATGTGAATTTCGGGTTTATATAGCTGGGCCTCTGAACTTAATTGGGTTTTCTCGCATGATTCATACATCTATCATTTTTTTCCAACGTTTCGTGTGTGACAATGCTTCTTCAAAATTTAGTCCATCTATTACCTATTAAACTGATTTCCTAGGGTTGTTATGTTGGTGACTTTTCATACACGCCAATGGCAATACTTAATAGGACAAACGCCAAATGCGCCCGGCTAACGGAAAAGTACCCTTTTTTGACAGATCCATCTTATCAGTGTTTCACTATACAGTACATATCATTTATAAGAATACCTGGGGGATTTTAAAAACTGGTTCTTATAGTCAATAGTTTTTATATCCAATAAATAACTTAAAACTGTTGGAAATACCAAATTTATTGTCACATAATTTCTATTTAAACCTGAAACATGGCATTCAAAAGATGTTTAAAAAGTTCAAGTTCTATCAAGGAAAAACACACTGTTTATTTTCATATAAGTATGTATTTTTAAACTTTTTCAAATACATAGTTCTAAAAACATTAAAAAGAAAAATGAATAAAATTATGTAGCTATTATGTATGTACATACATAATGCAATATTTTGTTTTTACATGTTTATTGATTTTCTGAAAAATAGTCAGTAATATTTGTTTGTTTAGTTTGTTTGTAAATAAAAAGAATTTTCGGTTATCGTGACAAATTCTTTGACACCTTTTTTTTTATCATATCTTTCATAAAATCATCATTGCAAGATAAAAATTTATTAACAGTATTGATAGCTGAAAACATTTCTTTTAAACTCGGGCAAGAAAACTTGTTCAAATGATCTTCTGAACTGGCACTATTGTCAATATTATCATCTGTGCCAAAAATCTCCACATTTACGCCTGCAACAATATCTTCATCCGTTACATTCCCTGAGTTGCATAAAATCTATGTCTTCATATTCCTAGAGTGAATTTTGTTCAGTTGGCAAATCTCGAGCCCAGTCTCGAAGCATTTCATCTCTGGCATCTTGAGTTTGAAAAATGGGAGGATTTTTCAACCCTAAGAAAGCCAGCATGCCGGAAACAATTCAAAACCATTAAAGGTTTAACATTATTCTACACCTTTTCTAGCATGAGGGGAAAGTGTGAAATCTCGGTTTTTCATCCAGTACTGAAATCTTCGGTACTTTCTTATTTTCAATATCGTCAATGATTTGTAGAATCAAGTTCCTCCTGAAATGAACTTTTAAGGACTTAATGACACCTTGGTCCATAGGCTGTAATATGGAGGTTGTGTTGGGAGGAAGAAAAGTTAGTGGCATGAAGACTTTGAACTACAGAGTGGGCTGGGCAATTGTCCACAATAAGAAAAATTATCTTTTTTTTGTTTAATAAGTTCTTGGTCCCACTTCCGCAATCAGTTTTCAAAGATTTCTCCTGTCGTCCAAGCTTTTGAATTCGAATGATAATCAACTGGCAATGATTTTATATTTTTAAATTCCCTCGGTTTTTTGTATTTTCTGATCACTAAAAGCTTCAATTTTTCAGTTCCAGGGAATTTGCAGCAACCATAATTGTTATCCTTTCTTTTGAAAGCTTACCATCACTGTAGTTTTCATGTTTGAAACACAACATCCTATCCTGGGTCATCCTATAAAATAGGCCAGTTTCATCAACGTTGGAGATTTCATGGTCTTCATAACCTTCTCTTAACGTAGTCCAAATGGTTTTACGCCAGTTATCAGAAATTCCTGGTGGCACGGCCTTCGATTCTCCACTGATTCTCCCGAACACAATGGGATGCCTCTCCCGAAATCTGTGGATTTACGAAGTTGAAAAAAACAAAATCATGTTTTTTAAAGAGCTTCACAAATTCATTTGCTTTTGCTTGCAAAAAAGGTCTGCTTAGGGAAATGTTGACTCTCCTTTGAATCTTAAACCATTACAAAAGGGCTTCTTCTACGTCAGCATGTGGACTTTTTTGAAGTTTCTTAAATTTTGTCTGGTCTTTTTCAAATTCTTTTTATTTTTCTCTATTCTAAAAAAATTTGAAATCATGACATGACTCACCTTTGATTCATTGGCTAATGCTTTTTTTCTTTTCTTTTTTACTGTTTTCTAATCTGGAAATTATATGAATTTTTTCCTCAACCGTAAAAGTTTTACATTTTGCACTCATCATTGAATAGGTACTTCACTCTTTGAACAACTGGGACAAACCTTTTTTGCTCACTGTAAGAGGGCACACATGAGCCGCCAGATGTGCTGTACATGCAACTGTGGGGTTCTTTTCGAATAAAATAAAATGATTGAAGAACAACATGTTGCTACTTCCCATCTGTTCACAATTAACATGTTCTTATAAGCGATTTATTTCCCCTGAAACCAATTAATTTTAAGTCACTAAAAGTGATATGTTTTTATTAACAATGTTGTTATAACCAGATTTTGTATCCATCACTACACATGAGAATTGGCTGGGAACTAATAATTTTGCTCTTTTAAGCAATATGTTTTTATAAACAGTGTTCTTATAAACAATTTTTACTGTACATTGATTATAAGTGTGCTCAGGGTCAAAAGCCTCCACCTCCCACACTCCTTTCAGAAAGTTTAGTTCTTCATTTAGTATTTCAATGGTAACAACCCAAAACAATATAATAGCAATACCTTTGGAGTGTTAACATATTCTAAGAAAATTTAATCATTAAGTTACTTATATAAATATACAGTAGAATCTCAATCTATCATTTTCCAAGGGGCTGACTGAACTGAACGATAAATGTAGGGAAACAATAAATGCAGGAACATAACAAAGCAATATGATCTTCGGGACTGGGTGAAATAAATGACACATACAGGAAAACAATGATTCGGAGAATGATCGATCGAGAGTCTACTGTATTTATATTTAGAAATATGCATCTTATTATGAAGACTAAGTAGCTGTGAACAGACAGTATTGACTTAATTTTGAAAGATTCATATAAGCCAAAAAAATTAGATAAATTTTTAATATCTCATATAGATAATTCATTTATTGATGTTTTTTATTTCTCCAATGCCTTAAAGGTGTGTATGCAAAGCAGTTTATTTTAAATTAAATACTAGTATCTTTTAGGCCTGTTCCTGTGTCTGTTATTCTAAACCATTTCAAGTTTCCTGAAAAACTTTTTTACAGTAAGTTTAATTCATTATGAAAGCACTTCAATTCTGAAACATTGAAACTTCATGCATTCTCATTTGAGGCTTACCTTTTAGATGTTACTGAAGATCTCATTAAAAAGGGAAGACTTGCTGGAACATTGTCTGGTGGACATTCAGAAAGAGCAATATTTCTTCCAGATATATATGCCAAATGTCAGAATGAATGGGTTGATGCATTTTACCATCAAAATGGTTACATAGGTAACTTCTGTTCCCTTTATTCAGTATTTTTTGTTGTCAAGGCTAGCAGTGAATAAATAACTGTTAAGTATGATAAGGGTTCATTCTATCTTATATTAGACTTCAAGTAATTATAGTTCATCCTTCAATCCTGTTTTCTATCGCTGCATAAATTAATCATATGAATAGATATTAATATAATGCATGCTATATAAATTTTATTCATGAACTAATTTATGTCATTGTCTCTCTTTCTGTACTCCCCGCCTCTTTTTTTAATCCATTTAGTTTTAAATTTATTTTTTATTACCATGTGAAACTTTAATTTTCTGATACTCTAAACTTGTGACTTAGTAATATCAATTAAAAACAAGATTGTAAGAGCATAAATATAAGAAGTATGTTGAAATGTGATATCTAGGCATTCTAAGTCTTGTTAAAATATGTAAGTTTTATTATGCGAATAACAGATAGGATATTTTTATTGAACAGGTTAATAATATATGTATATATGTACATGAAACATTGAATTCAGTGAATATGTTAGATGTAAAAATTAAAAAAGCATGTTTGTAATGTGCTCAGGAATTTAGGAAGTATTTATAATATTATTCTTATAAACTTGTTTAGGTTTAGTCTATCGTATCTAAAATTTAAAATCTGTAAAAGTTTTAATTTCATAAATATGTGTGTGTATGTATTTATGCAAAATCATTATTGTATTGATACCATTCTATAAAATTGCATCTGACATCAAAAAAGGATAGGGTGTGCCTCTGATAATCCTTTATTAGAAGTTATTGAATTTCATTTTGTACTTAGGGAAACTTATTCTACTATTCCTCTGGGAAAAAAAATATTTTGACTATAAGCCTTTGTAGATGTTTTCACAGAATAACAAATTCTATAAAATTTTGTCATATTGCAGAAGAATTCATTAGCCCCAAATAGTATTCATTCTTTTGCTTTTTGTGCAGTACATGAATATTTTTAGTAAACAATTAGAATTAAGATGAAGTAATGCAGAATACTGATTCAGATTTTAATCATAATATGTGATAATATTATACATAAAGCTGTCATTTATGTATATATATTTTATTTTTTATTCTATGAATTATGTATATGTTCAATGTTATGTTGTGCATTTCTAGAATATGATGCTGTAGTAAGACTTGGCATCCAGGATCCAAAATCCTTCATCCGTAAAAAGTTCAAAGATGAGTCTATTACATACCTTAATTCTCTATGTGTTGGAAAAAATATTTTGAGTCAGATTGAAGCCACAATTGAAGAAGTTCTGAATACTGGAATTTGGGTTGATATTATGGTGAGTTACGAGTTTTTTTTTAAACACATTTTGATTTACCTTCTCTTTATATAATTAATTACTTGAAATACTAATTTGTTTTCATTTATTCCTGTACATAAGTATCTTTAAAAGATGTATCTATATATTATTAGCTTTTTTTTATGTGTATGATTTTTCAGCCTGTTCTTCCATCTGTTTTCAATACTGAAGACTGCCATGATATTATCACAGCAGTGACTAAGTCTATGTCTAAACAATCAATTTTGCATATTTACTGTGATACAATTATTGTCAGTGATGAACTACTGAAGACATGTCATGCATCTTTTGACCCTGTGATGACACAGAAAGCACAAGAAGTAAGAACTATATATTCATACTTTATGTTTAAAACAGTAAAATATATGTGATATGAATTAATTATATTTTCATATCTTAACAGAATACTTATAAAATGATTATTAAAACCTAATGTGAATAAAAATGTATGTACAATTATATTGTTTTTTAAGACTAATTTATTCATAAAAATAGGAATCTTTCATACACTCAGCAACCATGGACCTACATTTTGCCCACTTTTTGGGCCTGCTCAATGTAGCATATCTGATAAATATACTTAAAGTTGATGCAATTCCATATACAAAATTTAATTAAACTTTACTGTTGACAGACAATTCCCATTTAATCTAGCATACAACTGAAAGAATTGTCTGCCTCAATTTTGTGGTGCAAAATTTAGAAATGTAGAAGACAGCAATATTACATAAAATACATTCTTGTAGAAAAAGGCAATTTGTTTATTATTTGTGTGAAGTTGAATTATTAAGTAAATTTGCAGGTTAAGACTATGCCAAAATACATTTGATACTATGTATGAAGCTTATGTGTTTGTTGTTCTGGAGGATCTTTATCCCTTTTAGGCTGTTCCATATATCTTGATCTATTCTGTTAGGTAAGTGATGCCATGAATATTGAAAAGAACAATGTTGATGCAGTGACTTTTTGAATTGATAGGTTGTTTTGGATTGTTTGTATAACATTAGGACTAATTTTGATGCTGTGAAATTTAAGGAGTTTCCTTTGTGATCACCTCATTTTTAGTCAAATTTATTTTGATATATCAGGTTTGAACTTAATTGGTCTTTAGAAGTAAGAGGAATCAGTTTCATTATGTTAGTTTAAGCAAACTAATAAATAAGTATTAATGTTAAGTCCATAGCTGCTTAGATTTGGAATCTGTTGTTGTTGCTGCTATTTATGCTTCCTGACTGGAAGTCTTCTAGACCAGGTCCATATAGGCTTGTGGGCTGAGGGATGTTTCCATTTTATAATGGCAACACAAGGATGGAGTCCGACTAAGGTAGGTGCCATCTCACTTTTGACTGAGCACCCCTAGGGGGGACATCTGGGGGTATCATTCCTTATCCCACCCTCTATGACTTATAGGACTTTCCAATCTGCGGATTTAACATGCCCATTTCCGGCTTAGACAGGTACAGTGGCTCTCAAAAGTGTTCGTACACTTACGATATTCAATATAATAGGGGTCTATCCATTAATTAAAAAAAATATTTCAGAATGGGTATTTATTAAGATCTATAATCTATTCTTAACAAAACTACATGAATTATTTTGAAAATATAGTAAAACTTTATTTTTAAGAAACCAGTAATCAAAAAGTAACAAAAACTTTATCTCACAAAAGTGATTGTACACTGAAATATTTTCGGATAAATTCATAATTAAAATTACCGACTGGTGCTTTATTTTTATTTTTGAACTGTGTTGCCATTTAAAATATTGTTTGATTTTAATTTTTGCTTGCCTACTCCGTAATATTCTATTTATTATTTAAAAATGGCTCGTAGTCATAAAGAAACAACAAACAGCATTCAAAAATTGATTATTTTTCATCATAGTAGTGGTAAATCAGTTTGGAATATTGCTAAATTACTTAATTTATCCCATTCTACTGAGCAGTATGTGATAAAACACTTTAAAGAAGAAAATCTGATTGAAAACAAGGTAAGAAAAGGTTGTCCAGCAAAGTTAACAAAACGTGATCAGAGATTTATAATTAGAAAATTTGTGAAAACTCCACGTTTCAGTGCTATAAAAGTTTCTGCAGAATTTAATGAAACATTTTCTACTTCAATTTCACCTGAAACTGTTCAATGAGTTCTCAGAGCAACTGGATTACATAGGCATTCTGCCCGTAGAAATTTTTTGTGAGTGAGAAAGACAGAAAGCTCAGGCTTTCCTTCACACTATCAATGATAAATAAGCTCCAAACGTATTAGAATAATGTCTTATTTGCCGACGAAAGCAAGTTTAACATTTTTGGTTCTAATGAGCGTATAATTGTATGGAGAAGAAAAAATGAGGAACTTAATCCCAAGAACTTAGTAGGAACAGTTAAGCATGGTGGTGGAGGTGTCCTTGTGCTGGGGTGCATGTCAGCATCAGGACTAGGTAATTTGGTATTTATTGATGGCATAATGAATCATGCTGTTTATATAAATATTTTAAGAGACAATTTAAAATTATCAGCCCAAAATTTGGGTATTGGAAACAACTTTGTTTTTTTATCAAGATAACAATCCTAAGCACATGGCTCTCAGCGTTGGTGTCAGGTCACCAAATTTAAACCCAATAGAACATATTTGGAGGGAACTGGAGGTTCGAGTATGAAAACACGACATTCATACAAAAAGCAAACTAAAAACAATTATGATAGAAGAATGGATGAACATTGATGCAGAAATTGCAAAATAACTAGTGCAATCTATTGTCAGATGTTTAAAAGCTGTTGTGGATGCTAAAGGATATCCTACTAAATATTAAATTAACGAAAAATTAGAATATTTACTAATATGTAGATTTTTTTACAAGTGTACAATGACTTTTGTGAGAAAGTTTTTATTACTTTTTGATTATTGGTTTCTTAAAAATAAAGTTTTACTATGTTTTTAAAATATTTCATGTAGTTTTGTTAAGAATAGATTATAGATCTTATTATTAAATACTCACTCTGAAATATTCATTTTAATTAATGGATAGACCCCTACTTCATTGAAAACCGTAAGTGTACGAACACTTTTGGGAGCCACTGTAGGTATTTAATGGTGCTTATCGGGATTCAATATGAGCACCCTTGGTAAAAAAGGCCAATGAGCTACCACTAGGCTACCTGGGACCCACTGGAATGTCTTCATCTTGAATCAGAATGGGATTGGCTTGTGTTTGAAATTTTTTTTATCATTATTGATTACATTTCAGTTTATCTCCCCCAATTCTTCAGTTGATAATGATTTTATTGCTGGCAAGTTTGTCAAAATTGTATGAATTTGATTGCAATAAATCTTTAATATAAATATTTTTTAGTGTTGCTTGTGTTCTCTGTTTTGCATGAAATAATACAGGTACCTGTATATGCCAAAGTAATAAATCTGATTTGTTTCTGAAAATTTTGTTGTATGTACATATCTAAAAATTAAAGTATTACATTTTAATAATAATTTTTTGCATAATTTAGTTATGTATACAAATTTTTAAGAAATTTTCTGCTTTCTCATTGATGTCTCCAAACTTTTGGAAAAGTCTGATCAAACCAAATCATATCCTCTAGTTTAACTTCCTTTATGAAGCAAAATTAACCTGTCTTTAGAACCCACCCTTGTTAAATTTTTCTGTTGTGTAACTACGATCACGACTGTGCTAGTTTCTTTGGCATGGTTCATTATAATGAGTGTGTGTGTGTGTGTTGTGTTCTTTATTTTATCAAGCTAAATTTTTGTTAAAGGATATATATGTTACAAATTATGGTTTGTGATAAAATTGACCATTGAAAGCCTTTTCAGTGCTGAATTTTGCAAAGCTATTGTTGATAAGAGAATTATAAACTTTAAGTCCTAAAAAAGTGACTATTTTTCTGTCAAACATTGTACATGAGAGACACTTCCTTGAAACTCATTATATATAGTCACTAGCATTATTGCCCGGCATTGCCCGGGTAGATATCTATATATATAAAACAGTTCCGTAACTGACTCATTCATTCATTCATTCACTGACTGACTGACATACAATGCACAGACCAAACCGCTGGACCTAAAGGGCTGAAATTTTGCATGGCGATTCTTCTTATAGTGTAGGGGTGCACTAAGAGAGATTTTTGAAAAATTCTTCTTAGATTTTTTTAAATTAAATTTTTAAGCTGTTTTTTTTACTTTTTTTAAGTTTACATTTAAAATAATAATTTGAGGGTTATAAAATTTATATCACGAGAAAGATCATAAAAATTCCTTTAAAATGAAATCTTTTTCGAATCTTTACCTTCATTTCCTGATTTTTGGTAAATTTTTAAAGATTAATTTTTAGAATTTAATTTATTAAATGCTGATCACGTGACTTCTTTTTCTGGTACTTTAAATAAATTTATCGTCACGTGCATAAAAACTAAATAGACAAAAAATAATTTTTTTTTCTTGCTAATGCGGCAGACTATTGGACATTATCCAAAAAAATATTAAAATACAGTAAAAGAAATGTTCTAGAAACTGTACTATATTAACTGTACTATATTCTTTAGTATTCTTTATATTAGATTTAATTTGAATATCTTCTTCTACATTATTTTGTCTATAAAAATATCCCTTATGATTTTTTTATAAATATATATATATTTTACATCAATTATATACATTGATCGTCGTATTTATTATATATATATTGGCATTAATTGCATACATTCACCGATGTTTTTACTTTGAATGTACTCCGTAGCGAAGTGCGGGTTTTCAGCTAGTATAGATATAAAATTTTTCATGCATTCCATCAAAAAAGTACTGGGCTGCACCCCCCACAAAATAAACACTTCGCCCCCCCCCCCCCCCCCCGTCACCCCCAGACCAACTCTCAAACCCCCCCTCAGAACAAACCTCTTTTCCCCCGCGTATCGAATTAGACTGGTTGTGGTAAGGGGCTGAATTCACATTTAAGAGGTGTGCTTAGGGGCACAAAAATCATTAAAAAATTAATTTTAAATTACTAATTGAGCCCCAAATTTCGTTTTTCCTGATTTAAGTTTCTCGGGTCCTAAACATTAACTGTGCCGAATTTGGTCCCGGTGGGAGAAACAGTCTATGATTCTGTAGCGGACAAACAAACAGACAAGCTCTTTTATATATATAGATTTGTAGAGAGAAATACAGTAATGCAGATTACATTGTAGTGCACTTTTCATTCAAATTGCTTCCACTTTTAAAATTTTACACCAAGGCAAAAAGATAGATGTTAGTTTCAATATTCTTGTTACATATATTTAAATATTAGCTCATTGAAAACTAATACATTAGGCCAGCTAATTATATTTAAAAAATTTATTAAGGGGCAATATTAAACTTCTTTACGATTTAGCCAGCAAAGTAACAAAAAAATATCCTAGATTAAGAGAATTATAAAGTTTAAAATATTAAAACCTGATACTATATGTCATTTTTTTACCAATTAATAGAAATGTATTTGGCCTTTTATATATTTCAAAATAGTGAAGAATTTATTGTAAATTTATAAATGTAATAGTGGAGTTTTTTGTTTTGTTTTTTAAAGCAATATCAAGATTTTTTATATTTCAGGATATATTAAAGAAACCGCAACTCTTCACAACTCATTCACAGTCTCATAAAGTAACTACCAGCAAAAAAGAGTTATCTTCCAAAGGAAAACAGGATCGCAAAGAAGAAAGAAAGAATAAGAAACAAACAGGTATGAAGAATTTTCATTTTTGTCACTGTTTTTCTTTGTGTATTATGAGAGCCATTGATGATACATTATTTGCATATGGAATTGATATTCTCTAAATTTTTCATTTTTTCTAATATGCTTTAAATTTTTGTAAAAAAAGTTTTATGTGTCCTTGCTAATCAGATTAATCATGAGAACATTACATTGCTAGGAAGTTTAGGATAAATTGAATAAAATATGATAATAGATTATTAAAAAGTTATCAAGTACTAAAATCTCAAAATTCCAATTTCGAGATTGCTCCAAACTACAATCGTATCTTTCAGCTCTTTAGAATTTTAATTTGCATATCAATATACCTCTAAATTGCTTATTCACCCTTCATGCAAGATCTTCTCAAACGCACCACTATTAAGCACAAATCTAGCAAAGAAGGAAAACATAAGTCAGGCATTGTGATTTAGTGAGAAACAGTAGTATTTGAAACAAATTATATGGCAATAATGTACTTGTAACAGCAGTTATGATAGTGAATATATTATGTCTGTGTCCCTTTCATATTATGATCTCTTCATAAACTGGGTGCTTCTACAAAATGAAAGAAAGAAAAAAAAAGTAAAATCAGAGTTTGGTTATAAGTTTTTGAGCTCTGCCATATCAAACGCAACTTCTGTAACCTTGATCAATTCTCCTTTTTTTTTTTCTTTTCTTTCGTGCATCTGTATTGAATTTCCTTTTCTCTTAGGTTGATAGTTCTGTAAAAGTTCATTTATTTAATGCTTTTCCTGTATTTTCATTGTATGTTTTAATATTGATTGGATTTGTCATAAAATTATTTTATATTCAATTTAGTGACACTAAATTTTAAAAAAATCTTAAACTTATTTTTGACCTAGTATAAAGTTACCTGTATTGTTGTTGAGTTATAATTTTTGTCTGCTTGATGTATGTTTGTAATGATATATGTACAAAATTGTTCTGTTATTAAACATTTACCTTCCTGAACATAAGGCCTTTAACCCATGTTTGAGTTGCAGAAATTTGTTATGCAAGTAGAGTGAACATTGTTATGAACAAGGAGATATGTTGTTGCTTAAATTTAACAGACTAATTTTACTCATCATTCTAGCTTGCTTTGGTTTTCAGTGTTATTTATTTGCTAGAAAACTAATAAAAGGATATTATCCCTGAATATTGTATTATCTCAGTGCTTGAATTTTGATATTATACATAAATTTTTATTGTGCTTGCTATTTAATATAAAGCAAAAATGGGTATTTTACTGTGTTAAATTTTTAGTAACTGAGTATAGTGCTTAGTTTTATTTTTTATTTCTTGTGATTTAAACAGAGTATAGTCAAATTTAACCTTAGTAAAAGAAAAATGAGCTTTTAAAAGGGCCTATTGCTGATTCTGATGACTTGAACAGAAATATTTGTAGCCATTATGTTTCCAGAACATTGTAAAGTATTATGTATGCCTATTGCCAAGCTATAATTATTTTGAGTTCCAATTATTTTATTTATCTGTAAGGTAGTATGTAGATATCTGTAAGTCTGTAATGGTTACATGTAAGCTATAAGGTTGGTTTAGAAGGGGCCTTAACTCAATGATCAGATATCTTTTTTCTTCCAAAGTAATTTTGATCGAAGTAATTAATAAGAAGATTGAGAAAATTCCCTGAAAATGATTATATTGTGTGTATTCAAAGTCATCCTACTTTAGTAATTGTATTTTTATCCATGCTTATAATATATGAAGCCATTTGGAATTATGAATGAAATAGAAGTTTTCTTTTACATTTAATAGGGGGGAAAGCAGGTGGTGGAACACAAGGCAGAGAAACTAAAACTAAAGCTGTGAAGAAAAAATATCATACAGCAAAGGATGCTGAGGAATCTGGATCAGATGATGAATCATACTCTTCACCTAAAGATGCAAAGTCAGAGCTAGAGTTCTTGAGTGTTGCTGAAATTGAATCCCATTTAAAAGCATTAGAGCCACTTAAAGAATGTCCTGACGATTTAATTCCTGAACTTGCGTTAGAAATGCATAGGTAAGATAATATATGCCCAAGTCAATGTTGAACCAAATCTTAATTTTACGTTAGAAACAGTTGTAGTTCTTTATATTCATGTGAATAAAATATATGTATATTCTCTAAAATATTCCATAATTTTACTAAAAGTGTAATTGTTTCAGATGCATTAAAATCTTATAATCAAATTCCCAAAGTTTAATTTGATGATCTATTTAAAATGTGTAGCTCAGTATGTTGTTTGTAGGTTCGACTTCTTTCACAAATGTCAGCAAAAATCTCTTGAATAAAGTTGAATATTTTTTTTCGTTTTTTGTGTGCAATTCTAGACCACTGACGAAAAAATATCAAGATGTAGCTAAAACTCTGTACACTTCTGCTCAGGCTTCATCTGGTATAAATCGTCGTAAGCAGCATGCAGACTCTCTGGAAAAGTTTTCTTCTTTCCTTTGTCTCATTACAATGTATGAGAGAGGAGCCAAGCTTTTCCCTGGTGAGTTAGATAATGTGACACTTACTACTGTACAATTTTTAAAAATATATATTTTTAGAGGTTTATTTATAGTGTTTATTTTATAATTTTAAGCAATATTATAGGAAAGGAATTACCAAAGTGTTTCACAAACATACATTTACTTTATTTTTGAGTCCTGTGTCACAATTTTAATTATTTAATTAAAATTACAATTTTCTTGAAAATTGTGTATTTATTTTACTTTCAGATGACATTTCAAGTCAACTCTATAAACATTTACTAAAGACTTTGTGTACTGATTTAGTTAATATGATAGTTAATTACCTTGCTCTTGAACATGGTTTGATTCCGTGTTCTGATGCTGATGCGGCTCTTACTTCTGAGGTAAGCTTTTAAGTATTTTTCTTAATACTTGTAATTAATTTTAAAAAGCTTCTTTTGAACATGAAATAATATTTTGTTAAGCTTTATCAAATTACTTTATTTTTAGCTCAGATTGAAATTAATCAACAAATTTCCTGAAGATATTAAACAACCGCTCTCTAAACTTCACAGTTCCTTAAATGAAAAGGTTAGTTTTGGTTTACTCTGATATTTATCTTGATATATTTTTTTGTTGCAATGACAATGCGAGAAGCATTACTAGTTGATTTGATAAAAAAGAAGAATGATGATGTTGCCTGTATTTTACATCATCGTGGAATCTATGTTTATAACACTGTACATAAGCATGCTTAATGCAATAAATTAAAAGTTTTCATGAATGTTGTATAGAATAATGTATTGTTGTGACTCATATTAATATAAGTGTTAAATAGTTTATTGAATATTTGTTTTATTCCTTGTAATAACCTGTACATTTCATGGACTTAAGATTGTGGAAAAGAATCTACTTATGAAAAAAAAAATTTTTTTCTTCAAAAGTTTTATATTTGAAACTGTAAAAGTATAAATTGTTTCATTGGTAATCAGACACAGTACTAAAGAATGTAATTAAAACAAAGTTGAAATTCTTATTAACTACTTTAGATTGAATTATTATTGTACAGTTTCGTAAAAGGTTGCTAAATATTTAATGAGTCCTGTTTTCCATTGCATTTTATTTTGAATGATGGAAACATTTTATTTTTTAAGTGTTTCTTGTTATGAAAAAAGCATTCTGTGTAGAAATCTCTCTATTAATATGAGTCTGTTTTCAAAGTAAATTTCTTCTAATATATTATATACAAATAAAAAGATCACTAAATGCTTGAAATCTCTTCATTTAGACCTTAGAAGAATTTCAGTCAGCAGTACAAATTGCTTTAGGACCTGGAGTATGCGATATGATAATCAAGAAAATGGATAAGAAAAAGGAGAGGTGAGCGAACTGGTGTTTAAAAAAGATGTTAAACAAAATTAATCAAAGTAGTTTTGTTCTTTTTTTTTATTTATATACAAATTGCATGATTGAAAAAAGCCATTTTAAGCTAATTTTTTTTTATTTGAGGGAGGGTCTAAATTCATTATTTTTTTTCTGTATGTAAAAGTTTTTTTTTTTAAAGCCCATAAATTTTTACGGGCATAATAGATATAAAATAAGACTACAAATGTTATATTGTCAAATCCTTTCTATGTGACATTTTTTATTAACATTCTAATTTGGTTATTTTAAAAAAAAATTAATGCTATTTGTGAAACTGTAAATGGAATTGTACATAATTTTAAATAATATAAAAAGAATGATTTCTTCATTTTAGGTTAAAAATTCAATAAGATATGCCCTAAAAAAATTCTGAAATAAAATCTTTAAAACAAAGCAATAAATCTAAGCAATAAATTATTTTTTAAATTTATTTATTATTTTTCAATCATTTTAAGCTAAGCAATAAATCCCTTGATTAACTTTAGATTATTTCTATGGTGCCTGGTATAAAGGGCTGAAGTAAAAAAAGGTGATTCTTAGATATTTGTTAGTATTGATAACAAAAAACAAAAAACACTTGACTTGTATAAAAGGCTTAAATCTATCAATTTTGTATACAAAAGTACATTTCTTTGTACAAAAGACTCAAGTTGAAATTATTGTTCTGCGATTGGTATAAAAGCCAATAACTTGGTATATTTAAATCACTCTTTTTGACTTACGCCCTTTATACCTGGCACCATAGATTTAGAAACTTTTTAAAGTTTTTAAGTGACTGTTGGTGTAGAAAAACCTATATACTGTACTTTCATATTGAATTATACTTGTACTTTTTTTTTCTTCCCACAATGGTTCTGAAATTTCTGAACTATTATATGTGCAGACAGATATAGATTGACAAAATTAGAGAAGATTATGCGCAGTTAACTTGTATGCCACCACATTGTTTTGGACTTCAGTCTCAATATCATTTACTATTATTGGAGGCTTTTTTATTTTCCAGGTTATTTCACTTGTGTTAGTGCTTTAATTAAAAAGATTATAAGTGTTTGTATGTGCAACTATATGCAAAGAGGGTAAAAAAATTAACTTCCACTAATTAAAACTTGGGACAAACATGTGAAAAATGTAGATTATTATTAATATATATATATATTTATTTATTATTTTTGGTGCATTTCCATTTGAAACAGAAAGTAGCATTTCTCTTATGCCACATAAATGTGAACTTTTCTTTAGAAATCTCCCAGAATTATTTTTCCTTAGGCTTATATTGAAATTGGAATTTCTACTTAAAAATATAACTATGAATAAAGTTAAAAAATGTATTAAACATTTTTTGTCGGTTTATTGTAATAAGCTGTGTACTCATAAGTATTCATATAACAAGCATTCTTGTTGGTATATTTTTTGCTCTAAATTTTCTTGTAATTCAATTGAATTGCTCAAATATTGTTATTCTCTTGAAACATGCATACACAGTTTGTGTATTCATTTCCACATAAGTGATTTCATTCAAGCTGTTGAAACAAATGTCATTTTTTCCTATGTAGTATCATGCTTTCTTTAATCGCTATAAACAGTGTAATGTTTATTGGAAAATATGTAAATTATGTTAATACTTTTTTGCTATAATTTTAGGTTAACACTGTCAAATCAACGTCATTCTCTAGTTGCACAACTTGATGAAGCAGTAGATCCTGCTCTTTCGCTTCACCTTGCAGTACTTTTAATTTTCCAGTCCCATACTAATAATATACTTCATGCATCAGGAAAATTTGTACCACAAATCATATCTTACTTACAAAAGCAAGTGCCTTTAGAAGTATATCAGCTTTTGTCTACATATCAAGGTAAAAGAAAATGCATTTTTCTGATTTTTGGATTGTATATACCACAATTCCTTGCTCTACATCAGTGGTTCCCAACCTCTTTCAGCTGGTGACCCACCTTTCCTTATCGGAATACCTCCACGGTCCATGGTGGAGTAAAAACCTTATTTGTATCGTATCCCTTCCTCATGTATATATAATTTACCATCAAATTTATATATATATATATATATATGGGGGAGTGGCATTGCTAGAGTGTGCACCAAATGTGTGACTGTGTGAGTCATCTGGGAGGGATGTAGTGGTTATGTTGTCTGCCCCAGATGCCAAAAATCAAGAACCAAGAAAACAATCAAAACACAATTCGATTTGTTTAGATTTTTCTTATCTTTTCTGATGGTTTATTCGATGGTTTCTGATAGTTTTAGGATCGAGTCGCGACCCACCAGTTGGGAACCACTACTCTACATAATTATTTTCTATAGATATAAAATAAGACTACATATCGCTCACTCCTTTCAACAACGTCATATCTAAAAAATAACAAGATTTTTCAGCAAAGTGATTTGAAAGTTTAAAAGTACATTGAAATGTATTGAAAATAAATTTTTAATTCTGCTCTCTAGCGGCTAAATATTAAGCAGTGAGATATGACAATCTTGCAGGGATAACTACTCTTTCAGGGCATTCTGAAAACAAGCATAACTAAAAATCGACAACTTTTGAGATATGACGTTGTTGAAAGGAGTGCGCTATGTTATATTGTCATATCTTTTCCATGTGACTTTTTTTTATTAACATACAAAATAATTCAATTTAAAAAAAAAAATGAATGTCATTTGTGAAAGTGTAAATGGAAATATGAATATTTTGAAATAATATAAAAGAAATAATGAAGTTCAGCTCCAAGATATTATTTCGCTGTTTTACATTAAAAATGTAATAAGATATGGATAAGATATGCTAATACGGATAAGATGGAATAAGATATGATAAAATAAAATCTTTCTAAGCATCAAAACACTTGATTAACATTATTTGAATTATTAAAATAACATTTTTCTTAAATATTACCTTTTATCTTTAAATGTGCATTTTAAAATTTGGGCTGTTTTTTTAGAATGCTACATTAGTGAAACTATATATTTTTTTAGTTATTTGAAGTTATATTAGCTTTGAGTTCCTTTTTATAAATACTCTGTATTAATTTGTTCCATTCAAACTGGCCCTCTTTGCACTTTACTCAAATGATCCTAACACTTTGCCTTCAGAAATGTTTGTTGTTGATGTATTATGAACTTAATTGACTGTGATAGCAAGACCTCTTCAAATGGGCATTGCTTAAGTGTAGTAGATGTATTACCAGCAATAACATGCCACAAATACTATACTGAATAGAACCAAGTAATTTATTACAAGGTTTAAAAAACATGGTGATGGAAGATCATCATTGGAGAGCAATCTCTAAATGAGGCTAAGGTATCAGTGAATACAAAAGTACAACTGAAGGAGTATTGCACTGTCATTTTCAATGTATCTTTCTCTTCAGAGTTAAAATCATCAACAAAGACCATATTGCATCATTCTTCTATTATACATGAATTTGTTATGAAAATTATGTTAACTTTCTAAGAAAATTTTCAAAGAACATAAATGTAAGGTGAAGTGTTGTGAGAATGTGGGCTAAAAACCCTAAAAAATTTCAAGTGTACTTTGTAGGAAAATTCTTGCTGTACTGTTATGTTTAGTTATTATTTACAGAAAAAAATTGTAAAATAGAAAATTTTTATACCTACCAAACCATTACATTTTAACCAAGGTACCCAAGTTCGAGTACTAGCCAAAAAATAAATAAATAAATAACTAATCCACAACAGTTATTTTGAAAATACCCACTTATTCATTAAGAAACGAAGAATGCAGATAAAATATATAAAAAAAATTTTGCACTATTACTTCAGTACTGCAGGGTTTTCACTTGCCCCATAAAAATTTTGTGTTGGGACACGTGAGAACAGGAAGGTTGGGGCAAATGACAACAGCAGTTCTCACTTGCCCTATATATTGAAAAAACTTACCTTTGTGTTATAACAGCCATATAGTTTTTCCGTCCCAAAATATGTTTTCTAACTGGAGAAACTTCATAACCAACCACCTTTTGCCATGATTGTTTTTAATTCCTTAACATTAAAAAAATAGTAAATTAGGCAACTGAAACTAGTTTTTTTGTTGTAGGTTTGAAGAAGTGAATTGTAATAAACTAGTTTAGACTAACTGTTAGTGAATGTGAGTGGATCAGACATTACAAACTGTGTGTGAATATATTGAATTTCTAATTATGTTGTCACTATTTCTAAGTTGCCTTTTGTACCAGTTGATGACATATTAATGTTCCTGTAAAAGCCAAGCATGGTGAACTAATTTTTTCCGTGTCAAACGTTGGCATGTGTTTTGATTCTACAATATTCAGTAGGGCCTAGATAAAGGAAAAAAACTTTTTTTGAACTTTTAACATACATTTGTTACCCTAAAACAAATAATATAATTATTTTGTTAATATTCGGACATTGTTGACACTGCTAACTTGAACAACAAATACCTCCACAATGAAAGAATGTTTAAAAATAAGCTGGCCTTTTTTTCAGCATGAAATAGCTATTCTTTCCCTTGCCCTACTTATTTTGCTATAAGCAACTATGATTTATTGGGACCTGCATTCTCACTTGTCCCAAGTGTGGGGGCAAGTGAGAATGCAAAACACAAAAAATTTAAATATTTAAGGCAAAAAAAGTTGTGAATAGATTTTTAAAAAAAATAAAGCTATAAATGTAGAACATAACCAAAAGTATGTATGCAAATTTTCATACAAATACAACAACTTGTTTAAAACTTATTTAGATTCAAAGTGGAACTATATGATTTTGCATTCTCACTTACCCCACTTCACCCTATATGAAACATGTTTAATGCATAATTTTATTTTACATTTTACTAAAACATTCTATTCTCTCTCCTCAGAATTAGTAATAAAGAAGTTAAATCATAGTGGAGATGCTGGAGAAGATTATGAAACTGCTTTAAGAGATTCCTTGCCAAAAATTAAAGAGGCAGCTGTGACTTATAAGAAAACTTCAATTTCTGAAACAGACAATTGAATATAGCTGCAAAATATTAAATGTATTTTTTAATCATAGCTATAAAAACTATTTCCGTTATTGCTTCTGCAGAAATTATTTTTGCATGCATGATTTTTATCTTACATAACTCATTTTATGTAATAGACTGGCAATGCAAGAACAATTTGATTTAAACTAATAAAATCACTGCAACTTTTTCACTAAGCAATATAAATCCATTAAGAAATTCTCCCTCTATTCTATGCTTCAGTAGAAAATTGAATTTTCACCCACTTTTTATGTCCAATTTCATTTTTCCCTAAGTTTAAGGAACCAAGGGCATGTACTTCAAGATACATTTTGAGTAAGATTTTTTTCTGTGAAGTATATATATTACAATGGTAGTCAATAAATCAGATCTGCTCATTCAGCAGAAAATGAATGTTCAAATACTTAGAATTTACTTAAATTTCAGATTTTTTAAAATCAATTTTAAAAAAACTTCATTTACAATATTTTACAATGAATTGTACATCATGAATAAATTGACATGAAAATAAGCCCTTTTTACCGTCAGTCAACATAAACATTAGATTCTGCTGCATATTTTTCCAAAACTTCCTGTTCTTTCTGAAGCATCCAAACTGGAGTTACTAGAGGACTGAAACTTTGAGTCAGTCTTTTGTGCCTGCTTAAATCTAAAAACACCTCCTCAGGTACAGCAACAGCATTTGGAGAAAATGTATCATCAGATTCTGGTAAAAATAAAATAAATCATCAGTTGTAATATAAAGCTATGGTAGTTATAGTAAATAGCAAATATATTTTAGTGTTCTTTCTTATTCACGAATAGAAGATTCAAGGGTTCAAATTAAGAGACTAACTAACACGCACACAAAAAAGAGGTGACTGATAGAGTACTGATACACAGATGAGACTAATATTTTTGTAAAGAATTTAGAGGAAAATATTAGAAAGGAAATTTCAACATAAAAGGGAGTTTAATTATATAAAAAAAAAATCATGACTGGAAGAAAATAATGTCCACAAATTTTGAAAGTAAAATAGGTTTGCTTATCACTGCTATCTCAAGTTTCTTTACAACAATATGCATGAATTTATTTTGGTCCAGTTAAGTATAGAATACAGTCGATTCCGGTTAATCGGAGCACATCAGGGTGCGATCATTTTGGTTCTAATAACCTGTTGGTCCAATTAACTGGAATCGACTGTATTTTAAAAGCCACAGCCATAAATATTAACAAGTTTTCTCAGCTCTAGAGACATGTATGGCAGGTTATATAGCTCTGACTCCACATATAAGGTATTTATAAGATTCTTACTTTAACGATTTAAAGCAAAGAATGGATCCAAACCATATAGCATTTACAGTAAAAATTGTTTATAAGAACACCGGTTATAAAAACATATCGCTTAAAAGAACGGAATGATTAGTTCCCGGCCAATTCTCACGTGTAATGATGGATACAAAATCCGGTTATAATAACATCGTTAATAAGAACATATCGCTTTTAATGACTTAAAATTAATTGGTTTCTGGGAAAATAAATCTCTTATAAGAAGATGTTAATTGTGAATGGTCAGAAAGTAGCAGAATGTTGTTCTTCAACCATTCTATCCATTTTTTATCTAAAAAAAACCCCCAACTCTCACGAAGTAATTTGCCTGTGGTCAGCCCTCATAAAGTAGGGGTTGCCCGAAAATGTGTGCCTCAAGAAAACTGCCAAAAGAACGAAGCTTACCAAGAAAAGTGGCTCAACACCTATACCCCTAGTGACTGGGACATAATGATCGGAAGTGCTGACCCCGCCAAGCCAGTCCCCCAAAACCTCCACCCACCAGTGGAGTCCGACAAGAAAAATTTATGAGGTCCAGAACCAACCCAGAAGGCAGTAGAAGTTCCAGACTGGTGGTGAGAAGAAAGAGACAACCCTCTCTATTGCCGACAAAAGTCATCACAGTCTGTACCTCCACATATTCAATGACAAGGACAAAACGTAAAACTTTTACAGATGAGGAAAAAATTTATATAATTTCCAGATTAGAAAACAGTGAAAAAAATGGAGCATTAGCCAACGAATCAAAGGCGAGTCCTGCCATGATTTCAAATATTTTTAAAAATAGAGAAAAATTAAAAGAAGAATTCAAAAAAGATCGGATTAAAATTAAGAAACTTCGAAAAAGTCCACATACTGACATAGAATAAGCCCTTTTGCATTGGTTTAAGATTCAAAGGAGTGCTAACATCAAATTTTCCAAGCGAAAGCAAATGAATTTGTGAAGCTCTTTAAAAAATATGATTTTGTTTGTTTGACTTCGTGGATCCAGAGATTTCGGGAGAGGCATTCCATTGTGTTAAGGAGAATCAATGGCCGTGCCACCAGGAGTTTCTGATAACTGGCTTAAAACCCTTTGGACTACATTAGGAGAAGGCTAAGAAGACCATGAAATCCTCAACACTTATGAAACTGGCCTATTTTATAGGATGACCCTGGATAGGATGCTGCATTTCAAACACGAAATTTACAGTGGTGGTAAGCTTTCAAAAGAAAGGATAAAAGTTATGGTTGCTGCGAGTTTAACTGGAACTGAAAAATTGAAGCTTCCAGTGATCAGGAAATACAAAAAACCAGGGGCATTTAAAAATATAAAATCGCTGCCAGTTGATTATCATTCGAATTCTAAAGCTTGGATGACAGAAGAAATCTTTGAAAACTGGTTACGGAAGTGGGACCAAGAACTTATTAAACAAAAAAGAGAATTCTTATTGTGGACAATTGCCCAACCCACCCTCTGGTTCAAGGTCTTCATGCCATTAAATTACCTTTTTTTCCTCCCAACACAACCTCCGTATTACAGCCTATGGATCAAGGTGTCATTAAGTCCTTTAAAGTTCATTTCAGGAAGAACTTGATTCTACAGATCATTGACGATATTGAAAATGAGAAAGAACCGAAGATTTCAATAATGGACGCTATCATCATGCTAGAAATGGCATGGAATAATGTTAAATCTTTAACGATTTCGAATTGTTTCTGGCATGCTGGTTTTCTAAGGGGTGAAAATCCTTCCATTTTTCAAATTCAAGATGCTAGAGATGAAACACTTCAAGACTGGGCTCGAGATGTGCCAGTTGAACAAGACTCACTTCAGGAATATGAAGACATGGATTTGACTCTTGCAACTCGTGGGAATGTAACGGTTGAAGATATTGTTGCAGGCGTAAATGCAGAGATGATGATATTGACGACAGTGCCAGTTCAGAAGATCATTTGAACGAGTTTTCTTGCGCAAGTTTAAAAGAAATGTTTTCAGCAATCAATACTGTTAATAAATTTTTAGCTTGCAATGATGATTTTGTGAAGGATACGATAAAAAAAGCTGTCAAAGAACTTGTTGCAATAACCACAAATTCTTTTTATTTACAAAAAAAAAAATTAAAAAATATATATTTCTGACTATTTTTCAGCAAATCAATAAACATGTAAAAACAAAATATTGCATTATGTATGTACATTCATTATAGCAACATAATTTTATTCATTTTTTAGAACTATGTATTTGAAAAAGTTTAAAAAAAAAACATACTTATATGAAAATAAGCAGTTTGATTTTCCTTGATTGAACTTGAACCTTTTAACCATTTTTTGAACATCATGTTTCAGGTGAAAATAGAAATTATGTGATAATGAATTTGAAATTTGAATTTGGATGTTCTTATAAACGATTTATACTTTATTTGTTACAGAAGCATTTGGTGTCTTTGACAATTAAATGGAGTAGTGAATAAAGGACAGGTAAGGAACATTGTTTTTGTATTTGAAAATTAGTTTTAGCTTGCCTATAATATGAGGCCATAGTAATGAAGCAATATAAAGCAAGAAACTGTTCATTCACAGATGAAATAAAAAAGATCATGGTAAAAAAAAGTCTAATTAACTGCACATTGACAGACATATTTGTCACATCAAGTTAATACAATGCCTTTAGCTACAAAAGGAGTCTGAATAACTGAAATAATAAAGGGCAAGAGCAAGAAATTTTTCAAAATCAGTCATTTTATATTTCATAATCATAATCTAATAAAAATTAGAAAAGCTGTAGCATGTCCATGCTTTAAAAAATAGATATTTAAAAACATCAAACACAACTAAGTTTCTAAGAGTATGAAATAAGTGACAATAATAATTGATTACTAAAGTAATTACTAACTGATACATAGCCTTACCTTTATGGTACCGCTTCCTAAATTCATCTTTTACTTGGAATGGTTTAAATACAGTTGCTGATTTGTAATCTACAAAAAAGAACATAAGATGAAAATGACACACTCATCATTAAAAGGAATTTAAAATAATATGTAAAAATCCTGATCATGTTATGTAGCACATTTCTCATTCTTTTTCCAGCCTGAAAATTAAGTTAAAAACTTTTAAAAAGTCACCCTTTCCCACCTTTTTTTTTTTTTTTTTGAGGTGGCAGGGAAAATACTACTCTAGAAAGCAAAAAACTATAGCATAATAGAGATACAATTGGGAATGTGTTAATTTTTTTAAAAATCAGATCAGTAGTATAAGCTGACATTTAATTGCTGTATAAGCTGTATTTTAATTCCTATAAAATTTTAAGTGTCACTTTTAAAATTCTTGGTCAACTTCCTTTTAAACTTTTTAATATTAAAGTGTACAGTTCAAACTCTGGCAAAATGTTACAATTATTCTTTTGTATATACAGTGATTTTTTTTTCACTTTCATAATTAGTTAAGTTTATAGTTACACTTGTTGATAAAAAAAAGGGTACTTTTCCATTAACCGGGCACAAGTGATATTTCGCCAAATATGATTCTAAAGTCACATTTTTAGCTGTTTTGTTTAATTAACTGTAAAATCCTCCTGTGATACATGTGCGTGAATGAACAAAATATATTAGTAAACATGAATTTGATTTAATAAGTAAATATTTAGTTTTAAAAAAAAACCTTTTGGTCGTCGCCACAGAAATTCAGCTAATACGATTGCAAATGGTAGCGTGCCGTTCCTCATGGTTTTTTGTATCGCCATTTGGCTCTTCTCCACAATTGCTTAATCTTTTGTGCGATTGTGAAGACAGCAAGTGATTTTTTGTGGTTAATTAGTTTCCAGTTTTTATTCACATGAATTTCTAGGTTATTTAGTTGGGTCTCTGAAATTAATCATGTTCTCTCACACCATTCATACCCGCTGACATGCCATCTTCTTCCAACGTTTCGTGTGTGACAATACTTCTTGAAAATTTAGCCTTTCTATTAACTATTAAACTGTTTTCCTGAGGTTGTTAGGTTGGTGACTTTTGATTCATGCCAATGGTGATGCTTGTTAGGACTAATGCCAAATGCACCCGGCTAATGGAAAAGTACCAAGAAAAAAACAGATAACACAATGCAGAATTCATAAATAATTTGAAATTACAATTTACAATATACATTTTCTAAAGAATAAAACACTGAGACAATATGTAAACTAACCTTGAAGAAATTTCCTTTCTTCCTCAAGATCATATGCAATAGGCATTAATCTCACTTCCCGAAGAAGATCCAAAACTAATGCACTCTCTTTAGGTGGAAGTTGAGGTGGAATATTTCCGGACATACAGCTCATCATATATTTATAAATTAATTTTACATTTATAACTTGAGCGTCAGCAGGTTCTTTTTCTTCTTCATAAAATTTCTTGCAAAGCTGATAAAAAAGCATATCATAAATTAAGTATTTTAAACATATAGAAACTAATAAGAATGGTAGAAAGAAACATACAAATACTGATCATAACCCTGTTAATAAATATTTAATAATTTCATAATTTTCACTAAATCAGCTAAAAAAAACTTTAGAATTATTTAACTTTAAGTCCCCTTGAAAAGTAATTTTAAAAAGAATCATCACACTTAGATAACAAATGAAAATGAAGTTCTTTTCATAATCAAAAAATATTTGTGATTATGAATAATCTATTTTCTTTTTTTACCAGTTTTCCTAATCTCAAAATTTTACTCTTATGTATCTCAAAATTTCATTTTAAATATTAATGATTTGTATATAAAGAGAAGTTATCTTAATAGCAAAAAAGTCATAGTTGAGAGACAATTTGTACCTTAATTTAATTTACCAAAGTTCAATTATTACCACTCAAACACGTATGTATATATATATATATATATACTGTTTGATTGGTAATAACTGAACTTATTAACTGGATTCTTCACTTATGATCACATTAGTGGCATGCCTTTACATTCTTTTTACCACATTTTGTTAGGTTTTGACATGAATAGCCAACTATCCTTACAGCAAAGCAACTGCAAAAAATGTTACACTGCAGTCCGAGTCATACCCTTACTCTAATTTATCCAAAAAGTGTTCAATCAAATTCAGGAAGAAAAGAAAAAAAAATGTAGTATAAAAGAAAAACTAATGTAGATAATAACTCTTTCAGAAGACATGACAAGAAGGAATTGTTAAATATCTAGATAGTGATCAGATCTCAAAATTCTAGTACAACAGAATTTTGACCTGGTGAAACAACTCACTGCCATGACAACCAGCTCTATAACAGATGAAAACTCAACATTCTACATAAACTGTACTCTGCAGTATCTAGCAAGTCCCTCAGAGCAAAACAATTAGCAGGATTTGTTACTCAGTAAATAAGATACAATAAATAAGTACAGTATGCAAGAGACCTACTTAAGTATTGTTTAAGAGAAAGCTTCTAAATGTTTACAATCAATCAGAAAATAGATCACTAGTTCCGGACTAACCGATGTAAACCTTTATCCACCTGGAGAGAATCACAAGCAATAAAATCTCTATGAACAAATCAGAAGAGCAAAGAACCTTAAACCACAGCTGCCAACACTGGAAAATGAAAATTCGGATAGTTGCAGAAATTTCAACTCTGCTACAAGAGGAATGAGTAGACTATGAGATACAGTTTAAAATTGGTTCAAAACAGCTACAAAATACATGCTAAAATTCACAGGAAGAAAGATCCCCCACCCCACCCCCCAAAAAAGCAGTTAATTCTGGTTGAGTTCAGGGCCTGATTATGAATGCTGCCCCCCCCCCCTACAAACATTTATAAAAATAAGAACTATCCATGGGCTATACATACTATTAGAAGTACTAGGTGCATACACCAAGGGGGTTTTGGGGCCCCCTAGCACCAGGGGGCCCTGGGCAAAGCCCTGATTTGCCCATGTGATAAAAAGGCCCTGTTTGAGTTATCACAGTTACAAGTACTCTTAAAGCACTTAAACACAAAGACCAACACTGTGAGAGTTATACCTTGATATCACAATTTTTACAAACAAATCTCCAATGGACTATGATAAAGCAAATGAAAAGAGATGTTTTGCCATTATAGCTAATAAAAGCCAGTGATCTCTACCTGATTTTTACATGTTTGTAATATAAAAATAATACAGATAAATATATATTTAGTTTATCTTATATTTAAATATCGTCAGGAGTCGAGAACTGGGTAGAGTTCAGTAATAGTACAAGTGATATCCACTTTGAATAGGAAAAAAATTTAGGAAGAATTCTGAAAAATCCACAATATTGATATTTTTAAGCCAGTTCAGTATAATGTATTTCTTCTAGTCTGATTTTATAAGAATCAAGATGTATTGCTGATCTCTGAAGTTCACATACACAGTGTAAAGGACGAAAACATTTTTATAGACTAAAGTATATATTATTTTTTTTTTTTTTCTAATGCGAAGACTCTTTGTTGTGAGACATTCACCTTTTGTTATTCACTGCGATTTACCAGCAACTTTATTATGGGAGTATCATATAGGTGAGCCAGCATCCTCAATATGAGGCTATTGCTCCCTATGAGGGGAATAATGACCAAGCCTTATTCAGGATTAGAACACAAGACACCACCACGTGGCAACTCAGAACACTAACCACTACACCAGGGGTTGGCAACCTTTTTTTACTAGGAGGGCATATTTCAGAAATGTGGGAGTTCGGCGGGCACCGCTGGATGAAGAGGAGAGGAGGGTTAATATTTAAGCAGAAAAATATTAATGAGATATAAATTTTTATAAAAAAATTCAAATTTTAATTTTGTTCTACACAGGGTGTCTACTAACATGAAAAGTAATGAAAAGTAACGAAAAGTCACGAAATGGGAAAACGGTCACGAAAAGTCATGAAAAGTAACGAAATTGAAAGAAAAGGTCACGAATTTTTTCAATTTAAAATTTTTTTTATCGATATACTGTAGAATAGAAAATATGCTCCTAACTGGTACAAAAACACTAAGATCAATTTTTGCCTACTTTGTGACGCCGCATCGGAAGAGAGATAACAGAGTTCCCGCGGGAACGAACGCTCTTTCTCCCCTTCACAGAAAGGAGAATATACGTCGTCATGTGGGGCTACCCCTCGGGCGACGAAAATACGAGGAGATAAGAAACACACAGCGGAAGTAGACATATGGTAAAGCATTAAAATTAACACGAACAAGTGGTGCACAATGCTAACAAGAGAGAGAAGTTGGACAGCGGAAAAACACAATTTTTTTAAAAAATAAGAATAGAGCTTCAATTTTTACGTCGATCCTGAATAGAGAAGTGTAGTTCAGATCGGTTTTTCTGTCAGTGAACTCGAGTATTACCGTTTAGATTTTGGCTTCTTGTCATTATTTGCGCTCGAGGTATTCTTTCTCCCCATGTAACAGACTATGTCCGATATATGCAGATTTCCCGCCGAGTATACGTTATGTAACGTTCGAAGGCGAAGCTTTCTCCCGCCAATGACGTAACGGGCGATGCATTCAATTATGAAGCTCTCTTCCACCGGAGATATTAGCGCCCTTTACACGTACGTTCTTTCGCGAGTGCTTGGAGCGTATGGGATTGCGCTCACGCTCCAAGCACTCGCAAAAGAGCGTACGTTTAGCACCCTTTACACGTACGCTCTTGGAGTGCTTGGAGCGTAAGGGATTGCGCGCGGGAAAATTTGGAGTACGCTCCAAAGCAGCTTTCCCTTCCTCTCCGACACTTTCACACGTGCACTCAATCGCGCGGAATCGTGGTTTCACACGGGAAAGAACGTACGTGTAAAGGGCGCTATTCCTCCGCCCAGGACCGTAGCCTTGGGGGGTGGGGAAGCTCGACGGGCAGGATCCCCGCCCCCCCCCCCCAAAATTCTGAAGTTTACTGTATTGCATTTTAACATCGAAATAAAAGTAGATTTTTAAATGTAAAATTTTTTAAAACTGCATACTTATTCAAAATTTAATTTTTGAATAAAAATTCAAATTTTTAAATTTTTTATTTACTGTCTTAATTTCAATTTTTTTTGCTCCGAATTGTTTTATAAATTTACTGAAATGTATTACACAAGATTGTACATGGACTTTTAGATTATATAATATTAAATTTTATAATTTCTTAATATTATTATTAAATAATATTATATATTATGTAATTTTAGTAAATTTTATATTATTTTTAGTTAAAAAATAGTGAAATATCGGGGGAGGCTCAGTCCAGTTTGAGTTGTTCTTCATCTTGATGTTTTCAGAGCAGTTTAGGAAAGTTCCTCAATTTAAGCAAAAATTAACTCAAATTAAACATTGATACAGCTATTTTACAATTGTATCAGTGTAGAATTAATGAAAAATTGTTATTTAAATATTATTTACTTTAATGGGGTTTCTGTAGTAACTGTAACAAGTATGAGAATGATTAATTTTTACATCATTCACTTTCAAGGTGTTTTACATTGCATCAATAAATTCCATGGGTGTTTGAGTCACAATCATATCTGGAATTTGTATAACAGTAATAATTGCATGGTTGTAATCCCAACTTTTTAAAAATAAGGTTTTCCTGATACGAACTTAAATAATAAGGTGAATATTGTTTAAAGACGAGCCAAAGGGGGGGGGGGGAGACTAATTTTGTTTAAACTAGTATGTACTTCAATGGTCATGAAATTTTATTTTTAAGGTCATGAAATGTCAGGAAAAGTCATGAAATTGACTTGCTCAAAAGTAGTAGACACCCTGCTACAGCATATTGATATCAGGAGTACAGAATTCATGAACATCTTGAAGAAACTTTGATGGCGAAATGGGTTTTATAGCTTCCTTTTCAGTGATATAAGTTAGAGGTCTCGAATTTATAACACTCTCACAATCTGCCAAAACCGTGATCATTTCTTCGTAATTTAGACAAGCGTGTCCTAATACTCTTTTTAGCAGATCTTTCATTATCCTTATAAGTCTCTCCCATCAACCACCCCACCATGCAGCAGTCGGTGGATTACACTTCCACCCAATAGAGTTGACAGCCCCATGCTTCTGTATACGATTCCAGTCTAGTTGTTTCAAAGTGCTGGCTGCTCCGAGAAAATTAGAGCCATTATCGCAGTATATAATAGAGCATCTTCCTCTACGAGCTATAAATCTTCTCAATGTCATCAAAAAGGCATATGTTGAGGCCGACGTAACAAGTTCAAAATGGACTGCTCTATACACTGCACAAGTAAATATCAGCACCCAACTCTTTTTGTTCTCTTTGAGAAACAGTGGGCCAGCCATATCAATACTCGAAATTTGAAATACGGCAGCATCTTTTACTTGATTTTCTGGAAATGGAGCAGTAACCATTTCTAAGTTCCTTAAACTAAATTGTTTGCAGATAGTACAATTAGCTATGACAAGTCGGACCGTTTTTCTTCCATCAAGAATCCAAAACTTTTCCCTCAACAAATTTAAAAGGATTTGGACTCCGGCGCAACAATTCTTAACATGGGTGTAGAAAATAAGTCGTTTTACAACTTTGTGCTTTGAAGGAAGAACAATAGGTTTAATAAAATCTTCACAGTCTTTTCTAAAAAGTATTTTAGTTTTTATACGAATGAATCCTTGATCATCTTTAAATGTTTGAAGAGTTTTCAATCTTCCATCACATTCTGAAACAAATGATTCCTTTTGAATCATGATTCAAAAGGAAGCAGTGTTTTCATCATAAGCAGTGTTTTCATCTCTGCTTGATGGAATTCTGTAGCTGATAGTTCTCAGAGTTTTCTTTCCTGTGTATTTGAACAATTATGCTTAAAATTGAGAATCCATGCTACGAGACGTACAATTTTTTCATAGTTAGAAAAATACTTATAGTACCAACTGGTATCACTAATGGTTTTATGACTTATTAGCATACAAATTGTCTTTGACTTTTCAATTTCAATCTCTTCTTCATTCCAACTAAGGCAAGAGGAATTCATTAGATAGTGGAATTCTGAGGGATCTTTCATCCACTCTGGACCCTCCCACCATCTTGAAGTGACAAGCTGTTTCACCCGGCAGCCTCTGGAAGGTAAATCTGCCGGATTCTTTACCCCACGAATGTGTCTCTATGATGAAGGGTCACTCAAATTTCTGATCTCCTGAACACGATTTCATACAAAAATGGACCAGTTCCCTTGATATCCATGCGAGCACAGTCGAACAATCACTCCAGTAATACTTTTCAATATTTCTGCAACCTAGCGCATCAGTGATTGAATTTGCTAATCTGGCTCCAATCACTGCAGCAAGAAGCTCCATTCTTGGTATAGTCGCACCTCTTAAAGGAGCAACTCGGGACTTTGCAGCAAGAAGAAACACTTCAATTTGGTCTTGTTTTTCAATCCTCAAGAATGTGACAGCTGCATCTTTACTTCCATCAACAAAAGTATGAATGGCGCACTTATTTAAATCTTCTGAAGTAATTTGGATGAATCTAGGAATATGAATATCACTTAAAACTTTAAGATCTTGAAACCATCCCAAATATTCTTTACGGAGTTCACCGGTTATCTCTTCATCCCAGCTGATTCCTATCTTCCATGCTTTCTGCAGCATTAGTTTGGGACAAAGTGTAACTGGAGAGACAAAACCAAAAGGATCAAATATCTTGTGAACTGCCGATAATATACTTTGTTTTGTTAACTTTTCCACACTGAGATCTTTCATCCATTTCATATTAATTTTCAGTGTGTCCAGTTCTTTATTCCAAATCAACCCTAGAACTTGTGTTTCTGTCTTGTTATTGATTTCACTGAAGTCACCAGAATACTCCCATTCTCTTAGATCAAATCCACCTTTGGCCATCAAAATCTTTGAATAAGAGATAAACTTCTCTAACTGTTCTTTACTATGAACATTAGTAATGACATTATCCACATAGAAACTCTGTGAAAGTCTTTTCTTGAAAGATGCATCAAATCCTTCACTGTTCTGAATGTGGTATTCGATAACCGAAGCCAAAAGGAAAGGGCTGCATTTTGCACCAAAAACAAGTCTAGCGTGGCGAAAAACTCGAAGTTCTTTATCCTTCAAATTTGTCCACCAAAGAAAACGCAAATAATCTTGATCTTCTTTGTGAACACTTATTTGTAGAAAAGCCTTTCTAATGTCGGCTACAACACCAAATTTTCTCTCTCTGAATCTCAGTAGAATGTCTAGAATAAGTTCAATTAAATTAGGACCACCTTATAGGCATTAGTTCAAAGAAGGGTGATTTGCTATTCTAGCCGAAGCATCAAATACTGGACGGATTGGAGTAGTACTGCTGCTTACTTTTATCACTCGATGATGAGGCAAGTAATTGTAGTAAGAGTTTACTTCCTCTGTTGGGACCTCTTCTATGATACCCTCATTAAGCCAACTACACAAAACGTTTTCATATTCCTGATACAAATTGATAGCTAAAAGTCTTGAAGTAGTACAGTTCAGCCTTTTCTCAGCTAAACTATAATTATCAGGTAAAGGTGATTTATCATCCACCCAAGGTAAACAAACCTCATAACGACTATCACTGTTAATTGTCACAGTTTCTAAAAAATGTTTAGACTTTTTCTCAATAGGATCCTTGATCCTATTACATCTAAACTCCCCAGATCTGTGATAGTCGCTTCGTTAGCAAACAATGATGTTACTGTCAGGGCTAAGTTTTCATTTGAAGACTCTGCCACTGGCACTTTACCCATCAGAGTCCATCCTAAATAGGTTTCCTTAGCTATAAGACCCGAAGCTAACTCCCTTTCCCTACCAGTCAACATTTTCCCCATAACATCAGCTCCTATGAGAACATCAATAGCCTTACAACAGTCACTGACTTTAGTCAAAACGATGCCATTTTCTTTTAGCTGTTTTATCCCCGAGCCTTCATATATCTGTTGTATATTTTCATAAATTGTAGTTTGATCTAAAACTTCAAAACTACACCTAAATGTTTTATTCAAATTTTGTAATCTTATTTTATAACGATTATGCTTGCATTCCTTCATAGTTATTCCACCGAAAAGCGAATGCATCAATTTTTCTTGATTAAGGGGAATAGTTATTTCTTCAGCCACAGTTTTCAAAATATAACTTTTATGTGATGCCGAATCTAGGAGTAATCGTACAACTCTTTCTTTATCATCGGAAATGAGTGTAGCCTTCAGAGTTTGAAGAAATGCTTTAGGGCTACGTTTACTGAAATTAGACATATTAACTTCAATTTCCGCCAATTTTTCTTCCTTTTTCTGACCAGTATTAATTTGTGAATTGAGTACATCGCACATTAAAGGAACATGTTTCTTACAACAAATCAAGCACTTTAGAAATACTCTGCACTTCTTAATTGTATGCCCATGTGACAAACATGCAAAGCAACAGTGTTTATCTTTTACAATTTTCTGTTTTTCCGATAAACTCAGTTTTTGAGCAGTAAAACATTTTGAACTAAAATGTTTACTCCCACAAAAAATACATTTTCTAACTTCTGGAATGGAAGCGGTTGTCAATAAACACGTTGCAGTTGGTGTTTTGATTCACGTATAGTCCAAATTGAAATTCTTCTTTTTGGCTGATTTATAATCTTGGCACTTTGCCAGACCAAACCCCGCTACAGCTAAGCATATTCTCTCTTCCCCCTCAACTTCCATTTTGAGAAATTGCATCAAATTGTTTAGTCTTAATTTAGCTCCCTTAGAGGAGGAAATATTACTACAATTAAAAGCTTTTAAAAACTCAGCTGAAAAACATGACTCAACCATTGGATATAAGAGTGAAGCACATTTATCTGTAGTTACGCCTAGCGTTTCTAAAGCACATAAAAAAAGACTCTAGTTTATAGTACATAGAAGTTAATGAAAACTTTTCATTTGTTTGAACAGTTATAATTAATTTTAATAATTCTCTAATATATACCTCTGCTAACATATTTTCCCTGCCAAATCAAGATTTTAAACTCTCCACAGCATTCTCATAATTGGCAACTTTAAAATTAAAACAGCATTCTCATAATACAATTTAAAAACCACTCAAGTACCTCTCTTCTACTGATCTTTCTCAATCAAATATCTAAACTCAAATAATCAAAAATATCTAAAATCAAATTTCTAAACTCAAATACCTAAAATTTATATATTTGAACAGCGGGCATTTTAAAATTATTTCACGGACACCGCGTTGCCAACCCCTGCACTGTACCATAAGGGTGGCTTATATAATACATAAATAAGCTAATATATATATAATATATTTTAGCATAACAAAATACAATAACCATGATCTGCCACTAAAGAGGGAAATTGTTCACCTTTTCTTAAAAGGCTTTAAGTGGGAAAAAGTGATGTATCAGCATTATATGCTAAAAAAAATAGAAAACATCCCAAAAGCTTTCGCTGATTAGAGATTAATAAGATTGACCATTACAAGAATAAATTAATAATTTAGCAAGTTTGGATTTTGACAAGACTAAATAAATAAATATTTTTTATGCCTCTTTAATTCCCTATATTGTGTCTTTTACGTATGAGCAATCATGATTATGATTGAAAAATACTTAACATATACAGTGATATAAATAAACTACAAGAATCCCGGATAAATATTAAATTAATGACTTCATAGCTCATAAAAATTATATTATAATTAGCAATAACACTTTCAATGAAGAAATTAACAAGTACAATAACACATAAAAAAAATTCTTAAATTGAATATGAAATATTAACTGAAATACAGATGAATTAGTTTGTTCAATGAAACTTTACTTACTGATGAAATAACTGGTTTGCTATAATCTTTATTTCTAGTATATAGAAGCATTTGTTTGTATGCCATCTTTCTCCATTTACGAATATTTGGCCAAGTTTCTACAAATTCTGGACGTAGAGTATTCCAGTAATTACCTTGACGATTCCATTTTTTAGTACTTGTATCAAAAATTACATCCTGACGGCGTGTCTTTATGATTTGTCTGTAACAAAATGAATTTCTCAGGTGAAAATAAAACTTTTATAAAACTTAAGATATTTAAATGTGCATTCATATACTTATATTAATAGACATTTATGAGCACATATGAGTCACTCACTTGCCAAATTGATTAACTCCATAAAACAAAAAGTGAAGAAAACAGATAAAATAATGTACATTATTTTTTTAAAATTCTTTTAAAAAATATAAAGCATTCAAATAAACATTGTAGAATGCTTTTATCTAACGACATATAAAATGTATAAGACAGAATATCCTTGGAGTAATCATTATTATTATGACAATTTTTCCGTAACTAAGTGATTTAACCAATTTGGCAAGTGAAAAACAGTAATGACATCAAATTCAGCCTTCAAATCAATTTTAAATTGTATTGAAGAGCTATCAGATTAATCATTTTCCACTAAATAATTTACTGTTCTCATAAAGTACTAGCTTCTGTGACAGTTAGACTGTGAATGATTAATTATTTTACTTTTTTTGTGATAAAACAGCACTAAACAATTTATTGTTATCATCAAGAACTTGCTTCTGCAGCACTTAGACTGTGAATGATCAAGTATTTTACTTTTTTGTGATGGAAGAACTCTAAGCAATTTAGTTATCATTAAGTACTTGTTTCTGTGTTTGAATTACATTATTACAACAATTTACATTCGAGTATGGAATTAATTTGATTGGCTTCTGAAATAAATTATTAAATATTCCATGGCCAATAAAATTTAGTCATTTAGAGGTGTTGATTCTTATTATCATGCAAATTTGTTATGAATGTAAAAAGTTAGGCATCAATCAAGTGCTTTGACACTAAGATTTTAAAAATTGGAGATAACTGATTTGGCTCGTGAATAGCTCATATAAAAAACAAAATGAAAATATTCCAGCAGTAAAAATAACCATCTATCTGATGCAGTCTAACAAGCTGCATCAGCTTTTACTTGACTCAGCATGAACACACAAAATATTCTGACCCTATAAGCTGATACTGATGAATGAGACTGGGTATGTGGAGATGTAAAGAGAAGGCAATGACAAGGTGTTTGGCAATTAAAAATAGAAATCCATCCAAGAACAGAAATCTTCAGAAGGAAAGAAAATAATAATAACTGATTTTTTTTTTTTTTTTTTTGAAAGAGCTTATTTGTTGGAATATACTTCCTGGAAACAATCATAGATTTAATCAATCTAAAAGAAGATCTAAATCAAGAGTCAAATAAAACTATTTTCTAATATTTTAAGTTACAATAACTAAAAAAAAAAATGGCAAATAAATTACAGACATGCATAAAGAAGAGGTCCCAGTATTAATTTCTTTGTGTGAAAAAGAAATCATGATAGAAAAAATATAAACATAGATAGAACTGAGAATGGTAAAAAATACATAAAAGCATTATATACATAAAAGCAATAAATACATAAAAGCATTATTTGCAATCACTACTATTAAACAATATGTTTTTAGAAATAAAATTTAGTTAATGAATCTGCTGTTTTCCATAAAGCACTTTACTATTCTTGATTTTAAACAATCCTTTTTCTCCTCTTAAACTTGGAAAATAACATATTTGTCATAATTCTTATGACACTGACAACTTTAAAATGGTGAACAAAAATTACTCTGCAGACACAATAATTGAAAGTTTTAATGCATTATAAATTATAACTGAAATTTAAATGTTTATTCAAAAACAGCTATTAAACAACGTGTTATACGTTTAACTTGAAATCAAACTGTTTAATCAATCCTTTGTTGTATCCTGTATTAGCTATGCATCATCTCAAGAAATAAAATAAGAAAAAGATTATTTTAAAATTAATCAGATATAAATTACATACTAGTAGAATGTTAAAATGTAATCTTTACAATTTCTCAACACAAGTAAATGTTAGTCCTGATTCAAGAATATATATAATTGACAATGTTATAAAAATATATAGATAGACATTAAATGTGACTTAAATTTATGATCAGTGTTCAATCTGATAAATATGCACAGAGAGAATAATACTAACTGCTTTGATAGTCATAAGCTTTCCAGTAAACCAACATATATATATATATATATATATATATATATATTGTAAATACAAGAAGTAAACTCCTAGACATTACATTCCAGAATCATTAATTCAAATCAAATATGAAAATATTATTATACAAACCGAATGTCATTTTCAGTCTTCGTTTTTACACAATCAGCTATTTTTTTTAGGTCTGAAAATCCATGAGCTTGTAAACTAATAGCTAAATCCATCCATTCTCTGTAAAACAAAAAAATTAAAGATAAAAATTTAAACAAATAATGCATACAACTCAACAATATACTTAAGTGAAAGAAGTATATTAATATATTTGGAAATGCTTCATACTTATACTATTGCAGATTAATAGTGTAAGTATGAAGCATTAATATTAAATTTGTCAAAGATCACTATCAGTTATATATGTAACTTCATACTAAAAATCAATAAATAAATAAAACAAGAGCAATGTTTCCCCCCCCCCCTCAAAACCAGAAATATATATAGAGAAAAACATACTATAGCTTTGAATTATGCATAAGTTTTCATTGCATAAATTTGCCTGTAGCTTTTTTTTGCTCTCAGCACTACTTATCTGTGTGAAAAAACATTCCCCAAAATGAAATATACAAAAAATATTTACAGATCTAAATTAACTGATGAACATTTGAAGTTGCTGCTGATAATTTCCACTAATAAACTTGATCCACAACTGCAAACAATTGTCAGTGGAAAATTACAGTTACATAAATCTAATTAATCATAATTATAATGTTTAATTTCAATATGTAAATTACTTACGTATGTCACTTATTGTAAGTTTTCAGGATAAATCTCATCATTAATTACAGATAAAATGTTTAATTTCATTATGTATGTCAGTTATTGAGTTTCTTAATTGGTCATTAAATAAAAAAAAATTATTATTTTGTATAATTTACTTATATTGCAGATTTTACAATGTAATCAAAATAAACTATGGCGAGTCAGATTGGTGGTGCTCGCAGGCCGTAGTTTGGAGACCCCTGCCTTACAGGAACAAACAATTAAAGTACACTGTACAAAACTTATATTATTTGAAATAGCGAGCCTCATTCTATATGAATTTACAAAATTCTGTTTGCAGATTGGTTTAATATTGGGAAGAAAACTATACACATTGAGAGAGAATTAAGTTATATACACAACACACATTTTATTTCTTACTCTACATACCTATCATTCCATTCATAACACTGGAATGAAAGCCTAGAATTCTTTGATTTCTTATACTTCTCAGTTAGTCTTTTTAAAAAGTTATCTTCCTGTGTCTCAAAATTTTTTGAAGGTGACTGAGTTTCAGGATTCGCTGTTTCATAAGTCCTACATTCCTCAATTGCTGAAAAATTTATAGCATTAAACACTCCATTTCTTTGCTGTTCATCACAACTGCTCATTACATTAGAGTTTCCTTCACTGAATGCTTTGTCTTTAGATATGCTTCCTTCTAATACATTTTCTCCCAAACATATTGAACTTTTTTTACTTTCATGAGCATGCACATGATCCTGGCTACTTCTTTTCTTTTTAGGGGGTGATGGAGAAAATCTGGGTTCCAACCTTAATTGTGTTTTTTTACTTTCATGAGCATGAGCATGATCCTGGCTATCTCTTTTCTTTTTAGAGGGTGATGGAGTAAGTCTGGGTTCCAACCTTAATCGTGGTGCTACTGGTATCTCTTTTTTCTTTTCTAGTTTTACTTTTACTTTTGTAATTTTACTTTTCTTTTCAACATTTTTTTTCCCAGCCATAATCTGAAATAAAAATTAGATTAGAATAATCAACTGATTATTTTTACAAAATACAAGGTAGCTATAACGACATATGAAACATACAAGATTCGAAAATTTTATCATAATGCAAAACCTATACAGGCTAGAAATGATTAGACAAAATACAAGTTTCACTTATAAAATTCCAATGTGAGAGTCACATAAAACTTTTTTATAGGGAATTACAGATATTTACAACATACAGAAAATTAACTTTTTTAGTTTCTTTTTTGAATATTACTATAACAAAATATAATGGTCATGGTAAAGGATCCAAAGAGAATGTAACATCAGCTTATTATGAATGATTACAACAATAGTATAATGGCAAAGACAATCAACTAGAAAAAAAGTGAGAAAACAAATGGATTAACGGAGTAGAATATTTGTTGCCTAATTTGGCAAAAGGGGTTAGAGCTTAATTCAAGTCCAGTAACCTTGTTTGAAAGAAAACATTGAAATAAATGTTTTAAAAATATTGGATAAAAAAATAAAGGGAACAGAAATACAATACAAAATATATCTGAAAAATTTATGATGGCCCTAGTAAAAAAATAATAATGGTAATGACAAAAACATAAATGTTCATAATAATTTGAAAATCAAATATGCCTAGTAAACATAGCAAATGCATTTATCCTTAATTAATTTTAAAAGCCTAATATTCAGGAATAAATGAGACAATGTGAATCTTGACACATCTGATTTGCTAAATTACATAAATCATACTAAGAAATGTTTAAGTAAAAATTGTAATTACATATATCTGGACTTTTCACAGAAATTTTTACTATGAAAAGTCCAGATTTGAAAATAATTATTAAAAAAATACAGAAAGAAGGAACTTATGTGGTAAGTGCATGCAAAACAATATAGGAACTAACATAGAGAACTAATTATGTATCTTGCTCTATGACTTTGCATTACAATTAAATTTTAGGGTATAATATTACACATGATATCCCTGTCACCATGCTTGCTACATCAATTTGTAAAACCACATTGCAAATACATTTATCTAGCTCAGTGGTACTCCAACTGCTGCCTGCGGGTCACATGCAGCTTGTAACACTCATACTCTTTATCAGACAGGTGCTTTGTAAACACAATTTTGAAAATTAGTATCTAAAAAATACAAAACTGTACAAAAATGTGCCATCTGCTGCTCATGTTGTTCACATCAATATTTTTTTGTAAATCATCCAATTTTAAAATGACATATGCAAAGAATATATACAGAAATTGGCTTACTGATTCTTAACTTTATTGACCTCACAATCTTTTTTAAATAAATGCTTGAATGTATTTAGGTTTTGAGTATTTTTTAGATTATTATATTATGAGGTATAGTGTACTATGCTGCAGTGTTATGTTGAAAATAGCTGAATAAATAAATAATAAAAAAAGAGGGCTATAGGTTAAATACCAGGGTTCTATGCTTTGTGTTGCAATAACCAAATAAAAATAAAATATAAACATAGTTTGACTAATGCACCCAATATGGGTTATGATTGAAAAATAAAATTATGAAATTAAATCCCTAAACTAAAAGAAACCTGCAAGAAAAGCTGAAAACAAAAAAAGCTGAAAGGAAAGGGCTGAAAAATAAAGCTAAAAAATTCTGTGAGGCAGAAACGACATAACACAGTCTTAGATAAATTAAACATCATTTATTTCGTGTTGAAGGTATCAGAATTTACAAGACCTCAAAAAAATAAAACCACCTTTGATTACATGAGGACACAATTACCTCTTAGGTTCATACATATAAAAAAAAACACAATAAAAATATCAGATATACGAAGTGGCTGGTGAAAAAAAATTAGAAAAAATAATAAAAACTTTAAAATAAATTTTTAAAAAAAAAAGAAAAACAAATTCTATTACCGACAGCAATCATAGAAAAAATTGAATAAGGGGAATGGGGCATGCCCGTATCTGCTATCATCTCAGGTTTCTGCCATGGTTCTTTCCATCTGCTGGGAGCAATCTTGGCCAATCATCATAGGATTAGGAGATGGAGCGTCAGCTTCTCTCGAGCTGGTGTTAACCACTTTTCTTCAGCCTGGCCTCTGTCCGAATCTCTCTGAAGAACCCCTTTTCCCCATGAAGTAGGTCTTTTTACCTCTTTTTGTTCTTCCGTCCCTCGAAACGTACATGGAAAGAGTCTGCCTGCATGCCATGAATTTAGGATAGAAAACATTGAAAAATATAGCTGCATGTCGAAATTACAAATAATCAGAGCTGTTGATTATCTTGATTTCCATTTAGCATCTTGTTTAACTGAGAAATGGGCCGATTTCCCAAGCCTCCTACCACTGTGCACTTTTGTAATCCTATATGTAGATTCTAATCCCTCTTCGTTGGCTCATCAACATTTCAACGTCCTGTGATTTCGTTTTTCCTGGCCCCCTCTGTCTGCTTGGGCCACGGGACAGATGCAAAGAATTGGCAAAACAGGATATATTGAATTACCAGCTTTGGATTTCTAGCTTATATTAGGTAGGATAGGATATAGCAAAAGGAATTAATACTAAAGAAAGATTAACTTTTAAGAAAAAAAAAACACTCTAAAAAATTTAATATTTATATTAATTAACTTGAAAACAAATTCACTAGCCAATAAAAAAAAATAATTATTATTACCAGCCACTTTACATAATATTCCAAACATACTTAATATTTTAAACAATACTTATATATAAAAAATCAAAACTTGTTAAGACCAGTTATTCAATTTTACCTTTTACAATATATTGGAGATTTAGGAAATTTAAGCACTTTTCCCAAATCCCATTTACATTATTTAGGCAATCAAATACTTGATCACAACCAGTTTAGAGCAGAGGCTTGAAAAAGATATATAAAACAAAGCTGTTACATTTAAGGTTACTTAATTTAAAATCAGTAACTTTAATGATTAATTACTATTACTATCTAATAAAACCAAAATTAATTTTATCTACACAACAGCAGCCCACTTATGTGGGCAATATATAGCAAACATATCCATGTGGCCTGAGAGAAAAAAGGTTGAGTATGACTAATCTAGCTGCATAAACAAGCTAAAAAATAAATTATATATACATATTTATATAATTTTTGATAACCTATTAATTATATGTATACTGCTATATAAAAATGTTTAACCATATATTAAACAAAAACATTATCAAAATGTTTCTCTTATCAAGCACCAATTTTAATTTTTAAAACGTTTAATTAAAAATATAATCATATAATTATTATCACCTCATCTATACTATACTGTTTACAAACCAGAAATGAAAGTTTTTTACAATTATTAAATTAGTTAAAATTAATCTCAAAACAAACTTCTGTTATTTTGTATTTGAACTTATAACTGGAGAGTCAAAATTAGCAATTTTAAATCTTAACTTCAAAAATATTTAAAGAAAACTAGATTTATACATGCTTAGTAGAATATTTGTAATTTTTTAAGAGAGAATTTCTAAAATGTATTAAATTATTTAGTTTTCCAGAGCAGTCATAATCTTAAAAACTGACTTGATATAAATAACATTTAAAATATTTCCAAAGTGCCTTCACAGCTTGGTCATTATTGTTGTATATATTTTTTTAATATTTTACGATACATGATAGTCACTCAACAATCATCAGATTTTTCTAGTATATTATAAAAAATTTAACAGAGATCTTTCATTCAATTGTGTTCATATAGTGCAGAGGTTCTCAACCCTGTGTCTTCACTCGTGAAGATGTTGGAATACACCCAACATTATTCCGAAATTTCTTTTGTCTGATGTCTGATGAGAACTTTTGTAATATCATTGACCATAAAAAATTTCCTCATCTTTAAAATGCTTCCTATAAAATAAAATCTTACTTTGGTTGAGCATATATGTGCAAAGCCTTATTTTCAGCAATGAATATTATAAAATCAAAACGTAGATCTCAAATTACTGATGAACATCTGAAAGATTGCTTAAGAACGGGAATGTCATCTTATATTTCCAATTAAGAAAAATTATCTAATTCAGTTCAGAGTAAAAAATCTCGTTAAATTTTAAAGAAAGAATTTATAATAAATCGATTTATAGTACTTATATTTTTTTTATTTCCATGTACCTACAACAATTACATGTACTTATAAAATAAAATAATCAAAATTTTGTTTTTTTTTTTATTTTTCAAAACAATATTAGTAAGTTGGTAATGTAAGTTCAATAAAAAATGCTTCTACTATGTAAATAATGATCAGCAGTGATCAAAAACCATTGGTTATGCCAGCTCTCTGAAAACTTCAATGTACTCTTGACCACGGGAAGGTTGAGAACCATTGATATAGTCCATATTCTGTTCTGTTCTGTTCTGTCCTGTACCAATTAACTTTTCCACCATGGTAGCCAAAAATTTGGGCCTGAATTTGCCAAAGTTGTTGAAACAAAGTGTTGCCAAGTTGGTGCACTTAACTGCCTTTTCTTTTGCAAAAGTTTTCAACAGAAGGTGTAAGTAATTTTACATTGGTTTAGAGCTTTCATGCAATAGAAACAGTCTCACTGCTAGCTAAAACTACATTAACTCAGTTTCTTCCTTAACAGGAGGGTACTTTCCCATTATACTAACCTGTCACCAACATTACACAAAAAATGGCCAATTACATAAAATGAGTAAAAAAAATACTCACTTTTCATACCACATTTCCTCTTTTGAGAATTACATTTTAAAGATAAAAAAAAACCTAAAGTAATAAAAGTAAAAAAAGATAATGTTGATTCTGCTCATAACATTTTTCCAAACTACATTTCTACTTCCGGTGGCATATATATCATTATTCCTTTCATAAAGGAATTTTGTTTACAGGAAGAAGTGTATGTAAGAAGTAGACTAAACAACTCTAACTGTGTGTAAGAAAACGACAGAGCAACATTAAAAAATAAATCATTAAATTTCAGTTTCCTGGTGTGCTATTTAAAATACTAATAAGTGTTTAGGGAGAGAACTTAGCTTTTAATAACTATTGTGTAAGCATACATCATGCAACGATCAGATGTAAACAAACTTTGATGCATTGCCGATTACAAAAACAAAATAATGGGGATGTGGCTTTCACAAGAGTTTCTACATTTTTCCAAGATCTAGGCTTCATTTCACTACAAACCAGGCAAGAATTTGTGACTTTCCTCACATCTTCTATAGAGAATGGAAGATTTTTACAATGAATCCAGTGGTGCATTCATGTAACTCTTCGATGACAGAGAGAGTTGTGCAACTCACTAAAATCTACTCTGGAGGTTACAGCCCCTGTTATGCAAGATGTGTCGACAATTATGTTTTGTTTCCCCGGACGATAAATTATGTCAAACTTAAAACTGGCCAGTTCAAGTCTCCAACGGATTAATTTTTAATTTTGCTGCTGTCTCTGATTAAACACAAAAGAGACAGCTTGCTGATCCATGAAAACTTCGAAATGCTTTGTAATCAAGAAATGTCTCCAATGGTGCAAAGACTCGACAATGACATATGCCTCTTTTTCTGAAGATGAATGCTTCAGCTCAGGCGTGTTCAAAGTTCTTGAGAAAAAGGCAACTGGGCGGCCAGCTTGACTTAATATAGCTCTAATCCCAGAGTCTGATGAGGCAGATTCGATTCTAAATGGAATGTCGTCTTCGCAGCATTGGCCACATCCTCTTTAAGCAAATGCAGGCACAGCATCTTAAGAGAGAGAGGAAACTGTTTCTTTCCCAGCAAAGGGCGTATTTTTTTCAAAGAACTTTGGGATCTTCTGGCAATAATGCGCAAACATATGGATATGTTTGTCCATTAGCAGGAGCCCATTAGCATTAGTTGTAAAGCAGGAGTCTCTAGGGACACGTATATCCATCAAATATTTCATTCGTTCAGGATCGGGTCTAATTGTACCATCACTTACGATGTAACCCAGTAACTGGACCGAATTAGTTAAATAATTACAATTTCATCATTAAGGGTCAAATTACATTTCTTCACCACAGATAAGAATTTATTTAGGTTACTGTCATGTTCCCTTTGATCATTACCACAAACAGTAACATCATCGATGAATGGCTATGTAAGATCAACTCCTTCACCCTCAATGATTTTGTCGATGACTCTTTGAAAACATGCAACACCATTGCAACACCAAAAGGGACTTACAAAAAATTATACAATTTACCACAAGCTTCAAAAGCTGTATAATGTCTTTCGCTGTCAAGAATAGGAATTCGGTAATAAGCACTTTGGAAGTCTACCTTACTGAATACAGTAACCATCGCTTATAGTGATCAATGGTTATAAGAATCAACCGTTTATAAGAATCAATATCGCGAAAACAAAAACAAATGTATTATTTCCATGTTAAAATTTTCACTGTAAAGAATCAATCCACTGATTTTAAGAATCAGTTTACACTCTTGGCTTTCCTTTCATTTTTCCAAAAAAGCCACTTTAACCCTTAAAAGGCACGAAGTTCTTTCTCATTTTTTAAAAAGAAAGATTGATAAAATGGGATGGAATATATTCATTAAATTCATCCCTTTCTTTGTTAGACATAACATAATAGTTTCCCCTTAAACGCTTTAGCACAACACTGTCCTATTAGCTTGACCCGGGGCATCTTTACACATCCGGGTCCGATTTCACTTTTCTCCACTGACAAAGAAAAATAGGGACTCTTTTTTTCACCTCCCACATCCTGGTTGCGGCTTCCTGGATCCTGAAACACATAAATCTTCGGCGAAGTGTCTACTATTACTTAGGCAAACGTGACATTAGTAGATTCAGCACGTTATCAAACCGCAAAATGTAAGCTAGAAGGTGAAACTTCGTCTAAGACTATTAGTATTGAAAGAGGTATAAACAGCCTCCTGAAAACTTCATTACATCAAACTACCATAGAAAACTTTTTCTTGCTCCCTTCCTGTAGTTGAAATGTTAAAACTCTTAAGCAGATATGTTGTAACAAATATTGGATTTTTTCTTACTATAATCATGTGTATCTACTTATAGGTCTAAAAATTAAGTTGTATTTTTAAAATTATAAAAAAATAATATTAATAACAGATAATTAACGTAAATTAAAGAGTATTTTATGGTAAATTATCTTATATATGTATATATAGGTGTGTGTGTGCCTGCCCAAAAACCTAAATTTCGGCTATAAGAATCAACCGCTTATAAGAATCAAAAACAGTAATAACAAACGTGATTCTTATAAGTGGAAATCACTGTACTTTTTTTCTTAAATTTTAAAATTATATCTTCTATCTTAGGCAGAGGGTAAGCATCCAGTAAAGTGAATTTGTTAATTGTCTGCGAGTAATTCACTACCATTCTGGGTTTGTAATTTTCTCCTCTAATCACAAATGCTTGAGCTCTCCATAGAGAGTTACTCGATTCAATGATACCTTCTTGAAGAAGTTTCTGAATTTCCTTAGTCATAAAATTATTGTCTTCATCTGTATGCCGTCTTGACTTAGTAATTACCAGTTTACAATCTGGACTCAAATTTGAAAAAGTGACACAGAAGGCATTTGTGCTATAGCTAAAGAACAAATTGTTAGGGGAAGCCTGTTACCCTCAAATCTAATCTTTACTGATGAATGTCCTTTTAGGATGTCATGACCTATCAAAACATCAGTGCACAGGTCTTTCATAGTTAACAGTTCCACATCCTGATAAGTGAAATTTTCAATTCTTAAATTTACTTTGCAACAGCCTACTGATTCAGTAACCATAGAGGAATTAGCCATCAATATTTTCCCATTGATATTAATCAACATTACTTTTAGCTACATGTTTCTCTCTATTCTAAAAAAAAGTAACTCCCGCTGCTGCTGTCAAAAGCTTGTCACGCTATCTCCCCTGAAACTGCTAGGGGTATGGGGTCGAGAGCGATACCAATGGATGCAGAAAAATGGGGGGATCAAAGTAAGACATGTTTCATCTTCGTCGGACCTTTTTTTTTTTTAATTTTATGTTTTGTGAGACAATATTGACTTTTTCATCTTCAGATTACGATAACTCGCCAAAAAATGATCGTGGAATTTTGATCTTTTTACAATCTAAGACTACAGACATTTCTCTTTCAAACTAGACCTCATTTGTTTAAAAATATTTTAAAACAGACTAATATTTCATCAAAAAATGAAACACAGTTTTTCAAGAAATATCATCCCCTATGTAGATGTAATATCCATGTTCCTCGAATTTTTATCTTACAAAGAAAATATTTACATCATCTGGAAGCTGAAAGCTTTCTTATTCATATAAACCTCATTTCAAGTCTATATCTTAAATTTTTGATTTTTAAATTGAATTTTAAAGCTGATAATTCAACAGTGATGAAACGCCCTTCGCATTAAGGATGACAAAAGTAAATGGATGGAAGCTGTTACATTGCACGAGAATCACCCCTATGAATCTCGCTATTGGCTATAACAGAGGAGCGAGCCTAGGGACGAAGCCCCTAGTCTCATTTAAAAAACTTGGGGAACTGCCTGTGTTGATTAAGGCATTAAGCTGAATGTTGTTGACTGATGCCCTAATGATTGACTTCTGAAGGCAATAAACAGCTCCAGAAACAGCGGCCAGTGTATTAGTACATGCTGCAACCGTAGAGTTTCTAGCAGACCTCGCCTAACAAACCTATTGATAGTGTCCCTCTTTGTACACTTTCTACACATGGCATCTCTGGCCGGGCAAATATTTCTGGAATGCAGATAGTTTCCACAGAAAAAAACAGTTTTGAGATCTCAAGGAGGAAGCAGCTGCTGTAGGTAAAGCTTTATCTTCCTGAAAAGAATAATCTTCTACCGCCGCAGACAATACAGAATTAGAATTTCACAAATATGAGGCTGCCTGAACTTCAGCCAATTCAAGGGCTCTGGCTTGTTCAAAAGCTTGATCCAGCATCATTGAAGCATTCTCAAGAAGTCGTTGACAGATATGAGGGCACCTTAATCCCCGTATGAAAGCTTCACGAATATAATCTTTGCTTTCACATCAGTAAACCCAAAATCTTTGTTCAGTTGGTTCAGGATTTGTAAATGTCTGCCTACTGTTTTACCACGTTGACAAGCAATGTCTAGCAAGTATATTTTGTTTCTTAATGTACATCAGAGTCGAAACTACTTCTGTAAAATCTGTGCAATCATCTACGAACTGATACACAGTCGAACTAACATAATTACACAGTAGAGGTAATTTATTTCCTTCTCTGATGTTTGGAATTGTTCTAAGGAAGTTTTCGAGTCTTCTTTCAGTGGCTCCATTTTAGTTACGTGTTAGAGCATGTGGGATCAACATCAAATAGTTTTGGTTTGAGAAGCTGCTCCATGACGTATCGTTAGGCATTCAAAATTTCCACAAATATAATAGTTATTAAAATTGTGCTATTTAAAATACTAAGAAATGTTTAGGGAGCAATCTTAGCTTTTAATAACTATTGTGTAAGCATACATCATGTAACAATGGGATGTAAACAAACTTTGATACGTTGCCAGTTACAAAAACAAAATAACGTGTTATCACAAATCAAGGACACCTGTACATTTCTGTCCACTTCTTAGATACACTTAAATGGAGTTGTTTTCTTAGTAATGCTGTGATATGGTGAAAGTGTCTGTGATTTGCAAGTAGATGTTCTAGAGATCAAACCACAGTATATGATAATAGTTTATTCTCACCAAGAGCCCCAGTTCATCGATTGGTTAGCAACAGGTTAATAAAATCAGAAAGCCCCATATGAGCTATTCACCCTTAACTAATGACTATTCATAAAAAAAAAACAATGTTTGAAATTTATTCATAAAATAAAAAGGTACTTGCATATTATCCCGCTGACCAATTTTGACAAATAAAAAATGTCACTAAATAGTATGATATAGCAACAATAATAGATAGGCGTCACATTACAACACACCATAAGATATTAACTTTGTTTTTACATAACCCTGACTAATCCTCAATAACCTTTTTCTTTTCTTTTTTTTTAATGTAAGTTAACTGCTATTTCTCAGTTACTTCCCTCACATTTTGGAAAAAATGATTAAAATTCAGGACCTGCATTCTATGGAACAGCATGCAGTAGAGTATTTTCAAAGTTGCAGTAACCTGGTATAAGAAAAAATATGCCTTAATGGGCACATTATGAGACTATTTGAAGACAGACAAACAATGGTGATGTAACGCGAAATACTGTGACAAGCAAATATCTATTTGAAAAGGAACGTGGTTCGAGGGATCCAAAATTACTTTTATGACTACACTTAGATTCATTTACAGCAGAACCAGAGAATTAACATCTATTGAATAGGGAGAACAGCAGTTTGATTTCACTGATAAGACAAGCCTTCTTTATAAAGTTTCAGGAAAAATCAGAGGGCCTAACAAAATTGCCAAAAGCTTTTTTACATAGTACAAAAACCAAGCTTGTAGAATTCTTTGAGAGCAATAGATGTTTGGTGAATTGTTCAGGGGGACCAACGAGTACTTCATTTAAGAGTTCCAGACATAACAGCGGCTACTCTTATGGATGTAATACAAGAAAACTTCAAAGATGGATTTACAATTTTTTCAGATTCTTGAAAGGCATATAAAATTGATGAATTAAGTGCTGCAGGATTTGAACATTTCAAAGTTAATCATCGATATGATGTTATTGATCCCAGTACTGAGCATACACAAAACATTGAAAGACTGGAGTGTTCCGCTAAATGACAAAATAAAAAGCACTGTGGAACTACTTGACACCGCTTAAGATTTGCATTTAGGTGAATTTATGTGGTGTCAACTTCACAAAAAAGATGATTCATTTGTTTCTTTTTTGAATGCCATTAGGAATTTTTGGCTGCTGGAATGATTGGCGAGAGTTTTGTGGGATCTGGACTTCACAGTCGATGGGATAATATGCAAGTACCAATACAAATTCATATGACTGATAATTATGTTCAAAATTTCATCACAGCTAATTAATATAAAGCTATTTTAATTTTTTAAAATATCAGTACCAATTATTCAATTTCATAGATTAAACATTAATATGTTTCTATTACTAAACAGCATGAATTAATTACCTATTACAATGTTTAACAACAATGTGAGAGGATACATGTTTTTTGCTAGCTCTGTGGAAATGAAAAATTATAAACTTTTGAAGTTTATAGAATTAAAATAAGAATGTCATAGAAATGTCCAAAAGCAAAAGAACAATTTCACAGAAAAACTTTAAAATCAATATGTATGACCAAAACATAGCCTTTTTATTCAGTCAATCAGTAATGTCAAACGAAAATATACAACAAAGTATATACCTCGTTACTCTTTCAATACCTAGAAAGGTTTTTAACGCGTAAAAGGGTGTAAGAGTTCATAGAAATTTCTCTTATGTGTTATATCCTAAGAAATCTGTTCAATTTAAAAATAAATCACTTCAAAGGAAATATCGAATGGGCTACGAAACGGAATGCAAAGATAAATTAAATCATAAACATAATCGTGCACAAAGGCAAAAGAGATATAAATTCATAAAAACATATTCTGCAACATAATAAAACCAAAAAAGTGGACAAACAATTTATTACTCACATTTTTTGATGTTAATTCAAAACTGAAATGATTTTTTCCCTTTACAACTGCCAATGTTAAAAAGCGATGAAGAAACTTCCTTTGAGGAGAAAAAAAAAAAAACCACAGACAACAGGAATTTACGGTATCGTTTGAAAAATATACACAAAAATATTTCAATCTACTCCATCGCATGATTGTGACTCTGAAGATCACATGTTATTGTAGAATTTCGTTAACGTGTATACAATTTCAGACGTAAATCTTTTTTTTTTAAATTATAGTTTAAATATTTTTTTTTAAATCAGTGTCGCTGATGTTTGTTTATGTTTCAACGTAACCATAGCAACAGTATAAGGATTCAATAAAATGGAGGATGCGTGGCCGAGGTAAATAAGATCAAAATATATGTCTACGTGAAAAATAATGTAATAAGAATTTTTCCTAATCTTGCTATGCGTCTCAAACACTTGAAAACTCTACATCCTGCTCAGGATGGAGCTGAAAAAGTTATGGCAATGTGTTGGACTCCTAATAATAAAAAACTTGCAGTATGTACCGCAGATCGAACAGTTTTATTATTTGATGGGAGCGGTGAAAAGAGGGACAAATTCTCTACAAAACCTGCAGATTCTGCTTATGGCAAAAAGAGCTATGTTGTTAAAGGGATGGTCTTTTCACCAGACTCTACAAAAATTGCCATTGCTCAAAGTGATAATATAGTTTTCGTCTACAAATTAGGTGAAGACTGGGGAGAGAAAAAAGTGATTTGCAATAAATTTGTCTGTCAAAGTGCAGCAACTTGTGTAACATGGCCATCTGAAGGACCTCTTGTAATAGGTCTTGCTGAAGGAAGAGTTCGAGTAGCTCATGCGAAGAATAACAAAACAACTACATTATATAATTCAGATTCTTATGTGGTTTCACTAACTAGCAATATATCTGGGAAAGGTGTTTTATCAGGACATGCTGATGGATCAGTTGTGAGATTCTTTTTTGATGATGAAGGTAGTGGTGACCTTCAAGGCAAAATATTTTCTCATACTTGCTCACCATATGCTTTAGTCTGGGCAGCTCAGTCAATAATTGTTGCTGGATGTGATAAAAAAATTGTGATTTATGGTAATGATGGCACAACAAAAAAGCAAATTGACTACAGTCGTAATCATACAGAAAAAGAATTCACTGCTGCTGTTTGTAGTCCAAGCGGGAAAACTGTTGTTATTGGTAGTTATGATAGATTAAGAATTTTAAACTGGAGTTCTCATCATAATGACTGGGAAGAAGCAAAGCCAAAAGAGGTAGCTAACTGGTATACTATTTGCACGCTTGCTTGGGCTAAAGATGGGTCGAAGTTATCAGTTGGCACATTAACAGGATTAGTTGAGCTGTTTGACTGCAGTATGAAAAAATCACTTTACAAAAAAATATTTGAGGTGACATACATTGATCCAAGTCAAGTAATTATCAGAAATATTACTACTAACTCACAATCAGTTTTAAAATCTGCTAGTAATTGTGAGATTGTTGACATAAAAATTTTAGGCAAAAACCGATATATTGTTGCCCATACCATGCAAACTCTACTACTTTGTGATATGACTACAAACTTAACTAGTGAAGTTCCTTGGAATGGAGTAGGTGAAAATGTAAAATTTTTCTTTGATTTTGAAAATGTCTGTATTGTTTTCAATGTTGGAGAATTATCACTAATTGAATATGGAAATAATACAATATTAGGTTCTGTAAGGACAGAATTTATGAATCCTCATCTTATAAGTGTTAGAATAAATGAACGTACTGGAAAATATCAGTCAGATAATAAAAAATTAGCATATCTAATTGATCTTAAAACAATAGCAGTATTGGATCTAATGACCAATCAACTGCTAACCCAAATTACTCATGAATCTAAAATTGATTGGCTTGAGCTCAGTGAAACAGGTAGAAAGCTTTTATTTAGGGACAGAAGACAGAGATTAAATCTAGTGGACATAGAAAAAGATGAAAAAAAGACAATGCTAAATTACTGTTCATTTGTTCAATGGGTTCCTGGCAGTGATGTGGTTGTTGCTCAAAACAGAGGTAGTCTTTGTGTTTGGTATAATATTGAATCACCTGATAAAATTACAATTATGCCTATTAAAGGTGAAGTGCTTGAAATCCAAAGAAGTGATAATAAAACAGATGTTATTGTGAGTGATGGCTCTTCTACAATTACTTATGGGTTAGATGAAGGGCTAATTGAATTTGGTAGTGCTATTGATAATCAAGATTTCAAAAGGGCTGTATTATATCTCGAAAAACTAGGTTATTCTGAAGAAACTGAAGATATGTGGGCAAATTTAGGTAAACTTGCTCTGGAATCAGAAAAGCTTGGAATTGCTGAAAGGTGCTTTGCAGCCATCGGAGATGTTTCAAAAGCTCGGTTTTTGAGAGAAACTATTTCAATAGCCAATGAGGTAGCTTCAAACTCTGATGGAGATGGAACTGATTATTATCAGGTTAGAGCTCGTTTGGCAATAATGATGAAAGAATATAAAACTGCTGAAAATATTTATTTAGAGCAGAACAAAATTGAAGAAGCAATTCAAATGTATTTGGATCTTCATCGTTGGGATGATGCAATAGAACTATCTAAAGTTACGGATCACCCAGATTTAGAGAGATTAAATGAAACATATTTTCAATGGTTGCAAGAAACGGGCCAAGAAGAAAAGGCTGGTGAACTTAAAGAAGCTGAAGGTGAATATCGTGAAGCTATTAAATTGTATTTAGCAGCAGGTTTACCTACCCGAGCTGGAAGAGTTATTACCAATATGCCAATTTTAGCTGAAAATGATGAATTAGTTCAAGAAATAGCATCAGCATTGATGAAGGGAGAATTCTATGAACATGCTGGAGATTTATATGAAAAAATTGATAATTATCACAAAGCTCTAGAATGCTATAGACTTGGAAATGCATTTAATAGGGCAGTAGATTTGGCTCGTACAGCTTTTCCAGGTGAAGTTATTCACTTAGAAGAAGAATGGGGTGATCATTTAGCATCAATTAAGCAATTAGAAGCTGCAATTAATCATTACATTGAAGCTGGAACTTCAGTAAAAGCTTTAGATGCTGCTATCAATGCAAAATTATGGAAAAAAGCTGTAGAAATTATGGAAATTATTGATGATACGCAATCTTTGGGCAAATACTTAAAACCTATGGCTCAGCACTTTTATTCTGTTGGGCAGTATGATTTAGCCGAACATCTCTTAGTGGAGGGTGGAATGTCTCGAGAAGCAGTTGACATGTATAATCGTATTGGAGAATGGGATAAAGCATATAAACTTGCTAGTCAATTTTTAGACTCTGGTGAAGTCAGGAGAATGTATATATCTCAAGCAAAAATGCTTGAGGAAAAAGGAGACTATAAAGATGCTGAAAAGTTATTTACTTCTGCACATGAGTATGATATGGCAATTGCTATGTATAAAAATCTAAAACAATATGACAAAGTAGTGAAAATGGTTAAAAAATACTATCCTGAGAAACTTCCTGAAACTTATTTGCATATTGCAAAAAAACTAGAAACAGATGAAAAATATGTGCAAGCTGAAGAATATTATATTACAGCAGGTGAATGGAAAGCAGCTGTAAACATGTATCGTAATTTAGATTTGTGGGAAGATGCTTATAGAGTTTCTAAGACAAAAGGAAATGATATTGCTGCAAAGCAGATTGCTTACTTATGGGCAAAAAATATTGGTGGAGACTCAGCTGTAAAACTTTTAAATAAATTTGGACTGTTGGAAAGTGCTATTGATTATGCTGCTGAAAATTGTGCATTTGACTTTGCATTTGAGCTAGCACGTACAGCAATGAAACATAAAATGCCCGATATCCATTTGAAATATGCCATGTTTTTAGAAGATGAAGGAAAATTTAAAGAAGCTGAATTAGAATTTATTCAAGCTCATAGGCCAAAAGAAGCTGTTTTGATGTATGTACATAATCAAGACTGGGAAAGTGCTCAAAGAGTAGCTGAAGCCTATGATAAAGATTCAGTAGCAGATGTACTTATAGGACAAGCAAGATTTGCCTTTGAAAGAGGTGAATTTCAAAAAGCAGAATCCCTACTATTACGAGCTGAAAGAGCTGATTTAGCTGTGAAATATTATAAAGAAGCTGGTATGTGGAATGAAGCTTTGAGAGTTTGTAAAGATTACACACCAAATAAGTTATTAGAGCTTCAAGAGGAGTATGAAAGTGAAACTTCTCAAAGAGGTTCAAGAGATGTACAACACTTATATGAACAAGCTTCAAGTTGGGAAGAAACTGGTCAGTATCAAAAAGCTATTGATAGGTATCTACAGATTTCTCCAGTAAACACTAATGACTATGATTTTATTGAAAAATGTTGGGTTAAAGCTGCTGAATTATCTTGGAAATTTATGAATAAACAACATACAGAGCATCTTGTCCAACAAATTGCCCCTAAGTTATTACAAATGAAAAAACAAACAACTGCAGCTCAATTATTTTTGAAAATAAATTCCATAAAAAATGCATTAGATGCTTTAATTGATGCTAAAGATTGGAGTAAAGCAAAAAGAGTAGCTGCAGAAGTTGATTCCAGGTATGAAGAATATGTAAATAACTGTTATAAAGATTATCTGAGATCAGAGGGCAATACATCAGAATTAGCAGATATTGATATAATTGCTGCTCTTGATTTATATGCTGAAAGAAATCAATGGGAAAAATGTCTTGAAGTTGCTCAAAAGCAAGGAACTAAAGTTTTACATAAATATGTAGCTCTTTTAGCTATTAAACTTATAAAAGAAAAGAAAGAACAAAAAGCATTAAGTTTGTATGTGAAATATGGTATCCCAGCTATAATTCAGAATTTTTCCATTTATCGTCATATTATATCAGCAATATTTGCAATGCAGGATACATTTGCTTATGAAGCTTATTCTTCGTGGTCAAATTTACGAAATATTCTTTTCCAGCTATGTCAAAGTTTGCAAAAAATTGGAAATGAAGAGTATGAAGATTTTAATAATTATTTAACTATTGCACACTATTATTCTACAAGATCTGCTTGTATGGGTCATTCTAGTCTTGAACGGCAAGCTGTGAAAATTTCTTTAAGTTTATTGCGTTATGCTGATGTAATTCCTGCTGATAAAGCTTTCTATGAAGCTGGAGAAGCTGCTAAAAGTATTGGGTGGAATAGCATAGCATTTGTTTGCTTGAATCATCTAATGGATATTTATGAAGCTATTGAAGAAGGATCAACTGAAGTTGATAATTCTGATTTTCAAGATACCGACATACCAACTAATATTTTGATACCTGCTGAGACTTGTATCTCTGAGACACAACATGAAGAAACAAGAGAATGGGTATTATCAGTATCTATGGATCAAACAGTTGATCAAACTTTACCACTTGACGAAAGAAAAATGTTTGAATCATCCCTTATTACTCATGATGGCCGTCACCATCAACCTTGTATTGTCACTGGTTATCCTGTAATCAGGAATAAAGTAGAGTTTGGAAAATCTAACAAAGTTGCTAATAAAGATGACTGGAATAAATTGATTATGGCAGCAAAAGTCTCTCACATAGCTGAATGCGAAGATGTTTTAAAATTTATTGCTTCATGGTGTGGTGGATCTGGTAATACAGGATTCACATTTCAGTAAATTTTGGAGTTAAATTCTAGTCATTTTTTAACTTTCTTCTCTTAAGAAAAAACTGTTATAATTATTGAAAATATTTAAATTTTACATCAAATGATATTTAAGCTGTCTTATATTGGAAGTTTTCTAGTTATTTTTCTAATGTAAATAATTGTTTGTTTGAAAAATAAAATTTGATTTTTAGTGCACATAAAAGGACTTAAATGAAGCAGTTAAGCATCCTTGCAAGTTATGATATACAGTTGGCTCTCTGTTTAATGACTTTCAACGGACCGTGAAAAATCGTCCTTAAGTAGAGATCGTCCTTAAACAGAATTTGTGAAAATGTAACATTTCCCATAACGTCGGAGGGGCCGGAACTGGAAAATATTGTCTTTAAATAGAGATCGTCGTTAAGTAGAGCATCGTTAAACAGAGAGCCAACTGTACTAATTCTGTAGGAGAAATATTTCATCATAGTGTCATCTCAAGGAACTGAGGATTGACATTACATAACTTGCTAGAATAACAGCTGTTACATAAAATGTAAAAAGAAATAAAATATTAAATTAAACAGATAAAGCTTTGTTTTGTGTAGAAGTTTAAATTTGAAAAATTATTTAAATAATTTTATTAACAAATTTTTTTTTATGTCTTTTAATTTTCAAGCAACTAATTTCAGTAGACTATGAACTTTTTTTTTAAACAGAACTCATTAATTACAGAATATAATATAAAGACATTATATTACCCAGAAAAAAAATTATGGTGGCAATTACCTTTGAACTAATTTATGATTTTTCATCAGGCAAAGGTGTGTTAGATGTGATTATCCCTATGGATGGTTAACAGATGTAAGGATCATTAAACTCTTGAATATAAACAACAAAAAATTCCAGAAGATTGTGGGCAGTGATAGTAGCAGAAGCTGACACATGAAAAGGTGAAACAGGAAATGCTTGCAAGAGGAGCAGAGAGGAGAAATTATATAACTACCAACCATACAATGGATATACTAGTTCATGGTTGAAGTAATTACAGCAGGAATATGTGATAAAGGCAGGAAAATAGAAGTGAGAATATGAGTTGTGAAGTGGAATTAAAAAAAATTAGAGTAAGATCAAATGATTTTATATAAGCAGTAAACTGAAAAAAAAACTACACATTTACAAATGAATATTTTTCTAGGCAGCAGATAAAGATGACATATATATATATGTCAATGGATAAAACAGAGGAATAAGTACAAATACCAACATTATCTAGATAATCTAATTAAGATATGAAGTTAGTATAGTGAATATTCTCACATAAAAAAAATTATGTCAATTCCCTGGGAGATACGGCTATCATGGATTTAAATAGTTCTGGATTATGAACTTCTCTTGAATGCTCTTTAATGTGTGCATCATGAGTACATTTATTTTGACCAAAATATGATGAATTAAAATTTCCATAAGGTATGCAATAAACATCCCACTAATGAAATTAAGGCATTTGGGTTTTCTTGGAGGAACCTAGTTTATTGTTGGCTTTAAAATAATAAATTAAAAGTTGAAGACGGACTTTTCTCATAAAAATAGGGGTAGGTAAAATGGGAGTACTACTAACGTATCATAATTCTGTGACTTATTAAAGGGTGAGAGTAGTCTCAGTTGGGAGACTTAATTTTTGAATGGATACATCAACATCCATCTTGTTTGCTTCATCAATAGGTGTGTCCCTTATATAAGCTGATGTTCTAAAATTTGTTCCTCTTCCAAGTATGCCCCCTTTCATTTGACTCCTTCTCTACTGCCTCCCATGATGTTATTCTGGAATTTTCTGTTGTTTCACTGATTTATACCAAAGAGCTTGATAATCTTCATTTTGGAAGTTGTCCATAGAGACAATCTTATCTAATGTTTCTTATCCCAATGAAGACCTATGCATTAGTTCAAAGCTAATAGTCACCCTTATTTTTTTATGGGGATATTATGAAGCTGTGTATTCTTGTTACATGTTTTCCAAGTTTCGTGTAATTCAGAACATAACTTTTGCTTGTGCTTGATCTATTATACAATTACATCAAAAATAATTATAAATAAACATATTTGTATGTGGAAGAAAACAAAGCTATAACTGATAGCTATTGATATATTGTGTATTATTATTTTTTTCTTTAAAGAAAAAGCCCTGTATACTTTTTAATACATGTTTTTAAAGAAAAATCTGTTCTTCTGACCTTTCCTAAAGTATGTGATAAGATATTGACACTCTGTAGATGCATGGTTCAAATAATTCTTTTTCTAGCTCACAAATTAAGTACTTTTTAAAAATTTTAAGAGCTAAGTGCTTTTTATTATAAATTTTAAGATTCTCTTTTATATCTTTCTTGGAAAACAAAAAAGCATTGTTACGACATTTATTGAGAGTTTCCTAATAATTTGATTACTTGGTAAAAGTACTTACACAGCTTTCTTTAAAAATTTAAACTGTTAATGTACATTTGATTTGACCGATCCTTTTTTAAATAAGTAATATGTCATAATACAGAATGGATGAGAGGCCTTATAGAAAGATCACTTTCTATAAAACTGGTTTCATTGGAAAATTTCATTACATGCACGTTAATTTATCATAAAGATTTCTAACTGGAGTTTGGATCTTGTAGAGCAATCTATATAAAAATTGTAGAATGTTTAATACTAAATATATTCATTAATGCATTTCTAAAATCAAATTTCTCTTAAAGCATTATACCATTTTTCTGAATGTAAAATTTGATCTATACTCTTTTCTGAAGATTCACAAGATTTTAAGTAAACCAGTCAAATTTATATTAAACTGAAGTTTTAATACATTTTTCAGAATCTGAAATTTCAACTGTACTATTTTCTTAATATACAACTTATTTTCAGTTGCCAGTCAACCTTAGCCAGTCAACCTTATTGACATCTTAAACCGGTTCATTAACAAGAGTTGAATCACCTGGCTTTATATATTGCACCTAGGCAAGATAAGTGACACAAGTAAAAAAAATGGAAATTTTGAGGTTATGTCTTTAAAAAATATGTATGAAATGCCCATCATGCATGAAAAGCGACATATCTCTATTTCGCAATTTGTACACCTGAGGGCAGTTGTGTCAGTTTTATTGTAGGCTAGTTCAAGCTTTATAGTATTCTTTAAGTTGATTTTTCTAAAATGCTGCATTTTTGAGTTGTGTCACTTTTCTTGCCGGGGTGTAATATGTATTAGTTAATTTGACACATTTCAGCACTATACAGGAGTTATGTATTTTAATATTTATATTAAAATTTATATATTAATCTAAAATACATAAATAAATACATTATTCATTTAAATTTCAGTTGTATCTCATAAGAGATAAAAGTTACTTCACAGAAGGGGAATGAAATTATTTTTGAATTTTCATAGAGGTACTGTTGTTTTAAAAATTTACTGAGTTAAAATAACAAATCGAGATAAATCTAGTACATTTACTTCCATGTTTGAGTAAACATTAGACAGTTCAAAATAACTTATCTATCTTTTGATCTTATACAAACAGTAGATGCCAGTACCATTTTTTTTAAGTAGATTAATGCATATTAAATAGAAATGTGTTGATATGTGTTTGAATTCATGATTTTTGTAAGTACATTGCTGCTACTGAATATTATTATTCAATTCGGGCTTGAGGTAATCTAGTGATAGTATGTCGGCCTTCGGTACTGAGGATGCTCGGATCAAATCCCGACAAGCACCATTAAATACCTCTATGTCTAGGCTGGATATGGGCACATTAAATCAATAGATCGGGAAAGTCCCTCTATTAGGTTGGAGAACATGGGAGAGGATATGATCCCCCCAGATGCCACCCAAAATTGCAGAGGCACCTGGCTAAATCGGACTCAAACCCTCGTGCTGCCATTATAAACAGGATCCGCACCCTTCGGCCCACTAGGCTATATGAACCTGGTCTAGAATGAATTCCAGCCAAAAACAACAACATTATTCAAATAGGAAAATAGGAAAATTAAACCATAAAGAGATGTAATGGACTGATATTAATTTTTTAAGCTGGAACTTAAATAAACTAGTTTAAAAAATCTTGTTTTCATAAAGATAAATACACAATGAAAAGCTATGCTTTAATTTTAACAGATCAAACTGATTTTAAGCCATAAAAATTATAATAATAATAAAGAGAGATTAAGAATCTATTGAAATATTCTCCACACATATGAATTATCTAATTTTACTTAACTTGCTATTCACATTAAGTTATTACAATTTTGAGCATGCAGTAAAACCTCGTTTATCCAGACTAACTGGGACCATAGGCAATCTGAATAAACCGGGTAATGTGGGTAATAAACAAAGCAAAATCCTTAACTAAGCAGACTTACCATTTATTATGATAAAAAACTATGTTTTGTAACAAAATTACATAGTATTGTTTACAAGACATTAAAAAATATTAAAATAACTTTTTACATCATTTGTTTACAAAGAAATGGTAAGTCTAGTAAAGCTTTCTTAAACTCAGCAAAAAGCATTTTATTACGATAATTTATTGTACATTCTATGCAGGAACTGTACATTGAATCAAACTAAAATGTGAATATTCGGTCTACTTGTTGTTACATTCTTGCTATTATAGTTAAAAATTATAATCTAATGAGAACTTTAAATAAAAATGTCTACAAATCTGATCCAGATAAATGAGATTTTACTGTACTTCTCTTTTAGTCTGATCAATCAGTAATAATAAAAAGGAGAAAACAATTTATCAGCAAACACATGCTTTAATTTTAACAGATCAAACTGATTTTAAGCCATAAAAATTATAATAATAATAAAGAGAGATTAAGAATCTATTGAAATATTCTCCACACATATGAATTATCTAATTTTACTTAACTTGCTATTCACATTAACATTTCAAAATTCTTAAGCAGAGTTCCTAAGGAACTCTGCTTAAGCATGCCATCAGGGCTTTGTTGCCCTGAGCATATAGTACTACCAATCATGAACTTGAGTCAAAATGGCTGAATTCAAAACCAAAATTCCAACTCATGATAAGGAAAGTTGTAAATTTACAGCAAAAAAAAGCACTTTTAAAAATGATATAGTCAGTATTCCTGAAGTAACTTTTGAGATTTTGTATGCAATTAACATAATTATTGCATGGAACTTTTTAAAAAAATTATAACTTATAATAGTGATCTAACTCAGGGATTATAGTAAAAACCTTATTAGTTCCCCAAACCCTAAACATAACAAAAAGAAACAAATTTATGGTTGTCCTGTCTTGTGAGTAAACAGGCAGCTGCATGTTAAGAAGCTGGAGATTGTTGAAGATGATCAACTTCAAATCTTGATAAGAAAATAATTATAAAACAACATAAAGTCTAATCAAAAGTAGATGATGACAGAAGCAATCAACCAGAAACAAAACTGAGCTATCTAAATGAACACTTGTACCATGTTATCAGGTTTGCAAATGGATGATTGGTTGGCTGAGAGCACTACAGTCATTTTTTTCTACATGAGGGCTAATTAGACCAGGACTTACTGCTTAAAGCCGATACTGAACAGCTACAAACATCCAGGTTTTAAAATGGATGAAAGGATAAGAAGAAATAAGATAGTAAAGAAATAATTTGCTTAGCTCAGCAAATTATTAGTGAATGAACAACCTCTAGTGTTGCAAAACCAGAAGATATGCAAACATTTTTTTTATTTCATGTGTTTAGTGTATATTAAAATTGCAGCAAAACCAGGACTGTTGGGAACATCATTATTTTGACATGCGTAATTCTACAAATTCTAAATACAGTGTGTGTAAGAACTCTAAGGACGGCAAACAATTATAAAAATTTTGATAAATTTAAAATGAGATAATTGAAATGGAAATTTAATGTTGATCATAAAGTTGAAATACTAATATAAAAGTCAACAAAATGTATCTGTAAGCTTTTTATTGCAAAAACGTAATAATTATGCAAACAAATGCTATTTTCGTCTTTGTAAAAACTTTAAGGACACCACTATTTTTTTATAGAAATGTTATATAAAACTATTATTGATTTGTACATTAAAAACTCTTCTGTATAGTGATTTTTCTGACATTTTCTATTAACAGTTTTGTTAACTTAATAATGCCAAAAGCAAGTAAATGACTGAATATGAAAAAGGTGCTGTTGAATCTTTTGCATTGTCAGGAATAAGTTGTCAGTATATTGCATAAAAGATAGGAATATTTAAAACTGTCATCAACAATTTTTTAAGGTTAAAAGACGAGTAAGGAAAAAAAAAATAATGCTGGAGGCAGACTAAATGCCTTGTCACCCAGAGATGAAAGGAGAGTTTTAAAATTAGTATCAACTGAAAAATACTCAAGTAAAGAAATTTTACAAACAACTGGGTTTAATGTGTGCAAGAAAATCTGCAATACAATTACTCGATCTGGGAATTTCCAATACACATCAAAATTGTGTAACTGACTAGACACAAAACCCAACATTTACAGTTTGCAAGACAAGTGATGACTTGGGATGACAAATGGTGCAGGTTATTTTCTCTGATGAAAAAAAATGGAACTTGGATTATCCTAATGGTTCAAAGTATTATTGGCATGATGTGAGAAAAGAAAAAGAAATTTTATCAAACCGTCAATTAGGTGACAGATCCATTATGACATGGAGCTGCTTTTCGTTTAACGGCGTGGAATCACTTGCATTTCTTTAAGAAAAGTTAATTCAAAAGTATATCTAAAAACTCTTTCTGACCATCTTTCCTCTATTGCAACACTTCTATGAGGGGAAAAATGGATTTATCAGCAAGATAATGCACCTATCCACACAAACTGTAGGACAAAACTCTGGTCCCAGAAGAAAAATATTTTGCAATGGCCACCCAGAAGTCCTGATCTAAATCTTATCGAGAACTTGAGGAGGGATCTAGAAAAATAAGTTTACAAAAATGGAAGGCATTTTTCCTCAGCTTCAGAACTCGGATCTATGATTGAAGATGAATGGTACAAAACCAGTCCTGAACTGTGCCAAAAATTAATAATGTCCATGAAAGATAGAATAATTGCAATCATTAAAAGAAATTTTGGGTACACAACATATTAAGTATTTGTATCTTCATTACTGTATTGTTTTTATTTTCATGTCCTTAAAGATTTTACATAGGCAGAAATAGTGGTTTTTTTTTGTATAATTATTTTATTTTCATAATAGAATACTTAGATAAATTTTATAGAGTTTATTAACTTTTCAACTTTATGATACACTTTATACTATACTTTTTTCATCTGATTTGAAATTTATCAAAAAAATTAAATTTTTTGCTATGCTTCAAGTTTTTACATGCATTGTGTATGTATATATATATATATATATATATATATATATATATATATATATATATATATATATATATATATATATATTATCATATTTAAGTGCACAATATAGTCAACTAGCTAGATTCCAGTTCCAAATATTTTAAGAGCAAAATAAAAAAAGCCATTGCAATAAATGAAAGCCTTGTTTTCTGTGTAATTTTTTTTATTTTTGCAGTTAATCCAGACTTTTCATTAATTTGGACAACTGAATATGTAATTTGCCTGCATTAATAAAGTTTTACTGTATATGCAGCAACTTCAAGAATAATTATTCTTAGGGGCTAAAGTTGACTATTAGTGTCTACAATTTGTGCTTTAAGAATGTAAAAGTAATAGTACTGAACTTGACAAACAGAGCTGTCAGCAGTATAAGAATCAGTAATTCAGGAAATATCTTTTGAAACTTGTACCTCTCACACCAACAGTTATGATTTTTTTCTCTTTTAATGTAAGTGATAAAGTTCATAAGAAAAACATGCTAGGCATCATTTTTTTAAGTGATAAAAAGGTTATATTTTGAAAAGAGATGAAAGGATGTAAAATATCTCATATTAGTGAATATAGAAAATTCACATTTTTCTATGATCACTGACATATTCTTCATAATCGCATAATATTTACTATTTATTGATATTTTCCATTCATGTCTGTTTATCAAAAGAATATAGTATGTAATGTTATTTTTTGTTGTTCATTTCGTAAAGAAATATACCAGAATATTGTGATAGTGGTTATGTACCTGCTACTATACAAAATATAGCTTTAGGAAAGAGAAATAGCAGCTTATTTTGAAGATCTCGGCTATTATTTCATAATCTAAGCTGATAATATTAGTTTGAAAAAATACAGCTAGTGTGTTGTACATTGACATGAGTTTATAAAAGAAACAATTATGTGGAAAAGTGTTTTCATTTTCAATGTTCAATTTGTCCTGCCAGAAAGTGCTTCATAAAACTCTACGCTAAGAAAACTTTGTAAATAATTATTAAAATTAAGCCCCAAAGTTCAATGTTCTAAAAAAAAAAGAGCATAATCAGAACAGCAGAAATGTTATCAGTGGTGCAGCCAGGGTGGGGGGGGGGAATGAATTAAAATTGAAAATATGAATTAAATATGAAAACAATTTAATTCATATTTTCAAGGGGCCCTGCTCCCTTGAAAATATCCACATTCATAGTTAAAATTTACCTTCTTAGGCAGTAATAACTCATTTAATATTTTTGTTTATAGTACCATCTTATCTGAGAGAAAATATTTATTTCAAGCATATAATTTTTGCTAAATTTACTCTGAACTGTCACATAAATTTAGTTTCTGAGCTATATATATATATATTCTTTTTTCCCCAAAAATAAATAGAGATTATCATGAACCAGAATCTTAGAAGAAATATGATTGTTCAGTTTTATCAAATAAATATTAATTCATATTAAATCCACGCATAGAAAAAAAGCTTGTTTTGACTTGTAAATATAACAAAACATTCCATAGACATATGTTTGTGATGGTACAGGAATTATGAGTGCCATCTAGTACATGTGAACAAATGTTTGACATTTGTACTGTGTTTTAAAACACAGCGATACCTGTGTTCTCATGGTAGACTGTGTCACAGAAGATAACAAGTAACGGTGTACCTGTGTTACCTATTATCTCCTGTTTTTACCTTAACCTTCCTACCCTGAATGGGTCGAATCGACCCATTTTCGAAATTTAATTCATGATAGCTCCCATGGATTTTAATTATGACAGTTTATTTTTTGAGTATTCCTCAAATAGATAAATTTGTATAGTTTACAACTTTTTCAGACTTGGAGAACTGTTTTTTTTAACAAACGAAAAAAAGTGACATTTTACCTGAATGGGTCTAATTGACCCATTTCAGTAATATTCGCAGAAATGCATAAAAAGAAATTTATTATTTTTGGATGGTCTGTATTTTGAATAATCATTAATAGATAGCGCTATGATACTGATATACACATATAAAGTTCTACTTGTTTGACGTTTTACCATTTTATTTTACAATATGGCACCTAGTAAGCATGGGCTTACTGAAGAAGAGATCAGAAAGCTTTTGCAAGAGCTCAGTGATCAATCTGATGAAGGAAGTGATAATTACTTGAATGAAACTGATGAATCTGATCACTTATCCATCGAAGAGGATAATGAGAAAACGGATATTTCCGATACAGAAGAAGAAACTGTGCGGTCACCATCTTCCTTCGTTAGTCGTAACAAAAGCGAATGGTGTAAATTCCCTCCATCTACATAAAAAAACAGTATGTACTAGCACATAATTCCAATTTGTTATTATTTGATATTTATTTTATTTATTCTTATTTATTTTACTATATTTGAAAATTTCTGACTTCTGTTCTGACTTTACAGACAACATAACATTATGAAATTAACCCCTGGTCCTACACGTTTTGCAATTCAGCGGATAACTGAACACCCTGTGTCAGCAATGAAGCTTTTCTTGACAAATGACATGATGAAATTAATTCTGGAAGAAACTGAGAAATGAAGAGAGTGTGTTCAGAACAGAATAAAACCTACACATTGATTTCTGCTGAGGAACTTTAAGCTTATATAGGTATAAAAATCTGAAACTTTTTTTCACAAAAATTTATTTATAAATTGAAATAAAATGTATATAACTGCATGATTTGAAATTCATTTCATTTTTTTTTCATTTTTGAGTTATTTTCATTCATTTTTTGACAGGTTTGCTAATTTTAGCTGGAGTCCATAAGTCAGCAGGAAAATCTCTGAAAGAGTTATGGAGAGAACAAGATAGTTGGGACATTTTTTGTGCATTTATGTCTCTGCAACATTTTGAAATTATAAGACAGTTACTTAGATTTGATGACAAAGAAAGTAGAGCAAATTGACGACGTGTAGATAAAGTATAAAGTAGCTGCAATAAGATCAATATTTGACATGTTTATTGTACAATTGCCAAAGATGTTCGTTCCTTACGAAAATGTACCAATTGACGAACAGCTTGTGCCTTTCCGTGGTAAATGTACATTTCGACAATATTTGCGATCAAAGCCAAGAGGGAAATACGGAATTAAATTGTGGGTGATGTCTGATGTTAAAACAGCGTATGTTTGCACTGCTGAAACCTATACTGGAAAGCCTTCTGATGGTGAGAGAGACAAAAATCAAGGAAGAAATGTTGCATTGCACCTAGAAAATTCGATTGAGGGTACTGCTCGAAATTTTACAGTTGATAATATCTTCACAGATTATATCCTTGCTAAAGAATTATTGAAGAAAATATTAACTATCGTTGGAACCCTCAGAAAAAACAAGCCATTTATTCCATCTGAATTTCAATCATCATGTGATAGAGAAACATTTTCCTCATTATTTGGTTTTCAACCAGATATGACTCTTGTTTCATGTGCCGAAAAGAAATAAATCGGTAATCCTCCTTTCAACTATGCACCATGAGGCCAAAGTTTCACACAAGAAAGAAAAGAAACCAGAAATAATTGTATGTTATAATGAAAATAAAGGTGGAGTAGATACTACTGATAAATTAGCTGCCACGTATACATCCAAAGGGGAACTAGGAGATGGCCTGCATGTTTATTCTACAATATAATTGACCTTGCTGCAATAAATGCATTTGTTGTTTTTATGCATGTAAATCCTTCTTACAATCAAAACAAGTTATACAAAAGGCGCCTTTTTCTTAAGGAACTTGGCAATCGGCTGATCAAACCTTACAAAAATGTTAGGATGAAAAAAATATTCCAGTTACAATAAAGAAGAAATTGGCAATTGCAGCTTGGGAAAAACCAGAAAATAGCAGTACACTGAAACGAGGAAGATGCAAAGAATGCGGTCCAAAGAGAGATCGAAAAACGCAAACGAGGTGTTCTTCATGCTTAAGTTTCCTTTGCCAAGAGCATGTAAATGTGTACTGTAAATCTTGTTTGTCTTAAAAAATGTATCAAGAAAAATGTAAGTGAAACATAATATATTTGTAAAATTTCTATTATTTCCCAAGTTTTTAAACCCTTAACAACGCTCATACAAACAAGAGATTGAAACGGACGGGGGCAGGGGGGGGGGGGCGGCATCAAAAATGAAGGGGGGATATTATAAAAGATATAAAATGTGTTGTTTCTATTAATAAACACAAAATATATAAAATAAAGCTATATAAAAATATTTGTTATGACCTAGAATAAATATAAACCAAACTGGGTCAAATTGACCCATATAGGCAAAACGTAACTTTTTTTCAACAGGGTAGGAAGGTTAATAATCATAGAATCCCCTAAATAACCTTCCAAGGAAAAAGTCACCATTACAATGCATATTATGCAATGCTTAGGGCATTGCATAATATGCATTGTAATTGCATCCTGCATTGGAGAATTTATATATCAACAGGATATCTTAGAAAAGATAGATAACTAAATTTTCATATGCTCCAATTCTATGGCTTTCAAATCATAACATAGCTTATTTATCAATTATGTTACAATATTTCAGGGAGGTTGCATTCCCTGAAATATCTAAATGAATGAAAACCATTACTCTTAATGTCTGTTGCTAACACAAAGCTACAGGAATTCAGTGTGACATCTTTAATGGAGAAATCTCTTCAGTGGAGCAATGTCAAAGGCCATTATCAATTCTCTGATTGGAGGAAATAATTCTTTTTCTGCTACTGAGATTGAGTATAATAAAGCCATCAGTCTGCTTATTGATTTTGGCAAAGATATCATTTTACTTTGGATTCTGAGCAAGTAAGAATGACAGAGCAGTGTGCTTCCAAGTATGCTTCCTTGCTACCCTAACCTTGTCCACTACTCTCTATACAAAAGTTTAGAAACACTATACCCTTTAAAATATAAAAAAAAGGGACTTTCAATGACTGGAAATGATGATGGAAAAATTAGGGATGCCCGAAAAAATTAACTTCTTCCTTACCTTCCCAGGGAAACGAGTATCGCTTGTTTTTGAATTTTGATTGACCATAACTATTTGCAAAAGCATTTGTTTCGTATTAAGAGTAGCAATCCCTCACTTGTTAAATATCCCATCTAGTTTTTACATACAATTTTCCATTGATTGTTTAATAAACTTTTTAAATTTTAAAAGTATATAAAACTGAATTCTTAAAATGTCACATAAAATGTGTGTATGACATTTAAAAACTATATTATTACAAAATTCCTAATACTTATACTCTAATCTTTATACATATCAACATTAGACAAACCATCTTTTATGTTTTTAAACATTTAGTAGATTTGCTGCTTTTAAATTTCTATTAACACAAAACTAAATAATGAAAGAAGCTGCTCAGTATCTATTCTGTTAAAAACTACACAAAAGAAAAGAAAATGACAAAATTTACTTTATTACATTTAAGTTATATACAACAAAGGATATTTTCTTAAATTTCCTTGAATTCCCAATAACAATAAATTAATATTTTTATTCGTATAATAATATATTAGAGGTTTCTTTCCCATTACATGACAGTATATAATTACATACTGACAATCAATATCAATATTGTTATATTTTTAAATCATTTTGAATGTGATAAACATACAATTCAAAATAAACAAAACATACATAAACATATTAACTCCACAACACTATTTTTTTTTTTTTACAAAATACACAATAAATAATCTTAATATCTATTTAAAAAGTAGATTCCTATGAAATTCTTGATTATGGAAAGACTGGAATGACATCGAAAAACCTGAAAAATAAAATAAATGTTCAGTATTATTTCATACATCAGAATTAATTAAAAAGCTACTTATTGAGCAGATAAAACTTATCAACCTAGCAAAGACTGCAACACAAAATCATTCTGTAAACTTCAAAAATACAAATACCACTACAGCTTAAAGGAACTGATTATGAACATACAAATAGTATGTTTTGACCAAATGCCAAGAAATTGCATATTGCAGATAACTCATACAACTTTTATTATTTCTATCTTGTCCCCCCCCCCCCCTACAAACATCCATACCAACTGCAAGACTCAAACCTATAGACTTAGGCCCCAAATGTCAGCAACCAACATATTCGATCATTATCCATCAGTATACGGTTGACAAAGTATATAATATTAATAAAGTCCATGTAAAATTTACACACATTAAAAGATATCAAGATAATTAAGACACTAAAAGTGACAGAAAGAAGAAACAGTTATAAGAGAATTTTATTTTGCCTTTTCTACAACCATCATAGGACAGATGAGGTAAAGACAGCAGACATTTCAATGAAAAAGGCACTTTAATTTCCCAAACTTTGCAAAAGATGTGCCAGACCCTTTCCTTTATGTTCTTCTAAATGAACTATGAAGATTAATATTTTTTTATTTCTTTATGTAAATTCTTTGGGCTCCTTTATTAGAAATATAATGATTTAGTTCGAACAATGTCACATAAGTTCCTACTATTCCACTGCTCATCAAACATACAACGTGCAAACAAAATTTTTTAATTCAGTCAAGATTTTTTGATATTTAATAGAAGAAAACTTTTAATACTATAACGTATGTTTTGCATTGCATTTACCTGCTTCCTTTTTTCAGGACTTGAAATATATTTAAATCAAATAATACATCATAAAAAAAAATATTGAAGACTCAACACTTTCTGTAGTATACGAAATACAATATTTAAAGGCACATGCTACTACATTAATAAAATGAAAAATAGATTTAAGAACAGTAAAAAATTTTCTACAATGGTATGCATTACTCATTTAAACTTCATTTACTAGGATCTCTAGATGAGTTTCAATTTCTAAAAAAGAAATCTGTAAGATGGCAAAGTAAGAGCTATTAAATGAAACTGGTAGCACTGATACCATTTTTAACAATAAGGTAATGCATATCTTGTTTTCTTCCAAACAACATCACCCCCCCCCCCCCCAAAAAAAAAAAAAAAAAAAAAAAAAAAAAAAAAAAAAAAAAAAGAATCATGAGAATAAAGAATGTAATGTTGGAAAGATATGTAACTCTAGGTTTTAAATGCATATTAAGTAATATGATACTTGATGATATTTGAATTTTTTTATACAAATGTAAATCTAATATGTAGCAAAAAAATTATGTTTATGGAAAATATTCCTTATAAATGTTCATTAAAATTTGTTTGATATGATTTTTAAAATTAAATTATTTTTAAAAACATCTAGCATAATTAAAAGTGAAAATCGCATATGTCATTATATAAGGTAATTTCAATGTTGTGAGAAAATGCACATTCACCCTAAATAAGGTATAGCCAAGAAAATGTCTCATCTTTTAGGGTACAATAGCAAGTAGATTGCAGGAGAAACCCATTCTCTGATGTCTCTGAGAAAGGGCATGTGCCCATTCTGTAAATCCCAAAGAGTGTAAGGCAAAATCAAAATCAAATTCATTTAGATCGGTGCTATATACAGGTAACCCTCCTATAACACGGTAGATAGGTTCCTAGAAAATGCCGTGTTGTGTGAAACCGTGTTATATGAGACCCAGAGACAGTACAAAAAGGGGGGTTACGTTCTGAAAAGTTATTAAAAACAAACATTTTTTATATAAAATTCCATATAAGCAACTTAATTTTTATTAAAAATATAAATGTATGTATAATACAAAATGAGAAGAAACCAAAAAAAATATTATTTTCATTTAATGCAACCTAAATTTAATAAATTTCTTCCTCATCACTGTTCAGAACAATCAAACGAGAACTTTTTTTCGATTGAACGATATCACCTTCACTTTCAGAACCTTTTTCTTCATTTAGATTTTTTGCAACTTCTATTCTCTTTAAAAGTCTGTAATTTTGGTTTATTTGCCGGTTTTTACAAGGTCAGTGTAGATTCAAGGTATGGAGACAGACAATTTTGGCAGCTCCCTTTTGAATTTTTGGCTTCATTCGGCATAAGGGTCTGCATTCAGGAAAAATGATTCAAGATTTGAAAAGCTAAGCTTAGGCCTTCTTGTAATTTTATAGAGTTAAAAATGAATAAATTATAATTTGTTTATACATTTTCATGTAAAGCCACTATAGTTCATTATTTTAAGATAATTTAGTTTTTAATTGTGTTAAACAAAAATCATCTTATCTAGTGCTATAGAAGTACGATGTTGTACAAAGGTTTTCGCAATTTTTTTATCGTGTTAGAGCAAAACCGTGTTACAGGTTGCAGTGTTATACGAGGGTTCCTGCAATTTATCGTGTTAGAGCAAACCGTGCACGATAAACTCTATTACCATCAGTGGCATCTTACAACACGGTTTTGCTCTAAACCGTATCTTATCGTGTTAGAGCAAAACCGTGTTGTAAGATGCCATGCTGTAGGAGGGCTACCTGTACTTCATTTTCCACCTTTGTGAATCTCAGATTCCATGTGATCTTAACTTCAATTCAATAAACACAATACATAAAACAATAAAAAATGCCAAAGAAATTAAAGTATAAAGTTTTGGGGAAAGAAGTTTGTCCCAAAAGGATGAGGAATAAAATTAAAATAATGGAAGAAAACTTACTAAATCAAAGCTACTTCCATTCTTCTCTCATAACTGCCAGTACAGTCGTAGTTAGTTGAGGACCAAAGAGAGGATTCATTTGTACCATGTAACAACATAACCAACTATAAAATCAATAAATTTTCAGACATTAAACAACATTATCAGTAAATAACAAGCTTCTGCCATCAACTATTTTACAAGAAAAATATTAGAATACGATGAAGTGATTAAAATATAGGAAATTAGAAATAAAATATACACAACTAAAAAAGCAAAAAAATGTAAGGTATAAATTTACAAATATAAAAGGTCTTTATAATTAAAATGATGGAAACAATTTCAAGAGTGGTATCTTACTTTAAAAAAAAAATGTCAGATATTTTGGGGTAAATTATTTACAGAACTATAAGGAAATATAACAACTTTTAACTAAATATGTATATGTGATAATATGCTAGTAAATTAAAAGGACATAATAGTATGTTTTAATTTAGTTAAAGCAGGATTTAAAAAAAAAAAATAGATCAATCAATAGAAATAAAAAATTTTTGGGCATATATATGAATCATTCCCAGTTAACTGGAAATAGTAAATATTAGCCACAGAAAAACAGTTTGCATCAGTAACAAAGTCTCAAAAAAATAATAAAATAAAATAAAATAAATAATACTTCAAGTCCCAAGAAAATAAAATTAACCTAATTGACCCTAGAATGTGTGTCCGGTTAATTTTCTAATTCTCACAGAAACAATATTAGAATTATATAGTTTAACACATGGTATGTTTAAGGGGATGGAAAATCTGTGTGGACTCTGGTGAATATAGATGCATTCATTAGTATATAATATACATGAAAAAAAATTAGCTTTAAAAAAATTAAAATAATTTTGATAAATGCTAATTTTTTATTTTCTGTTAAGCTGCTTTTTGATTAATTTGAAGCTTTATACAGACACTTAAAACTGTGATCTAAATATTCATTTGATTAACATGGAGGAAAGACACAGCATGTTTACTATGCAGTATCACACATGTAACTCCACTAACAGGATACAATTTGTGGTATACAGGCAAAGCGCCCAGTAGGATAGATATTTTCTGTGTAAAATCACTATCTTTTTGAACAATGATGGATGATATCTTGTACAAAACCCAGTACGATGCTTTTTCACCATATAGAGGTTACATAATGTTTCGTCTACAATAAGTGCCTGTCAGCCAATTTCATAACTTTTTTAAACACCAAGAAAAAATTTATGACATTTTTATTAAGACATAAAATAAAACAAAAAATTCACTAAGCATAACAGTACAACTTTAAAAATAACACTATTCTCAAACACAAAAACATTTTCCAATTTTAATGTATTTCATTCTGATACCATTGGCAAAAGAGAAGTATCATTTTTATATTGATAATTTTTAGCTGGGTGTGGTGTCTTAATGAATTTGGACATCTTTATCAACTTTAGAAATATAACAAAGAATATCTTCAAAATTGTAAATACAATATAAATTAAAATTTTGTGCAACATTTTGATGATCTTCGCATCGTTCCTGCAAGTCTATGTTACTGATATTTTAGAAGAAAAATTCTAGATAGCTAATCTAAAAATCTGAGCAATATATTATATGTTACCATAAAAGTAATAAACAGGTAATTTTGCATAATCACCAATCATCTTGGTAAGTTTGATAAATTTCACTAAATTTCTTACTTTTACCAGCAGTTTTACATAATTCCCAAATAAAGTTTTAAATTTGAAGATTATGTATATTTCCAAATAAATGTGGTAAGTTTGATAAATATCGTTGAATATAATTACTTTTAAAGTGGTATTTGCATAATTTCCAAAATGAAGTTCATAAATTCGATAAATATCACGATATACCCCACTTTTTACTGTTTCAATAAAGTGACTTATGGATTTAAACAAATTGTAATAAATTAATCAAAAATACATTTCTTGTTTTTAGCAATATTAGATTTAATGAATATAAAGAAACTGAGAAAAATAAGTTTTTGCTTAATATTAGAATTACATGTCCAAAAATATCCAAAATTTCTTGGAAAAAAATATAGAACTCAAAAAATTCTTACTGTTTATTCAAACATGGTGAAATAACTTAACATTTTGAGTTACATAACTTTTCGTTTTTTTAGATTTGCATTTTGTTGAATTGTGCTTTTCTTTATATGAGCACTTTTGGTACCCCTGACCTCAGGAAATTGATGCTTTTCTAGCGTTATCCCCTTGAGACAGAGAGATACTTGGTACATTCTCTACAATAAGAAATTGTTCGTCACATAGCACAAACTGGTTTCTAGTATACAAATGGGAAAGATGTCACTCCCTTGTTCCCAAATGATAGTACTCATTATTTTCAGTAGCTAATATTACTGCCAATAAATTCTGCAATTCAATTCTTACTCTGTCCACATCTGATATTCCTAGCTTCCCTGTATCTCCTACTTTGGCTATAGCAAACTTCAGTTCTGATTGCTAAATTTGATTAATTAAGTACAATTTATAATATTTACCACTACAAACTGGGAAGCATACACAATCACCAGTAAATATGATGAAATTGAAGAATATAAAAGAAATTTATCAAATTTACTGAGATTATTGGTGATTATGCATAACTGGCAATTATGGATAATCATAAGATCAATCCCTTTTACCGCAACATACACATCTCAGAAGTTTTGTGATTAAAATTTAGTTATACTTTTCTCCCCTCCAGAAATTGTAGTATTAAAAGGACTCTTATCAATCACTGCAAAAAGTCATTTTGAACAACCTACCTTTTGTACTATTGTATATTAATAGATTATATATATATAAAAAAAATTATATAAATAGATAAAACAGTAATGACTTTTAAAACTATTATAGAGATCAACTTAAATCCAGATGGAACCAATTACTTAGATCAAAGATATTTTCTTAAACATATAATTATACAACACTCACCATAATTAACCTTTAAGTACTGGGTTCAAATGTTTATTTAAATAGTCTAATATACAAAAAGCACTTAGGCATAACACTGGATTTCTTTTATTCTTGAACAGCAAAGAAGTAAAACTAGTCCTAACAGACATTCTTTTTATAGAAGTATAAAAATATCCTGGGAAAAACATTAGTTACAATGCATTTTGGATTGCTGGGTGCAGAGCACTCTCAGATATGGACACAGACATTATTTTCATTGTTCCCTATACTAAAACAAAACTTTGAAGCCATAAGAGTTGGATAGAAAATAAAACAAGATGGTGTTGAAGCATGATGAAAAGGATGATGGTTTGAAATCATTAGATTCATGATTAAAATTAAAAATGCTTTTCAAAAGTAAACCAATATGTTAAAACTAAACGACGTGTTTAGAATCATGTTAAAGTAAATGTTCAGTATATTTCTGAATTAGTTTATGCCTTTAATAAAATTAATAAAATTTAATACTGTACATGCAATAATGTTGTATCTCTGTATCTGTAAACATGTTTACAGATTTCTATTTAAATGTTTACATCATTTTAAATAGAAAACTTTTAATTATAATAATTAAGCATTTTAAAATTAGGCTTGAATTAATTTGGGTTTTTTAAACATGGCATGTTAATGAAAATTTAATATGGTGACTAAGGTATTTTGTATCTATATTGATAAAATATAAAAAATGGTACATGGTTTCAGTAGAATTATGCATATTTTCAGCCACATTTTATCCTTGTGGCTTAAACACTCAAACAGCTTATTGGGCAGAAAAAATAATTAAAAGCACTAAAAACAGGAGTTTTATGTCTAATCTGATTTAACATGAATAATTTAATAACTACTTGTTTTAATACTTGTTAAAATACTTGTTTTAATACTTACAATAAATAGCAACAAACCGCAGTTAAAACAAGCATCGTCTGAATAACCCTATAATTCAATATGAAAAAGTTAATACAACACAAAAACTGCATACTGAAGAAAAGATTAGATATGCATGTACACAACCATAAAATCAATAAAACATTTTGCATTAAAATATTTTTTCTTGAATATATAATTGAATTCTATTTATTACAATTGTTTAACAATTTAGTTAAAACTAATCAATTAAATAGTATTTATTTTGGATCTAACTGAAGGTCAATTTCATTGTTAAGATAATTAATATTCATGTTGGTTTTAGGGATGGTATATTCATATCATAAAGACTACACTGTCAAAAGTCTGAAAAATGAATGTACCTTAGATGGCCACATGTTTAAACATACTTCATATTTGTTCTATTTTAATAAATCCTTGTAAAATTTTCATAGTTTTAAGTACTTTTATTATTAAATTAATAGTGAAACTATACTAATAATTACAGTGTTACAAGAACTTAATTTTATTTAATTGTACATGAATAACCATCTATCTTTTACACCAAGCAATTTTGAATAACTTGCATAATAGTGTAAGAATTGAAAAATATAAACACTATAATTTGAAATTCTTTTAAAAGATCCTTAAACAGTATGTGCACCTAATGCCCAGAATGCAATTGAATACGCATAAATATAGTTATTCAAATTGCATTCAATTTCTATTTTATTTTACTAGAGAAACTTTATAATTTATTTAATTTCCCCTTCTTTAAATACAATGTAAAAAAACTAACTAAATATTCAAATATTGAAGTTTTTTTCCATTTTCCACTTTTACTGACAATTCAACAACAAGAGTCTTGAGAGGATGTTGTCAGCTATTCTTTAAGCCACATGACATGATTTTAAAGATTATAAACATACACCAAATAGTATTATGGAACTAATAATGTACATCTTCAGAAATTCCTACCCCAATTGTAGATCAGATTTCTCTCTATCTTTATAAAAAAAATAGGTAAACACAGCATGGTATCTGAATACAGTTATACAGAGGACCAATTTAATTTAAGTTCACAAATAAAAAAAGAACAAATATAATGCAAGTAATACTTGGCTGCAATATCACAGAACATTTCTGAAATGCTTAAATTTCAGAATACAGTTGTTTTAACAGCATTCTCAAACAGCCAAAAACATTACTGGCAAGGTTTCCTTGCCAGTAATGTTTAATGCTTTACCTATTTCAAGAGATGTAAATTTAAAGATCATTTAATTCAAGAATTTACAGCATACGTTCATTTAAGTAAAATAAGAGAATACATAAGAGTTGGATAAATTCTAATAAATATTCTTTCATATTTTAACCAGTTATAATACAATTATGATTTTAAATAATCATTTTACCCTCTATTAATGCCTTTAGGCACAAACCATGGAGCTACACCTCCAATCAACAACCAAAATAGAGTAAATATGACAAATGGAACAGATGATGCACCCATCTTTTTCACTTATTTTATCTCTTCAATGAAAATGAATCGCACACTCTTTCACGCAAATCTTCAACTTTCAATCCCAAAGCTCAATTCGAAATCTAAGATTTCAGAAACTAAACATCAAGGATTTAATTCTATTTACCAGTGACCGTGTGACATTTATATGGTCAAAGTTAGTAGCGACGTCAAATAATCGAACCAACCATGGATGTAGAAATACTAGAAAGTACAGCGTTAGAATGTTCACAAAATTTTCCTGACATTGACATTGACATAAAACTCGTACTGGTTCTAGTTAATTAGTTGATTTTTCAACAAATTAATTTATTTTTCTCCCTTAATCACTGTCAACACTATTTTTAAACTTCAGAACGGTTAATCTTATGTCACATACAGTGGCGTAGCTACATATTCAGCGCCTTGGAGCAAGTAAAATCGGTGTGCCCACTTTTTTCTTGGAAGAGTTCTGGCGAAATTTGTTTTCTATCTACTCTTATTTCGATTTAAAACCTTACTTAATAACAATTTATTTGAAATTCAAGACATTTCAGCAATAAGAAATTCAATTTAGTAAATATGAATATAATAATAAAACAAATTATAATTCTTTAAGTACGGAGTACCCACTAATATTATTATTATATATTTTATAAACTCTATTGACAAAATTTATTTCAGCATGTTTAGTTTGCACATAAAAAAGCCTTCAAAATTGTTGTTTTCTCGCTTTCTCGTTTGCAAGTCGGTCAATCATTTACTCCAGATCAAGTTGACAAGCTATTGTTCTTTCAATTGATATTGTGGCCAAAGGGCTAAGACGGTGTTGTGAGATGTTGCTTCTTAAATATGTTTTAATTAATTTCAGTTTTTAAAAACTTCGTTCTGATGTCGCTGCCGTCACCGGTAAAGTTAAAAAAATCATGCATACTGTAATAAAGTGAGAGAAGCTACTTGAGGCTGCGGTGGGAATTAAAAGTAGTTCAGCAACTTCGCATATAGAAGCAATTGGTTTAAATTGAGTATAAAAGCATATTTTAAATTGAAACAGTTGAGGTCCAAAACTAGGCGAAATATCGGAAAGATATGCCGATAGTAACAATTCTGATCCTTCCAGGATACTTTTATCAGGTGACGCGACGAGATATGCAGGTGATAGACATTTAAAAATTGAACATAATTGTCGAACGGATTTCAGTTTAATAGTTAATTAATTAATTATTAAATCCATTACTCTATAAAACACCTCGACTTTGAATACATTATTCATTGTTTTCAATGCGTTCATCTACTTGTAATTCATCAAACAATTTTTTCACACGACGCAATCTATTTGGGGGAAAACAAGGTTCAGTATTCCATAGAGCTGATAACTGAAGGGCATCGTTTTTACCAAACTCCCAATTATTCCTTAAGTTCTGGAATTGGATTAGGAGTGATGAAAACATCTCAACGAATTTCTCTATATTTTCATGAGTACCTTGCAGCATTTTCGAGACTGTATTAATAGGTTCGAGTATTTTACTTTGTACAATTATCAAAATAATTGTTGAAAATTGTTCAAAATAATATATCAAGTTTTTAGCTACACGTTGCTCGTCATAATTTTTTTCCATTCAATGATAAATACACCCTTAGACCCCCCCCCCCCACAAAAAAAATCGACGCACCAAGAAGGGGTAATGCAAATTGGACACAAATTACTGTGCATACAGGTTCTGACAGAAAATGCAAAATTTTAAAGTTTGGCGACCAATGAATGAACATGTGACGTTGCAACACGTCTTAACTGCTCAACTGGCAGGACATTAAAGAGGAAAAATTTCGATTCCAGGTCATAAATTCTTTGCGACTTTCATTCCGTGTACTCAGGTAGACAGTAACTATGCTTCGAATACAGGTGCGCGAACAATATGCGCAGATGTCAGCATTTGAGAGAGGACATGTAGTTGGGCTTAAAGAAGCCGGTTGGTCTAATCGGCGAATCGCTCGACATTTGGATAGGAGCGATGCCACTATTAGACGATGTTGGCAGGAATGGGTGAACCATGGCCGACACAGCGTCAAGAAAGAAGTGGTAGACCTAGAGAAACGACAGAACGGGAGGTCCAAGCAATCGACAGAGCGGCACTCACAGCCCCAGATTCATCATTATCATCGGTCGTACGTACAACTGGTGCTTCAGTGGCCGCAAGGACCATTCATAGGCGGCTGAGAGAAAGGGGGCTGAGCTCATGGCGTCCCTTGCGTCGACTACCATTGACCTCTGTACACCGACAAGGCCGTCTGCTGTGGTGTCGGGCACATTCGACCTGGAATGTTACTGACTGGAATAGAATTGTCAGTGATGAGTCCCGCTTCGAACTGAGCCCCGATGACCAGCGAATACGTATCTGGAGACGCCCCGGACAGCGGTGGGATACCAACCTTTTTGTTTTCCGCCATACGAGCCGACAACCAAGAGTGATGGTATGGGGTGCCATTGCATTTCATAGCAGGACCCCTTTGGTTGTCATCCGCGGCACCCTTACAGCACAGCGGTGCGTCGATGCTGTTCTACGCCCCGTTGTGTTGCCCTTCATATCATGCCACCATGGTTTTACATTTGAGCAAGATAATGCCGACCCGCAAACGGCGAGAGTTTCTACTGCTTGTCATCGTGCTTGCCTAACGCTACCTTGGCCAGCAAGGTCTCCGGATCTCTCCCCCACCCCATTGAGCACGTTTGGAGCATTAGGGGCAAGGACCTCCAACCAGCTCGGGATTTTGACGATCTAACATGCCAATTGGACAGAATTTGGCACGATATCCGACAGGAGGATATCCGTCACCTCTATCAATTAATCCGAGCTGAATAAATGCTTGCATAAGGGCCAGCGATGGACCAACGCGTTATTGACTTTTTCCCTTTGTTAAGCTCTTTCTCTTGAATAAATCATCAATTTTTTCTCAAATTGTAATCATTTGTTTTTCTGTACATGTACATCACATCTACCGACTTTCGTCTCATTCAGATAACTTCGTCTTGGTGCACCGTGGTTTTTTTGTCTAACAGTGTATGTCAATATTTTAATTACATCAAAATAACGCGAATGTGGGGTATCAAGGGCCTGAACACGGGAAGACAATCGTGTTGGACAAACTCTTTTTAATGTTTTTGCTAAGTTGGTTTGTTTCGTTTCCCAACGCCTAAGAGAACTGAAAAAACGTAAATTTTTTCTAGCTGTTCATAAAATTGTCTGACTTCCTGTACATTGGTGATACTGTCAGTTTACTGTTAATTACCCGTATCTAACCAAGATCCCTTAAAAAAGTTTATTTTAATTTACTTAATAGCTAGCCTGGCTGTTAATTTTATTTCACGTATCCTGTGACACATGCTACCTGGAGTATTGAATACAACTCTAAAGTCACAGGTAAAATAAGCACCCTTACAGATTTTTTTTATATTTCTTAGGGAACATCTAGGGCCTAAGAGCAACACCATACAAAATTTTAATTTTCTAGAAAACATGTACCTGGAGTAGGTTGTTGTTGTTGTTGTTTTGGGGAGATTAAGCTCCTTTTAACCCCTTAAATTTTGTATTTTAAAAAATATTTCTTTGTGCGAACCTAGGATCTAAGAGAAACTATCATACTAAAATTCAGCTTTCTAGGTCTCATGGTTCTAGAGATACAGTGTGTGTGCGTGTGTTTTGGGGAGGAGGATTAGACCCCATTTGGCCCCCTTAAAATTCCAATTTATTAAAAAGATTTCTTAACGAGCACTTAGGGCATAGTAGAAACCTCCATGCAAAATTTAAGCATCCTAAGACTTATGGTTCTAATAATTTGAGTTTCTTTTAACACTCATTTTGAATATTTTTTGTGTATTTCTGTTTTGTCACTAGCCCGCAATTTGTAATTAGATCTAAAATTATTTATTATGGAAATTTCGCTCTTCCTCTGCCGATTTTTTGAAAATTACCTCATGCATGTTATAAAAATACACATTTGTATTTTTATAACATGCTGTCCTGAAAATTTTACCGCCAACTTTCAGCTGTAATTCGTAACTGTTAGGTAGTACCTATTATTATTTATGTTGCAACATCAATTAACATACTTCATATACAAATCACTTACTTTTAAAATTATACGTCGAGGAATCCAACAACACGCTGTAGATAAGCAATTAATTAAAATGATAGTGATAAATTGTACGAAGTCACTTAAACAGTACAATAAATTACAATCCACAGTCTCAATAAGTTTTAAAAATTGTATAACATTTTCATTCAAGAATCATCTTGAAATCCTTACACTGCACAAAGTAAACAATGGGAATATGAAGTGCTAAATACTAAGCTTGCTTTTAAAAAATCCCCGAATATTTTCCTCTATTCTGCGCCGATGTTAAGGCTGCTATGTAAAACAAAATCTTTGTTTGGACCCCTGCATGTTTTTGACTCTTGTAGCGGGAGGAGTCAGTAAGTTGACCCTAGAGAATTCTACCCCCGCTCGTTTAAAATAACATTTGAAGGATTGTAATGACTCTCGCCATAGGGGGTGAAGATGCTCCAGCCATATTCCTTTTTCTGATAAGAACACTCAACTGGTAACGTTTGAGAATATCTAGTGTCTAACACCGGGCAAAAATTCAAAGCGCGGCCTTGCCTAGTTTTATTTACTTAAATATATTTCATTTATATTTTGTATATTTTTAGAAAAAATTAATTTGACAAATTAATTTAAATAATTTTTTCAATTTAAATCAGACAAATCGAAATTATTTATACAAAAGTTTTCACAAATTTTTATTTCACTCTTTCAAATTTTGCGCCCCTCATGATTCGTGCGCCTGGAGCAGTTTGCTCCAACTGCTGCACAGTAGCTACGCCCCTGGTCACATACTAACTTTGATACTGAGGATAAGGAGCTCTTGCTCCCTGGTGTCTAACATGGCTAACTTAAATGATAATGGAGAATTTAAACAATGGGTGAAGCAAAAGATTATATAAATAAATAATAATAGTAATAATAATAAAAAAAAAACCTCAAAAACTAGAAGACGGGGAATTTGGAATATCATTGGGATAAAAAACAAGTTAGTGGAAGTTACACGAAGTTTATTGAGTCACTTGCTCCCTCGAACAATAGCATTTGGAATTACCTAAAACGCATTAAGAAACCGGCTATCCCACTCTCCCCCCCCTTTTATCTCCCCTTCTGGCATTCTGACGAGTGACTCGGACAAAATTGAGGTCTTGGCAGATAACTAGGAAAATCAGTTCTCCCCCCACCATAATGTCTTTTGCCCATATACTATTGATAAAGTTGACGACATTCTCAAACAGTTTTACAACAATAGGCTGTCTTCTATCAATGACGAAGCTCTTGAACCCACCACCCCTGCTGAAATTCAAAATGCTGTCATCTCGCTTCCTAATAATAAAGCACCTCGAATTGATAACATAACTAATTCTGCTATAAAAAAAACTTACCAATAAATTACGTTAACATTTTATGTGAGCTCACCAATAAAATTTTCGAATTTAAGTACTTTCCAATAGCATGGAAAACTGCGATAATTATACCGATTAGGAAACCTAGCGAGGATCCCTCCATTCCAAAAAATTATCGTCCCATTAGTTTACTCTCCTCTCTTAGCAAGCTGGTTGAACATATACTGTGTAAAAGAATTAACAAGTTCTTGGATGATAACAATGTCATTATTAACGCACAATTTGGCTTTAGAGCCCAACATTCCACTACTCATCAGCTACTCCGAGTAACGGAATACATCCATGATGGATTCCAGAATCGGATGCAGACTGGCGCAATTCTCTTCGACATAGTAAAAGTGTTCGACCGCGTATGGCATAGCGCACTAATTTATAAACTAATTAAACTTAAGATGCCATCATCTATTATTCACCTAATTCGCTCTTATCTGCTTAACAGAACCTTTAAAGTTCGCCACTCACAATCAATTTCTTCACTTCGTAACATTAATGCTGGAGTTCCTCAGGGCTCCAAGTTAGGACCTGTTTTATTTAATATATTTATTAATGATATCCCACATTCTCCACACACTACACTAGCCATGTTTGCGGACGACACGGCAATCTTACCGAAGTATCGCAATACTAAATATATGCACAAGCAACTCCAAAGGCATGTTGACATTCTTGAAAGTTGGTTCAAACGGTGGAGAATTAAACTAAATCCTGCTAAAACGAAAGCCATATTTTTTAGCTATAACAGGATTCCACCTCCTCCGGTCACAGTATGTGGTCATCTGGTACACTTTGAGAGAGAGGGGAAATACCTTGGAGTTAACTTGGACAGCAGGCTAACCTGGAGAAAAAATATAGAATACATTATTAGAAAATTCTTTATGGAACGTAGGGATATCGCACACCTCTTGTATCAGAACCAAATGAGTATTGATAATAAACTTTTATTGTATAAGACCGTGCTTCGCCCAATTCTGACGTATGCTGTTCCGGTTTTGGGGCTCAGCAGCTGACACTCATATCCAGAGACTGCAAACTATACAAAACAAGACTCTTCGTGGTATCAGGAAGGCGCTATGGTACCTACGTAACGCTCATATTCATAGGGATCTGGCTATCGAACCAATTCGGCATCATATTAAAGATCTGGCTACGAACTTTTACAAAAGGATATACTCAATTAATAATGAAGAACTTACTAACCTGCCTGATTATGATCCGAGGGAGTGCTTTAGGCGCGCAAAGGCTACTTTGGTTATGAACACCGGCCTTGTTCCTGTTCGGAAATTCCTTTCCTTATAAAAATTCAAAATTACAATAGCCCGGCTACTTCTGGTTTCTGACCTGTCCTTCTTTTTCGATCGTTCCTCTTTCTACCATGCGATTCCCCCTCGGACCAGCTGTTTGCTGGAGAAGGGGATTGATAACCTATGCCCGAAATTCCAATCCTGCTTGCTTTCCCCTTTGATTTCGTTACTCGCACCTTACGGACTTCGGACCTACCACCCTTTCGTGTAACTTTCACTAACTTGTTTTTTATCCCAATCATATTCCAAATTTCCCGTCTTCTAGTTTTGAATTTTTTTTTATTATTATTACTATTATTATTTATTTATGTAATCTCTTGTTTCACCCCTTGTTTAATTTCTCCATTATCATTTAAGTTAGCCATGCCACATTGGTTACTCGTACTCGTTCTAGTTAATTAGTTGATTTTTCAACTAATTAATTTATTATTCCCAATCATATTCCAAATTTCCCGTCTTCTAGTTTTTTAATTTTTTTTTATTATTATTATTATTACTATTATTATTTATTTATATAATCTCTTGTTTCACCCCTTGTTTAAATTCTCCATTATCATTTAAGTTAGCCATGCCACATTGGTTACTCGTACTCGTTCTAGTTAATTAGTTGATTTTTCAACTAATTAATTTATTCTTTCTCCCTCAATCATTGTCAACACTATTTGTAAACTTGAGAACGGTTAATCTTATGTCACATACTAACCTTGATACTGAGGATGAGGAGCTCTTGCTCCCTGGTGCCTCTATAGTGTTTTATGTCAATGTCAATGTCAGTTACACGAAAGGGCAGTAGGTCCGAAGTCCGTAAGGCGCGAGAAGCGAAATCAAAGAGGAAAGCAAGCAGGATTGGAATTTCGGGCATAGGTTATCAATCCCCTTCTCCAGCAAACAGCTGATCCGAGGGGGAATCGCATGGTAGAAAGAGAAACGATTGAAAAAGACAGGTCAGAAACCAGAAGTAGCTGGGCTATTGTAATTTTGAATTTTGATAAGGAGGAAAGGAATTACCTAACAGAAACAAGGCTAATTTTCAGGAACAAGCAAAATTTTCCTTTCCATAGCAGGTGATGTGCACAAACCCTACCTCTCTCATAAGATCATATATTTTAAACATCTATCTTTGCATGCCTAAAAGTTCAATAGTGATTAAAAACGGAAAGAAATACAGAAACTTTGTAAACACGAAACTGTAAGTGAGGTCTGCAGGAGAAAATGAATTATTGGATACTACTCATATTTTTTTAATAATGCAAAAAATAAAATAGATATGTCATCAAAAGGTTTGAAAGCTATAAGAAAAAAATAGAAAGCGACAGAAGTAATAATAAACAATAACTTAACATACATTCAGTAAGAACATATTTCTCGTTAAAGTTAAAAAATTTTAAGACTCCTGTTATGATTGTATGTAGCGCAGTGGCTTGGCCCACGGGCATTGAGTGCCTTCACAGCTAGGTTGTGCGTTCGATTACCGTATGTCCGAGGCCAAGACTGACTACTTAATTTTATTGTATTCAATAGTTCCGCGGAAAAAAGGGCTTCTTAGTGCAAATTGGAAGAACATTGATAAAGTTGTCCTGGACACGGCAATACGGAGTCCTAATATAATATTACATATATAATACATAATATATGTATTATTGTTATTAATAATGTATTATATTATATTAGTATTACATAACATAATCAATGTAATAATGGATATTTTCTACAATATTTTAATAAAAATATATTGTACTTCTCATCTGTGTCAAATTCAGCACCAATTTTCTCAACAATCAAGTTCAATCAACTTTTCAACAAGTCCAACGTCCATGTTTAAAAAATATGGAGAAAACAATTTGATTGCTATATTTTGAAATTTTAAATCTGGCCCACGGCCCGTGAAAGCTGTGCGACATTCACAAACCTTCCCGCGCATGGGTCACCATTGAGTGGGGTGGCTTGAAGGTGGGTCGAATATTTGGTTCCTCAGTCAAAACTATTTCACAGTTTTCTCCATGCGTGGGCTGAAAGTGGGCTTGGCTCAATTTGCGGCGGACCTGAGACTAGGGAGCTATGTTGGTTCACCTATATGGTGATCCCATAATAAAGAAACCACCAAATTCGTATGGATGGAGGGAATGTCTTAATAGATAAAAAATACCTGCCGCGTTGGAAACAACAACATTATGATTGTAAAAATGTAATTCCGCAAATAAATTGCACTAAATAAATAGACACAAAGGTAGTAAAAAAGGTCTAAATAAACAAAATAAATTTATATGTAAAAAATTTATCCATGCAATCAGGGGCGTAGCTACCGTGGAGCAGTTGGAGCGAACTGCTCCAGGCGGATGAATCATAGGGGGCGTAAAATTTGAGAGAGTGAAATAAAAATTTGTGGAAACTATTGTAAAAATAATTTCGATTTGTCAGATTTTATATAAAATATACAAAAAATAAATGAAATATTTTTAAGTTAATAAAACTATAAGCACCTAAATATATTAGGATGTACTTGACTTACCCCAATTTTGATTTCCGAAAATTTTCACTGTAAATTAAACACTTTATATACCTCTAATAAACCTATAAAAATGTATGGTGATTGCTAAGAATGTTTAAAAGCATTACTATAGGCACTTACGTATTATAAGTTGTGTTTTACTGCAAAGTTACATGTATCCGGTGAATCCCACAAGCGCCAAATATAAACTTTTTATATCTGGTTCTACTAGAGCAGGGGTGTCAAACTCAAAGGATACTTTAGGCCAAACAAACAAGGTTTAACTGTAGGTGGGTCACAAAAAAATCAATATTAATAGACACGTAGGTTCATTTACCCAATTACAGTATATTCGACATAAATATATGCATTTTGTTTAATAATAGCAAAAAAAGAGTATCATTTGTTATGATTAATGTAAGACTGTGTATGTTTTTTTTATAATATCACGTCTTTCTCTGTTATGATATACGTATATATATATATAGATATAATGTAAGGTGGCTGGATTATTCTATTGGATGGCTGGTGAAAAGTTGATTTGTAAAATTTAATTTAATAATATAAAATTAGATATTTGGTATAACCCCATTTCTTTCCTTAAGCTCTGTTTTCCTTAGGGTAGCCTTTTTCTTTTCAAAATCTATGCCACGGTAACTCTATACCTCCTTTATTGCTATTTTTTGTCGTACGCTTTCGCAGAACCACGCGGGATCGGGGGAGTCCTTCTAGCTTCGTACCAAAAACATAGCCCAAAGGAATGTTAAGTGATTCTTCACCCTAGCCGGCTCGAGGAGCGAGCTTTTTCTCCCGCGGTGGGATACAGCACCTGTAGAAGGCGAGTTCCTCCGCAGCATATTAATAAAAGAAAAACAGCCAAGAACCAATGCATGAAAAAAAAATAATTCAGCCTCTAACATCTAAGAAGGGCCACGGCATTCCAGCGTTGAATGTGGTTGTATGCCCGTAACGCAAGGCGCCGAAAAGAACTCTTTTTCATCTTCCATTCCTGCGCGCAGGCGTGAGGGGTGAAAAAAGTTTTCCCTCCGCGGGTTTTTTCGGAGGGGGTTTTGAAAAACGGATTCAATACTGTCGTGACTTCGGAGCGTTTTTCCGTTTACCCCTTCAACGAAGATGTCCTGCGTACTCCCCGTCCGCTCCCCAAAAATTGAAGAATTCCCTGGATATTGATGCAGCTATGGGACCTGCCCATTCTATTTTTGGTTTTCTTTTCTTCCTTTCCTTCCATTTCCCTCTCTATTTTTTTAGCCTACAGTCCACTGAGGAAATATTTAATTTAATTCTATTTTAGTTATATTGAGCTCAAAGTTACATGCGTAGTTAGTATATATTCGCCAGCCATCGTTTGTGGTGACATTCTTGTGTTGTAATAATTTGTGGTATAAGTTAAATAATGAGGCAGTGTTAGTTTGTAAAAGCTTGAATTATTTTGTTAAATCAATAAATGTGTGTTTTGCTTCGAGACTTGTGTACTGTCGTTTTGAGTTGCTTTTACTATGGTCAGCATAGAACCAGCTGGTCCTATTGTTTCCATTTCAGGAAAATTGTGCTGCAATCTCATTTAAGTATTCTCTTTAATAACGAGAGTTCTTTACATCTAAAGCTGATCTTCCCAGCTAATTTTAGACTCCAGATTTTCGTTGTCATTGTGGGATAACCACAATACATTAAAAAAAAAAAACATTTAGCGAATTATTCCTATCTTATTATAATTCTGCATCGGTTATTTTATTATATATTATTGTGTGCCAATATATTGGTCGGGCCGCAAAAATGTTCGCCGCGGGCTGCATGCGGCCCGCGAGTTTGACACCCCTGTACTAGAGTGAGGAATAACATAAGATCACTTTGTCCATTATGTTAGGGCGATTCGGCGTTTGCCTGGGTAAATAACTCATACGACTGAAATCGAAATTATAATTCAAAATATCTGCAATATCGCACCAAAATTTACTGCAATCATCTGAGCAATTCCTTGAGGATTTGAGGTTTTCTGAGATTATTTCTTTTAAAACTAATTTCTCGTTGATAAAAGTGAGGAAGAGAAGAAATATTTCGTTGGAAAACACATTTCAGCACTGCTATTCCATTTGTCAGAATACGTGGAGTAAACATGCATTCAACATTTTTGTTGCAAAAACTCCCCATATTTCGGAACAGTTGGCACATATGAGTCCATTTCAATTACATCTATTGAATGATAAATGTAAGCAGAATGCAATAAGTTTTTAGGAAAGAAATCAACTAACAAATATTGAAACTAATATTACGTATGACAGATTATAGTACTTCCGGTTTCATTATTCTGCGTTTAAATGGAAGAATAATGTTATAAATAATATTTGTAGACAAAAAAGGGATCAATAACATGAATAATTAGTTAAACTTTACTTGAGTTGACCGTAAAGGATTGAAAAAGCGACAAAGTACAAAAACATCATTTTCATAAGCAGCATGTTATAAAAATACATATTTGTATTTTTATAACATGCATGACATAATTTTTAAAAAATCGGCAGATGAAGAACGAAATTTCGATTATAAATAATTTTAGATCTAATTAAAAATTGCGTGCTATGACAAAACAGAAATACACAAAAAATATTCAAAATGAGTGTTAAAAGAAACTCAAATCATTAGAAACACAAGTCTTAGGATGCTTAAATTTTGCATGGAGGTTGCTATTATGCCCTAGGGGCTCGTTAAGATAGCTTTTTAATGAATTAGAATTTTAAGGGGCCTAATCCTCCCCCCCCCCAAAAAAAAAGAAAAACACTGTATCTCTAAAACTATTGGACCTAGAAAGCTGAATTTTTGTATGATAGTTTCTCTTAGGCCCTATGTGCGCAAAAGAAATATTTTTTTAAAATACAAAATTTAAGGGGTTAAAAGGAGATTACCCCCCCCCCCCCCCAAAAAATAAAAATAAAAATAAAACACCACCACCAAGAAAGAGAAAAAAAAAACTACCCCTGGTACATGTTTTCTAGAAAATTAAAATTTTGTGTGGTGTTGCTCTTAGGCCCTTTATGCTCCATAAGAAATATTTTAAAAAAATTATGGGAATTTAGTCACACAGAGTAAAAATAATAGCAGCAGAGTGGTAGCAAAATATTTAATAGGACTAAGATACATTTTCACAGAATATAACACAGAAGCGTCTTACAAGTGAACAACATTATTCTCCTTCTACTCTCACTCACACTAGAGATGGGTAAATCAGCTCAGAGCCGTTCGCTCTGAACGGCTCTTTGAAATGAACGACTGATCCGGATCTCAGTATCTCGGATCTTGCGGCTCCATGAAACTACAGCTCTGTAGCTTCATGGGCGGCTTCCACATCGTTCACCGCAGGCCGGAAAGACCGAGGTAGATCTTCGCCGACCTTGATGATAATGATGATGTGAAATTATGATAAAACACTGTATCCTGGAGAGATCCTATTAGTAGACATTGAAAATTTCACTACAAATGTAATGGTTTCAACAGGAAACTACAGATATGCATGACCCTCAACAAAGGACATTCATGCTTACAGCTTGATAGGTATAAAATATGAACTGCCCCAGCCTACACCTTGTAATAGCAGAGAAAGCCATTATAAATTTCTTGATAAATAATTTTACATGTGCCTATTTATGGATAAAATTTTTACTATAATTAAATAAACCATTATTAAAATAATGTATTATTCTTGCCTACTAATAATTACATCAAAACTAGTTTGTTATATGAAAATAGTCAACTTTAATAGTGATTTGTCATTCCTTCATACTTAACATCATTCCCTCATTTATTCAATAATTTAGCATAAAAATGTAACTAAATTAAAATAAATTTTTATATTTTAAAAATTTGATTAATTTAAAATTTGATTTTTTAAAAATTATATATTAAAATAAATTTAAATTATTGGAATTTAAAACTTTAAATTTTTTTAATTTATGCAACTTAATTTAAAGTTTATATATATATAATTAAAGCTTATTAAATACATTTATTTTCTAATTAACATATTAAAATTTTAAAAATAAAAATTATTGCGGATATTTGAAGAAAGTAAATTTAAAATTCAATAATATACTTATTTCCATTTATTCATTTATTTATTTTGTTAAAATCTCTTTAAATCCTGTGTTATATATGTAATTCAGATTTAAAAACATACTAAATTACGTAGAAGTAAAAAGAAACTTATAATAAAAAGATTCCTATATAAGTCAACAGATGGCGAAACTGATGCTTTCGTCAAACCGGCAATAGAGTGCCCAAATCGTGGGTCTTTCAAAATATGCATCGGGGTCTTTGGAGGCGGAGTTCGGGCAGCGGTGATTGATGTACTGGACAGTTTCTGAGTAACGGGGGAATAAGTCAACGGGGAAATAAGAAGTCTATTGTAATGAATTACGTTTTCAGTGTTGCGGTTGAAATAACGATTGATGTAGAGTAGAAAATACAAATTCATCCATTTAATAATATGTAATAACGGATGTATGTATATACTATGTTCCAGCATCACTCTGGAACGCCTTGAGCAATTTCAACCAAACTTGGTACACATATGACTTACAATATGGGAATAAATACTGGGGGGTAAGACACCCCTAGGGGGAGGGGGAGGAGCCACATAAAACTAATCGGAAACGACTGATATTAGTGTCGAATCCATAGTTTTCGGGTAGTTATAAGTAAATAATAAAAGTATTTAAAGGAAATAAAAACAGAGCTCGTTCTTGAAATAAAATCTAGGAGTCAAATTGACTCATCATATATATATATATATATATATGTCGGACATTGGAGCTTCACGCCCGATCGAAATACATCTTAATCCGAAACTTGAGAACCATGATGCAGTCGGTGAACCGGTGGCGTAGACATTCATTAATTAAATCCATCAAACAGCAAGATGTTAACACAACAGGCATAAAACACTTCAAATGATCTTCCTAAACATCTTTATTAAATTTCTTTAAACCTCTCAGCTCCATAATTAATAAAATTACTTCCCAACCCTTCCCAAAAATACGTACCGTCGAGCGGCACGTCCTATCATTTCCTATCCATCCATGACTCTGGCGATAAATCCTTTGTTCATAGCTTTTAACGAACGCTTAGTGACGCTCATTAGTTATGCGTAATGTCATATCGGATCTTATTGCTAAACTCAGCATTTCCTTTCTCTTCGACACTCAAACCACAGATGCGCCAAGATTATATAATGAAAAGGGGAATTTCCCTCTAGAATCTGTGGTTCTTCGGAGATTGAATCAAGCCGACCCATTAATTCCATTTTCACTGCAATACATGCGCCGCTTATTTGAACTCCCAGACTTTTAATTGTTAAATCCTATATTTTAATAACTAAAATCCCATTTTAAGGTCGCGTGATCGCCCCCCATATTTAAGCCTCACAACTTTCCCCCCCGTCCCCCTGAAGGCGTGCACACAAGGAGTAGCTAATTCTCTGCAGCACGTCCTCAGAAGAGAAAACACAAAATTCAATTTCAAAGATTTTTTCTAACCCACTGGAAAATATGCTGAGTTGGGACGTCTCCCACACTACAAAAATTAACTAATAACCCTAGCTACTGAAACTCATCATCATCTTGTTAACCCATTTAAACAAACTAAAATTAAATTACATTTACGATTAGAATAGGGCGATCGTTCTCCTGAAGGAGTGCCCACAAAGAATGGCCAGTTCTCTGCAACACGTCTCCAGAAGAGAAAAACAACAAAAAAAACTTAATGACTCATCAACTGAAAATTGCTGCTCAGAGCGGGCCCTCCCCGCACAGCAAACTCAGAAGAAACCCCACAAAATTATTCCTAATTACGACTTGATTCAACCACATTGATATTAACTAAATTTTCCTAAATATTTGACATCTAATTTTTAAAAAAAACTAAAATTAAAATTCTTATTTACTATACTAAATCGTGCACCTAACCCCATGGAGCTGAGAAAAATACAAGTTACATAAATGTCTCCATTCGAGACAGAAGTTACATTGAATCACTTAAAACATTATGACAACAATAACACAGCAGTAATTATTAAAATATCAAAATTAATTGTAAAAGAATATTACATCAACATTATTAATAGAACACTAAAATTAAATTTAATAAACACAAAATATAACTTGAACTTGTAAGAAAATGGTAATTAAAATTTCTGTGAACACCCACGCTATCCTTTTTAGCTCAAGAAAAACAAACTTTGTGCCGAAGCACCTTGAGTCCATCATCTAGAAAATGAGTCCTGACTTTAAAATTGACAAAGTTCAGAGTTCTTGAAACACATACAGTTCTTGCAAAAATTGGGGTGTCACCAAACTTAAAAAAAATAACTTTATTTCCTACTCCATTATTAGCACTTAAAACCCTTCCTCAGATGTCTGTTATGGTGGTCATACTCCACAACAGCAGTGGGAATTTTATTAAGAGCTTTCAGCGTATCATCGGGGATACCTGATTCCTCCGAAACTTAAAATTTGACACAACAAAATCACTAGTGAAAAACATAACCCTAATACATATTTCAAATTCTCTAATATTTCAAAAAAATTTTCGTTTTCACCATGATGTACAAAATATTATACCTCTGAGTTTTACAAAATAATGAAGCATGTCTCTACACTCATGCTTATCTGAAAATTACAGGGAGACCTCCAAAACTAGTAAATGAAGTGGCGACCAAAAACACACAAGAAATGAATATCAAATTATTAACCAAAAGCACAATAACAATTTTAAAAGATCAACTTTAAATGATTATACTCAAAATACACAATATTTATGAATATGAAAAAGGCAATTAAATCATTGAGGTATGAAATTAACTTTCAATACAACACTTTCCTATACATTTTAATACCATAAACTTTTCATTTCATTCAAAAACCAATTTTAAAACCTACTCAAGTTTGAAGTAAACATGGTTGAACTCATGCTTAGTTCTGCTTCTAGACACAATTTGATAAAACATGTTAATACTCTCACATTTTGATCAAAACTCACAATTCTACCAATTTCAAAAATGAAAACTTCAGACCTTACATCTTTATCAATACAACTCAATTCCCTACCTCACAAATATCATATATCAAATAAATTTATATCAATACACTAATAAACACTTATAAAATTATATCCAAAATTTATCAATTATATACACTTGAGCACCGATATGCAATATACTGAAAAATAAGCACTTTTAATCAATAAACCTTAAAAATATTTACAAAATGACGAGACTGCCAACAGCAACAAAACCAAAAAGAACAATTTAACCCTATTATGTTCTAAAATTTTCCAATAATTATACCAAAACTCATAAATTTTCAAAACAAAATGAAATTACAATTTTAAAAATTTTACCAATATTTGTTACTATTATTCTGCTATCTAGCTTTCCCCCCTCCCCGAAAACCAAATAGGATTGACTGGAATGATCATCCCCAAAAAACAATTTTCAACATGTACTTAATTTTAACAATATTAAAATTTTCATTTTTTACTACCAATAGTTTCAAATTGTCAGAACATTTTTTACTGAATTTTAACTTTTGTATTTTAACCACAATTTCCAAAATTTACAAAAAATTTTCACATTTTACATATAATAGTTACTTATTTCAATTTTCATCAATACAATTTCAATTTTTAAAATTTCAATACCTTAAAGTCAAAAGTAATTCACATCTTCAACTTGTACAATTGCTAATTTAACCAATTTAGTAATTTTTCATATTTCTCATTTTTAACAACATTTTTTTAGAACCATTTGTTTTTAATTTATCGCGACATAGTTATTAACATTATTATTAATTCATGTAACATTACACTTCAAAACTATTTGGCATGTTTATTTTGTAAATTTAAAACAAAACGCTTACCTTAATTTTATCCCAATTTAACTGAATTTAATTTTTTACCTATTTATTTGTTTAGATTTCACAACAATTTTCTTCTTAAAATTGATCCTGAAAACGGCAGACAGTCCCGGAGAGCCACGGAAATCTTGTTTCGCACACATCCTGACGCTGGGAAAATTTTGTGAAGAAAGAAAGAAAAAAAAAATACGCTGAATTTCACACACAAAACATTTTCGATGACAAAAGATGGCACAACACCGCTGACACATCTCATAACAGCCATGTTGCCGCTTGAGGACAACCTTATTCAATTAATTTTGAAAAACGATGACTAATTTTTAACTGGTTTTTGTAGCACAAAATGTAGAACACTTTTAACGATGAGCAGCCGACACGACGAAAAATTTTACTAATTTCATAATTTTAAACACAGATGACATCACTGCCTTAATTTTTGAAGCGCAGAAATATGATGACCACAAACCGAAGATTTTTTCTTAATACGATGAAAATTTTTTGATTTCGTAAATTTTAAAGGCTGGGTTCCCACAGCGAAAAGGTTGCAGAATCGCTGTCGACTTTTGTCGGACACTGGAGCTTCACGCCCGATCGAAATACATCTTAATCCGAAACTTGAGAACCATGATGCAGTCGGTGAACCGGTGGCGTAGACATTCATTAATTAAATCCATCAAACAGCAAGATGTTAACACAACAGGCATAAAACACTTCAAATGATCTTCCTAAACATCTTTATTAAATTTCTTTAAACCTCTCAGCTCCATAATTAATAAAATTACTTCCCAACCCTTCCCAAAAATACGTACCGTCGAGCGGCACGTCCTATCATTTCCTATCCATCCATGACTCTGGCGATAAATCCTTTGTTCATAGCTTTTAACGAACGCTTAGTGACGCTCATTAGTTATGCGTGATGTCATATCGGATCTTATTGCTAAACTCAGCATTTCCTTTCTCTTCGACACTCAAACCACAGATGCGCCAAGATTATATAATGAAAAGGGGAATTTCCCTCTAGAATCTGTGGTTCTTCGGAGATTGAATCAAGCCGACCCATTAATTCCATTTTCACTGCAATACATGCGCCGCTTATTTGAACTCCCAGACTTTTAATTGTTAAATCCTATATTTTAATAACTAAAATCCCATTTTAAGGTCGCGTGATCGCCCCCCATATTTAAGCCTCACACATATATATATATATATATATATATATATATATCCCGACGCGCGACATTAAATACCTCCGTATCTAGGCGGGATATGGACACGTTAAATCCAAAGACCGGAAAGTCCCTCTATGAGGTCAGAGAGGGTGGGAGAGTGTACGATCCCCCCAAAGATGTCGCTCGTGAGGGTGCTCGGTCAAAGTTGAGCTGTCAGCTAGCTAAGACGGACTCCGACTCTTGTGGTGCTATATAAACCGAGTCGCACACTTCAGCCAGAAGCCTAGAATGCCCAGGGGGCATTAGAAACAACAATATATATATATATATATATATATATATATATATATATATATATATGTATATGTATGTATATGTATATATATATATATATATATATATATATATATATATATATATATATATATATATATATATATATATATATATATATATATATATATATATATATATATATATATATATATATATATATATATATATATATATATATACTAGCCGGGCTTCGCCCGTCTAGCCGGTCGGTTTAGGGATCCGCTCCCTACAGCAATCATTGTCAGAGAATGGAAACACTAAAAAACAACTGTTGTTGTTGTTGTTGTTGTTTACAATCCCTCTAGATCTAGCAGCATCTAAATCAGATCCATGATGCCATGAACCCTAGCGAAGTCAAGCACCAGAACTGGATCGGCGCAAAAATCCATTAGAGTGAACCCCAAACATTCCAAGATGTGATCGGGGGAAGCCGGCCTCAGATTGCATTTCGTGCACAACGAAAAGACCCCGCGTCCAGATTCGAATGTCATGCCTTTCAGATGCCCACTTATTAGTCTTGAGGCGGCCGTTTGATCATGTCGTTCACCCCCAAATTCTAACGCGCCTCCCGGGGTCTTCCTGCTGAACCAGGGATGGGTGGGAGGGGTGAGCCAGACTTGCCTGTCTTCTTTTTTCTTTATAGAGAAAAACTCTTTATATGTTAGCGTGTAATCCTCGTTGGGAGGCTCGGAACAACCACTTTTAGCCAGGATATCTGCAACTTCGTTGCCTTGGATATTAACATGGGAGGGAATCCACTGAAAGTGGACATCCCTACCCTTGGCTAAAATTTTAAGATTAGTGACAATTTGCCTGCCCACAAGATCGCACACACTATTCCAATCCTGTAAGTACTGAATCGAGCTACGGCTATCAGTAAGGATCCAAATGTCACTAATATTAGTGTCATGGAGGATGGACTTTAACCCTACTAAAAAACAACTAATAAAGGTATTTAAATTTTGGGGTACAACAATAAATGTGTGTCACGCTCAATACAGCGCATACTGTATCAGTCTCGTAGTGTCATCTAGCGAACCTGAGCGCAAATAGAATCAAATATTGCATCAAAAAATGAATCAATTAATTTGAAGTGTGTATAATGTTTTTAAACCATCTTAATATTATTAAGAGAAGTAATAAGATTTTAATAAAATTTACTTCTTTTATAATAGAAATGTTTTTTTCGGTGTTTTTAATTGCATAATCACGCTGTGAATGAATCACGCTTTGGATCTTTTATTTCTTGTGTTTTATTGCATGACCTAGTCTTGCTTGTCTTTTATTGTATAACCCAGGAAAAACAATCCCTTGTAGAATTATATTTCTTCCATATAATTCTTATATGCATTTAACATTTTAATTTTTATTAAACAATTCTGTGATTATTTCAATAGCAATTCAGTATTAAAAAACCTAATGTTTAAGTATTAACTTGTATAACCTAGTTAAATATTTAATCTATTAAAATGACACCAGAGGAAGTCGTTCTTTTCAATTGCTTTATTAGTTTCAGTTAATTTCTTAATAAAGCACTCAATTGTAATCAGAACCGAAAGATGGCGCCACGGCCTAAACCCTCCCGTGATGATCTCAAGATTAGAATCCAATAAAACTATTGAAGTAACAGATTAAGCGTACGCAGAAAAAAATTATTAATTTTTAAAGCTCTTTCCAAATATGTAACATTTATGTACTTTCATGAAAAAAAAATACCATTTTCAAATATTTTCAAATATGGTGGAAAGACGGCTGAGAATCTTTTCCATTTCTGGACACACCCTTCAAAAATTGTTGGTTTTTTATTAATTAAAAATTAACGGTAATAAAATTTAAAATTCGGGCTTCGAGGTGCACATGTTCAGACTCTTCACTACCCGTGTACCAAATTTCACAGTTGTAAGTTTTATAGTTTCATCTGTAGCCAGCACACACACACACACGCAAACATTCGCTTTTATTAATATATATATATATATATATATATATATATATATATCTTTATATATAAAAGGCAAAGTCTGTGTGTGTGTGATCGAGTTTTTGTCTGCTCGCGGCACGGCGCAAAGACGGCAGGTCGGACAGTCTTGAGATTCGACACGAAGATGCCCCCCCCCCCCCCCCGAGGTCTCATTATGCACCTCGAAGCCCTTTTTTCTATTTTTTAATTAGATTTTCCGCAATTAAATATTTAGTCGCGATTTAGAGCTCCCGGACGAGTAAAAGCTCCGTAAATCCTAACGTATCCGTCCAAGAATTTTTTTTTGTACGAGCCTATACGGGAAAGATGACACTATACGGAAATCACAATTAAAATTGTCTGTCTTAATTTATCGATTAATTGTGATTTTTTTTCAATCGCCTGTACGCACCCGTTTTTCGAAAAAAAACGCGATTTTGGCCGCGACCCTTTTTTCCAAATTGTCGAATCGATACGTAAATGTCGTTACATTTTTACGAAATTTTTATCCCAGAGACCTTAGACATCGCAGTTTCGAAAGCCAGAACCAAAATCAATTTACAAATTGTAGTTATTTTTTAATAATTTATTTTATGATTCGGAAACTCTTGCGAGAAATCTCATTTTGGAGATTTCGTTCTTCATTTCCGGACGAAGGTAAAGCGGGGGAAAATAGGCGTGCCGTTTTCGACGTCAAACACGTGATGTGTTGGGGCGTTTGTTTTCTATGAGGGATTGGGCAACACCCCCTATATCGGATATAGGGGGTGTTGGATTGGGTGGTTAAAGGAAATCGATTACTATTGCAGTGATAATCGATTAAAAAATCGCATTTAGTAATGCCGTAATTTTTTTGGCCAACACTTAGTTAATATCATATAATTTGTGGTGTGTTTGTGGAAAAAATCTATCAAGATTTCAAAGAATTTCAGCATGTGGAGGATGTGACATATTCGCTTTCAAGGAAATCGATTACTATTGCAGTGATATTCGATTAAAAAATCCAATTTCCTAATGCCGTATTTTTTTTTGGCACCAGTTACTTATTCTCATATAACTTGCGCTTTGTTGTTTGAAAAAATGTGTGAAGAATTTAAACAATGACTTCATTTGTTTAGTAGTTTTGATTTGTTTAATAATTTTATTTTATTGAACAGGAATTTGTACGTAATTTAAGTAAGTCCTCTTCATTTTTATTTGTTCTAATGTACTGTTGTAGCTTATTATCGTTTTGTTCTTGCCATTTCGTTTTTTGTATTGGTTTTTTTTCTATGCCATTTTTAACTTTTGATTGGGGTGGATGAAGTGTAATTGTTGCAATATGTTTGCAATACACCTGTATACATTGATTTTTTTTGTTTTTTTGTTATTTGGTGGTTAAACATATTCCAAATCGCGAAAATCGGTTTATTTGGAAACATGCACACAAATCCGCATCAGGGTCGGTTATTTGCAATCCATATGCATCTGTTTTACATTCTGAAATATTATTTAAAATATTGTGTAGAAATTGTTATTTGTAAAAGTAGAAACTGCAAAGAATTATTATTTTTTTTTTTACGTGGATGCTAAAACATTATGATTTCTACTTTACATTTAATTTTTTTTACGGAATACATCTGTATACTTTGCATTTTTTTTTTTTTTTTACGGGGGTTTATTTTGTGCTTTAACTTTACTGTTTTATTTTTTTAAATCTTTATCGATTTTACTTTTGTGTTCTATCATCATAATTCCTTTCACAGAACGAAGTTGTCAGTTTTTTTTTTTTTTTTTTTTTTTGGGGGGGGGGGGGGGGTTAAAAGACTGTTATATTTGTTTTACCATGAATTTTTTTTTTTACAAGTTATATTTTATATCACGTTTTTTTACTGTTTGGAGTTTCAGATTTTAACAAGTTGTAAATATTTTTGATTTATTCATTAAAATTTCCATTATTTTTCATTGTTGTGCCAACAAATTATATATATTATTTTTTTGTAATTTTTTTTTTTACATGCATGCTCTAACATTCATTTTATAGATGAGTTACTTTTCCATTATTGATTAACATTTCCAGTATTTTACAGTTAGGCCCAACAAATTATTTTGAATTTTGTACAAATTGAATTTGGGTTATATTTATTTATTTTTTTATGGGGGTTTATTTTGTGCTTTAACATTCATTTTATAGGTCAGTTACATTTCCATTATTGATTTACATTTCCATTATTTTACAGTTCGGGCCCAACAAATTATTTTGCTTTTTTTAAGTTATCTTTTATATGACTTTTGTTTACTGTTTGACGTTCATTAATTTATGAAGTTGAAAATATTTAAATAATTTATACACAGTTTCGTATTCTTATCATTTTTTATTTATTTGTTTCATTTCCGTAATTCTCTTTTTTAATAATTTGGTGGGGGAGGGGGGGGGGTTCATGCAAAAAAAAATTACCATTACTCTTCATTCATAGGGGGGGGGGGGAGGAATTTTCTGTTAGTTTACCATTTTTTTGTTTTTCTCTTCATATTTTATAACGTATTGAAATTTTTTTTAATCTTAATTTTAATAAACTGTACAAATTGAATAAATGCTGTTTTATATACTCTTGCTCTTTATTTTGGGGGGAATTTCATTTATTTACTTTCATTTCCATTATTTTTCAGTTCTGGGCCAACAGATCATTTTGTTTTTTATTTTTTTATACGAAGGTACGTGAATATTTTTCTCTATTTTATGTTATAAAAACAACGGGAACAAAATGCCCCTACCACCTCGAAAAAAGAAATGTGATCGCACACGTCTACAAGAATACCGTTTACAAGATCAAAGACATTAAATAACCAAATTTAATGTCTTATATTTTGCATTATTTCTGAAATTTCTTATGAAAATACATTGCATATTATTGTAAGACATATATTAGAAATATGCATATTACACAGAATTCTTTTTATTTAACCCTTACTGGCACAGAACCTTATTTTTGTTGTTTATGAAAATACTTAAACAAGTTTGCAACTAAACTATTATTCAAAATTAGAATACATTTGCTGAGATTTAAGCCTCCAACTTGAACACAATAAACATCTTAATACGTTTTTCGTCTCGCTGACTGTTGTGGAAAGTTTTAAGTAATCCTATGTCAAAAATTTTGCCAAAATGTGCCAGAAAGGATTAAATTTATATGGGTAAAATAATGTATCGTGGTGAGGAAAAGGATGACAGCGACGCCCATTAACAAAGGGTTAAGGCTACTAAAAAATTGGTAATTACATTACCCGAGCAACGCCGGGACGGGTACAGCTAATATATATATATATATATATATATAGTATATATATATATATATATATATATATATATATATATATACAGTCGAACCCCGTTATAACGAACTTCAAGGGACCAAAGGTTTGGTTCGCTATATCCGGTGGTTCGCTATATCCGAACCGTTAAGAAAAATGTTCACAAAATGTATAACTCATTAGTTGCTATGTGTATTCAATAATGATGTATTAAAAAACGATAAAATCTATTAAAAATGACCATTAATGAATTAAATTGACTAAAATCGATAACATTAAACTGATACAATACTAATTAAACTAATTAAAAATGAAAGACAAATGGATATAAATTCATTTTACCTTTAATTTTTGCTCACTGTTTTGTTACAGAAATAATCGGTAATCTTCTGCTGACGTGATACCGATTTCAAAAACATTTTATGAATTTCTTTGTCCAGTACGTCAAATGACTGCAACACTCTTTCTTCCACTGTTTGTGTGGAAAAAAACTTATTAATTACACGCATTGCTGCTGTAGCATCTAAGATGGTGGGAATTTCATCATTTATGTGCTCCTCTTCATCAGCATCAGATGCAGAATCTTCGATTTCAGAATGATTCATTTTAATTTCTTCCACAATATCTTCATCAGTCGGATTTTCACATGTAATGATTTCATCATGAAATGTTTTGAAGAATTGCATGTCACAATACGAGAATGAGGAAATATTGTGTTTTTCTATCCACATCGCGATAGGTAAATCTTCATCATCTTCTTCTTCAACATTCTTTGCTAGGCCAGCATGTCGAAAACATTTTCTAATTGTAGAATCTGTAACAAGCCGCCAAGATTTTATAAGTGCATCAAGAAGAGAAACGTCACATTTTACATTTTTATCATATTCTTCTAAAATTCGTAAAATGAGCTGCTTCCTGTAATGACATTTAAGGCTTATGATGACACCCTGGTCCATAGGCTGTACTACAGAAGTTGCATTCGGGGGAAAGAGTACAATTCTAATCGATTGTAACTGTTTATCGTTTTTGTGTGCACTACAATTGTCAAGCAGAAGTAGAATTTTCCGTTTTTTAGCTGAAAGTTCACGATCCCACTTTCGAAGTTCTTTTTCAAACAGTTCCTTAGTCATCCACGCCTTACGGTTGGCTTCATAAGAAACAGGAAGCCGTTTGATATTTTTGAAGCATCTGGGGTGTTTAGATTTTCCAATTACTAGAAGCTTACGACGTTCAGTTCCACTCATATTGGCACACACAAGAAATGTGATTCTGTCTTTCGACAATTTTCCGCCATTACATTTCTCTCCATTAAATTTTAATGTCTGGTTTGGTGTCATCTTATAAAACAGTGCAGCTTCATCAGCAATAAATATGTCATTCTCGTCATATTCACTAGAGATGTCATTCCAAATATTTTCTTTCTACGTATCGATGTTGGATGTTGAAACATCTCCCGATTCTCCGACAATTTTTCCGGAAGATATGTTGTTCCGCTTCTTCAATCTGTCTAACCATCCATTAGAACACGAAAATGGAATTCCAAATTTACTGGCAAATTCATCAGCTTTTGACTGAAGCATTTGCCCAGAAATTGGTACATTTTGGCTTCTTTGAATGCTGAACCATTTTAATAAAGCTTCTTCCACTTCTTGATATGGTCAGCTTTTCTTAATTTTTTTTGGGAGTTGAAATTTTTCTCGAAAGCAGAAAGTATGCTTTCTCTGTTTTTCCATATTGTTCCAACTGTAGATTTCGATAAATCTTTTTTTCGGCAAATGTCAACTTGGCTACCTCCATTTTGTATTTCTCTTATGATATTTACTTTTTCTTCCATGCAGAATGTTTTACGCTTGCTCGACATGATGTACCTAATGATTTCTTAAAAGCGAATTTTTAACTTGTGATAAACACTCAAATAGGTGAATTAGATGAAATGACTTCCCTTCCACCTGCGTGTGGAAATGAATCTTCCGGCTCGACCCTGAGCTGACCTTTTCCCTTGTTCTCGGGTGCGCATATACTGTTCATTCTTTTACTTGTTCTCCTCGAGCGTTTGGTGAACCTTTCCCCTCCCCTCTCTCCTCTTACTGTGGTTTCGCTTACCGAATTACTGGCGGGATTACAACTGCAGAGTGGCTATCGTAAAAGGGACAGAATGCAGATGTTTCTACCCTTGAATAAACAGACTTATCGCTGATTTACTCCGTGTTTCACTAGCTGACATACATTTCCATATGAAATCAGAGTCAAAGTCATGTTTTCACAACTGCTGAAAAATAAAAAAAATTTAAAAAATCACTCGACTGAAAAAAAAAGGTTCGTTATAGCCGATTCTTAACATTTCGGAGGTTTGCTATAAAAGGGTAAATTAGCATTAAATAGAATAGGAAAACGGCGGGACCAAAAATTTCGTTCGTTATATCCAGGAGTTCGTTATATCCCAGGTTCGCTATAACGGGGTTCGACTGTATATATATATATTATATATACACATATATACATTTAATGAAAATAAGACAAAATATATGTAGAAGACCAAATTCGCCAGTGACTACAGAGATTGTCTGATTGTTGATGACTATAAATTTGAAACAGTTAATAGTTTTACATATCTAGGGTCTATCATTAACGTTTCAAATACTACTTCAGAAGAGATTAATTGCAGAATCCTAAAAGGGAACAAATGCTATTTTTCATATCGACATCTTTTAAGAAATAAACTAATCCCTAAAGTAATCAAATTAAAGATATACAAAACAATTATTCGGCTTGTGGTAACATATGGTTGTGAGACTTGGACCCTGACATTAAAAGATATTAATAACTTAAGAATATTTGAACGTAAAATTTTGAGGAAGATATATGGACCGATTCAGGTAAATAGTAATCTATGGAGAATAATAACTATTAAGGAAATAGAAGAACTCATAAAATGCAAAGACATAGTAAAATTTATTAAAGCACAAGAAATATCTTGGCTCGGCCACATCGAGAGACAAATTGATAAGCGAGTGGCAAAATTCTTGTACTCGAAGCCAATGTGCAACAGACCAAGTGGAAGACCAATAAAAAGATGGTTAGATGTTGTGTTGAATGACCTAAAATGTCTGAAGATAACCAACTGGAAGGGGAAGACTGGAGACAGAGTCGTCTGGAAAGGGACTGTGCAGCAGGCTAAGGCCCATTACGGGCTGTAATGTCAACTAAGAAGAAGATATATATATATATATATATATACATCATATATCTATGTACATATATACATACACACACACACACACATATATATATATATATATATATATATATATATATATATATATATATATATATATATATATATATATTCATATATATTAGGGTGGAGCGAAAAAGGCGAATTTTTAATTTTTTAATTTTTTCTTTATTTCTGTATTATTATTTGTTGATGCAATAATAGAACATCATGTATGCCAAAAATTAGCTGTCTATGACTTCATCTTCAAGTGCCGCACGACATGAGAAGGTAAAAAAAATCATTTTTAGTACTTCATTCTAACCTCAATTGTGAGTCATATTTTAAAATTTTTGACCCAAATTTGTTATTGTAGGTTTGTGTACTGTCCTATACAGCATTTTAATAAGAATTTACCAACAGTTCTGACTAGATTACTTGCATTAAGTTTATACCTTAAGCCAATTTTACATAGTGTTAGACGGGTGCTGCACTTCTGGACTGGCGCTATCTTACCACACATCGGATAAGATATTAGTTCTATCAACTCACCACAGTTTTCCTCAGACTTAGAATGCTCTTCTGAAAGATCTACTGAAACTAACCCAGATAAATTTTCCATGTGAAGACCCCGCCAGCGACCAAAAAAGCAGCAAGAAGAAACGATCCAAATGAGACATACGCTACAAAATCTAGCAACATCTTGTGATCGAAATGGGATTTCTGATCGCTCAGCAGTGATCATAGTAAATGCTGCAATACAGGATTTAAATACACTGCTGGCCACTGCAAATGCAACACCCTGAAGGAAACATGCAACTAACATGAAATTTACAACATGCATTAGCGGAGGTGAGATATGCAAATGATTAGAATTTCAGCGCAGACGCACATCACGCGCGCCTGTGGCGCCACTTCAAAGCGCTATTTAAGGCTTGGAGATTTCGACGATTTCAAGTTCGGCAATTGTGTTTTTCTTGTGGTTTTTTCAAAAAAACGATCAATTATGCCTCGTCGAAAACAGCGATCATCTTTTGATCAAGTATCCGAGTTCGACAGAGGAAGGATAGTGGCCTACCGATATTGTGGATTATCTTTCAGGGAAATCGGTAGTCGTGTTGGCCGAAACCAGACAACTGTAATGCGGATATGTGATCGTTGGATGCAGGAGGGTACGACGGACCGGCGTGTTCGATCGCATCCACCTCAGCGCACCACTTCACATGATGACAGGCAAATTGTGCGCATGGCAGTGACGGATCGCTCAGTCACATTACGAACCATAGCACACTACATGCAGTCTGTAACGCATCATCCAGTGTCTGCGCGTACCATTCGACGACGTTTACAGCAGAGTGGTCTGTCCGCAAGACGTCCATTGCTTTGTCTACCCTTGACGCAGAACCACAGACGTCTCCGCCGCCAATGGTGCGATGACAGAAGGATGTGGACGGCAGAATGGAATGAAATTGTCTTTACTGACGAGTCACGCTTCTGTCTGCAACACCACGATGGTCGCATTCGAGTCTGGAGACATCGTGAAGAGAGGATGCTGAACAGCTGCGTTATGCACCGCTACACTGGTCCTGCACCGGGTATTATGGTATGGGGCGGTATTGGATATCACTCTCGCACACCTCTAGTACGCATTGCCGGTACTTTAAACCAGCGGTTGCCAAAGTGGTGGTCCGCGGACCACTAGTGATCCGCGAGAAAATTTCGCTGGTCCGCAGAAAAATGTGGAATATACTTACTCATCATGTTAAGTTATGCTTTAAGATGCATTAAAACATGATTCAATTCATAACAATACGTGACAAGTTATAAAAACTAGCTGCATAGCTCTAGCTGCATTGCACATGTTTTGTCTTACTCTCGCCTCGTTTCGCACTCTTCTAATGTTTCAGTCTTCTGTTTGTCGCATATGTATATCAGTTGAAGCGATTAAAGGTGGGCTTACGGACGTAGAGTTCAATACAAAATGTATTCAATATATTTGTTGGGTTATTAAGGAAGTTTTTGTGTATTTTCTTTTATATATTCACACATAGATTTAAGGCCCGTATGCAGAACAAACGCTGGAGCTTTGTGTGTCTCGCTTCGCAAACGGGGGGTTGTTGCGAGAGTAGGGGGTGAGCACTCTTTTTAGCTATGCTGATCAAACAATTTGCGCTTCCGCAAATGATGACGTCAAGATGTGTAAGGAAACCTTATATGGTCAAGCCACGCCCTTTTTCTCCTCCCTTTTGCGGGAGCTGGGGTCCCTCATGAACCCTAACCTGCGGGGGGGATTCGACGGTCAATTTAGCGAAACCGTCCGACTGAACTGCCTCAAACACGGCATTTTAATTGCTTCCTTGCGTTGGGGTTCAAGAAAAAGTATACAGTATTGGAAAAAACCCGCGCTTTGACTTCGATCAACGTGGCTGTTTCTTTTACATTTTGTAGATAAAATTGTCACATCAAATTTTTCATTAGAGGAGATCGAGAAAAAAGTGCAGTGAAGGCATCACTGATGAGTCATTCTATTCATCTGCATTGGTAAGTAATTTCAGTTGTATTTGAAAAGAAAAAAATGTAATTTGACTTTAGCAATATCCTAATATTTTATTATTATTTTTTTACTTGTAGGCTGTTTTAAAACAGAAAAAAATGGATGGTAAGTAAACTATTAATTTTGTATTTAATTACCTGTTTTTTAGAATTTCTTTTAATCATTTTCAATGCTATTTATAATATATCATATTTTTACATTGCAAGATATTTATCATAAATAAATTTAATTAAAGCAAAATTTTAAAATGTCCTAATGCTTATTTAAGGGACAATTAAGTACTAAAAATGTTCTGTTAGACTTTTCTGGCATTTGTGTACAAGAATATCATATTTCTATTTTTGTTTATAAATCTTATTATAAATTTTTAAAAATGCTGTTAGTTAATCATTAAACAAAGATCAAAATATTTTGTTGCAGGAGGCTTTGTTACCAGGTAAAGATCACCGCATTATTAATATTTGAGGGTGGGGATTGAGACCATGACATTGTACACTGAAATAGCAAATATAAATTTAATAATTGTGCTTCAAAAGATTACTGCCAATGCTCAGTCATATATCAGAATTATGTTTAGCTTTATGATTGTTAAATGCAACTATGTATTTAATAATCATAAAGCTAAGAAAAATCCCAGAGAAAAAAATAGCTATTGTAACTAACAAAATGAATGTTTGTTTCATAATGCTTTTGGAAAATTTGAATTTTTTAAATAAATTTAAAGTAAAATTATTTGCTATTTATACTAATTAATTCCCCCCCCCAGAAAGTTGTTGTTATTCAAAGTGAATTACAATACATGAGATTGTAACTACCACTAAAACAGCAGAAACAAAGTCTTGGCATATTGCTCAATCATCAAGTAAGTTATTTGGATTTTGATAAATTTAAATCAAATTTTTGTAACAAGTTTTAAAATATAAATTTCAGACTGAAATTGTTGGAGATAATTAAAATTTTTTTAGTACCATACTTTATAGAAATTAAACAATTGTATGTTTTACGTAACATACATAGTTTTATGTAAATGCCTGCATAGAACTCTTCTTCATAATTATTTGCAGTTTTACTATATAATCTGTGACAATAACTTCTATGAAATAACATATGTTGATTTTTATGTATGACATAATAGCTCTGTTCCATGTGCTATCTCATTTACTATGTATTTTTTATTATTTTCTAGACAGTTCAACAGTACGTGGCAGGAAGCATCTAGCCTTAAAAAGAAAAAGAGAAGCAGCAAATTTGAAGCTGAGGCTCTTCAAACCCAAAAAACTATGGTGCAAGAAATCGAAACAACATCCCGGCAAGGAATTCTGCTAAAAATTAATCAAAATTTAGAAACATTAATTAAAATAATGGAAGACAAAAATAGTTGTTAGTCAGAAATAAAAAGCTTTTAGAGCTCATAAATGCTGAAGATGTTGTAGAAAAAATGTAATAAACACATAAATTCATGTTTGCACAGTCTAAATTTTTGTAATAAAAACTTCATCTTCCATCTCAAGTGGATTATCCGTATCTTGTAATATCCATTCCCTGCTTAAAGAAAGGGATAACATCCTTCTCCTTCGCAAAGCGAATGACTATTCCGGATTTGCGAGAGAAAAGACGAGTCTTACGAGAGCTACCTACTAGCCGCAAGTTTTGATCACGTGACGTTCGTATTTACGAGAGAAAAAGGTCTCGCTGTTTGATCTGCATCGCGATTGCGACCCCTCTGCGGAAGGGAGGGGCTTTGCGAGAGCTTTGCTCTCGTAAGTGTTTGATCGGCATACGGGCCTAAAACAGGTATGATCTTAAATCTTAACCATGTACATATTTTCTTTTATTTGATATTTATTGGGATAAAATGAGTTTGACTTTTCTAAATTTCTTTTTATTTTATTTTAGATTCAAATAAATTAAACCCATAATGAGTGAAAAAAAGCAAAAGAATATTTTGCATTTCTTTAGTAATGCAAAAGGTAATGAGAACGATAATAATAACATTAATAATACTTCACCTAACTGTGAACTGATCAATAAATCAGACCCTCCACAGTCTTCATCAGGCACCATTAGGAAACACGTTTGAACGGGAGGTGGAGAGAAGAAAAAACACAAAGTATCAAGAAAATATCATTCCTACTACTTAAAATTTGGATTCATTGAAGAACCTGACAGTGAGCTGGATCCACGGCCTCTCTGTGTTGTATGTTCTGAAAGCCTATCTAATGATGCATTAAAACCTTCAAAACTTGAAAGACACTTGAATTCAAAACACCCGGATTTAGCAAAAAAACCACTAGAATATTTTAAAAGAATGCATGAAAATATGCAAAAGCAAGTTATTGCTTTAAGAAAAATGACCATGGAAGATAAATCATTACTAAAGGCTTCCTATCTCATAGCAAATCAGATCGCGAAATGCAAAAAGCCGTACACGATTGGAGATGAATTAATTAAGCCATGCATGTTAAAAGCCTGTGAACAGATTTTGGGAATGCAGGCTGTTCAGAAATTGAAAGTAATTCCTATGTCTAATAATACTATCAAGCGCAGAATCGAAGATATGGCCGAAGACATTGAAAATCAGATAATAAAAATGGTGAAAAATTCATCATTTTATTCAATCCAACTTGACGAATCTACGGACATTACAAACAAAGCACTTCTTCTTTGTTTTGTGAGGGTTGAGTGTGAAGGAGAGTTACATGAAGAACTACTTTGTTCGCTTAATTTGCCGGGTAGAACAACCAGCTCTGAGATTTTTGAAGCACTTAATAGTTATTTCCGGGAACATGAAATTGATTGGAAAAAATGTATTGGGATCTGCACAGATGGTGCCGCAAATATGACTGGACATCTTTCAGGAATTGTTGTAAAGGTGAAGAATGTTGGTCACCCAGACATTTTATCTACACACTGCATTATACATCGAGAACAACTTGCAGCGAAAAAAATGTCCCCAGAACTACACGAAGTATTATCAAATGTCATTGAAATTATAAAGGAAATTCGACACAAAGCACTCAATTCTCGAATATTTGAGGCACTTTGCGAAGAAATGGGTTCCGAGTATACTCATCTTCTTCGTCATGCTGAGGTGAGATGGCTGTCGAGGGGCAAAATATTGACCCGACTATTCGCCTTGCGGGAAGAAGTCAAATTATTTTTCCAGCAGCAAAATAATCCGAAATTGCAAAAATGCTTGTCCGACAATGAATGGCTAGCAAAGCTTGCATACCTGGCAGATATTTTTTCCCTGTTAAATGAACTAAACATATCTTTGCAAGGACAACTTAAGGACGTGTTCACACTACGAAGTAAAATGGATGCGTTTCAAAAGAAAATATTACTGTGGCAAATGCGGTTGGTTGAAGACGATCTGCAAATGTTTTCTAATTTTGATGAATACATGAAGGAGAATGATGTTAACCAGCAAGTGGTAACCCTAGTTAAAAAGCACTTGGAATCACTTACAGAATCTTTTGCTCGTTATTACCCAAAGAATGAAGATCCCAGACATGGTAATATGTGGATAATAGATCCGTTTGCAGCGAACATTCAGGATAGTAAGTTAAGCATGCATCTAAAAGAAAGCCTCATCGACCTATCGTCCGACGAAACTCTCAAATTTAAATTTCATTCATCCTTATCAAGACCTCAGTTTTGGCTTTCCATAAAAAGTGAATACCCTTTGCTTAGTGAACAGGCGATGAAAATTCTGATTCAATTCTCCACAACTTATTTATGTGAAAAGGCCTTTTCATCTGTCACAGTCATCAAAACACGGTACCGATCTCGGCTTGAAATAAATGCAGTTCTCCGTCTTGCAGTAACAACATTGGATCCAAATATCCATAATCTTATTTCAAGTAAGCAGGAACATCCATCACACTAGGAATGTATAACGCTAAAAGTTTGATATATTTAAACCATCTTTTAATTGTTTTGTTAGTACAATTTTTGTTTATTTTGTTTATTTTATTATGGTTTATTAATAAAGCTTTCATAACTTGGTTACTATTAATAGTTTCATTTTATTAACTAGGTACATTTTATGTGTTCTTTGATCACAATTTTTTTTTATAAATATATTTAACAATTAAAAAATCCTATTAGTGGTCCGCGGGATTTAAATTATGAATTAACTGGTCCGTGAGGTCAAAAAGTTTGGCGACCGCTGCTTTAAACAGCCAGCGCTACATCTCCGAGGTGTTGGAGCCAGTTGTCCTTCCTTACCTTCAGGGCTTGCCCACAGCCATATTTCAACAGGATAATACGCGACCACACGTGGCACGCATTGTCCAACGGTTCTTCGTCAATCGCCAGATTGAATTGCTTCCCTGGCCGCCTCGCTCTCCGGATCTTTCGCCGATAGAAAACATGTGGTCCATGGTTGCTCTACGATTGACCCAGATTCCATCCCCAGCTGCCACAGCAGATCAACTTTGGCAACGTGTGGAAGCTGCTTGGTCTGCTGTACCCCAAGAACTCATCCAAAGTCTCTTTCAATCAATGCCGAGGCGTGTGGCAGCAGTGATCTCCAACAAAGGCGGCTACTCTGGCTACTGAATTTGGCAGGAACCACTTTCCACAGAAGTCTATAAATTTAATCATTTGATACTTGGTCAACATGTTATCTACAAAATAAATTTTGTTGTGATATCTCTTGTCTTTCTTGGTGTTGCAATTTGGGTGGCCAGTAGTGTATTATCAGTATTGACAACTCATCAAAAGTGATAGATCGACATAAACTACGTCGTGAGCGTCGAAAAGTACGTCAAAACCTGCAACGGTTAAGTGACCAACAACCTATATCCTCGCTTTATTTTGACGGCCGTAAAGATAAAACTTTAGTCCTGGCTAAGACAGAAAATAGATCACATCGGAAGACTGAAGAACACATTTATTTGAATTCTGAGCCAGATTCTAAGTACATGGGACATCATTCACTTCATTCGGGTAATGCAATTACGATTAAAAAAAGTATAGTTGAATTGCTAGGAAAAAGTTTCGAATTTCATACATCGTTGATGGCAATTGGATGTGACGGTACTGCTGTAAATACAGGACAGAAAAACAGTGTCATTGTACTATTGGAAAATTATATTAATCGACCAGTACAGTGGTTTGTGTGCCTACTACATGATAATGAATTATGACTCCGTCATCTTTCCACCAGCCTCGATGGTACCACGACAGGTCCAAATAGTGTTTCAGGAAATATTGGAAAAAGGCTTGAAAAGTGCCTAGAATATAAATGGTGACCTTTGAAGCTGTAAGTTCAGAATTGCCGGATGTTAATGCTGAATTATCAAGCCCCAATCACAAATATTTATATGAAATGTGCTCAGTTATTTCTTCTGGCACAATCACGTCTTGCTCAGCTAACAGGGATCCGGGAAAGCTAGCGCATTCCCGACGGCTGACTTTTGCAAACAGGATTCTTCTCTTATATATAGGAACAACGAAACCAACGGTCAACCTGAAAGAACTTGTCAATTTTATTATGAAAGTATACGCACCAACTTGGTTTGATATCAAGACTAAACCATCTTGTAAATATGGGCCTATCCGCACTTTTAATATGGTTAGAAGATCTTCGTATATGCAAAACGAGCTGAAGAGCGTTGTATTAAAAACTAATCAACGAAATTCTTTCTTGCACACCCAGAAAATTTGTTGCTAGCTATGTTACAAAACGAAGAGTTACATATAAGACAACTAGCTCTTCGAAGAATATTAAAAAGCAAGAGAACAGACCAAAGGCAGAAAAGTACGCGAGTTTCATCTTCCTGAACTTCAGGTCGGATCATCACATTTTTACGATTTGATAAATTGGTGGAAAGAAAATGTTACCGAACCACCAATGACGATGAAATACAGTGATACAGAAATAAAGACTATGATTTCATCAGACAATTTCATGTATTTTGAGAAGTTCCCTGTGACACTGTCTCAATTAATACATGAAATTAGTATTTATATAAGTATGTGATGCCCCGTTCCTACCCCTCAACATGTCATCTATCGGCGAACTGTTGATCTGGGCGGTCTCATAAAATCTAGGATAAGAGGCCATAAAGTTATTGTAATGTGCGGTTCTGACGTTATAGAAGACATAAATCCCAGAGTGGTTCGAGGGCTTTTGAGATTTTTGACACTATAGTGACATTTAGAATCCCATAAACATCAAACACTTCCCAGCACTTCAAACGCCAGAGAAATCCTTTTGAATTCGCCGACTGTATAAAAGAAGACCCGAATAGTCCACGAGAGAAGAGATCTGTTTTTGAGTGCCAGAGAGACGAAGGTCTCCTGGTCAGAGAGGCCGATAGGCCAGTGTTGTCGTTCAACCCGAAGGAATCCTGACTATCTAACTGTATATATTCTAACTCTCTGTACATACTTGCTTTAAATGTTGTAGTTTTAGTATGTTTAACGAATCGTAGTAAAGTAATTGAAACGAAAGGCTTGTCGTATTATTGACTACGGTACATCCCTAATCACACACAGACAGTAGAACGGTGTGTAAAGCTAGTAACTGAGGCTGCATTATCTGTTTGTGGTTCAGAGGCAATAGACGGTTATACAAGAACCAAGATAAAAGCTAGTCAAGACTTGCCACCTTGTGAGACAGAATCTCAATATTTTCACGAAAAAAAAAGTCCAGAAAACTTCTGGAAAGGACACTTAAACATTATTAAGAAGGAGTCTATTGCTTAAATTCTTTTTAATATGATATGTTGAATTCGTGTAAGAAATAAAATTAAATAAAAATATATAATTGAGTTTTATTACCACGTTTTTAAATGTCGCCTTTTTATAATACTTTCCAAAAATTCGATTCTAGTGCGCAACTTGAAGATATTATCAAAACACGTTGAAATTTTGTACTTTTGCATTTTGAGCCATGGATCAATGATTGATGATACGAGAAAGAAAAAATAATAATAAAGTTTTTTCGCTCCACCCTAATATATATATATATATATATATATATATATATATATATATATATATATATATATATATATATATATATATATATATATATATATATATATATATGTATATATATATATATATATATATGTATATATATATATATATATATGTATATATATATATGTGTGTGTGTGTGTGTGTGTGTGGCATTTCACCACATGACTTTACATAATAACACACAATATGCACAAATGAAGAGGAACAGTTCTTTTAAAATTACAGTTCTTTATTTCGCAAGAGTTGATAGCGGATATCAGAGCGTCCTTCTAGCATGACGCGAAACATACATGTGCACACACAGAGAGACATCATAGAATGCCTGCTCTCTTAGTCAGGGGCTGTACCAAAAAGTCAGCGACTGTTTACATCAACACAGATGTTTTTCGTGGGTGGTGCGGTTGCTATACTTCTAAGAAGCACATTGGGTGCGTTTTATCTTTATGGTACTGTTTGACACTTTTGATCACTTTATCTCTGGCACCTGCAGCCATTATCTCTGAGATATTGTGAACTGCGGATTTTAGATGACTAGAGATGGGGTTTTGTTACTACTTCTGGGCGGCACGGCTCTATATTTCTATCAACTGAAAAGAATTTATTGTGGTGTTTGTCCCACTGGAATTTGCAGATGTTCACTTGCTATTGGGTGGGCTATTCTGAGACAAGGGGCCTCTCTTAACAGATGTGGGGACCCGAATTGTAGAAATAGACGAGATTCAACTTATAATGTCAAGATTCAACTTATGTCACATCCCCCTCCCAAGAGGCTCTCATCCTATGCCTGCATAGGGAGAGAGGCACCTGAGTGTGAGTATGTTGGGACCTCACCTAATTCACTCTGCAAGATCAACATTATAAGTTTTACCACCTCAATTTTTTAAGTTAAGTCATAATCGATATAAAACTCTTGATCTGCAGTATCAAGCCCTTTATATCGACATACGTTAGCTGGAATTATAAATCTTTCCGTATCTCTGGAGAAGTTCTCCACCTACCTAAATTCCTCCATCTCCAGTCATCGTGTTCAATACCATAACAATATAATTACTCGGCCTCAAAATAATACTAGGTGCACAATTACAACAATAGTCTAATAGTAATTAAAAAGTACATAATTATAACAATATTAGTGGGATAATAAAATAAGTAATAAGATAATATACTAGTATAGCCATGAAAAGAATAACAAAGAAATGGCAATGGATATGGCTTAATTGAATCTCCATGCAGATAAATTATACCGAAAATCAGTTTTAACTCAATAGTAATCTACATGAAATCATACACAAAACCAATTCAATTTTGATACTTGTAAATCAACGCTAAATCAATACACAGAAATCATACATTAAATACTTCAATTCAGGTACATGTAACTCAACATTAATCAAATATGAAGGCATATTGACAATCACGCACTAAATTAGTTCAATTCAGAAAAATATAACTCAATACTATTTACACTCCTAGAGCGCTGGTTTACTCGGATAATAATTACTATTTATACAATTGCAATAATGCCAGTATGATCATAAAATAGATAATATGATAATAGTGCTTAATAATGAAAAAGAAATAATAGGTGATATAATATAATAAAATCCTTACTAAGACACAAATATATCATATGAACACAATGCTATTTACAATTATTGGATTATTCATCTCTTTCATTCCACTTAAATTCTCTCATGTTTTTTAATTCACTATATTCTTTAATACAGGGGAATAACTTCTATTTTTCTTAATCTCTTTCCTATACTCTTCTAGATCTCTACATTGAGCGAAAATTAATCCTTTCACCCTTCCAGTATTCATCTTTCTCAAGCTCAATTTTTTCACTATCTTATCCTTCTAACCTAACTGTAGTGTTTTGACTAATGATGACATCTCCTAATCAGAGTACTAATTTCTCATGATAGCTTGTCTTTGAATAAGCCTGTCCTATTTAAATGAATTTAAGATTCCACTGAAACGTACAAATTTCCTCCTTCCATTTTCTTCCTTAACTTCATAATTTATATAAAAAATAATAAAATAATTCTGACAACTTCAGCTAGTTTGGTTAATGTATAATTATTATTCGTCTCTTTTTACACACTCAAAGGAATCGGGGACTCGCTCTTTCACCTCCCCCTCTAAAACACAATAATTCGTTACTCGTCGTTTGACCTACTTCTGTTGGGTGGGGTCAGGGTTCACACTGTTACTCCTAGCCTCCCCGGTTTGTTTATCCGCTATCAGCTGTTTGGCGACTGGGGTTTCTTTTCGCCTCTCCAGTTTGTTTATCTGCTATCATCTGTTGGGCGACTGGGGTTTCGTCCCTTCATACCATTCAAAATTCTGTGCTGAATTAAAATATCGTAGCCTAGATGCATGAATTACGTCGACGTCTGTTTTCGTCAGTGGGTTTCGCTTATTAATTTCATATGTCACATCGGATAATTGTTTAGTGGTTGTAAAAGGCCCCTCGTACGCTTGGGTTAGTTTGCGGGTGTTGGGGTAATGAAATGTCTCTATCATGACGGTATCACCTACTTTAAACGGGGAGTTTTTGAATTTTTTATCATACTGTACCTTGTTTTTCTGATGGTCAATGACAGTTTTTTCGTATGCAATCTCTCTCGCTCTATATAAATCTGGGTATATCTTAGTTTCAGCTAATGCCGAAATGTATGGGGAACATCCATATAATAGATATATTGGAGGGAATGAGGTAACTTGAGGAGGGGTATTATTGTAATCTATGGTAACCTGTTCTAGAACTTTCGGCCAGGGTGTTTTCTGTGTATTCCCCATTAATTTTACAGCGCATTCTTTGCATAATGGTGGCTCCTACTCGCTCTTGCTTTCCATTACTTTCAGGCCTGTGAGAGGCGGTCAAAATGTGTGATATATTATGGTTTTTTAAGAAGTGTTTAAACTTGGTTGATGTGAATGCGGCGGCGTTTCTGTTACTTAATATTTTTTTTTGGTTTATTAATCTGAAAAATTTGTTTTAGGCAATTAATGTATGTGTCTGTAGTTCAGGTGGTACTTGCGAATGTCCAGATGTATCTTGTGCTATGGTCCATTATACAATGTAGATATTTTTCCCTTGAATTGTAATATCCCAGACCTCCGATAGTGTCAATATACATTAATTCGAACGGTAGCTTTGCGGGAGGTAAGGCCTGTAATAATCCAAATCTCTTTTGATGTGATTTTTTGTTTAGTTGACATATTTCACAATATTTTACATAATTCGCTATGTCAATAATAATGGTATCCCAATAATAAATAGGTGACAATATTTGTATCATTTTTTGGATTCCAGGATGGCCATATTGAAGAAGTGCTGCTGTCAATAATTTTAACCGTAATGAAGTAGGAATAAATATTTTTGTCAAACCCTTTTTCTGGATAGTCACTACATTATCTCTTTTCTGAAATCTCGGATTGTAGGTATTGTCTGCCTGTTGGTGTTCTTCTATTTCGTCTAATGTTATCAAATTGATTTGTTGTTGGACAAAATGGGAAATCGGCTGTCTACTCAAAAAAATCTGCTTCGTGATTGGTCGAACCCTTCTTATATTTTATGTCGTAGTCGTACATTAATAACTTTAGGGACCAGCGGAATAATCTTCCTGATAAGTGTTTGATGGATTTCAGCCATACTAAGGCGGCATGATCCGTGAAAATGGTGAATCTAGTTCCGTGCAGATAGCAGTGAAATTTCTCAACAGAATGAACAATCGCGAGACATTCAAGTTCGGAAGCACTGTAGTTATTTTCATATGGTCTTAAACCTCGTGAATGATATGCTACAGGGCGTAGTGTTCCATCAGGGTACTCCTGATTTAGACACATCCTATCCCCTCTCCTGAAGCATCCACAAATAATTTACAAGGGTAATTTGGATTATGTATGGTTAGAATCGGTTTGGAAATTAGTGACATTTTAAGTGTTTCATACGCTTGTTGACGTTCGTCGTTCCAGTCCCATTTAACGTTCTTTTTTAATAACTTGTAAGGTATACACAAAATTCGATTCACAAGAATCGAACTTTTGAGTGAATTAAAGAAGCTGCTTTAGATATGCTAATTTCGGCATACGCGCTTAGTATAAATACCACGCAGCGTCATTAATAAAAAAGGGGAGGTTGTTAAGGTTGAAAAGGTGTTATCCTGCGCTAATGCTTAGCGGGCCAGAAGTTTACGTGGCAGTACTGCTGGTTTGACTTACTGTTCGTGAGTATAAAAATATATTGTTCTTGAAAGCTGTGTTTATACATTCCGTACAAGTAGTACGCATGCTTATTGCTGTAAAGCCAATTATATGTGCAACGAATTCAATAAACATTGTTTCATGTATAAACTGTGTGTGGTTCAAATTCAAATAGAGAGCCACTTCAAATTATATACACCCAAGTCTGGGTAGAAGTGAGAATAGATTTTCTATACTGGCGCCCGAAAGATATATATACCCTGGTAGTTAGCGTTACATTTGTAACGAACAACATAATTGAAATTAAAAAACTGTGTACTGTGTACTTATATTGATAAAATTGTTGCAAGTACTTATATACTATTTAAAAATGAGTGTTGTAGAACAAAATCCTGCTGGAAATTTTCCTCGGGTAATTATGGTTCAGCATTTTGCGCCATTCGAAGCCACCTTCAATGGCGGCCCCTCAAGCCAATTCCTAAAGAAAATTGAGCATTACTTTCAGCAACAATGCACCCCAGAGGGGGATAAACTTAAAATTGCTCTAGCCGCTTTAAGAGGTAGTGCATATCAGTGGTACACGTGTATGCAAAGCAGTAATCTGATTTTTGACTATTTGTCATTCAAGCAACAGTTTCTTAGTGTTTTTCCAAAGACCTTTAATCAAAGTGAAATTGAAGCGGAAATTTATTCGCTAAGACAACGTGAAGGTCAGTCTGCGTTAGATTTTGCTACAGAAAAGATTTCCAAGTGTGAGGAATATTTAGAAGGGGTAACGGAAGCGGTAATCTTAAAAATAGTTATCCAACGTTTGAAGCCAAGTGTTCAAGATTTTTTAGATAATCAAACAATTACAAGCAAGGTTACCCTCCTTCAAGCTTTAGCTAAACATGACAATAGGCATTTCTTCGCTACCCCGTACCGTCATTCAGGTACGAGAAGTTTTATACAGCCGCGCCAAAATTTTTCACGAGTTTCAAACCAGCAGCGTAAGCAGTACCGCAGGCAAAATAATAGAAGCGCACGGCGTTATAATGAAATTAGTGCTCTTAAAGTAAATAATACGGAAGCCCCTTACTTGCACTGGCAAGTTGATTCACATGATATGGTTCAACCTGTTGAAACTGTGTGGTCAAATGTATTATTTTGTCCGAGTAGTAATCATTATTTTGAGAATAGTGAAAGTCAGGGTATTTTTGTGGCTTATAAAGAAAGTGAGTCTAGCTGGAATGATGCGGTAATTCCAGTACAAATTTCTGAAAATAGTGCCGATACTAATGCTAGTGGTTTAGAAAATAAATCATCTGACACTTCTATTAATGCTATACCTGATATTTTAGATGATATTCACACATCTGTTAATGAAGGAAATTTAGTAGATGACGAAGTATGCGTTACGGAAGTTAGTGAATACTTATTAGTTGACGACAATAAAAATTCTTTAAACGATAGTAGGAACTCGCTAGGTAATGATGATATTATTTCAAGTTTCCATCCGAATGAGGATGCTGTAGGCCAGGTTGATAATATGGTTTTAAATAAAGTACATGAAAACCAGACTGAGAATCAGGATGAAAAGTTGACACAGAGTTATAATGTACGTAGTTTAGCTGATGCTTCGGAAGTTATAGACTCAGGTTGTATTAAAACGCACCAGTACGAAAAGCTTAATCTTCCTAAAACTGAAGCAGTGTTAACGAATATAAATGATAACGATTCTGATGTCGCAAGTTTCAAAGAGACTTTTTCGTCAAAAGAGGATAAAACTAAAGTTAAGGGGGATAAAAAACGTGAAAAAGCGCCTTCAGGTTCCAGCATTAAAACTGCAAATACTGAAGTAATTAAGGCGGTAAACAAGAAGTCGCATAAGCACCAATACCAAAAACAGAGTCAGTTTGTTGAAAAACATGACACAAGTAGAGAGATAAAGCCAGTAACTAAACACGTTGGTGCGGCGTATAAATTTGACAAAATAGAATCTGCATTAAAATCTAATACCGATGCAAGCAAAAGTACGAAGAAAGGTAAAGTGTGCACTACAAAAACTCCATCAAAGGATGAATGCGTCGCTGATAAGGTACACAAGGTTATCAAAAGGAAGAATGACAATTTTAAAGTTCCTTTGCATAAGTACAGGAAACGGAAGATTTCTGCCGCCCAGCAAGGTTGGCCTCCTCCCAAGAGACCTCCTGTCCATCGTCAAGCCGGACCAGCGCCTCAGGACCAACGAACTGCTGCACGAAGGATGCCCACACGGTCAACGAACCCCTTTACTAGGACTGCGACCATCAAGAGAGGTTCCACGGATTGGACAGACTGGTGCAAGGAAGTTGCTGCATTCATGAACAAGTCTTGTATCAATTCTCTTATTCTAACTCCCACCCTTTAATAAAACCGAACCAAAATGGGTTTGAAGTTCCCCAGTGTATATACTGTGTAAACATTTTGAGGGGAAGGAGTGAGCCACTGAAAAAAAAAGGCATACTGTTGTTTTATAAATTTTTGAAGGGGACATGTAGTGACTAGGAAAAAAATACATACTGCACAATATACCAATTAACCACTAATGTACTAACTTCACAAAAAAATAACACATGTACATTATAAATTGGGGGAGAGCAGATACAGTCAAGAAATGTCATGCTGTGCAATTGTGTTGTCACTTTTAATTAAAATAGATATTTTAGGGCGCAGTTGGCAGCCCAGTATCCGCAACTCTGCAAATCCACTGTTTGATGGTGTCACCTGGACCCTTCGGGGTTAGTTTTGTAAAATGGTAGTGGCGTTTTTCCCCCACACAACGTGTGGAAGGTTTTTTGACTTCGCCACCCATTATGTAAAAAGTCAGACCAGCACGCGTTTTCAATTAGTTAACTGAAGCCGTTCAGACCTCAGTTACCTAATTTTTTTTTTCGAGGGAGGCCAGTGTAAGGTGTACACAAGATTCGATTCACAAGAATCGAACTTTTGAGTGAATTAAAGAAGCTGCTTTAGATATGCTAATTTCGGCATACGCGCTTAGTATAAATACCACGCAGCGTCATTAATAAAAAAGGGGAGGTTGTTAAGGTTGAAAAGGTGTTATCCTGCGCTAGTGCTTAGCGGGCCAGAAGTTTACGTGGCAGTACTGCTGGTTTGACTTACTGTTCGTGAGTATAAAAATATATTGTTCTTGAAAGCTGTGTTTATACATTCCGTACAAGTAGTACGCATGCTTATTGCTGTAAAGCCAATTATATGTGCAACGAATTCAATAAACATTGTTTCATGTATAAACTGTGTGTGGTTCAAATTCAAATAGAGAGCCACTTCAAATTATATACACCCAAGTCTGGGTAGAAGTGAGAATAGATTCTCTATAAACTCATTTAGGGGTTTTCTCAATTTAGCGTAATTTTTGATAAATTTGTTGTATACATTGACACTCCCTAAAAATCCTGTGAGTTGTTTTACGTTTTTTGGTGGAATTAATTTCTTGATAGTTTCTATGATTTAATTATTTGGCGACATCTTACCCTCTCCAATCTCATATCCTAAAAAGGATATTTTCTTTTGCGCTAATTGGCACTTTGATAATTTTAATTTAAGATTTTCTTTGACACAGATCTGGAATATTGCTCGGAGATGCTCTAAATGTTCTTCCATAGTATTTGAGAAAATGATTAAATCATCAAAGTAGTTCAGTGCGAAGTTAACTCTATGTTTGTTTAATATGTGTTGCATGGTTCTTTGAAAAATCGCGGGAGAATTTTTAAAACCATAAGGCAATACCTGAAATTGATATAACCCATAGTTGTAGGTGAAGGCTAATTTTTCTTGACTTCCCTCCTCTAAAGGAATGTGCCAGTAGGCCGAAGCGATATCTAGTGATGAAAATATCCTAGCTGTACTCAATTGGTCCAAAAGGTGATCAATTCGGGGTATTGGCTCTCTGTCCGTTTTACAGATCTCATTTTGTTTTCGGAAATCTATACATAGTCGGGTTTTTCCTTCTCCTCTCTTGTGGGCCAATGTGACGGGACTACTGTAAGGTCCATGTGAGGGCTTGATTATTTTATGTTTTAACAATTCGTCGATTTGGGTCTTAATTTCTAAATTGTCTTTTTGCGACGCTCTATAGGGCCTCAAAGCTATAGGTAATTCTAACGTGGTAATAATTCTACCAGGCTCCATATTTACTCTCCCAATATCATATTTACTTTTAGCAAGGGGCCCACCCCACGCTTTTGAGATAATAATAATTTGCGAGTTTTGAGCTAAGTCATTAAAGGCAAACTGAGTTGTTTTGGAGGGAGTTTTCCTCTGCTTTAGTTGAGTTTGCACTGTTAAATCTACTAAATTTTACCTCCGGCACCTCCACGTGGTGGGCCCTGGGAGTCTGCCGAAAGGTAGACTGCTAACGCCGGAGGAGCGTGGGGTCGCTGTGTGTGAATTGAGCCGCCATAATTATGGAGACTGAGGGAGATAAGTGGGAAGAAATGAGAGTCTTGACTGAAGACCTGGTAGGGTTGAAATACCAGCGTATAAATAATGTTGTGAGTACATCTAAGATATCAGCAGATCAGAAACGTGAAATAAATGAAGATATAGCGGAGCTTATTAATTCAATAACTGAACAGCAAAAAATTATTCAATATTTGAAAGGGCAAATTAGGGTTCTCGAGGATCAGAGGGTAAAGACTTTTGCTGATGTGGTAAAAGTAAAACCCTTAGAGAGGAAGAAATTGGACAAGAAATCTAAGAAAGTCGAGAAATATGAGGTGGAAATTACTCCCATTAAGAAAAAGAATTCAGACGATACTAAAAGGGAAATTAAAATGATGATTAAACCCGAGGAACTGGGTATTGGCATAAAGACCTGCAGAAGGGCGGGAAAAGGAGGAATTATTGTTGGTGTGGACACGGAAAGAGATCTGGAAACTTTTCTAACTGGGTTTCATGGTAAAAAGGAATTAAGTACAGAATATGAAGCTAAAATACCAAAATTGAGAGATCCGAACATTGTTATTTACGGGGTTGAAAATGAGTTTAAAAATGACGACTTTATTGAATTACTAAAAAAGCAAAATGAAGAGGTGAGAGAGATGGATATAGACGTGGTGAAGTGCTATAAGACTAAAAGAGGAAATAGCTGGATACTTCGGTTAAAAGGAAAGGACTATAAGAAAATAGAGAGATTAAGAAGAATTAAGATCGGTTGGATGCAACATGCCTGGAAGAACTCTGTGAAGCCTGCAATATGTTATAAATGTTGGGGTATAGGACATGTAGCTAAATATTGTAAAAATGAAAGAAAGTGTAAAGTTTGTGCAGAAAAAGAACATGGGGAGGATCCCTGTAAGAGAGGAACAACCTGTGGGAACTGTGAGAGACGACAGAGGAGAACGGGACAAAGCATTGAAATGGGGCATTTGCCGACATCGGTCGGCTGTTGCAGCTATCAAGCCGCGGTTGACAGACTTATTGCCACCACGGATTACGGACATACAAGGACGAGCGCCGATGCAAAGACAGACGACGCCGAGGCTACTGAGGATGGATTTCTGGATCTGCTGCAGAGACTTAGAAAAAGATATGAGTTGTATTTGTTTTTCTGTTTAACTTTTTCGTTGTTGGTGCGTGTAGTGGATACACGGCTTTTCACACGAGGTGTGTGATTTTGTATTTGATAGTTACCTGTTTGTTGTATGTTTCAGCAATAATTTTTCTGTATTGTTAAGTTTTTTGCACGAGTGATGCTTTTTGTAAGTTTATTTACAATAAAGTTCAATGAGCGATGTAGAGCGCAGCTGGTGGCTGCGTGGTAAAGGGAATAGCTTTGTATTAATTGAACTAAAAGTAATGGACACAGACGACTAAATTAGGATTGGCTCTGTTGATGCTCTGGCTCGTGGGGGCTGGGAGAGTACGGTGCGCTAGCTGAACTGGACACTTAGGCACGGATTGATATTGACTCGCCCCGCGGCGGTTCCTGAGGTACGGCGGGGCTGCTGTGGCACGATCAGTCATCAGTTACCCATTGGCTGATACTCCTTTTAGGGAGTGGGGGGCCGTAGGCGTTTAGAATTTACTTTTAGCAAATATACCAATAAACGATGACAATAGAGGAATGAGCTCCGATGATAGATTCATGTGAGCAAATTCAGGTAATTTATCCTGAATGGCATTTTGAGTTGCCATTTAGGAGTTGCCATAGAGTCTTCAGTCAAATCAAGTGTCTTCCTGATTTGCTTAGACGTCTTTGGATGCTCCTGTTCTCCATTGCCATTCGTTAGCATTATATCATCTCAATTATTTTCAATACGACCATAATATAATTTAGCACAGTCATTATCATCAGAATATTCATTTATGAATTTACTCGAGTGCTGGCGCGTAGTGAGGCCTAGTGCTACTGTTGGGCTCCGTGTGAGCTGTGGATTCTTCAAGCAGAAGATATAATTTGTATTACTATTGTAGGGTTCGCGTGTTGCTCAGATGCAAATTTCTGGTAGCAGCGCTGTACATGCCAGCCAAAGTGAGTTCGGCGCAGGTGTTTGATCTATTTAAAAGGCACACGCTGAGTTGGCAGAAGCCCAAGACTGGAGTAGCGATACGGGAGAGAGCCGAGACAAGCTTGATGAAGGTGATAGCGGTGTTTAACGGATAGAGCGTTTATTGGTATTTAGCCGAGGTGGCTGCACGACTTCGAGAATTAGCTCAGAGCCGAGGTTTACGTGTATTAGTAGTAAATGCCTACTCTGCCTGAAGGATTCATTGCGACCTTTAGTTTCTTAGTACCGCGGGTTGCGGTACTGTTGTGTATTATTTTGGAAGCCCCAAGTCTGGCTATGTTAGTCTGCCTCTACGTAGAGAATAAAGGAGTTATTCCGAAGTTAGCCCTCGTACTTTATAATGTGCCTGGACCGTTAGAGATATAAAAAGAAAGGAAGAACCACATACTATATAAGAATCAAGAACATTTTATTGATTGTGAAATTCTTATTTTGAGTAAGCTAGTAGCTTACGAGCCTTTTTTGGTTAAGTACAGTCAAGGTAGGCGGTTTATTTATTTGTTAGTTTATTTGATTGATACATATGTTGCTGCTTTTTATGCTGACTGAGTAGAGTCATTTTGTGCAGCTGTTTCGAAATCTTTTAGTGTAATGCATTATGTGTTAATTGTATTTTAAGGTGCTAGTATATTGTATATCCTGTATGAACAGTGGTTCATACGACATAGTTGATTTATTTTTCAACATTGATTGAAGGTTTGTAATAAGTAAGGAGCTATGCCCCCCTAAGGCAGCGTCTAAATCGGCTTTGCCCAAATCAAAAACAAAAACACCACAGATTAAAATATATGGAAGTTTTACCACCAGGAACGAGTGGTAAAGTTGAGGAGTTAAGGGAAAAAGATAAAGATATATACAAGTACGAGCGGTAGGGAAGTGGAGGTTATGGGTAAGGAAAAGGAGAAGAAAGATTATGATTCGGCGTGTGCCTGTGGGGAACAAACAGTAAAAGATATTCATGATAGTTTACAGATATCTATCGCTTTGAGCAATTTGGAGCCACAGGAAAAAGAAAGGATGTTTATAGACATTAATACTTTTGTCACTCTTTTTAAGAAGCAACAAGCACACACACAATTCGTTAGAGGAATATTACATGAGAGGAAAAAGTCGAGGGAAGTTGGTGAAATTTACGCAGAGGTAGTCAACCAAAAATCTAGATCAAGATCAAGGTCCAAATCTAGGAAAAGACAGGAAAAAGAAAAGCACTTAATCACAATATATCCAAATGTAGAACAAACATCCATTGAAACGAGACTAACGGTGCAGAAAAATATAGATCCGGGTAAATTTAAAGAAGCCTTGACAGTATGTAGGAGAATAAATAGAGGGGGAGTCCTATTTGGGTTTGAAAAAGAAGAAGAAATCGAAAAAATTATAGAAGAAATGGGGGAAAATGCTAAGTTGAAAACAGAATTTAAAGTTGAAAAACCAAGGAAAAAGAACACTAATATAATAATATACAATGTTCAGAAGGACTATGAAGATAAAGAGTTTATTGACAAACTGATAAAATTTAATGAAGAATTGGAAGACGCAGAAACCAAAGTGATAACGAAATATAAAATGGAAAGAGGGACTAATTGGATAATTGGTGTAACAGGAGAAGTATATAAGAGAATTAAGGATCTTAAAAGACTTAAGTTAGAGTGGGAAAGCTTTAATTTCAAGGATTATGTATGACCAAGAGTCTGTTTTAGATGTTGGAAATTCGGTCATCCAATAAAATATTGTAAAGCAGAAATACCGACTTGTAAAAACTGTGGTAGAGAAGGTCATGAAATGAAGGATTGTGCAAATGACACATGCTGTTCGAATCGCAAAAGGTTAAATTTAGCGAGCAAAATTAAAGTAGATACCGACCACAAGCCCACCGATATGAGGTGCCAATTTTACAGCACCGAGGTGGAGCGAATAAAATCGCAAACTGATTATGGATAATACCTCAACTGCTTGTATTAATGTGGCGCATCTAAATATAAATAATTCTTATACAGCAGCGGCACAAATTTCTATAGACTTCATTGAACATAATTGGTACGTCGTCTCAATAAATGAACCCTACCTTTCAAAAAGAAAAGTAGCTGGTTTAACAGGCGATTTTCGCCTAATTCACACTTTACAAGATGCTAGAGCAGTAATTATACTGAACAAGAGAATTAAAACTGTAAAGATACATGTTACTGAAAACATAGTGGCGGCTAGGTGTGAATACTTAAACTTTAATTTTGTTGTTATTTCGGCGTATATACCGCCAGTGCAAAATGTAAATATTGATAGAAAAGAACCTCACATAACCTATATCAAAGAAATTTTAAGAAAATTTAAAGATGAAAAAGTCTTACTACTGGGAGATTTAAATGCTAAATCAACAACTTGGGGGCAGAGACCCACAGATCTACGCGGCACGATGATATTGGAAATGGTTACTACGTATGAGGGTATTATACATAATAACCCGGATAGTCTGCCGACCTACTGCGGTCCTTTTGGACTTGGGTGGATAGACCTGACTATCACATTTGGCTTTAGTGAAACAGAAATAAAGAACTGGGCTGTAATTGATAATAATACACTGACAGATCATAACACTATTATCTTGACTATAACGCTAGATTTTTTACAGACGGAAGATTACTTCAGGAAAAGATGGGATATGAAAAATATCCAATGGATAAACTTTCAGGTTAAACTCAGGAAATTAACGGAGAAATTAGGGAAGCATGAATAGATAAAAATAGCGAAGAATGCGTATCACAGTTAAATTACGACTTAGACTTGTTATGTAAAAAGTGTAGCTATAAAAGGGGAAAGCCACGAAGAAATGCATATTGGTGGAATCCTAATTTGACTACAATAAGAAGTAAGGTAAGAGCTCTTAGAAGGTTATATCGGAAGGATATGGAACATCAGAAACGCCTTGAGTTACAAATTAAATATAAATGAGAGAGAGCTAAGTATAGAAGAGAAATATTGAAGGCAAAAAGGGATAAATTTAATGAATTCGTTGAAAGAGTTACAATTAAGGATACGTTTGGTAATATATACTCCTTGATAAAGAATAAAAATACTAAAATAATCACAGCAGAAGGATTGAAAGATAATGAAGGAAATATTAAGTATAAAGAAGAAGAAATAAAAATAATTCTAGCGGCACATCATTTTCAACGAGAAGACGAGCATATAAATTATGATTATGTAAATTCTGAGGATGAGCAATTAATTACAAATATTGAAGTGGAAAAAGTAATACAAGAATTGAAGCCTGAAAAAGCCCCGGGTTTTGACGGATTTACGCAGAGTATAGTTCAACAGATCAGGAATATAGATAGCCTATTTTTGACTATGTTATACAATAAATGTTGGCAGGAAGGAAAGTTCCCTAGTAAATGGATAAAAGCTAGCGTGGTATACATACACAAAGATGGTAAAGACCCCTCAAATCCTAGTTCTTACAGACCGATATGTCTACTCCCCATTTTGGGGAAAGTTTTGGATAAAATCCTCTCCAATAGAGTGATTGAACATCTTGAAAGTATGAGTTTATTGTCTGAAAATCAATTTGGCTTTAGGAGGAATAGGGGAGTAGTAAAAGCATTGAATAGTGTTTTTGATAAATTTAAAGAAAACAAAGAGAATGGCTACCATACGTGCTTAATTGCTCTGGATGTGAAAAATGCATTTAATTCAGTTAGAATAAAAAGAATAAAGGAAGAACTTGACAAAACTGAAATGGATACTAACTTAAGGAAAATAATAATAGATTATCTGAAAGACCGTACTGTAATTATAAATGAAGAACAAGAGTAGGAATATAATATTGGCGTACCACAGGGTTCATCCATTGGGCCAATCCTGTGGTTACTAATTATTAATGAGTTGTTATTAGAGAATGTGGGCGATGGCAACAAAATACAGGCATTTGCGGATGATATAGTAATACTGCTTAGGAGTAAAGTTATATATAGATTTACAGAGATAGCGAGAGCAATAATGGAAAAATGTTCGAGCTGGGCCGATAAAAACCAACTACAATTTAGTGTCGAAAAATCCAACTACATAATAATACCACACAAAGGAGAAGTTACAAGGAGACCCACGATTAAGTTTAAAGGGGAGAACATCAAATACAATGAGCATATTAAATACTTAGGAATTTATTTAGACGAGAAGCTAAATTTTAACTTTCATATGAATAATATTAGAGATAAGGCATTAAATTTTCAACACAGTTTCAATAGAGTCAGTCAGAGTACGTGGGGTTTGAAACCTGAGATTGTCAAAAAGTTATATTTAACTGTTATAGAAATGATACTATTGCATTGAGTGCAGTCATGGTATAATTGTAAACGTACAATGGATTTAAAATTAAGACAGATACAACGACCATTCTTAATAATGTTAACTAAATGTTACAGAACAGTTTCTACGGATACACTCCACATTCTATCAGGATGCATACCATTAGACTTAACAGCTAAAATTGAAAAGAATATCTATGAAATCTACAATAAAGGATCAGAAATAAAATTAGGATACATCGTACTGAACGCGCAGAATTGCGAAACAAAAATCCGACCTCTAAAGAAAGTACGTGAAATGAGGAAATATGAATGGACATATGACATGGAATCAAAATCGAACATTAAATACTACACTGATGGCTCAAAAACCAACGAAGGGGTTGGTGCGGCGTGTACACGTTACAACCTTAATGTTTTAGAACAGACAAAACTTAAACGTCTACCTAATAATGCATCATCCTATAGTGCCGACGTTGAAGCCATTGACATGGCCATCACTGATGCTATAAGTAAAGGAATACAGGAAATCGACATATACAGTGATTCTAGAAGTACACTGCAAGCTATATGCGCATATTATTTTAAGAGAGATAGATTTGAAAATATAAAAAACCTAATAGAAAGTCATGAGATATCAGTAAACTTACACTGGGTTAAAGCCCACTGTGCCATTAATGAAAATGAGATGGTAGACGCACCAGCTAAACAAGCAACAACACTGAATGAAATCACAGGAAATTATAAATTAACTAAAGAACAGATTAAGAATAAAATTAAGAATTATTACATAAATATATGGCAAGAAAATTGGGAGAGAAGCAGTGTAGGAAGGAAAGTATTTGAGGTATTCTCTAGATTTTCTACGAAAAGACTGTCGGCAGATTTCCTTGTTAATCAAGCAATAACTGAACATGGCTGTATAGGAGTCTATCAAAACAGATTTTTTGCTAAAACAGATCTTTGTGAGTGTGGCAATATGCAAACTATAAAGCACTGTATATACAATTGTAGCAAATGGGCTGAAGCACGAAAAGACCTACCTTTGGGCTTTCAAGATTGGGCCCCTAGTAAATTATTTACGGATTATTATTGTAGAAGGTACATCAAGAATATTATGCACGAACTTATGAATATACAGTTCCACCTACAAGGGGAAGGTGGATAGCCTCTCAGATTTTAAAAAAAACACGTAAACTAATTGCAAAAAGAAAAACTTCGGGACCCGGCTGGGCTGGATTGCCGTCGGGATGATTAGTTTTATTATTGAAGGGCCGTATAACATTCGGGTGTGGACGGCGGTGATATTACTTACTTATCAATTTACTCGACTTACATATAACATCACAATTATTTTCAATACGACCATAATAAAATTTAGCACAGTTATTATCATCAGAATATTCATTTATCAATTTACTCGACTTAAATTTATCATCACACTCACTTATAATAGAACTATAATACTTTTTAGCACAAATCATATCATTAGAATTTTCAGTTACTCCCTTACTTGGATTATATTGATTATCTACAATTTTATTAGAATTATAAAAATATTTCGTTTCTATGAATATGGTGCTCTCGACATCATCCTGACTCTCATTGTTATTATTATTCTTATTTTTCATATTAGAATTGAGATGATATGAAACATTATGATAACAACTCGATAATTTGTTGAGAGTAATATCTAGATTATCCTGATATACACTACAATCACTTAATTTAATATTCAGGTTAAATAATTTCATATGTGGCAAAGATAATAAGATATAATTCAACTGGGTATCTATAACATACACCTCAATAGTTCTGGTTAGATCACCTATTATAGCTTCTACACTGATAATTTTATCAATAATAATCTTACCTTGCGTTTGTTGCACTGTTTGCGGTTCCACGGGACTTTCTTTATAGGTAAGTCCAGGTAGCCAAGATTTTGGCATGATTGTCACATTTAAACCGGTATCCAATAAACACGGAAAGTTCTTACTGTTTGACACTTGCAACCTAGTCTTTAAGAATTGTCCGTTATCATCACTATGGAGGTTGACTGTCCGTTGCCTGGGAGGTGTCATTTGATGTCAGGCGGATCTGCACATTCTTGCCAAATGTCCAGCCTTTCCCCATCGGTAACATAACCTTTATGTATTATCTCGAGTTGATAATCTATTTAATTGTGTCAGTCGTGGGGACGAGTTGTTGTTAGGTGTAGTCTGACTCCAAGGTCTCGTTCCATTTTCTTCAGCTCTCGGGGAATAACGAGATGGCTTCTTCCAGTTTTGCGTCAAAACATTCTTTGGTTTGAAAACCTCAGCAGTTGGGTTCAGGAACGATGGAGGTTTTATGTTTTCTCTAAATCTTACTTCCTCATCTATGAAATCCAGCATTTCTTCGGTTTTTCGATTTTTCTTCCCTTTGCTCCTCTCGTATAATAGGAGAATTTCCTCCGGGAAAATAGTTCTGATGTTTACATTTATTACTTCATTGTCCTGGTTCACATATAAGTTCTTTAAGCTGCGTAGGTGTGTATATAATTCCGTGATGCTTGTTCTCAGGGCGGGAAGGTCGTTGGAATCTTTTATCGGGCGGATGGCTAATATTTTTCGGGTAGTTTTCAGCTGTCACTGCGAATCCGGCTATTGTTTTGGCTGCCTCTCCATCCAAAAGAGAGATTAAATACACTGCTGGCCACTGTAAATGCAACACCCTGAAGGAAACATGCAACTAACATGAAATTTACAACATGCATTAGTGGAGGTGAGATATGCATATAATTAGAATTTCAGCGCAGACGCACATCACGCGCGCCTGTGGCGCCACTTCAAAGCGCTATTTAAGGCTTCGAGATTTCGACGATTTCAAGTTCGGCAATTGTGTTTTTCTTGTGGTTTTTTAAAAAAAAACGATCAATTATACCTCGTCGAAAACAGCGATCATCTTTTGATCAAGTATCCGAGTTCGACAGAGGAAGGATAGTAGCCTACCGAGATTGTGGATTATCTTTCAGGGAAATCGGTAGTCGTGTTGGACGAAACCAAGCAACTGTAATGCGGATATGTGATCGTTGGATGCAGGAGGGTACGACGGACCGGCGTGTTCGATCGCATCCACTTCACGTGATGACAGGCAAATTGGGCGCATGGCAGTGACGGATCGCTCAGTCACATCACGAACCATAGCACAGCACATGCAGTCTGTAACGCATCATCCAGTGTCTGCGCGTACCATTCGACGCCGTTTACAGCAGAGTGGTCTGTCCGCAAGACGTCCATTGCCTTGTCTACCCTTGACGCAGAACCACAGACGTCTCCGCCGCCAATGGTGCGATGACAGAAGGATGTGGACGACAGAATGGAATGAAATTGTCTTTACTGACGAGTCACGCTTCTGTCTGCAACACCACGATGGTCGCATTCGAGTCTGGAGACACCGTGAAGAGAGGATGCTGAACAGCTGCGTTATGCATCGCCACACTGGTCCTGCACCGGGTATTATGGTATGGGGCGGTATTGGATATCACTCTCGCACACCTCTAGTACGCATTGCCGGTACTTTAAACAGCCAGCGCTACATCTCCGAGGTGTTGGAGCCAGTTGTCCTTCCTTACCTTCAGGGCTTGCCCACAGCCATATTTCAACAGGATAATACGCGACCACACGTGGCACGCATTGTCCAACGGTTCTTCGTCAATCGCCAGATTGAATTGCTTCCCTGGCCGCCTCGCTCTCCGGATCTTTCGCCGATAGAAAACATGTGGTCCATGGTTGCTCTACGATTGACCCAGATTCCATCCCCAGCTGCCACAGCAGATCAACTTTGGCAACGTGTGGAAGCTGCTTGGTCTGCTGTACCCCAAGAACTCATCCAAAGTCTCTTTGAATCAATGCCGAGGTGTGTGGCTGCGGTGATCTCCAACAATGGCGGCTACTCTGGCTACTGATTTTGGCAGGAACCACACTTCACAGAAGTCTATAAATTTAATAATTTGATACTTGGTCAACATGTTATCTACAAAATAAATTTTGTTGTGATATCCCTTGTCTTTCTTGGTGTTGCAATTTGGGTGGCCAGCAGTGTAATTCAATTTTTCTACTCGGGATAATTCTTTCCGGTTGTTGATGGTGGATTCAAATGTTTGCCAAAACGACATCCAAGTGGTTATGTCTCCGTGAAATTTTTTTAGTTCTATTTTTGGCAATTTTGCGGTGATGGGTTTCGTATCTTTAGTAGAGATATTGTCAGTTGATTTGTCTTCCAGGACTTCCTTCTCTTGTGTTATTTCAAGAATCCTAAGTATGGTTTCTAGTAATTTAGTTTGATAGGTTTCTGGGCTTTCCATATCCGCATCTAGTTCTCCTTCTTCCGGTATCATGTCTGTAATGTTTTTATCCAAATCATATAATTATTGCCGCTTCATTTCCAGTTGTTCCTTTAGTGCAAGTAATTTACTTTTATAACCTGGCTGTTGTTGAACTTCTTCGAATTGCTTAATTAATCGAGAAACAGACCCCTCTGAGCTTTTCTGGTTCTCTTCAGAACTTCCATCTTGTATATGAAAACGAAACTGTCTTTCAACTATATCATCAGTGAACTATCACAGCACTTTCTTCCTTCGTAACGCGAGTGAAACATGACACCCTCCTCGGTTCGGTGTGGGGAATTGGAAAGCTAAGTTCTCCGCCATGTTTGACCTTCTTGTCTTCTATTGTCTTAAATGCATATAAGTTTATTTAATCAATTTGATTTCTTCTTATTAAAATCCATTAGGTATTCCTTCGCAAAGTACTGTCCTGTCGACTTGTGGCATTTCACCACATGACTTTACATAATAACACACAATATGCACAAATGAAGAGGAACAGGTCTTTTAAAATTACAGTTCTTTATTTCGCAAAAGTTGATAGCGGATATCACAGCGTCCTTCTAGCATGACGCGAAACATACATGTGCACACACAGAGAGACAATCATAGAATGCCTGCTCTCTTAGTATGGGGCTGTACCAAAAAGTCAGCGACTGTTTACATCAACACAGATGTTTTTCGTGGGTGGTGCGGTTGCTATACTTCTAAGAAGCACATTGGGTGCGTTTTATCTTTATGGTATTGTTTGACCCTTTTGATCACTTTATCTCTGGCACCTGCAGCCATTATCTCTGAGATATTGTGAACTGCGGATTTTAGATGACTAGAGACGGGGTTTTGTTACTACTTCTGGGCGGCACGGCTCTATATTTCTATCAACTGAAAAGAATTTATTGTGGTGTTTGTCCCACTAGAATTTGCAGATGTTCACTTGCTGTTGGGTGGGCTATTCTGAGAAAAGGGGCCTCTCTTAACAGGTGTGGGGACCCGAATTATAGAAATAGACGAGATTCAACTTATAATGTCACATATATATATACACACATACATATATATATATATATATATATATATATATATATATATATATATATATATATATATATATATATATATATATATATATGTATATATATATATATATATATATATATATATGTGTGTGTGGGGGGGGGGCTTCCTGAGCCTACATCGGTCTGTGATTTCACCAGTAGAGGACACTGTTATTCGTTTGCGCCGCTTCAGCTCAACTAAAGAAGAAAAGATATGGCAACCCCAGTCAGTCAGACGTACGGCGTTAAGCTATGACGCGTTTGCCTGTTATCAGTAGACGACTGCTTCATTAGTCTATAATGTTATTAATTAACGACTTTTTTTGTAAATATCTTTTGTAAATAATAAGTTTTCATTAAATGTTAGTGTAGTTATAATAGTATTTGTTTTAAATCACCGCACGGTTATCCCGACCCAGACTCAGATGCGGAATACAGGACTAAAGATCCCAGGATTGATACAGGATTAACGATATAGGAATAATTTTAATTTTGTTTTTGAAAATATAAAAGTGAATCGCGAGGACTTAATTTAGGATCAAAGACTTTATTATGGATTACCACTGACAACTTTCCAGTGACGATTTAAAGGACGTGGATTAAAGCATCTTTAGGAGGTACTGTCCGACCACAGTACGAAGAACCACTGTTGGCATAGTGCCAAGACGATTCTATTCACGCTGTAGGTAAGGCTTTTTAGGAAGGAGGGGGAAAAGTCTCGTATTCTCTAGACATTCTTTAGAATCAGTTACTAACTGCGCTTGCTTGCTTTTTCCTCGTCTGTTATTTTGATTATTATATTAAAATTAATGCATCCTTTACCCAACACGACTGCTCGGAATAAGCCGTTCCGTAGTGATTGTAAACGCACAATACACAATGTAATTAAATTGTGTGATAAAGAAGCACTAGAAGGAAATGTTATTGTTCCAGTTTCGCAATCCTCAAAGAGAGCTGGTAAAATGACCGGGATATCAATGTCCAGTGTAAAAAGAATACGTAGAGAAGCAAAGAGTGAAGAAACTCCAAAATTTGAATCTCCGAGGAAACGTCAGAAAAAAAGAACCATCGAAAACTTAGCTTTAGATAATTTTGATTGTGATGTAATCCGAAAATATCCACTCCTATAAAACTCCCATTTTTCAAATAGATTTGCTTCTTTCTTTTTATTATTTTGAAATTATTATTCACATATTCGATCAAAAATAAAGTTTTAAAAAATAACTTTAAAATTGCGGACAAAAAGCAGACTGAAATGCATTCTGTATTTCATAAACAAACACATCCGAAAATATGACGTTTTCCCCTATTTTCTAAGTAGACTAGCTTTTCTCGCGCATGCGCAACAGCTTCCAGGGACCTTGCTTCCGTGGTCGGACAGTACGTGAACATTTTTCATATTCCAAGATGATGTTAAATGATATAAAAGAAATAAGCGTTGTATTGGAAAATTTCAAATCAGATAAAATCAAAATTCTGCATAGACTTATTTTTGATCATGACGGCGATAGGTCAAATCGAAAGAGACTTAGGAATTTCGAAGGATTTGATTTCGAAATCGAAAGTGATAAATTTCAAAAGAAATTAAAAATGATTGACGATGTGTTCTCGATTGGCGAGTTTATTACCATATCAAACATTTTAAACATTTCAATCGAAGGAGCTAAACCAGAACTTACAAAAAGAATTCTGTCTCTATTATGTAATATCGAAACGCTGGCTCAGAACATTAATACAGATGTTTTGTCTTCTGACTCGGAATGCGAAGAAGTGAATCGGGTTTTGTTCTAATTCTATCGAAAGAACCTTTACTCTTTGACGAATCACTCTTTATTACTTCATAGATTTTAAGTTTTTCTTTGAATTATAATAAATTCTTACATCCGTACAAAATAGTTTTGTTTTCCGGTCTATCATTTATTCCTTTAATAACAGTGCATTAAAGCAGATTCCTCAATTTTACCGCAATTGCATAACTCTTTCATCTTTAAAAAATATTCCTGAACGGTTTCAGAATCACTCATTTTCCTTTTATTCAAAAGATCATGCAAATTAGCTGAATTTATCTCAAAAGAAAATTCATCAATCATGGCTGGTCTCAATTTTTGCCACGAATTAATTTCGGTTTCTGTTCTAACAAATAACAAAGCATTTCCACCCAATGATCTTTTAGCCATAACAAATTTTTATAAATCCGACAAATTAAATAGTATTGACATATTCTCAAAGTGGTCGATCCAATTAATTATATTTTCATGCGATTCTGCATTGAATTTAGAAATGGTACTTTCGATATCAGCATAATCTATATAATAACAGCTGAAGGTAAACAAATGTTAGTTTGTTAGCAGAAAACGGGGACGGGCTAATCTCGCGAACCGAGCATATCAGGATATCGCTACTGGTACCGATGGACGCGGTCGGACGAGACGCGTGCACTGGTACTATCCTCAACTTTCAAAACTTTAAACTTTTTAAATTATTCAATTAAAACCGCCGAACTCAAAAGAAGTGGGTAATAGAAACATGTCATTCCGGGTGGGCCAGCTCCTTTCCGTTTCGCAAATTTCCACTATTTTCATGCATGCAAAATTAAACTTTTCCGCCCACCAGTCGACAAATTTTTTATTTCCATGTGTTCTACAACTCTTCTTCTTTAAGCATATGCACATTTTCAAAACGTTAAAAATGTTTTTCACTGCAAACGAAGCTTTTTCCCCAAAGCAGTTTTCCGAATTTCACGAAATCGACAATTTTGATGGACAAATATTTCGGTTTTCTGCACCTATTAATGTCAATTTTATAATTTATCAGCATTGCCTAGATGTTCAGCTTCAAAAATATACCAAATACATTTAATAGAAAAAATTTTATCATTCTAAAAAAGGGTATTTACAAAACTCACTTTTGAAATTTCCCTTCGCTCATCGCCATAGTATTTTAATGTAACTGAATGGGGAGTTCGTAATTTTTCGACTTATTATTTTACTCACTAATAATTCCAGCAAGTTCGTGAAATTTGTTTCTAATTAATGAGCAACTGATGAGGATTCTTCCGCCACCAATTTTGAATTCCTGAGAACTGTCTTTCTATTTTTTTAAGCACTTTTTCGCCCATGAGAATTTCTATTTTCATTCGCCATGTTGCCAAAATGAAAAAGTATTAGTTGAGAACGAGTCATTTAATAACTGAAATCCAGAAATAATTTTAGTTTCAGGAAAGGAGAAGTTAAAACCTTTAGAATTTTTTCTAATTGAATGAACTTTTTTGTTTAAAACACAAAATTTGAGAACGGAAATTTGAAAGAATTATTTCAAAAGCCAAAAACCAAAATTTGAAATAGAGACTTTTAAATAATTATTTCGTTCTTTAAAAATTCTAATATATTTTTAAAAGTCATTAAACAGTTTTTAATCTTTAAGAAATAAAACCATTTCATTTTAAATCGAAAAAGCAACACATCGGGTTGCCATTCTTGAAGTAATGTAATAGATGCCTGCTCATCTTTAGGCAAATTCCATATTTTAAAATCCATTACGTAAAAATACGGTCCGATTTTCTGATGGTCTCTAAATTCATTGCAATTTAAAGTAAGCGTATTAAATTACGGCATTCCATGGAGTTTCGTTATCTCCATGACCAGGAAAATAATATATCTTATATCGTCTCGTGATCCTTGAATCTCGAGATTTGCATATTTTAATATTGTAATTTACCAATCATTAGTGTCATTATATCGCATTACTCTTCTCTCGCTGCGGTGATTTTTAAAAATGCGCCAAATTGGCGTCAAAACGATTGTAGTGCTTATAACGGAAAAGTACCGTTTTTAGGTATCCGACTACCTTTAAAACGTCGATTTTAACGAACATTCCGAAAGTGATTTTATTAATTTTCTTAAAGATTGTATATTTGTGTTTCTAAATCTGCTTTTATTTTTTTCTGAATGATCATTAGAAATGAAATGATAGCGATTTAAAGGTCAGCAGCAGCTATAATTTCAATACAAGTTGAAAAATTTAATTATGTTTTCTGAAGAACTCATTTTTCATAAAAAATGCAAATAAATGTTGTGATATGTCTATGAAATTTTTCACGTATGTTTTTGTTAATATTTAGAATTCAATGAACTACAGATTTAGTTCTATGTATTTTATATGTTGATTTATAGCTGCATTTATAGAAAATCTCATAAGAAATTACTAAAATTTTACATGTAATTGCATATAATGATCTGTAATTTTTTTAGGTTTCGCGATATCGATTAGCTTTTAGTTCCTTACACTCAGGAGGTACTTATGTACATATTACAAAAAGAATTTGTTATATGCATAATTTTTTTTTTCAGAGGTAGAGCCGTTTTTGTAAAAATTTGATGAATTTCGACGCAAATTCATAAATTTTGTTAAAAGTTGCACAGTCATGGTCTATTTTTTCAACATTTTAGTGTTTTTGTGTCTATACCCCTTCGAAAAATAAGACAGAAATTGACGGAAGTATTTTTTTAAAGTCCTCCGTAGATAGTCGGATACCGTAAGCATAAGTGCTGCCGAAAAAATGGCGTCACTTTGGTAGGTTGCATTATTCTGAGTTTTTCGCCAAACGCGAAAAAAATCAGAAACCGAGCCAAATAGCGCCAAGCGGCACAGGATACGGAACTCTTCCCTGTCTTTCTATTTTTTAAGCACTTTTTCCCCCATGAGATTTAATATTTACCTTCGGCCATGTTGCCGAAAGGAAAAATTATTAGTTGAGCACGAGTCATTTAATAACTGAAATCAAGAAATAATTTTAAAGTACCAGCCCTAATTGGTACAGCTTTCGCAGACGCACCGCCCTGCCAAGTTTGGCGATTTTGTGTATGGCGTGGTAACCGTGCGATTTTGACAAAATTTGGCAAAAGTTGTTCTGGCTCCTGTAAATTCGTGACGTTTTTATCATGTGATTATTTCGTGACGGATGTATCACGTGATTTATTTTGACCAATTATGGGTATTTAATCGTTTTTTGTTGTTGCTTGGATTAGTTTGAAAGTTTTTTCGATTGTAAATTGTTACGAGATTTATGATGGCGGCCATTTTCAGTGTGAAGGATGTTGTTAGTAAATACCAGGCGAAAGTTTTGGGTAATGTTAGAGGGCGTTATTCTTGTGATAGATATACGGAAGGGGTGGTAAATGAGTCACTTGTACATGGGTTTATTCATGCTGATCGAATGATATTTTTCGAATTCTTGTGGGATTTGAAGTTTTTAAAGCCTGATATATTTTGCGTGAGATGTGATTTAAAAATGAAATTAAGAAAAAAGAATAATGTTTCTGATGGGTATGTTTGGGTGTGCATAAATAAGATCGATGGGAAGGAGTGTGGTGCGCAGAGAAGCTTACGGTTTGGGTCTTGGTTTTCGTGTAGCAAATTGACAATTATATATGCATATGTATATATATATGGATAGATAGAGGGATAGAGACAGAGAAACATGCAAAAATATATATAGAAACTATTGCCGTAAAAGTTGAATAACCAATGCCGAAAAAGTGTAACAATTTCCCGGCAGATTCTATAAGAAATATGCGTACATCAGGAGCTTATTTTTTATGACTTTTCTTCACAAAGTCTGAGGCCCCAATCCGCCCAACCTTATTGGGTATTTATTTATATAGGTACTGGAAAGTTTATTAGGCCAATTTTTCGTCAGGTTGGCGCCAAAAACTTTTGACGCCAACTTTTCGTCAAGTTAGCGTCAAATATTTTAGGCACCAATTTGTCGCCAAGGGCGGTGTGCGTCTGAGAAAGCTGTTCCAAATAATTTTAGTTTTAGGAAATGAAGAGTTAAAAGCTTTAGAATTTTTTCTAATTGAATGAAATTTTTTGTTTAAAAAGCAAAATTTGAAAATGGAAATTTGAAAGAATTATGTCAAAAGCCAGAAACCGAAATTTGAAAAAGAGAATTTTAAATAATTATTTCATTTAAAAAAATTCTAATATATTTTTAACAGTGATTAAACAGCTTTTAATCTTTAAGAAATAAAACCATTTCATTTTAAATCGAAAATGCAACACATCGGGTTGCCACTCAGCTAGTTAATATTAACACGTGGAATAACAGGGTTTGCATAAAAATTACTTCTATAAACATTATCACATTGTACTGAACAATCAGCTATATTTTTCTTTTCGTTTACGTCGCACTGCATTGAAAAATCATTTTTACTATTCGGTTCTTCGCATTCCAAGTCAGAAGACAAAACATCTGTATTAATGTTCTGAGCCAGCGTTTCGATATTACATAATAGGGACAGAATTCTTTTTGTAAGTTCTGGTTTAGTTCCTTCGATTGAAATGTTTAAAATGTTTGATATGGTAATAAACTCGCCAATCGAGAACACATCGTCAATCATTTTTAATTTCTTTTGAAATTTATCACTTTCGATTTCGAAATCAAATCCTTCGAAATTCCTAAGTCTCTTTCGATTTGACCTATCGCCGTCATGATCAAAAATAAGTCTATGCAGAATTTTGATTTTATCTGATTTGAAATTTTTCAATACAACGCTTATTTCTTTTATATCATTTAACATCATCTTGGAATATGAAAAATGTTCACGTACCTCCTAAAGATGCTTTAATCCACGTCCTTTAAATCGTCACTGGAAAGTTGTCAGTGGTAATCCATAATAAAGTCTTTGATCCTAAATTAAGTCCTCGCGATTCACTTTTATATTTTCAAAAACAAAATTAAAATTATTCCTATATCGTTAATCCTGTATCAATCCTGGGATCTTTAGTCCTGTATTCCGCATCTGAGTCTAGGTCGGGATAACCGTGCGGTGATTTAAAACAAATACTATTATAACTACACTAACATTTAATGAAAACTTATTATTTACAAAAGATATTTACAAAAAAAGTCGTTAAATAATAACATTATATACTAATGAAGCAGTCGTGGTGAACGTTTCAATCCTGCCTTTGCTGTACAGCGACACATCGCTCCCGCAGCTGGTGTGATGGTATGGGGGTGCCATTGCCTACAATACACGGTCACCCCTAGTATTGTTCCGTGGCACCATGACAACCCAGCGGTATGTTCATGAAATCCTGCAACCACATGTGTTGCCACTCATGCAACGGCTGCCAGGAGCCATTTTTCAACAAGACAATGCTCGGCCTCATACGGCAAGGGTGTCACAAGACTGTCTCCGCACTGTTACTACCCTTCCTTGGCCTGCCCGATCCCCAGATTTGTCTCCAATCGAGCATATCTGGGATCCTCCAAACGATTAGCGATGAAATTTTTAACACCTATGATTGGTTTATTTTGATCTCAACGTCATCTTTTCCTTTACGCAATGCATCGGACTCCTATGTGAACAGGCCCTTACCCTACGGAAACTTTGACTTACCCTACTGTCTACGTGACAATATTGATGTTAGATTTGACAGCTTGGGTCCATAACCCAACATAACCATTCACTATAATTGATAATATGATATCATATGCCTCCAAACGATTAGCACTGAAATTTTTAATGCCTATGATTGATTTATTTTCGTCTCAATGTCATATTTTCCTAACGCAACGGTACGGACTCCTATGTGAACAGGCCCTAACGCTCCGCTACCGGACTCCTATGTGAACAGGCCCTAAAGGTTATTTGAAAATTTAATGAAAATCAAATGTCATGTTCATATTATACAAATACTCTAATACATAGTGCAGATTTATACACCAAATAAATATGCAGACTTTTTGGCTTTTCGTTTTTAGGAATTCTTCCTTTTTCGTGAATTTACATCCATGATTCCTAGTCACTGCGATTTTATTATAAATGATTAGCGCAGCGACTAAATCGCATATGTTTATTTATATATCTGTACAGAAGAGTAATTTACCCGAAGTCCCGCTCGCGGGAATCGAGTAACGAGTATTATTTACTTTCTATGTGAAGTATTTGTCCTGTTATGTGTTTTCTTGAAGATTCAGTATTGAACAACCCTGATTATCTTTTCGAGGCGTCTTTAAAATACTTGGCTGTTTTTTGTTTGTAAACTCATATTTGCGCGCCCATCTTGTAATGGCTAATGCCGTTTGGATATTGCATTTATATGTTGTAGAGTTCACATAGAAAGGAAAAATGTTAGAAATTAGTGAACGTTTTTCGTAACACATTTTTCTATATTTGAAGTAAGTAATTGTATTACGCTTTTCACTTTTTCAATATCTTGCATACTTATTACCTCGTAAGTTTGATAACGTGATTCCTCAGAACTTTGAATTATAATTATGATGTCTTGAATACTTTTACAGATATACTTTCAGAAACGTGTATTGTTCATTGTGTAAAGTACTGTCTTATATCTGTAGTGTTTGATGTTATTTCTTGTAGACATTTAAAATTGTTTTGATCATTATGTATGCCTTGAAACTATCTATATCTTGTAACTACACTCTTGTTTTTATCAATTTATATTGGGAATTAAATTGATGAGAAATTGTAATTAGAAAATCCATTATTATTAATTTGTTGAGTGTATTTCAAATTTAAATTTTCGCTCTTGTATATCTTTAAAACCAAGTTAATAAACTAGACAAAGTTTCTCCGTCAGATTGAGGCAAATTTTTTTTTCTATCTTGTGGTTAGTATTATTTAGACATAACTATTTGTTAGCATTCTCTTTATATTTGTAAATCAATACAAGTGAATGCTAGGACATACTATTCATAGAGTTTTATCACTTTTTGTATTGGAGGAGACCCACATTTTAATGATTAGGGGGTTCTCAAGGACTTTATTTTTGTCCTCCTCTTAACAATTGGACCATGAGCACGTGTAAAGCTTTAATGGGAAAAACTTGCTCTTATTTATCAACGAAAATTCTCATATATATTTCATCAAGCTTAAAGAGCTGACATTTTTCAGAGATACAAAGTACTTCAGATATTCAAGCAATGCTCTGGACTTTTGAGTCCAAAATACATGAATGAATACAAATTGAAAATTGGAATATCAGCACTAAGGGCCTGAAACTATGGATATCAGTATCATCATTGATTAAGTTATTGAAATACGCAATATAACTTTCTCCATCTGAAGAAACCCATTTATTTTGTACTAAAAATTTTAAATGGTAGTAGGTGTTATATAAAATGTGTACTACCTTGCTAGGTTTAATTATCTCTGAAAAACTTTGTTTTTAAAGAGCACTAAAAAAGATATCACTAAAAAAGATATATAAATCTACAGTTAGAGTTTTTGAGTAGATGAAATGTTATTTTATAATTAAAATATTTTGAATTAAAATTAAATGAAGGAAAACTTTATGATGCATTGAAATTTAAGATGTATTTTTTATTTTCTTAAATTATTAAAAAAGGCCAGATAAATTAGAGTAAAGCAATCCAAAATATTTAACTTAAGGGATGTAGTATCTTCTGATTTATAAAATTAGTGCAATTGTTGAAAATGATTGTGTAAGACCAGAAAGTTTGGTAAAATTAGTAAACTAGTTAGTACTTTATTGAACTGGTTTTCTAAAAAAACATAAACAAAATAAACTAAAGGAGTTGAGATATGTCAATTTGAAACAGCATCCATTATGTCTCAGTTGCTCGCCAAGCCAATTTTTTTGTGCCAACCTTGGCAGAATTATTGTTTAATAACCATGTGCTATGTTTAATAAAATCCACTATTGTATCCACTATTGTTTAATTAAAATGTGCCAACCATGGCAGAATTATTGCCGTGCAGCCCTCTGCACGGCAAGTGAGTAGGACTGGTTTTTAAACCTTCATGCTTCTCATCTGATAACATGTAACACAGTTTATTTATTAACCTTTTTCAATAAAATAAGAGTATAAATAATTTATTAATAAATAAAACTTACTTTTAAATTATCCGGTGAGGATTTTTTAAAATAATATCAGGCTCTTTTAAAAAATCTATAGATTTCTGAATTAAAACGTCTCTGCCATAGGCCATTTTTTTTTTTACACCACCAAGGATGCTTCTGAGAACCTTTCTCTTGAAAACTGTAATTCTCCATTTTTTGTTAAAGGCCAGGTTTCCAAACCATACATTAGGACCGGTCTAAAAGAATGAACTGGGCCTCTCATATTGCTAGAATGGATGAAAAAAATCCATTAAAGATTTTTGTTGCAAGGCCCTTTACTAATCAGAAAAGAGGAAGGCCAACACCAAGATGGCTCGACTCTGTTGAATCAGATTTTAGAGTGATTGAAGTGAGGAACTGGCAGACCAGGTCTAGAAATAGGTTGTCCTGGAGGAATCTAAAACAGAAGGCCCTAGCCCACCTTGGGCTGTCGTGCCAAATATGATGATGATTTTTAAAAATAATATTGAAGTTAACTATTAAAAAATGTTGTTCTTGGAAAATTAAAAGCTGGAAAAAATATTGGACAGTCTAACTAATGTTTGATATTTAGAAACAATACTGCAAATGCAAAACATAACTATTTAGTTTAATTTAATAAAGTAAAAAAAATTTACGAATTTTTTACAAACTAAAAATAATTTTCGAAAATAATATTCAATTGACAAACTTAATCACTAGAAATAAAGTAAAAATAAATTCAAATTTAACAATCTAATTCAATCTATTTCAATTTAATATGAATATAGTATATATTAATATATTATGCTATATATATGTATAAATATGTTATGTATAAATATATTAAGCAAAAATAAAATATATAAACTAAAGAAAATCAGATTAAAAAGTCATACAAATTACTTACATGCAAAAAGCAATCTATTTGTGCAATCTATTTCAATTAAATATAAATATATTATATATTAATAAAGCTATTTATATATTTATAAATATGCTATGTATAAATATATTTAACTTAAATAAAGTGTATAAACTATAAAAAATGAGATTAGAAAATCATATAGTTACCAAACATGTGTTAGGTATGGAATAGATAAAGAAAATCCAAGTGTGGCAAGCAGCAAATACGGCAGAAAAAAAATCTGTATACTGACTTTTGACCTCCTAAACCGACTAGCTTACTATTACAGCAACCCTAGTGATGTAGCTCGTCGCGGTGAGTTTTCCGAGCTGAGAGAACGAGCCATGCCACAAGGATTGGTGCGAAATCATCTTGGCGAGCAACTGAGACGATAAGGAATCTTAACCATCAATTTTTTTAATGTCCTCTATTTTGAAAATTTTTAAAAGAAAAAAATATGTTATATTTTCAGAGCCTGTTCCTCGGGAATTATGGCTGAATCACATTCTTCCGTTAAAGCAGACCTTTTTAAAGGTCTAAAATTTTGTCTACTTGATGATGGAGACATTGTTGATAAAGTAAGTGTTTTTAAATTATTAGAATTTATATATGTCTATGTTTCTCCTAAAAAAAATTCAGCATAATTATGTTGTGAATGAACATTAATGTAAAATTATAGTTTATCTATATTAATATTTTTATTCTTTTCATTAAAAAGTTGTAACTCTGACATAGAAAGTATATCATAGGTCCTATATCAAAAGACTATATTCTACCTAAAATAACCTCTTTTGTAATTACCTATAAATAACTTTTATAAGTGAGGTAAAGAAATCAGTTTAATTCCATTTGAGATTTTAGTTGAAGATTGTATTATATTATGGGATTTATTTTTTTAATTTTTTTAAGTAGTATAAGAGATATGGACTGAATGGAAAATTTATATGCTGAATAAAATTTTTCTTTTATACATTTAACTGTATTTATTCTGTGACTTTTAAACTTTATAACAGTGAGCTAACTTTGTCAACCTAAGAGGTGAAAGATTGTATTTCTTGGTTTTATTCTGAAAAATTTAATTTTGACATGTGTTAAAATAGCTTTGACTTGACTCAAATATGTTCATGCATTTCAAACATTTCATTTAATTTTTTAAAATTAAGAAGTATAAAGTTTAAAAGCTTTAAATTTTTTCAACCTTCGTAATTTTTAAGAAAATATCTACTCAATCCTTTTCTCCTATTGAAAAATTATTACTTGTAGATTGAGAATGACTCATGTAGTCAAAGACTGCCATAATACTGTAAATGTATAAATTTTTTGTCCAGTTTATTTAGATTGTATGTTGTATCATGTAAAATCTACAAGAAAAACCATTTTATCTTTGTCTTTCTTTCTATAGATAGGCCATTACTATTGATTTAAAAAAAAATGAAATGTAACTTGATTAAAGGAAAAGTCATTCTTAATAGTGAACCAGACAAATTTTTTACTGTGTTTTCATAGTGTTAAGTGTTCTAATTTCTGTAAATAACTTTCAGGTTTGATTGTTATTGTCCTATTTTCTTGCTTTCTGCACTTAGATAATCTTGTTCATGTATTAACTTTTTTCATGTATTAACTTTTTTTAACTCATTTGTGTTTTTGAAAAAAGCTCTAGTTGTTTGGTGTCTTTCTACCTATGTATAACCATTTCTATTCAAAAGATATTTTTATCTGAAGTGTTAACTCTGGACTTAATTTAAGGCAAGGTAGTATTCACATCATGATAGATACCAAAATTGAAGGTGCCTAGCTGACTACAAAACAGGAATGTCAGGGAACTTATAAAAGTCAGCAAAATTTATCTCAAAAATAGAGATTTAATTTTCTAGATGCAGTTCTGTTAGGCAACAAAAGATGGAGTTAAATTTCTAATAATAAAAGCTTTTTAAAACAAAGAATTTTTTGTTGAACAAATTAAATTAACTGAATGAAATTAACTGAAATGACAAACAGATCTGATTCACTACTAGTGCTGCAGGTAATCTCCTTTATTTTGCTTCTGTAAGATGATTATTCCAGATATAAAGAAGAACCTTAATATATTTTTGTTATACTTTTAAAGATAAAATTAAATTAGTTTTAAGACGCCCAGTGGCATAGTGGTTAAAAGCTTCAAGCTGCCACACCACAGGTCCAGGGTTCGACTCTGAAACTGGACAAGGTCGACTCAGTCTTTCATCCCTTGAGTGGGTTGATAAAATGAGGACCAACATGCTTGGGAATTAACTCAGGGGGTCCCGTGGCAGGCTAACCACCTGCCCAAGACATGCTGTGTGGCACCCCAAGCCCACAGTCAAGAAAGCGGAGATGGGCACCACAGGTCTTAGTCCACAATGGACCGTTGTACCATTGGTTAGTTAGATAATTAGTATTATTCTCCTTGAACAACAGAGTCTTCAAATGCTTCCAGTGCACCAGACAGGGCCTGACATAGTAACTAAGGCCTTCCAAGGTTGAACCCCTGCCAGTGAATAAGATGCCACGACAATTAGACTGAGCACCCTCAGAGGTGATGTTTACGGGGCTACTATATACGCTTATCCTATCCCTACAAACCCCACAGAGGGACTTTTTGGATGACAGATTTAATGTGTCATACCTAGCATAGATAGGAGAAGTACTTATTTGTTATCCAGTTGACTAAAGTGTACTGTAATAGTTCAGACCAAATTTTTGTTTGGCAAGTTTTGAAAAATTATCTTTCTGTACATCATGCAAAAAAAGTCTGGCAAATTTCAATTCTAACAGGATCATTAGCTTCCAAGAGCATGTATATCTCTCATCTGTGTGGTTTCTGTATTTTAAATCAGTTAACCATTGGCTGTCAGATCATCCTCTCCATGTGCTTATCAATCAGGTGTTTCCATTGTTACTTTCATCCCCCTTACTCAAATACAAATACTAGTCCCTTAGAGATAAGAACTTTGAAATAGATTTTAATTGCATCATTTATAAAATTTTAAAAGCTGCATATTGTATATTTCAAAACTATTTCTCTATACATGTATTCCGATGTGACCTTTTCACCTCAGTAGTTTTCTTGTCAGTGTAAAAAGTATATTTTAAAATAGAAGCACCAACAGCACAATTATAGTCATATATTAATACAAGTATATTTTTTCCTGTGTTTATAGGTAATATATAGTTTCTCTGATACTAGCAACCAAAATAAAGTAAAATACAGTCAAACTTGTTTTTGTGGGGTAGCTAGGGACTGCACACACACAAAATATAAATATTCAGAAACTTCATAAACAGCTATAACAAATAATTTTTCACAACATATTAAAGAAAAAAAAAATTTTATGTGGTGGAGAGGACCACGTTAAAAAAGTCTCTCTTGGAAAATATGTCAAGGCTTTAAAGAAATAGCGAAAAAGTGCTTACCAAAAAAAAAAAATAATAATAATAATAATTAAATTACACATGGAAACATTTTTAAAATTTTTAATTTCTCATTTTAATCATGGAGAAATTTTCAAAATGTACATAATTCGATACTACTTGTCGTAGTCCAAAATGTGCATATTCTTGTGATGAACTGGTTTGTAATTGCTTTCGTCACTTGAAGATATGTATTAGAGTTGATTTATTTTTTGTTACCATGTAGTCGGTGATAAGTTTTTGTAATGACAGTCATTTGATGAGCTGCTTGTAAATGTGATAGCCAGATATACACAATCAAAGCTCATTTTGGAATTTCAAATAAATATTGTCAAATATATAATTTCAATTTTTTTATACATATTCATATACCACATAAAAAAATTGCACAAAACAAATCACACAGGTTTGACTGTAGACTTGAATTTACCACTCACAATATGCAGATAGATTAGTTTGATTTTGTAGTACATAATACAAAATCTTTAGATTAGTAGCTAAAGAAAGATTTAATTAGCATATGTTTAAAACACATAATACAGTATTTTATGTTTATATCTGAGCAAGAAGGAAGGATGGATAAAATCTATGAAAGGATGGATGAAACCTATGATTTCCTTGGGCCAGGGTAGGGATAAGGCTGAATACATTATCATGTAATAACTTAATTTCACTAAAAAAGATATTCAGAAAATATGAAACATGATCATTTTCTTTTCTAAATAATGATAAAATACAAACTTCAAAAGTGTAATCTAATGGGTAACTTAGAAAATTTTTAACATACACTTTGAAGAAATGATGTGAGATAACCTATTATTTGTTATAATTGAATGATGGATTTAAATATATTTAGATTGAAATCCTATAAAAAAAATTTGTAATTTTTCCTAATAAAGTTGTTGGTAACTTGCAAAAAAATTTTTCATGCTTTTAAATATTCAAAGAAAATCACTTTTTTCTCATGTGTGAATTGTGTTTCCATGTGCCTATGAGCTACTTAGCAATTTATTACAAAACTCTTTTCAAAATTCAATGGATCATCTGATTTTTTAGAGGAAAATTAGAAAACAGTATTAAAAATATGATAAAGCTATAGAAGGGTCTCTTAAAAATAGCAGTTTTTTTTATAATAACCTCTCTTAAATTTTTAGGCATAATTTATAAAGGCAGAACTCTAACAAAAATGGGTGAAGGAACAGTAAAGTAAAGGTGGATCAAAGGCACCCAACTAAAATTGCTTAGCAAGAACATTAGAGTGTTCTGTTGGTTTTCAATTTTTTGTTCAGTGATTTGTTTGAATTCATGTCATAGAAAAAAAAATACTTACTAACACTTAAAGTGTTTACCAGTTTATGACACCTGTATATCTGTGTATTTATAGTTTAATATCCTAAATAAATCACAAATGTTCTCTTGAAAATTTTACAGAGATGTGTTTTTAATCTTCCTCCTTGTATAATTTAGATTAAAATCTGTGATAGCATTTTATAAATTCATGCTTTTTACAAAGAGATGGCATCTGTATAACATTTTTCTAAAAGTGTTAATGCGATAAAAAGTAATGTATTATATCTGTTGCATTATTCCAGTATTATGATATAATACTTCTCTTAATATGAATGTTTCTAGGGAATACTTCTGTTAAATTTTTTTGAGGTAATCTATTTATTTTAAATAATGCCTATTTTCTTAATTTTTAAAATTTAATGTTTTTTTTTTATTTATTCAGATTAAAGCAGTACTTCTAGAAGGTGGTGGTACACATAATAGTTACCTATCTGATATGGTGACCCATGTAATTTGTGATAATCCTGATAATCCAGGCATTAGTGAGGCTCAGGAATTATTTGAAAAACCTGTTGTTACCGTAAGTGACTAAGTATTGTTGCTTTATTTAAAATTTATTATATTTTTGTCTGCACTGTAACTTCTATCCATTATGAAGTCTCAGCTAGGGTTTAATGTATTTTCTGTGTTTGATGGTTGAACAAATTTCTTTGAAAAGCAATCAAAAGAAATCTTTACAAAATAATCAGTTACATTATTTCACTTATACATTGTAAATTACTACTACATTCATTTGTTGTAACTGAAACACTCATGCATTTCAAGGGGGATAAAGTGTCACTATATGCCCTGTCTTCTCTGTACACACTGTTGATTTGCTACTCTCTCATTGTGCTTTCACTGGCTATAGTAAAAACAAGAAATATGTCTCAAGCTACTGAGGGAAAGAAGTTTCTCGGGCATTTTGGTTACTACGGGGCATCTCTGGCTGTTATGGGATATAAAGAATTAAATCTAAGTAATGCAAGTTCTCATGGTTTTTGTTAGCATATCAGCTAGATTTATTGACATTGAATTTAGATCTGGTGATTTATATGTCAAATTTTTCTCATTCCTTTATAAAAACTTCAAATTAAATTTTCAAAAGAAGGTTTAATTTATGTAGCTTAGGCAAGTCGAGTATATGTGTGTTCTGTTAACTCTGTTTTAACCATCTCTAAAGAAATTATTATTTTTTTATTCTTGCTAATTTAATAAACTTTTGGAAGTTAATAAAGATTTACGAAAGTACTCTTATATTATTGTACTCGCAGGAAAATATGCTTTTATTTTTCCTGGCAATAAAAGAAGCCTTTAAAGCTCAATATAAGAACTATTGATATAGGTTTTTGAAAAGATTACAGTTTTTCATTCTGTATAAGTTATCCTAATGTAATTGGTTTATTAGTGGAGATTTATAAACAAGATTTTAACTAATAAAAACAAGCAAAATACATATAACTTACTTTAATGCCACTGAATGTTTTATTCCTTAGCTATAAATGTATGGTGTGCTACTTATTTCTTTCATACATATTTTCATAATTAATGTTTAACTTGCATCATTAATATGTATTTCTTTTATTATAGACTCGCTGGGTTCTGCTTTCTGCAAAGTGTGGCAGATTATTACCGTATCTTTATACTGTTCTTATTGAATAATCTGTTGATTGTGATTTACAAAACTGTTTATTAGAATTTATATTTTGAACTGTTCATCTGAAACTATTTTAATTTCTAAAATCATATTCATTCAGGTAAAAAAATTATTTAAATATTTCTCCAACCAACCTCTCCCATCCTTGTACCTTGTATTCTGATATTTATTTACTTGTATTTAATTCACTTTTTAAAACTAAAGTTTGTATGGTAAACATCAGGATGTACATCCAATAGTGCAGAAAATGCTTTGGTTAGATGAAGCCAGATTTAACACTTAATTTGAACTTGGGGTTCAAGGTTAATTGGAAATTTTGGGGCGTATTAGATTCAAATACTTACTTTTAACTTATCTCTGTGAGTTAAGTAATATGGAATGAAATGGAAATCATAAACACTTTTGTGGTTAAGTTTTTTGTATCTTGACACTGAAAAATTCTCTTTCAGTTTCTGTTGAAAGCAAGGGATGCTTTAATTGAATTTTAATGTTTTTTTTTTCTTCTTTAAATCTTCCATCATGTGATAAATTTTGCAGAATGAAATAAATATTACCAATCTTCATCTTGCCATTTTGGAGTTTCAAAGTTGTTTTAACTGTTGACCCACTCAAGAAATCTTACTTTCTATAAGCAGTCCTCCATTTTTTAACTTAATTAAACTATATACATATTTCCCTGGCCATCTTCCCAATTTGCCTAGTGACTTCACAGTTTTTTAGTGCAATGCTGATTGATTCTCAGTTGATCTTTTCTTGAAAATTTTGATCCTATAGAAATACCCCAGCAGCTACAAAGGTTCAACATTGAGCACTTCTAGATTTCTGAGCTCAGAGAATTTGATATTTTAAATTAAATTAGTTTTTAAGTCACATTATAAGATTTCTGACACAAGGTATGATTTTTTTTTAATATTTTAAGGTTTGAATTTAAATAATTGAAGTCTGAGCATTTTATGAGGAAAAAATCTGTTGATAAGGTAGTAACAGAAAATATTTTTATAGTATATTTTGATTAAAAGTTTAGTTTCCTTAACTGTTCTCTTAGATTGGCAGGTTTTTCTCCCGTGAAGACTCAACTTTTTTATGGCTTTGTTTTTTGTGCTTCACAAGTAAGTGCTTATCTGTTCTTTTATGTTTTATGTAAGTTACCATAACTGTACTTTCATTTTGTTTGTTAGAAGTATCGATTACTTGGTTAATTATTTATATTTTTTACCTTCATACAAATCAAATGTAATTAATATTTTTGAAAGTCATTGAAGTTTTATTGTTCTATTTTAAAATGTAATTTACATGCTTTTTAAGAAAGTAGTTTATATTAGAAGAATATTGGTTTTGTAACAATTTATTTTCTCTGTAGATAAGTGTAGAAGATAAAAAGAAACTTTGGGCAATGGCAACATATTTTGGGGGAGTATTTGAGCCACATCTTACAAAAAAGTGTACCCATTTAGTTGTTGGTAAACCAGAGGGTGTAAGTATTTATATTACAAATTCCTTCTCTTTTAAATTATTTTAAAGCTTCCCTATTTTTGTAGCCAGTTAATTTTTAACTTGCACAGTTTTTAATTTTCTTCTCTTCTAATTTTTTACTTATGGGGAAGTGGAGGCCATTGCTGTAGATATCGAACAGCTTTCAATTTGGTATTCTTTTAACAAAGCAGTCATTCTGTCCGACTCAAAAAGTTTGCGATGTCACCTCAGATTCCTCACACTATATTCTTTGTGACTCTTGTCAGCATATGATGTATGAACATTTTGATGTGTGCTCTGCACTAAGCATTTTTAGCAATATCATTGAAAAATACTTGAGAGCTCATACACTAATGGCTTAATAGCTAATGTTAGTGGCATTTGTAAACAACAATTTTTTACTACCTAACACCTGTGTTTGTACTACCTAACATCCATGGAACTACAGTTTGAACTCTCATGTCATTTTAATTATTTCATTGTTAGTGCAGTTATTAAAAAAATTAGAACTCAATATATACATGATATTTTATGCTGTATGATGTATTAACATTTGGATATGTGCTCTGCACTAAGCATTTATAGCAATATCATTGAAAAATACTTGAGAGCTCATAGACTAATGGCTTAAGAGCTAATGTCAATGGAATTTGTAAACAACAATTTTTTACAACCTAACACCCATGTTTGTAGTACCTAACATCCATAGAAGTAGAGTTTGAACTCTCATGTCATTTTAATTATTCAATATATAAATGATATTTTGTGCACTCAATATATACATGATATTTTGTGCTTGTAAGTAAACACAGGAAAATATGTAGAATTTATTAGAATCTAAAAAGTACCAAATTTTGGGCACACAGATACGTATTGAGCAACTTCCCTATTATATATATATTTATATATTATACACACAGTGAAACTTCTCTAGCCATCCACCCCTATTTGGCAGCTGCCCTACAAAACGGCCATATTTTGTTCAGAATGTATTAAATGTACTCCATAGAGCCAATGTTATTTTACCCTCTTTTGGGTTTCAACTCAGATAATAAAAACTGAAATAAGGGCTATATGTCCAGATTGTTCATAATTGAATGAGCATTGCAAATATGTTCAAAAACTGTGTTTGGATACCATGTTGTCATCTACCATTTTATTGTAGATGCAAGGAGAATGCTTGGGTTTGACAATCAGAAAGAAATTGTTTCCTCATCTACAATTTTGTTAGAAATTACTAAAATTTTACATGTAATAATTCAGTATATAAAACTCTAAATAAAGATAAAACACTCCTTTTTACAAACATTTTTTGTAAAATCAAAAAAAATTTTTTTAGGTGGACTGCTGTGTATGCTTGTAAAGCTTTTAAAAAATTAGTAAATAGTATTGTATTTATTTGATTTTATGATAAAGAAATTTATAGAATTTAATTGTGGAAAATAACTTGGAACCTTGTTTTATATGTACCTTTAAGTATTTTACCGTTTTAATAATTGGTTTAAAAGAAAATTTTATTTCAGGAAAAGTATGAGAAGGTTCTCCAGGATAATAATCAAGTGAAAATTGTAACACCTGATTGGGTGTCTGATTCTGTAAGAAACAGAACTCGTTGTGATGAAGATTTGTATCATCCTAGACTTTTAATTCTTCCACAGCCTGAAATTCCAGATATACCATCACCAAGTTCTCCTTCTCTTAGAAATGCCCTCATGACGCTTGATAAAATTGATTTGGATGACAATATTGAATCTTCTCAGCAATCTAACACTGAACAAATTTTGTTACAAAATTTATCCCACCAGATAAAACTGCCTAATTTAGAAAACAAAATAACTGATGACATATTAGCAAATTTGCCCAATGTTGATAATATTAAAACTGAACCAAACATTCAGTTGCAGCGAGATTCTGCTCTTGTCAACAGGATATCTAATTTACCACCATCAACTCAACAGGGAAGTGCTATTGTAAGACCTCAAACATCATTTGTACAGAATTCTTACCAGCAGACATTACATCAACAAATGTTACAACAAGGTGAGCAAAAATTAAACCAAGCACTTCAACAAATTCGGGCTCAACAACAGCCTCAGTTGCAGCAAAGGATTCAGCTCCAAACAGCTCAGCCACAAATGGTTCAACAGAGAATTTCTCAGTGGCCTCAGCAGCGAATAACTTTGAGTCAGCAACAACAAGTTCAGCAACATTTGCTGCAGATGCAGAGATTAAAGCAATTGCAACAACAGCAGCAGTTACGTGGACGCTCAGGACTTTTGCCTAGTCAAATAGCTCAGTTAACCCAACAGCAGCATCAGTCACTTCAGTCACAACAGATTCAACAACAGTCTACTACTCAGTCACATTTAATTCAACATTCTGGCCAAACCATTTTACAGAAGCAACCTCAAATTCATTCGCAACAAGTACCTATTCAACAAGGTGTAACTCAACAACAGCAAGGCCAGCAGGCTTTATTACAACAGTCTCAACATTTACAGTCTTCTTCTGGTAATCAAAATGTTCAACCTCAAATGCATATTCAGTTGCAAACTCAGATCAGGCAGCAGCCACAATTTCAACAGCAGAGCTTATCAAAACATCAAGTACAGCAGTTACAGCAGCAGTTATTTAAGCAACAACATCTTCAGCATTTGCAACAGCAGCAACAGCAAGCTCAGTTAAATCAGCAGAGAGCAATGACTCAGTCACCAAATATGCCTCCTTCACCATTACACCTTCAGCAGCAAAATATTTTACAACCTTCTCCTCGCCAGTCACCATTACAGCAGTCACCTCTTCAACATTCACCACTGCAACAGTCACCTTTACAACATTCTCCTCGTCAGCATTCTCCTCAACAACCACAGTCACAGCAATCTAGTGTTCAGCTTCAACACCAGCAATCACCTTTATCTGGCCAAAGACCTCAAACTCCTCTTCAGCAACCCTCTCCCCAGCAAGCTCTTCATCAGCAAATATCTGTTCCTCTCTCTCCCTTACAACAAGCTCAACAAATTGCCATAGAAAAAGCGCAGCAATCAGCTGCTGAAAAATTGCAACAAACTGAATTGATTAAAGCTCAGTTGCAGCAGGCTGGATTAGAAAGGGGTCAGTTTCAACATTCAGCTCAGTTAAGATTACAGCAAACATTAGAAAAATCACAGCTTCCACCAGGATTTGAAAATTCTCACCTTCAACAAAGTTTGCTACAAAATTTGCAACTCCAGCGTCAGCCTGGCCAGCAGTTACATTTATCTCAAGCATCAGCTCAGCAGTTACAACAGATTCGCCAGTTACAATTACAGAAAGCTGCTTTACATCAGACTCAGCAATCAACTCAATCTTTGTCTCTTCAACTTCAACATGCTTCACAAAAACTGGACTTACAGGCAAGTCTTCAGCAGCAGCAGATTCAGCATTCTGCTGCTCAGTTTTCTTCACAACCTGGCCAAATGCAGTCAATACCAAAATCTCAATTGCAAGGAATTCAGCAATTGCAACAAGGTGGCTCTGTTCAAAGATTACAGTTGCACCATTTAAACACTGTTCAGCAACTTCAACAGGGAACAACTTTACAGAGATTACAACAAGGACAAACTGTTCAGAGAATGCAGATTCAGGGTTCACAAGCACAACAATTGCAATTACAGCAGAATCAGTCTCTTCAACAGTTACAACAGAATTCTTTGCAGCAATTACAGCAAGGTGCAACCTCTCAGCAAATTCAGTTACAACATCCTTCTTCTCAACTTTCTCAAGGGTCACCTGTTCAACAGATTCAGCAGGTTTCTCAACAATTAAGAATGCAGCAAAATTCTCCTGCTCAGCAGATTCAAATTCAACAAGGGTCTCCAGCTCAGTTTCCCCAAGGATCTCCTGCTTTATTGTCTCAAGGCTCTCCTGCTTTAATGCCTCAAGGTTCACCTGCTCAAACATCACCTCAAGTTCAAGGTTCACCATCTAATCAGAATTTACAGTTGCAGCAAGGTTCTCCTGCTCAACATTTACAGTTATCTCAAGGGTCTCCAGCTCAACATGGGCAATTACATCAAAATTCCAATCAACAAATTCAACAAACTCAGTTACAGAAAGTTTCCTCACAGACTCCCCAAATACAAGTGCCTTCACATCAAGTGTCATCTCAGCATTCTCAGTTGCAAATACAATCACAGTCAGATTTACAGCAAGTGACTTCTCAGCAAGGACAAGTCCAACAAGCACAGTCTCAGCAACAAATGTCTCAGACTTCTACTCAACAACTATCTTCCCACTCATCATCACAGTCTCAAGGTTCTCCTCTAAGTTCCAATTCTTTACAGAGTCAAATTCAGCTTACATCTAAGCAAATTGCATCGCAAGTATCATCCCCAAATAATCAAGCAAATCAACCACAGTTGCAACAAATATCTACTCAGCAAACACAGTTGCAGCAAGTATCATCTCAACAAACTCAGTTGCAGCAAGTATCTTCCCAGCAGTCACAACTACAACATGTATCATCTCAGCAAACACAATTGTCACACGTATCTTCTCAGCAGGTACCCTTACAGCAAGTATCCTCTCAGCAAGCACAGTTGCAGCAAGTATCTTCTCAACAGGCACAGTTACAACAGATTTCCTCTCAGCAGACTCAGCTACAGCAAGTTTCCTCACAGCAGACTCAGTTACAGCAAGTATCGTCTCAACAGACACAGTTACAAGTGCCTTCTCAGCAGGCACAACTGCAGCAGGTGTCCTCCCAGCAGGCACAGTTACAGCAAGTATCCTCACAGCAAGCACAGTTACAGCAAGTATCCTCTCAGCAAGCACCATTACAACAAACTTCATCCCAGCAGGTACAAATGCAACAAGTTTCTCAATCTGATTTGCAACAAACACATCCAACTCAAGTCCAGATGTCACCCCAGCAGCAGACACAAGTACAGATATCCTCTCATGATCTTAATCACTCATCTGTTCAGAATGCACTACAACAGCAGTCTATACAGATGCAACTGCATTCTGCTTCTGTTCAAGCTCAGCTTCAAAAAGTTCAACTACAAAGGGCTCAACAATTAGCTGCACAGCAAAATCAATTGCAGCAGTCTGCTTCACAGCAGGCCATACTTAAGCAAGTATCACAGGGCCAACTATCTCAAGGATTATCGGCTGTTCAACAAGGATCATCTCAGGGTGGCAGTCAACAAATTAATCTTCAGCAAGCCTCAGTTAATCAAGTGCAGTTACAACATGTTTTACAACAAGCTCGTATCCAACAATTGCGCCAACAGCAAGCATTATTACAACAGTCTATAACTCAAGTACCAAATTCAACATCTCAACAAAATTCTGCAAGCAGTGCCCAACAGCAAGCTTCTATTCAACAAACTCAATCATTACAATCTTCATCACAACAAGCTCAGTTGCAACAAACCATAAATCAGTCTACTAGATCAGCTCTTCAGTCCCCTCAAGCTGGTAGTCAAACTCAGATGACACAGCTAAATTCACAGCAACCTAGATTACAATCCCCTTTGCAACAAACTCAGCTGCAACAACTAGCTTTACAACAGCAGTTGCAAAAATCTTCAGTTCCTCAAACTATTTTACAACAAAATCAACTGCAATCTCAACTGCAACAAATTCAGCTTCGACAAGCAGCTTTGCAACAAGCTCGTTTGCAACAGCAGTCGGGTAATGCACCAACTCAACAAATAATTCAACAAGGACATATTGCTAGAACTCAGCAATCACCGGGTCAAACTCAAGTTATTACTAAACAAATTCAATTACAGCAGCAAGCTCCTTCACAAGCTGTTCAGCAGCAAGCTCCTCAGCCATCCCCATCTCCTCAGCTTCAACAACCACCCCGTTTTCCTCATCAGTTAACTTCTGCATTACGTCCTGTTCAAAAGCAATTTTCTGCTACTATTAACAACACTACTAATCAACCAGCAATGCATGGACAACCTCCTGTTCAAGGACTTCATCAACAACAACTTTTGCAGCAAAGACAACAACAAATGCAGCAACAATTAGCTTTACAACAGTTACGCCAGAGGCAACTTCAACAACAGCAGCAGCAGCAGCAGCAGCAACAACAACAACAACAACAGCAGCAGCAGCAGCAACAACAGCAGCAGCAACAACAACAGCAGCAGCAACAACAGCTCCCAAGTCCTCAACAACCACCTCAGCAAGCTGTGCAACAAATATTAGCAGGGCAACCTCCAGTTATGATGAAACCACCTCCTCAGTATCCTTATGACCGTCAACAATTGCAGGGTCAGCCTCGTTTGCAGTATCCTTCTCATCCTAGACAACTTTCTCCTCAACAACAGCAAGCTCAGCATCCCCGAGCTTCTTGGCAGCAAGTTTCAAATAACCAGTTTTTGAGAAGATCACCTGGTGCTGCAAATCCTCCTCCTTCTCCCCAGTGGCAACATGCCCAGCAACCTTCTCCTAAAGATGATTTGACACCTAGTCCCCAACCTGTTCAGACCCAGCAGTCAGTTACTTGGCAACAAAGACAGCAAATACCAGGTCAAGATGCACGTGATACTGCAACACCAGCACCCCAGCCACCTTCACAACAACCTGTTTGGCAACAGAATCAGCAGGGTCAACTTACCCAACGAGATCCTAGTCAACCTCTTCAACCTTCTCAATTGATACAATGGCAGCAGTTAAAACAGATGGAGTTACGAAGACAGCAGTTATTACAGCAGCAGCAACAGCAGCAACAGTCTGTTACTGTTCAAAGACCTATATCACAACCTCAATTAACTGTTCACCCAGAACAACCAAATCAGAGAATCACTGTTCCTGGTCAATCCCATCAAACATTGGCTGTTCCTGCACAATATCAACCTCAAAATGCTCCAAGCATTCTTTCACAAACATCTCCTGGTTCTGTAGCACATGGTGCTCCTACTGCTGCTCAAGTTACTCCTAAAACAAAAACAGCCTTAGCAAATTTGTTAAATACAAGATTGCAAACTACTAGCAGAGCAGTTGAAGGAGGAGATTGCAATCAGGCTGTCATCAGGGCAACCCAAGTAATTTCTGTGAGTAATATATTGTTAAATTTTTCACTCTTTAAACTTTTTATTTATTATACTTATTATATGTCACATTTTTATGATTTTCACTATCATACATATTAATTTTTGATTTCTTTAAAAAATAAAGTATATTTTGTCACTTTTGACATGCAAATTTTTTCTGATCTAATTTACTTCTTTCTCACAAATAAGGGTTTATTCCTCAATGTTTTATTCTCTCTGTTATAATTTTCTTATTCTGTTACGTTTACTATCTAATTAATAAGCATAATTTTCTAGCAGACTAACTTAAATCTAGAATTCTTTTATGCAGGCAGGGATATTTTATGCAAGAGTGTATGTTTATATGTTTATGTGATTTTATTGTAACAATGTCTTTCACATGCTCAGCAACCGACTCAGACTGTATCACGGAGACCTAGTGCTGAGAATATGACAATACTCCATCCAGTAAGTCAAATACCAGACAGGAATGTTGTACCAGCCATTCCTCAGGTTGTCTTCTATGGGCATGATCCTAAAATATGTGGTGAGTTTTTATATATTCTCTTATGCATTATTCAAGTTAGTCTCAAACTTAAGGTAGGATTATATTTTAGCTAGGTTATACACTGCAAAGTTCTGTGAGTTATTTAATAATAATAGAAAAACTTAAAAAAGTGGTGATGAACCACTTTAATAACATATATTGTATTTTAACAATGAAATTGATAATTTTTTTAAGTCACATAGTGAAATAGCTGTAAAGATTTAAAAAATATTTTAGTAAATTAAGAAACTGAAATTTTTAGTCATTGTACAATGAACCTTACTATCTCTTGTGGGACTGTACATCAAAGTTATGACATTTATATTGAATAGAAAGAGTTAACACAATGTAATTATTAATATTAAATCTTGTTTATGCAAGTAACATAAAACTTAGTTTACCTGCTTCTGATGGCAAAATATATAATGTTCAGGGTAAACATTGTTAGAGGGAAACATATTGATTCATAATTTATAAACCTTAGTTGCATTTTTTCTAATATTTAGGTATTAGTATTGCACCTGGGAAACATTAATTTAAAGGTAATATAGATAGTATCCTAAAAGTTTTCCAAAATTAAAGAAATATAATTTTTATTAAAAAAATTTTAAAACTTTAGAAATATTTAGAATATCTTTTATGTACTTTTGTGATTATGATTACATTTTTTTTCATCTTAAAGGCCTATGAAAGTATTTTTGAAATATTATTAACTTAACAAATTTATAAAGATATTTTTGGAGCAATTATCATAAAGCTTTCCTAATGCTCAAATATTTTTAAATATTTAAACTTTGAGGAGAAAATATATAAAATTATTTTGGAGGCAATATAAATTCTTCCTCAGGTTCTTAAAAAGTCCCGAGGAACTCCTTATTTTTGACTTCTAAAAATGGATATAAACCTTGATTATGTATCACTGGGTTACATAATATAACAATTTCTGATAACGGACCTCTTGTTTTCTTCTTTTTTTATAGTTCCTCCAGATCTATGTTTATTAGGTTGCATTTTTTGCATTGAAGATTACAAAGATTTGGATGCTGATAAATTGGATGCTTGGAAAGAAGTAATTATTTCCTATTTATTTTACTATTCATCATTTGCACGGTTAAATAACAAAAGATATTTCCTGTCAGTTTAAAAATTTCGTGTTAAATGCAAATAATTTTTGGTACTTTTCCATTACCCAGGCACAAGTAATAAAATGCCAAACATGTTTCACAAAGGGCATTTTTGGATGTTTTGCTTATTAGCTGTAACTTTTGTGATTAATGAGCAAAATGTAAAAGTAATCATGAATTTTATTCTTTACTAGCTGAATACCCATGCTTCACTACGGAGTACATTCAAATTAAATACAATGGTCAATGTATGCAATTAATGCCAAAAAACAAAAAACAAAATTTTTTTATAAAAAAATCATAATGGATATTTTTATAGACAAAATGTAGAAGAAAATATTCAAATTGAATACAATGGTCAATGTATGCAATTGATTTGTATGTTTAATTTCCATAAAACATACTAATTTGAATTAAATTCTTAAAACACTTCCATCTCAATTAGTGTAGTGGTTAAATTTTATCTTTTACCATATTTTAATATTTCTTTTGTTCATTTATTTTGTTGTTATACACATAAATGCAAAATTAATTTAAAGTATTTCAAAAAGAAAAGAAACCATGTGATCAGCATTTGATAAATAAAATCCTAAAAATTCACTAAAAATCAGAAAATAGAGGTCAAAATCAGAAAAAAGATTTCATTTTAAAGGAATTTTTACGATCTTTCTTGTAATATAAATTTTATAACCCTCAGATTATTATTTTAAATGCAAACTTAAAAAAAGTTACAAAAACAGCTTAAAAATTTAATTTTAAAAAATCTAAGAAGAATTTTTCAAAAATCTTTCTTAGTGCACCCCTACACTATAAGAGGAATCGCCATGCAAAATTTCAGCCCTTTAGGTTGAACGGTTTGATCTGTGCATTATCTGTCAGTCAGTCAGCTACGGAACTGTTTTATATATATAGATTAAGTAAATATTTATTTAGGATTTATTGTGGTGTTTATCCACTATCGCTCAATCTTTTGTGCATGCCCACTACTAGGTATGTTAAGTTCTCCCGAAATGGTCTCTGATCTGTATTTTTTTCAACTTGTCATATGTAATGATGCTTCTTTAAAATTTAGCATACCTATTGTATCTTTAATTATTTTCATATGGTTGACAGGTCGGCAACTTTTTATATTTGTCCATCGCAATGCTTGTTAGCGTGAATGCCAAAAGCATACAGCTTACGGAAAATGACCTAATTTTTATTTTAAATGTTTAAATGTGAAATGTCAATATTTTTCAAAAAACTTGACTCATACCCTGATTTTATCAAAACACCTGTTTTAAAGACTTGGTCATTACTTGGTGGTGATAGACCCGAAGATTTCTCAAGTATTATAATAGTATTGTTAAACAAGCTGGATATCAGCAAATTTTGCCAAATAAAGATAAAACAAGCGACAAGAAAAACTATATATTTTGTTTTAACTACACTCATTTGGTGCAAACTTTCTTTACAAACCATCTTATACCCTAGAAATTAAGGAATAAATTTTAAAAAACCTAAAAAAAACAACTAGCAGCTGGGGGAAAAAAAACTTTAGAAATGAAGAATTTTTGGGGAGGATTGTGTTGTAGAGCAATGATGCACAAACTTTTTAGACCCCAACCAACTTCTCTTAAATTAAAAAAAAATCATCCTCCCCCCCCCCCCCAAAAAAAAATAAAAATAAATAAATTCTGGTAGTGGCAAATTTTTTTTTCAAAAATTAGGAAAATGTTAACAAAAAAATAGGAAAGAGAAATTAGAAAATTTTGACTAACTTTTTTAAAAATCGATGAACTGTAAATTTTGAGTATACATTTGCTTTGCATAATGACAGTTAAAAAATATCTTGTTTACCTTCTATACTTGTTTTTGTCAAATCTCGTGTGACTAAAACTTCAGATTTAAATATTATTATGTATTTTTTATTAAATAATTCAGTATGATATAAACTTACTTTAACTATCTGCGCTTTAACTATCTCCAATTTTTTCACCCCTGATTCACCTCCAATTTTTTTTCAAAATTGTGTAAAAATTGTGTGCAGTAGAGTCCCGATAATCCAAAATGATTGGGATCAAACCCTTTTTTGATTAACGAATTTTTCGATTAAGCAAAATCATTCTTAAAATAAACTTAAATCACATAATAACATGTGATTACATAAATTTTACATATTACATGTGATTACGCAGTTTATTTTATAAGGTCTGTCTAAACGTAACCAAATCTCGGGACGAAATGGATGATAAGAGAGTGGAACGCTGCCTAGTACAGTACAGTAGAGTGTAAGTTGTTCTAATAATACGTCACAGTGCTTGACAGTTGGATTTTAGACGATCATCAAATTGTTGAAATGGTTTTGAAAGAACCTGTAAATGTCTCAGACGAGAGTGAAGGTGAAGCAGACGGTGACATCGAACAGAGGGTATCCCACTCAGATGGCTGCATTTTATGTAGCACTATGCTACGTAGAGCAACACTCCTCCGCGACCCAAGTGGACACCCTTTTTTTAACGCGTTGGCGCAATTTGGCTTCAAGGGAGACGTTGTCTTTTCTTTGACAAAAGAAAAATTAATAAAGTTCAGTAATAATTAGTTAAGTACATTGCCTAACTTGGAATTTTCTTGTAATTTTCAGAAATATACTTTATATTACTTAGTATCACTAACTTAGTTATTTTTGACTTTTGGTTTCGGATTAAGCTGACTTTCGGATTATCGGGACTCCACTATAATATGTTAGAGATAACAGCTTCTTAAATCCGTTATAATTTCTAGGGGTGGAGACTAGTTACAGGCCATTTTTCCTAGACCAGTCACACCTGGGATTTTTCTGGTGAAACAACTGCATATAATGCTGTGAATGCCCAATAAATTATCATTCTTATTGTTACAAAATGAGTCACCCTTATTTATAGTTATTGTGTATTTAAGAAAATCTTACTATAATTTAAAAGATAAAATCTTTTTTAGGTTATTAAAGAACATGGTGGTGAAATCGAAGATTCTTACAACAGTAAATGTACTCATGTTATTTGTGAAAGTCAAAGGAACCCTATTGTTCAGCAGGTATTACAATTATATTACCAAATATTTTCTGACTTATAAATAAAATAAGTTTACAGTTGTTTAAGGTGATAGTTTTTGGATTATCATTCTGTATCTTCATACTTAAAGTTCTGTTTTGAAAATGTAAATGTACTCAAAGTTTTAAAATTTTTAAAGGAAGAAAAAAGCATCTGATGTGAGATTATTTGATTTATTGCTTTACCCATTTTTAATTCAAGCACTAAAAATGGGTAAAGCAATTTTAAAAAGTTATAATATTGACTGGATTTTGCTGTCTATTTTTAATCCAAAATACATGTATTTTTTCATTTTTCTCAACAGTTCTTGGCCTTTCCAATGGATTTAATGGAGTTTTTTTTAAACCTTAGATGAGGGGGCTTGGAGTGCCTTGTGTGGATGGCGGATCGGTACCGTCCATCCGGCATCCTCAGGCCCTACACTAATGAAAAATGTGACCGAACTTGGGAAATTAACCCTCGGCTGCATATTCAAGTATTGCTACGTAGCGACTGGTCTTCAGGTGAATCATGGGCCGATACGTGAAAGCGGAGGGGGCCAAGGTGTCAAACGACTTAAACCTTAGATGAAGGAGCAAAATTGTCTTCAAAAATTTTTTGGTCATGATAAATTTTACTTAGGACTGTAAAAGTATAATTGCTTTTAAAAGTGTGAAAAAGCATTAGAAAAATAACTCTGAAAATGATAGGCTTTTGTAAAATGACTACAATACTTCTTTAAGCATAATTTCCTTCAACTAAGGTGAAGCCTAGGGTGTTTTTTTTTTCTCTTTTTATAGTGGTGTATCACCAGTAGACCTAAACTACTTTGAAAATTCAGATAAGTCGAGTGATATCCATTATCATTTCAAACAGTACCCGAATGTAAGTTAACATAATTCATATAATTTCCAGAGGATTCTGTAAGATGTGTAGTGTAACAGTTGTTTTTAAACAACTAATATAACCAAGCATTTTATTTTTCACACATTCATTAATATAATTCTTATGTTGAAAGGGTCGAAATATAGAGATGAAGCTAAATGTAAGAGCAAAGTATGCTTAAACATAAATATTGGAGATTTGTCTCTTAAAGGTAGTCAGAGATGCAAATTATAAAGTTATTGCTATTACCTCTGAATGGTTAAGGTTGACTATGTATTTTATCCTTTTATGTTCTGGTAAAACTAAATAAACCATATCATATATAAGTGTTAGTTTGTACTTGATATTTGTTAAATGGATTCTTTAAGGATGCCCATGGCGTAGTGGTTAAAAGCTTCAAGTTGCCACACCACAGGTCCAAGGTGTGATCCTGCGACTGGGCATGGTGGACTCAGCCTTTCATCCCTTGAGTGGGTCGATAAATGAGGACAAAGCTTGCTTGGGAACTAAACTCTGGGGGTCCCACATCAGGTTGACCACCTGACTGAGACATATGCTGTATGGCATCCCAAGCCCATGGTCAAGAAAGTGGAAATGGGCACTGCCGGCCTTGGTCCACAGCGGACTGTTGTGCCATTTGTTTAGTTTAGTTAGATTCTTTAAGAATAATAGTTTTCCAAAAAAAAAAATTTGGGTTTTGTATTTGATATACATAATTCATGGATCTTATTAGTTGTTTTATTTCTCCTTGATTTTTAAAATGCATTCAGGATAGACTTAGTATTTACTTAATTTCCTTTTCTTCTTTTTAATTATTACTAGGCAATGAGAGAAGGTAAAAGGTGTATAACTGCATATTGGTTAAATGATGTATTAGAAAAGAAGAAATTGAAACATCCTTGGATTGCACATCACTTTCCAACCCCCTTTTCTGATGAAAAGCCTTGTAAAAATCAGGTAAAGTGAATGCTTTCTCTAATGTAAGATATATGTGTGTTAATATTCACTTATATAATCTAGAGGGTACCACCATGTAATATTTATTAAAGATTCTTGTCCATATACATATATATATTTAATTCTATATTATTACAAGGGGTTATCAATATAATGGAACATCTTTTTAAAAAAAGGTGTATGTACCACAGCATTAGCAAACCACAATGGTTCTGTCATCGGTGAAGAGAGATATGAATTGTGGTGAAATACAAGTATCAGCTATCATGTATCAGTAGTAATACAATTGATGTATAATTATTATGCATGTCAGATCTGAAAGACTTGCAGAAAGGTATAATAACTGATGCAAAGCTTGTGGTTGCTTCTGTAACTTAAATGTCAGAAATTGTCTGTGCATCACGAGACACCATATCAAAGGTTATAATACAGTACAGAAATGAACAAGTTGTTGCCTCTAACCACAAAACATGAGATTGTCACATGAAAATATCAGCAAGTGAAAGGTGGAACTTGGTATAGATTGTATGATGTCACATGAAAATATCAGCAAGTGAAAGGTGGAACTTGGTATAGATTGTATGAGGAAAACCTAAGACTACAGTACAACAAATAGCAGCCTAGGTGAATACAAGTCAATGATCCTGTTTCAGTAACAGTTTGTCAGAAGCTGCTTAAAGCTGGTATTTATGATTGTGCTGCAAGCCAGAAGTCAGTCATTGCTGGCACTAATACAAGAAAACTGTGTGCTAATATCTGCAGGATGCTTTGGTTTGGAAAAAAATCATTTAGGGGAAAAATCATTTTCAAAATTGTGTAGGAACCATGAGGGGTTTAAACTTCCTAACAAGCTAAAAAAAATTTTTTTTAGTTTTATATTTATAAATTGTAATTTCATCTCAGTATGAAACAACAGTCAATAATCTGCAAATACTTTTATTGATGTTTTAATTCTTTCCACTGTCCTACTCTTTGTGTGGCCCTTATTAGATACCTGTTATTGAAACTGGTGCTACTTTGGAATTTTTGAGTCTTCACTATGGTGTAAAGAAGCATCAAGATTAAAGACCAAATTATCATTAATTATTCTTTGACTTACATTAGAACAAGAGTAACAGAATACATATCTATCAAATTTAATTTTTAGTGCTAATTTAATTCTTTTATGCTTGAATCTGTATTGAAGAAATGCTCTTTAATTTATTCATACTGATTTTGAAAGAATATTTTTTTCTTTGAATAATGTCCGTGTTGTATAATTTCCTTAGTTTTTTATGTTTGTAGCTAAACTACGCTGTTATTAGCAAAATCTTAGTGTTTTAAATGTAATATTATTGCATTTGTGTTCTTATCTAAATTTATTTTATTTAGATTATTACTATTACGAATTTTGAACCAGAGGAAAGAAATATTTTAAAGCAATTAATTGAAATCTTAGGTGCCAAATATACTGGGTACATGACATCTCACAACTCAGTTATAATATGCAAAAGGTATGTAATATTTTTTCCTTTTCAAATACCTTATATATCTTATGTTATACTCTTATAAGGTTCAACTGATTTTAATGCTTACAGTATATGTTAAAAGAATAGATGCTAATGTACATATTGCTTAAAGAATTTTAATTGTGATGCACTTTGGAGATTTTTGTGCTTGTTTCCTATTTAAATCTTTTATTAGATACAAGCCATTTTCTTGGTTCATTTCACTAGAAAGATATCAATTATTTCTTTTGCTCCTTATTTACAGTTACATAGTACTGTTGGTTAGTGGCACATGTACATGATGTGCTTTGATACATTTTTTTTTTCAACAATTTTCTGAGGTAATGTTTTCAGAGGACAAAACACCTGGAAGAATTTTAAGCTATACAAAGATTTATGTAATTTCAGGGTGACCACTGGCTTAAACCAAAATATCAAGGAAATCATGTGCCTGTGCCAGTTCTAATGATAAATCGTCATGATTGTTTAACCTTATCATTATCTTTTTGAGAATATTTAATAAAATTTTAAAGTTAAGGGAAAATTAAAAAAATTAGACTTTTCATGGCTGAATAATCATGTCTTCTGTTGGTTATAATTGCAAATTTGAATTGGGAATAATTTAATAGTGTTTGAGTGCTTTAAAACCTGAAAAAGTCCTTTAATTTGTTTGCTCATTTTTAAGGTCCCAAAATGTCTTGAAAAAGTGCATAATTTTTTATTGGTATCCACAGAATTTCTGTTTTCTTCAGACTATTTAAAAAGTGCTTATCTTTCTCATAATATCTATAAAATCCCCCTTCCTGTAACTTTCATAGTTGAAATTTGACTAAAATAGCATAGGTACTGTTTTATGTTAGCTCATACAAAGTGAAAAAGACTAACAACTGAATTACATTTGTTTCTATCTTCTGATGCTTGATGAAAGTCATTGTGATTATTTCCTTTTGCATTATATGTGACCACTAGCTGAATACCCGTGCTTCGCTATGGAGTACATTTTAGAATAACTACAATGAAAATCATAACGGATATTTTTATAGACAAAATAATGTAGAAGAAAATATTCAAATTAAATCTAATAGAACATATTAAAGAATATAATACAGTTTGAGGAACATTTACCCTGTCAATAACCAAAATTTCCTTAACCATTTTTTGAGGGAGATCTGCACAAAGAAGGGATACAGAGAATGCGATTTTCGACACAAACATATTGGAATGTCCCAATTTACCCCCTTAGGGATGGAATTTTAAAAAATCCTTTCTTAACAGCTATCCATGTCATTATAGGAATGCACTGTCAAAATTTCAGCCCTTTAGGTCCAGCGGTTTGGTCTGTGCGAGGTCTGTCAGCCAGTCACGAAACTGTTTTATATATAGGTTTAATTTAACATCCATAAAACGTACTAATTTGAATTAAATTCTTAAAAAACTTCCATGTCAATTAGTCTAGTGGTTAAGTTTTATCTTTTACTGTATTTTAATATTTTTTTGTCAATTTATTTCGTTGTTATGTGACACAAAAGTAATTTAAAGAAAAGAAATCACATGATCAGCATCAGTGGGGCACCCAGGATTTAATCTTTGAGGGAGTCGAGTTTGTTGAACTTGATTTAAAAAAAAAAAAAAAAAAAAAAATGATATGGTAAATATATATATATATAGCAGAATGTAGCAGTGGGCTGAAGCAGGAACAAGTAAAAAGAAGCAGTCGTTTAAAAACAGGAAATAGAGGTTTATTTTCACCACAAAGTAAACTCGAGCCAACATTTTGCATCGACGATAGCTTTCGGTCTGACACAATGCTCCAACTGACCCCAGGGAGAGCTAAGTAAAGCCAGCACGTTATATACATTCAAACCACGTGTGCATCTAGCTGATTTGCATATGCAGAAAAATTTATGCCAAATAAACATCAATATAATTGTCACAAAAGTGTAATACTTCATTTACAATAAATAACAAAAATTACTACACATACAATACAAACATTGCAAAAACATATAAACACCGAAAAAAAGAAATGTTAAATTCAAACATCGCAACCAGCATTCGGGAATGACGTCTGAACATCGCAACTTGTGATCACAAAGAAACAGTTACATCATGTCATTCCCGAAGCATGCACGTCACCAGCTGTACGGGAAAAACAACATAACGTTTAACTTCCAAATTGGGAAGACAGAGAGTGGGGAGTATCCCAACAGAGTTGAACAGATAAAAATATTTGTAATGTAAATTCAATATTCATAATGCAATTTCTATTTCTTTGGGGGGGGGGGGGGTAGTGTCATGTATGCCAGGTAGACCGAGAGACGATACGATTCGTTTTACATACACGCAAAGAACATTTATTAGCATTAAGATACACAGGCATGAACGAGCATAACAACAACTACACCGAACATGTACAATACGAATCTACGGAACCCAAAAAGGTAAAAAAAGCACGCGCGCGTCAGACAGCTTGGAAAGTTCTCTAATCTGGCTGTTGCCAGATACATAACAGTTCCTCCCCGACAAAATATAGAGTCACAGGTCGAGTCTCTTTGGAGATCTCCTGATTCGGTTTGAGCGTCGGAGTGACACATCAGTTTTCGGCTATCCGGAAGCGTCTGGTACAGTCTTAGGTGGTATATTATCACTTGGAGTGGCAGGTACAGGTACATCTTTAGGTTCAGGGACAACTTCAGGTACAGGTGCAGGCGGTTCCGATTCAGCAACATCATCGGATACTGGCTCATCTGGAAAATTCAATTCTTTATCGTAAATTGGAATTTCAGTAGCAGCTTGGGATAATTCAATCGACTTCCCACATTTCCTTATTTGATCTACGTGTCTCTTCCAAATTTCATTTCCAACTTGTATGCTATAACTCAAAGTTCCATCTCGGTTTATAATTGTTCCAATTTTCCATTTGTTAGGTCCAGAATAATTTCTTACCATCTGGCATAATGTGACTTTAAACTGCTCCTATTCCAACTGGTGATGCATCAGTTTGTAATACAAGAGGTAACTTAGGATCATAATAGCATAAAATTCGGTCTGTAGCAATTTCTTCTTTCAATGCCTTGAAAGCTTTTTCACATTCTGCAGTCCACAAAAATTTAGTACCTTTCTGCAGTAAATTATTGAAAGGAGCGACACGAGTAGATAAGTTGGGAATAAATTTTCCGTAGTAATTGACTAGACCCAAAAAACTCTTCAAATCAGATACAGTTTTTGGAACTGGTACCTTCGTAATTGCATCGATTTTTTCTTGTGTTTTGTGGAGGCCAAATTTATCAATTGTATGACCACAATAATTCACAGATTTCTTAAATAATTCACTTTTCCGCTTATTTACTCTGAGACCATATTCTTCTAGTCTCTGTAGTACTAATTCTAACCTTTCAAAATGCTCTTGATCATTTCTCCCCGTTACGGTAATATCGTCTAAAAATACGTGTACCCCTGCGATGCCTGATAAAACTTGTTCAATGGCTCTCTGCCACACTGCCGGAGCTAAGGCTATACCATAATTCATTCTCTTGTAACGGAACAAACCCTTGTGAGTATTGATCGTCAATAGATGTCGGTCCTGCTCATCAACTAACATTTGAAGGTATGCCTCAGATAAGTCGATTTTAGTAAAGAACTCCCCTCCTGACAATTCAGCAAAAATGTCCTCAATATGGGGTAAAGGATACTGCTCAATTTTTAGTCCCGGGTTGATAGTCACCTTATAATCACCACAGATTCGTAGGTTCCCATTCTGTTTGATAACAGGAACAATTGGTGTAGCCCAATCACTATATGTCGCCGGCTCAATGATGTCTTCTGCAACTAACCTATTAAGTTCAGTTTCTATTCTTTCTTTTAAAGCAAATGGTACTGGTCGAGGTTTAAAAAATACCGGTTTGTAATTAGGTTTCATTTGAAGATGGCAACAAAACTTTTCCAGTTTCCCGATACCTGGAGAAAAAATTTTCTCATACTTTTGAAGCAAGATATTTAATTTATTGGTTCGAGAATTATAATTTTCAACCCGAACTGCTTTAATTGAGCTCCAGTCTAATTGGAAATTTCTCAACCATTCACGACCAAAAACTGCGTTTACTTTTGCATGTACCAAATAAATAGTTTCTTTATTAATTTGATCTTTGTATTGAATTTGCACCACTGCTTGGCCAGCTGATGTTATCATAGAATTATCGAAATTCCTAAGCAATAATTTGGTAGGCTTAATGGCTACATCCGGACAAAGTTTCTTAAATTCATTCACATTCATACAACTAATAGCAGCTCCAGTATCTAATTCAAATAAACATTTATTCCCTTCAACAAAAATTTCTAATAAAATCTTATCCCTTGCATGTCGTGGTGATTTAACGCTATTAACTGGTACAGTTTCATAATATTCCGTCTCAAAAATTTAAACATGTTTAGCAGAGTAGTGGAAGAACAATAGCCCTTTAAAAGAATTATAACATTCAGCTTTTACTTAAAACAAATGTTTATTAAAAATCCTTCAAGAAACTTAAATCATAAAAGCATACTACAAACGAAACATCAAGTACGCGAGAGCCGCTCACTTTCGGCCAAACAGCCTTTATATATATATACTACAAACATATTTGCATAAAACTGCTCAGTAACTGCAGCCCAGTTTACCTCACTATTAATCGCCTGAAAATTACACTGCCGTCTGGCGGGGGAAAAAACTGAGCGGTCAGGCGAGAGATTAACCAAGGAGGAAATGTGGATTTCCCTATCAATGGCCCGCCTCTCACGTATGACCAGAAGCTAGAAACCTTTGATTTATTTAACATTTCTTAAAGAAGCTTCAAAGAGCCTAAAGTTTTCTATTATTCTTAAAACAAAAGATTAGTGTAAGGTAAACACGCTGCAGTTTTACAATATAGCAAAAAAAAACATTGGTATATTATTGACACTTAAATATACTACTCAAAATGAGGTGTAATTCACGATTTGTGAAAAAACAGTCCATACTTATACACCTTTAAGATTAAATAACATTTCAAAATTCTTCTACTTGAGGAAAAAAATAACATTTAAATAACAAACTTCATATATGTAATCTTCTGCTTTCAACTAATTATATACTTATATAAGCATAAACACATAAATACTTTCATGTATTTACTTAAATATATGACTTTACTAAACAGATGTTAAAGTCAGCATGAATTTTCAATCCCCACCATTACCAAAAAAAACTTGCCATTCAAAATGAGAATGTGCATTTATATTTAAACGAAAATTCTATTAGTTAACATTTTCAGTCCAATTTTAGGCAAAGGTTTTGTAAAAATATCTGAAATATTTACTTTGGTGTTTACGTATTTCAATTCGAATAGGTTATCTAAAACTAAGTTTCTGAGGAAATGATATCTTATATCTATATGTTTCGTACGGCTATTCTCAATGGGGGATTTAGAAAAGTTAATGGCTGCTTGATTGTCGCAATATAGAAAGCTAGAAAATTTTATATCTAATACATTCATTTTTAAAAGTTCATTGAAAATGCGAATTACCCAGACTAACTCTTTAGCAGCCTCAGTTAAAGAAATGTATTCGCTTTCCATTGTGGATAAGCTAACACATTTTTGTTTGAATGTTCGCCAGGTAATTGGTACGTCGTCTATAAATAAAACAAATCCACCAATTGATATGCGGTCATCCCTATTTGCTGCATAGTTAGCATCACTATAGCAATTCACATTACAATTAGATATTTTAGACAAATTTAATTTATATGATTTTGTATAATGCAAATATCCTAACGATTTTAACAATGTATTCCAGTGAGTTAAACCAGGATTATTCTGGAATTGTGAAAGAATATTTACAGCATAACATATGTCAGGGCATGTTCTATTTGCTATAAATGCTATAGAACCAAGGATACTGCGATATGGAAATTTTGACATTTTTATTTCTTCATCAGTACTAGGACATTGGTTTTTGGATAGAACTGTGCCTACTGCAATGGGCAAGGAGGTTATTGGATAACTAAACTCTTTAAATTTCTCGCATATTTTGTCAATGTAGTCTGACTGATGTATGTATAAGTCACTGCTTTTTTCCTCAAATTGTACACCAAGTAATTTACTTGTTTTGCCAAGGACTTCCAGGTCAAATTTCTTATTAAGTAGACTTATCACATATTTTATAAAATCTTGAGTTTTAGAAAACAGAATAATGTCGTCGACATACAGAAGTAAAACAACCTTTTTCTGAAAAATATAGACACAGTTTGCCCACTGTAGTTTTTGAAAACCAAGTCCTTCCAAAACTGTATGTATTTCTAAAAACCACTCACGTCCTGACTGGTGTAAGCCGTATAAAGCCCTGTTTAATTTGCAAACGTAATTAGGTTTACTTTCATCTAAAAATCCCTGGGGTTGGTACATAAAAATGCTTTGAGTTAAAGGGGCATACAAATATGCACATTTAATGTCTAATTGACAATGACACCAATTTAGTTTGCAAACTAAAATTGAAAAACAGAATCTAATAATTGAAAAATTAACAACGGGCCTAAAAACTTTGTCGTAATGAATTCCCTCCTTTTGTCCAAACCCCTGTGCTACTAGTCGCGCCTTAAACCTAGCTATTTTACCTTTTGAATCGTATTTTACGGTGTAAACCTAGCGACATCCAATTATTTTAGCATTTACAGGTTTAGAAACAAGGTCCCATACTTTTCGGTCATGCATGACCTTCATTTCTTCCCTCATAGCTTGATGCCATTTCTCAGCTTGGGGAGTTTTCAATGCATCATTGTAACAAGTGGGGATTTTAATTTCTAGTCATGCTTTTGATATATTGCATTCATCTCGTTTTACCGGCCCTGAATATAAATTATTCCCACTGAAATTAAAATAGTTTTTTTCATATCCAATATTATGTAATTTACAATAGTTTTCTGCATCGTTATCAGACCTGATTCTTACATTTGACCCCTCAATCCTATAGTAAATATCTGTTCGCGAACCGATTTTTCGTGGAACAGCTTGTCTTAACCATTTAATCTGATCAATGGGAATTGGAGTTTTAAGCTCCGTATCGGTGCTCGATTTCTGATCCAATTCGTCAGTTTTAGTGATAATCGTTTTATCAGTTACACCAATATCGGACTCATCTGATTCAGAATCAGTTTCTAGTTCAGTATTAACTGCTACAGTTTTCTGCTGAGGGTCCAGCATAGCTCCACTGTTAACTGGTTCTTCACCAAATGTTACGTTGATAGTTTCCACTATTTTATGCTCGGAAGGAAGCCAAATCCTGTAACCCTTCGTTTTTTGAGCGTAACCTACCATTATGCCTTTCTTGGCACGCATATCAAGTTTACGCCTCAGTTGCCTCGGCACACCTACAAAAGCAGGAGTACCAAAAGCTTTGAGGTGCTTGACTGAAGGTTTATGGCTCCCAAACAACTCAAAGGGAGTCTTTGTGAGGTTGCCATGACAAACCCTATTCCATACATAGGTATGGCAAAATAAGGCTTCAGCCCAAAAACCATTCCCGAGTCCGCTGGATTTTAACATTACCTTTATTGCATCGACTGCAGTATAGTTGTAACGCTCAGCGACCCCGTTTTGTTCTGGGGTATAGGTATTTGACCTTTTGGCTCGAATTCCTTGCTCTCCTAAAAAGCCTTCAAATTCTGAACTACAAAACTCCAATCCATTATCCGTTCTAACACTTATAATTTTAGAATTCAAAAAACGCTCTACTCTTTTCTGATAACTAGTAAAACATTTAAAAGCATCTCGCTTCTCCTTTAAGGGATATGTAGTGACTTTCCTTGAAAAGTCATCTATTATAGAAAGAAAATATCTATAACCACCTATGGCTACATTAGGAAAAGGGCCACATAAGTCCATGTGAAGTAGCTCGAGAGGTTTTTTAGAACGAATTTTGCCAATTGGTTTAAATGATTTTCTGCGAGTTTTCGCTAACTTACAAGGTTCACAATTTAAATGGCTGTTTTTAAGATTAGGGATACCTCTAACACTTTCATTTTTGCTTGTTTGAACAATATACTTACTATTTATGTGACAATACTTGTTATGCCAAAGATCTAAAGGATTAGTACTAGTGGTATTGAAAATTTCACGCTTTACATTTTCAGCTGGGTATACTGGATATACACAATAAAGCCCGTTTAAAAGTTTTGCTACAAATTGCTTATGACCATCTTTAGCATATACAATTATTTTCCCGTCTTTCCCGATAAATGAAGCTCCACCTTTGTCAAGTAGTGGACCTGACATGAGGTTTCGCCTCAATTTCGGCGAATATAAAACATTTAATAAATTTACAATTTCTGACTCACCATTATTAACGAATTTCAGACGGACTGTACCAGTTCCTTCAATGTTGCAGTTCACACCATCAACAGCTACGGCTATCGATGTTCCCAGTAATGGTTTGTAGTCTAGCAGGAGGTTTTTATTGCCGCAGAAGTGTGAACTGGCAGCTGTATCCAGAATCCAGGCGGTGTTTGCATTCCCCTCTCCTGCGTTGGCTTCGGCTATGTAGCTCGTTTCCGGATCTGGAGTTCTTTTAGGCTTGAATTTTAATCGACAGTTTTTACTTGCATGTCCAGTTTTGCCACATTTGATGCATTTTACATTTCTTTTTATGTTTTTGAAGTTCTTAGGTACTATAATGTCCTTTTTACTTGAAGTTTGTAGGGCAATAGTTTCTTGATCTTTTCTTGTCTGCTTGAGTCTGGATTCTTCTGCTAAGAGTTCTTTTAAAATCTTATCAACCTTAAAATCGTCGTCCTTCCATCTATAAATGCTTTGGACGATACCGTTAAATTCCTGTGGTAAAAATTGGATAAGTTGAAACGATTGATACCATGGCGAAATAGGCTTTCCAGTATCTTCTAACTGTTCAGCTATATCTTTAAGCCGGGCAGCATAAAGTCCAACATCCTCATTTTCATTAATTCTGCAGCTAAAAAATTCGTCTGTCAAACCTATAGCTCTAGCCCGCGAGTCCGGGCGGAAATGCTCTTTAATTCTATTCCAGGCTTTCAGTGGGTCCTCTATATCCGATATAAGGCACCTGTACTCCTTTTCTAATTTCAGGTAAATCAGACTGTAAGCTCTTTCAGTTCGGTTAATAAAGTCTCTTTGCTGCTTGGTCGGAATAGCTTCACCTTCTTTAGGAACGACGGTATCCACTGGTTTCGTCTCCTTTCCTGTAACTATCCGCCAGCAATTTCTTTCCATTAACACGACTTTCATATCACATGACCATGTAGAATAGTTATTGGAGTTCAACTTCGTAATAACAGTTGCCTCTGTCATTCTTCCGAAAATAACTTACTGGCCCGCCGTCGATAAAATTTTGAAATGCAGGTGAATCTTACAACGTGCTCACAAGCTTGACTTAAAAGCTGATAAGGGCTAAGGGTTAGGACACCTGAGCCCATAACCGTATAATATTCCGTCTCAAAAATTTAAACATGTTTAGCAGAGTAGTGGAAGAACAATAGCCCTTTAAAAGAATTATAACATTCAGCTTTTACTTAAAACAAATGTTTATTAAAAATCCTTCAAGAAACTTAAATCATAAAAGCATACTACAAACAAAACATCAAGTACGCGAGAGCCGCTCACTTTCGGCCAAACAGCCTTTATATATATATACTACAAACATATTTGCATAAAACTGCTCAGTAACTGCAGCCCAGTTTACCTCACAATTAATCGCCTGAAAATTACACTGCCGTCTGGCGGCGGGAAAAACTGAGCGGTCAGGCGAGAGATTAACCAAGGAGGAAATGCGGATTTCCCTATCATTTCAGAACAAGATTCTATTTGTTTAACTGTTTCGTTACGTTTTGAGCGGCAGACTTTTGCCAAATGCCCGTTCTTTAAGCAATTTCTACACTGAGTGTTCTTGTGCTTACATTCGTGAGCTAAATGTTGAGTACTATCACATCTGTAACATTTCCAAGACTTATCAAACTTCTTTGTAGGTTCAGATTTAGAAAAATTTTTTTTGATAGTTTTATCTTGCGAACTATGTAATTTTTTTATCGATACCATTTGATTCTGAATTTCACACACATCTCTCTGAGCAGATTCCATTGCGAATACAATGCTCTTAGCTTTTTCGTATGTTAACTTATCCTCTGCTAACAGCTTTTTCTGTATATTTTCGTTTTTGAGACCCATCACCAATTTATCACGAAGCATCGTACTTAAATTGTTCCCAAAGTTACAGTGTATCAACAGTTTTTGTAATTCGGCACAATAATTTGCAATGGACTCACCTTCAAATTGCTTCCTCTTGTAGAAACGAAACCGTTCTGTCATCTCTAGTGGTTTAGGATTCAAATGTTCCAAAAGTAATTTTACGATATCTTGATAAGTCAATTCAGAAGGAATGTTCGGAGTGGCCAGATTCTTTAACAATTTATACGTTGTTGCTCCCATAAGGCTTAAAATAGCAGGGACTTTCATTTTATCTTCGATCCCATTAACAACGAAGTAAGATTCTAAACGTTCCACATAACTGGACCAGTCTTCCACAGACGCATCATAAGATTCAAAATTAATGTTCGAAGATCCCATCCTCGTCGCCAACTCTTTTGTCATGTATGCCAGGTAGACCGAGAGACGATACGATTCGTTTTACATACACACAAAGAACATTTATTAGCATTAAGATACACAGGCATGAACGAGCATAACAACAACTACACCGAACATGTGCAATACGAATCTACGGAATCCAAAAAGGTAAAAAAAGCATGCGCGCGTCACACAGCTTGGAAGGTTCTCTAATCTGGCTGTTGCCAGATACATAACAGGTAGGACCCCTTGGCCCACTCCCTGAATCTTTTCCTTTAAAAGATTTCATTTTAAATGAATTTTTATGACCTTTCTCATGATATAAATTTTTATAACCCTCAGATTATTATTTTAAATGCAAGGAAGAATCACGATGCAAAATTTCAGTCCTTTAGGTCCAGCAGTTTGGTCTGTGCGTTATCTGTCAGTCAGTCAATCAGTCAGTTACGGAACTGTTTTATATATATCGACTAGCTGAAAACCCGCACTTCGCTACGGAGTACATTCAAATTCAATATAACAGTCAATGTATGCAATTAATGCCAAAATGTGTGTGTGTGTGTATATATATATATATATATATATATATATATATATATATATATATATATATATATATATATATAATAAATACGACTATCAATGTATACAATTGATGTAAAAATATATATATATTTATAAAAAAAATAGTAAGGGATATTTTTTTAGACAAAATAATGTAGAACAAAATATTCAAATTAAATCTAATAGGACATACTAAAGAATATAATACAGTTAGTACAGTTTGATAGTACAGTTTGAGGAACATAGCTTTTATTGTATTTTAAAAATTTTTTTGGATAATTTCCAATTGTCTGCCACATTAGCAAGAAAAAAAATTTTTTTTTGTCTGTTTTATTGTCAAGCACGCAACAAAAAATTTTTTTAAAGTACCAGAAAACGAAATCACATGATCAGCATTTAATAAATTAAATTCTAAAAATTAATCTTTAAAAATTCACCAAAAATCAGAAAATGGAGGTAAAGATTCAAAAAAGATTCCATTTTAAGGAAATTTTTATCATTTTTCTCATGATATAAATTTTATAACCCTCAAATTATTATTTTAAATGCAAACTTAAAAAAAGTTACTAAAACAGCTTAAAAATTTAATTTTAAAAAATCTAAGAATTTTTCAAAAATCTTTCTTATTGCACCCCTACACTATAAAAAGAATTGCCATGCAAAATTTCAGCCCTTTAGGTCCAGCAGTTTGATCTGTGCGTTGTATGTCAGTCAGTCAGTTACAGAACTGTTTTATATATATATAGATTAGTTAGAAATTCATGAACATACTGTATATGCCTTAGATATAAAGTGATATGGACTAGTCTATCTTTAACCCAGTATCTTTGCCTTTTTTCCCCCTTTTTTTATGCGGTGCGTGATTTCTGTGTCTGAGTTATTTAGACATAATCAAAACAATGCAAGGTGCATGTTCAACTAATTCAGCAACGTTGGGAAATTTTTATAATTTAAAAAAAAAGTGCATCCCTCCTGTGTTTGGCTGGCAACCACATAATTGTTTTTTTGGACATTAAAAAAATAATATTTTTCATTAAAACATGGTGACCAGTGTTTATCAAATCACTGCAAGGTGAACATTTTATTAATTCAACAGCATTGTTAAATTTTAGTTTTAAAAAAAAAACTGTCCCCTCTGTCCTTTGTTGGCAAGCAAGTAATTTCTCTTTTGGGCATTAAAAATAATATTTTTCATTAAAATATGTTTCTAAAAGTAATTTGGTCTTATTTTTTCCTCAAAATTCTTTTATATTTAAAAATGGATTTTTTTTTTTAATTTAAATTTTTGTATTTTGTTTTTTTGTCGAAAGATATGTACTGGATTTTCCCAATTTATCCATGCTAATAAATGGACAGTAGGGGGATGATCGATCAGTAAACACAGATAGGTTCCATTGCCTTATATGTGTTGAAATTTCAGGTTTGCACACACCTGGGAAATCTGAAAACCAACAGAAAGGCAAGAAATGATTGCATATGAAAGCAGTTCTCTACTTCAATATAAATATTTATAGGAATTAATCATAATGGATAAGAAAATAATTTCCTGTCGCATTAAAGTAATTTATATATTGCGACTAATATGGCACTAATCTTACATGGACAAATTTGATTTGCCCAAAGTAGAAAATATCAGATAATCTGAAAAGGATTTTTTTTTTTTTTTTAAGTTGCTTTGAATCTGTTTTAGACAAATGTATGTTGTATAGAAGGTAAGATATAATTGGATAAGAAAAACAGAAAATTATTTAGTTTATTGATTGATGCTGTATGTTTGCACTCTTAAAAGTTTTAGTTCCTGAAGTAAAAGTGAAAAACTTTTTAAAAGCTTTAAGTATGTTCCAGTATCCAGATGAAACATGTTAATTTAGGAAAATAAAAAACTGACATATATGAATAAAAAAATTGAAGCATTTCAGTAGCAGTGATTATGATATATATATATATATATATATATATATATATATATATATATATATATACACACACTCAAGAGCCAAAACATTGTGACCACCTGTCAATAACGAGTTGGCCCACCTTTGGCGCGCAACACAGCTTCAACCCGCCTTGGCATGGATGCCACAAGTCCTTGGTAGATGGCCGGAGACAGATTGTACCAGATGTTTAAGCAACGGTCACGCAAATCCGAGATATTGCGAATTGGTGGTCTTTGAACTCTGAGCTGCCGTCCCATGACATCCCAAATGTGTTCTATCGGATTGAGATCCAGTGAGTTAGGAGGCCAGGTCATTAACTGGAATTCAGGATCATGTTCCTGGAACCACTCCCAACACAATTTTAGCCTTGTGACACGGGGCGTTGTCCTGTTGGAACATTCCATTTCCAGCTGGAAAAACAGAGGCCATGTAAGGGTGCAACTGGTCCGCAATGATGTTCAGATGCCCTGTAGCATTCATGGTCTGCTCTACCACAACCACGGGTCCCAGAGACGCCCAAGAGAACGTCCCCCAAAGCATAATACCGCCACCACCGGCCTCTGTATGACCTACTGTACATTGAGGGAGCAACAGTTCGCCTGGAAGACGGCGTATCCTGACACGGCCATCGGCGTGATGAATGACAAACCGTGATTCATCTGACCAGGCAACTCTCTCCCACTGATCCATGGACCAGTCGCGATGTTCCCGGACCAAGCGCAGGCGCAGTTGGCGATGACGCTTGGTCAGCAAAGGCACACAAGGTGGACGTTTGATGCGTAGCCCCATATCCAACAGTGTCCGCTGAACAGTGTGCTGCGATACTATTCTACTTGGCCCTGCATTGTATTGGGCTGTCAGCTGAGCCACTGTCTGGCTCCGGTTTTGCTTCACCATGCGAGACAGTCTCCGACGACCTTTTTCTTTGATAGCATGTGGACGTCCAACACCATGTCGTCTACTGCTGGTTTCACCATCATTCATCCATTTTGCATAAGTACTAACAACTGTAGGTCGCGAACAACCCACGAGTCGTGCAGTTTCGGAAATGCTTGTTCCGAGCCTTCGAGTCATTACAATCTGCCCTCTATCCAAGTTGCTTAGATCTGCAGCCTTTCCCATCACACACAGAAGTAAGTGAAAGAATGATTCTTCAGACTCTCCAGCAACAGTTAAATACCACTTCCACCTGATCACGTGCCTTCCACGTCATCCAGGCGAATTCATTGCAAAATGTAGGGTGGTCATAATGTTTTGGCTCTTGAGTGTATATATATATATATATATATATATATATTTGGAGATTTAAAATGTGTTTCTGAGATTTCTTTGAACTTTATTTAAGTTAAATTCAACTTTAAGCAATCTTTTTTTTCAATGTTACATTGCCATAAGGCAAAGTTGCTATGTAGATTTTATAGCTATGATGTTTATTTCATTGTATTATTGGGGTTACAAGTAATTTGTTTTCATGAATTCATTTGTATTTTTACTGGAAAATTAATGGAAATTTTTGTTACAAGAAGGTGTATCAATGTAGATTTATGTATATTGTTAGTTATAATTAAATTCCATTCTTTATATAATTTATATATATATTCTGTGTGTGATTGATAACAAAAGATTGATAATGAAGAACAGAATTTAATACAATAATTTATTGAACCTTAATATTTTAGGAAAGAGGGTAAAAAGGTTCAGAAAGCTAAAGCTTGGAAGATTCCTGTTGTAAATGTTCAGTGGTTGCAAGATCTGATGTTTGGTCTTGTTGATGCTCTGAAACTGCCAATGGCACATAAATATCAACAGTATGATATGGACAATCCATTTGCTATAGATTATACTGCTGTTCCATATCTTATGGGTAATTATATGATATACTGTATAAACATTTCGTATTCTTTTAAAATGATTACAAGATTTTTTTTTAAATCTTAAAATGCCTTTTATTTTTATTTATTTGTTTTTATAAATACATAATCCTAATTTTTTTCACTAAATATTTTTCACATTTTATATAATTCACATTTTATTCCTTTTTTTAAAAAAAAAGCACAACTGAGCATTTTGTAAATTTGATATTATCATTTTGTGTTTTAATTAGCTTATTGTTTGTTTATTTCTCATTGAATTAATGGTTTTAAATAGTAAGCTATGGTGTCTTGATATGTTGTCATATTTTGTTTTCAGCATCATGGAAGGTTCCTATTAAAATAAATGAAGAATTGATCAAAGTAAGTGTTCAGTTTTTAAAATTTATACAAATTTAGGTCTAATATAAATATACTTTCCTTATGATGAAATATTTTAACCAATAATGATGCATTTGTTATTGTTTTTTGACTGAATTATTTTCCCTTTTGCTTATATTGAATAGTTAATAATCTGTAATTAATCTTGTTTAAGTTATCCCCAATGTGTTTATGTATATTTTGTCTATATAATGTGAAATGTTGTTAGTGTGTTTCTTTCTTCATTCTGGACAACAATATAATTAAATAAAATCTTTCTTAGTTATATTATTGCCTTGGAACTCTGTAAAGTGTAACTTGTGGATTGTCATATTTCCTTTTAAAAATTAAATTTTTGCAGAAATATGCTCTGAATGAAAACAAAGACACCAATGTTACTTCTGAGAAGTCTAATGCAAATGTAAGTTGTCATCAGTATTTTATATCTGTTGTGCACTTTCAGAAAAAATGCAAAGCAAAGGCATTTCATTCCCATGAAGCAAAATGGCTTGCTTTTATGAATGCAAGTTGTGCCTCTCTCTTATGTTTCATGTATGGTGTGTGTGTGTGTGTGTGTGTGTGTGTGTGTGTGTGTGTGTGTGTGTGTGTGTGTGTGTTTAAAGCAAATGATCTTTATGCATTGAAAATATTTTTAAGGTCCTTTTCTTTATTTTTCTTTTAAATCCAGTTTTTTCACTTTATATCCCTAAATATAAAGTGTTAAAATTTTCTCTTTCTCCCCCCCCCCCCCCTCTCTTTTAGTGTGCAGGTGAGTATTTGTTCATTTTAAATAGATGATGTACAGGTGTATAAAATAAATGTATTTATTTTAAGAGTGTATGAAATTCTAATTTCGAATAATATATATGATTTAAATATGAGAGAAGTATTGCTATAATGGGTTTGAGAACCACATTTAAAGTGTTCATATAGATTACATATAAGAAAAATTATCATGTGTGTGTGTATTTAGTTTATTTAAGAAGAGACTGAATTTCAGAGATGTAAAGTTAGTTTGAAAAAAAGAAAAGAAAAAATGTTTGTTATATTATTGGGACAATCCATATCATATGGGAATGCTGGAAAATGGTGATATTTGTTGGTTTTTGAAAGAACTTTTGCAGATTTGCTCTCTTTTTTAGATTTTAAGGGTTAGGGGCAGAAATGCAAATTCAGTATTGTCAGTTTATCTGTAATATTTTCATAAAATACTTATATATAGGGGACTTTGTTCATTTATTAGTTAGAGGTCGTTAGGGGACCCTTTGTTCATTTTATTAGGCAGATAAAACCCTTAACCTTTTAACTGTCATGTTATTTTGATGATTTTGGTATGGAAACTGTGAATTTTTTTATTTGTAAAAATCAAATGTTTAGTACAAAGTAACGTACATAAACTGCCATCTACTGAATAATATAAAAATTCATCTCCCAAAGACATAGTATAGAATACTAGTGCTGACATCTATTGAATAAAGCCCAAATCAACTTGTCCTGAGATAGATTCGGGTTTGATGATAAGATGCTAGAAAAAAAAATCTATCCCTAGACAATATGGGCACGACATTTTGGAACGCAAGTGCCGCGCCCGAAACTATCTTGGGCACGGCAGTTATAAGGTTAATAACCCCCCCCCCCCCCCCATGGTTTGATAGTGTTATAGGACTATACATAGGCCTTATTACACCAGTTGGTTTTATTTTTGCCTTTTCTTTCTCAAAAAAACACAACTTTTTTATAGGTATAAAAAAGAGATAACAAATCAAATATCTGTTATTAGGATTGTGGCAGAAGGCTTAAGTTAAGATAATTGAATTTTCTTATCAGTAAAGTTAAAAATAATTTTATTTTTTCATCAATTTCTTATGCAAAGTTATGTTGTTTGACCAGACTATGAATATAGCTGACTTCTAGGAATGTATGAAGTTAAATGTGTGAAAATTTCCTTCAAAAATGTTTGTTTTGTGCTATAAATTGTAACTGACTGTTGCACATGCTTGGTGGGAACATTAAGAATTTATCAACCTTAAAAATTAACTGGTTAATACCAAGAATTTCTTGAAAGCATTTTTGTACTTCCTTTAAAAGAAATCAAGTGCTTTGAAGTTGTTCCAGATTTTTGAGCCAGAATATGGGAGCAGAGTTAGTAAAAAACAGCAATAGCATTGAAAAATTACGAAAATTAGGCACTAATGATAAAAGAAATGGAAATATGTTATATCACTTATTCTCATGACAAGAAAAACATGGTATTTATATCCTTTCCTGGCTCTTATAGTCATTTAATTGATGTTCTCTATAACATTTATACATGGAAAAAATTAATCTATTAATTAAGAGTGAGGAAAACCTTGAAAAAGTAAAAAAAAAGGAAAATTATCTTAAACAGTATGTCAAAAACATAGCATTGAAACATAAATATCCTTATTATGGAAGAAGTATCCAAGGTTCAAACTAAAATCAAATTTTATTTTATACACTGAAATACAGTTTTCAACATAATGATTCGTAAGCTGATTGTTGAGTTTAAAAGAGGCTTGAAACATGATGAATACAGAGGCTGTTCACACATTTTTTAGACAATGTATATTGTATTCACAAAACTAAATTACATAAAATTCTTGTGTTTTAAATGTTCTATTTGACATTCCTTATTCTGAACTATCTTTCGACACCGCAATTTCCAGGATAATAATGCCTTTTGAAGTGTCAGAAGAGGTATTCTATCCCATTCCTCCTGAACAGCTTTCCAGAGTCCTGTAAGGGTTTTGGGACGATGTTTGGATAATGGAAATTTTAAAAGTCCGAAAGCACAAAAATCCATAGGTGATACATCGGGAGATTTAGTAGGGATATCAGTGAAGGGTATGGCCTTGATACCAGTTTTTTGTTCCATTTCTTTTAGGAAATTTACAGTGGATTTTGATGTGTGACTGCTAGCTTTGTCCTGATGGAGTCTCACAGATTGATGGCACTGTGGGTAAAGCTATGGTATTTCATTCAGAAAAATTGGCGATAAAATATGTTCCGGATAGTATTTGGAGTTAATCTTGACATTTTTTTCCACTCTCTTTATTTTTAACTTGCCATTATAAGAAAAACCAGCAACAATCATCAATACCTTAGAAAAACTTTCTTTCGATTCTTTGAACCATGTACTTCGAACCATGTAATTTTTTTCTCCCCTTTTATGATAATAAATGACTCTTTTTTTGTTGCAATCATTTAAATACACCCATGATTCATCTATTGTGACAATTGTTTTCCATTTTTCCTTGGATAAGTGTTTCTTATATAGAATTCTGCAGCGTGTCCTGCGTTGAATGATTTGGAAGAAGACGATGCACATTGCGTTTTTTCGCTTTCTTAAGATTTAAATCAATGTTTATCATTTTGTTTACAGTGGACACCGAGCATTTTAATGATTTTGCAACTGTCCTTTGACTAGGGGGATTTTCTTTTAACATTAAACAACGTACCTTTGCAATAGTCGAAGATGTCCGGTTTTTTTCCTTGGATACTTGTTTGGAATTTTTGTCCCACTTGAGGCTCCGATTTGACGTTTTTTTCCTTTTTTGTTGACGGTATTACCTATCGACGCTTTAGATATCTCAAAACCATGACTCTCACATCGTTTTTGGATAACGGAGTATGCATATTTCTCTTCGGAAAGAGCATAAATGTAGCCTTCGAACCACTGCTTTGTTAAAAATGCCATTTTGAATAAAAACAAAACTTTCAAGCCGCAGACGATAATTTTGACTTTTAAAAACATAGTACAATTGCAATTATTTCTTTTGCAGCAAACGATTTTTTATTACCGCTTACCAAAATCATGTAAAAAATGTGTGAACAGTCTCTATCTAGTGTAACATAACTTTTTTGCCTTATTATGCAAATAGAGAAACACATTTTCTTTTGACAATTATTTCTTTTTATGGAATCTATATAGAATATATCTCTTGAGGATTACTTTAGATATGATTTTGATGCAAAACTTACATGGCAGGTGAAAAGTGCCTTTTTTTTTTTTTTTTTTTTTTTTCCCTTCACTCAACATTGAAGTTTTTAGCACCAATTTTTATTTTAAATTAACAGTTTTTTTCTTTTTTAAAAGGATAATGCAAAGAGAGATTTGGATGAAAAATCTGAGCCAGAAGCAAAGAGATTGCGGTAAGTTTTTAGAAAATAATTTTTAAAAATTTTGTTCCTCTTCTAAGTAAAAAGAAGAAAAAAATCATCTAAAGGACTTATTAATGGCTTTTATCTTTTTTTTTGTTTCTTCTAAAAAAGTTCATTTTTGTTCACACTGTAATGTTCAAATTATATGAGAAAGAAGCACTGTATTAAATTATTTATTTATATCATCTCTTGAAGTGCAAGTCCTCAGTCATTATAAACTGTTTAATTGCATCTATCATATTGAAGTTTTGATGGCATTGGTTAGGGCAACCCCCTGTTTCAAAATTAGTGGGGCATTTTAAATTTTGACTATCATTAGGGCATCTTTTTAAAAAAAAGCTTTAAAAGTAATACTTTTTTTTTCTTGGGGGAGGGGGACAGTTAGGTTTGTTGCAAAGCTCAGACAATGCAACTGATATGACATATATGACCTGAGTTATTTGTTAGAATACTGTTGTGAAAAACAAAATCCAACATTTTACTTAAAGCCTATTTTGACTAGGAAGTGTTGATTCCACTAAATATATATAGATACAGATATGATAATTATGTGTATTAATTCATAGTGTATTTTATAAAGTGTATTCCGTGAAAGAAATGTTTTAATAAAAGTTTATGTTGTTTAAAGGATCTTGCATTTAATGTGCATTTATTTCTGTATTGTAAAGTTCATTTTTTGAATTTGTGACTTTATTTTCAGAGTTGAATCACCTCCTGTGGAGGAAAACATTCCATTAACTACACAGAATCCCCCGGATCCTGAAAATAAACCTCGTGTTTTGTTTACTGGTTTGCCAAGCATTAAAGAACTTGCCAAAGTAAATAAGTTTTTTCTGCTTTTAAGTTCACTGTCATTGTGTAAACTACATGGCATTTTAAAAGGAGAATCATTATTTGGTAACATTTTTAAACTCTAAAATAATTATAAAATAAAACTATTTGTAAATTATTAGAAAAGAATGTAAAGACTTGTAATGTAAAGTGAATGCTTAATTCCTTTTTTATTATTATTATGGAAACAAATTTACTTTTTATATCATAATTGTTTAACCAGAAGCAAGTGTTACTAGTTTTGTGAACTTGTGGAAACTCTTAAGCTTTGTATATAAATTATTGATATTATCATTTATTATTATTTTTTCTGGGCTATAAAATTACAAAATAACCACATGTGTGTACTTCTGATTTTGACAGATTGTTTGTCAGCTTGGAGGCTGCTTGGCTAAGTCTACTACTGAGTGTACACACCTTGTTGCTGATAAATATGCCAGAACTGTTAAATTCCTATGTGCCATACATGTTGCAAAATATGTTGTAACTACTAAATGGTTATATGAATCTGAAAAAGAAAACAAATTTGTCAGTAAGTTGCTTTAGCCTGTTTATTATAAAGCTTCCAAAAAAAGTGCTTTCATTAAGATAAATATATGATTTTTGTAATTTATGTAACTTTTGTTTTATGAATATAATATATAAATTACAAGGGTCTTATTAGTAACTTTAAATTACCATTTAGAATTGGTTGATTTTGTCACTTTTTTTTTTAAATTTTTTTTTAATGCAGTAAGTAGGATCTTTGGGATATCTGAAACATATATTCACATTTTACTTTTGAAATTTTAAGTATTTTAGGATTTTTGCTTTATGTGAAATTAGCTATATTGTTGATACAATTAGTTCAAATTTTTAGTCACCCTTAGAGACATCTTTTAATTGTTTAAGTGCTTGTTTTGCCCTATAGTTAAAATTAGGGAATCCAAAACTTAGTTCTGTAATTTATAATCATCAAAATCTATTTTGATCGCATTAGGTGCTGTTGAATTTTAGAAATCCTTTTAATTCAAAGTTTTATTCTTTAATTTGAATTCTTTTTAAAAAAAGTAATTCAGAAATTGTTAAGTGATAACAATGCATCATATATTCTGATTTTGTATTAGGATTAGGCAAAGACAGAACAGATGGAAATAGAGACACTTTAGAAAAAAACAACCAACCATTTTAATGGCATTTTTAACAACAATTTTAAATTTTATATATTTACAATGGTAAATCTCAATTAATGATATAAATGATTTTGTTATTTGTTCTTTAAATATTGAAAATTCCTTAAATGTTATCAAACTGCATAAAATATAAGTTAATACATCATCAAATATGTATACTTAAAATAGCATAGAAATAGATAAAAGTACTTTTTACTCTGGATCATTTAATATTTGTGGAGAGTTTAAAAAAAAGTCCTTAATTTCACTCACCAAGAGGACTATGGACCATTTAGTAATTCTGATTAATAAAACTGTATTAAAAAATAAATGAGCATAAAACGATTATTTTTTAGTGATGTTTTAAATAAATTTTAAAATTATGTTTGTTTTATTATTTATTGTACTTTAGGTGAAGAACAACATATGCTTAATGATCCTGAAAATGAAAAACTCTTTGGCTTTTCCCTTCGAAAAACACTCAACAGATTAGATAGAACACTAATATTCAAGGTTTGTATCACGTTTTTCATTAATTTTAATATTTTTGTATCTATATATATAAAAGAGCTTGTCTGTTTGTTTGTCCGCTATAGAATCATAGACTGTTCCACCCACCGGGACCAAATTCGGCACAGTTAATGTTTTGGACCCGAGAAACTTAAATCAGGAAAAACGAAATTTGGGGCTCAATTAGTTTTTTAAATTAATTTTTTAATGTTTTTTGTGCCCGATAGAGGTGCGTCTACCCCCTGTGGATTCCCCCTAAACCAGCTGCGTTAAGAGGGGTGGTTTGAGGATGACGGAGGGGGGGGGATCAAATTACAATGCATGGGAGAAAGAGGGTCGGGAATGACCTTAAAATCAGACGAAGGTCCACAGGCTCAAAGTTTCTTTCTTTCTTATTGTTTGTATATCATTTCAGTAGAAACGTGCTAAGAGCATTCTGTCTGGCCAGATGAACATGAGGAGCGGGAGTGCAGCGCAGTATTTTTTTGATGGAATGCATGAAATATTTTATATATCTACCCGGGCAACGCCGGGCAATAATGCTAGTTCTATATATATAAAAAAGTTCGGTGACTGACAGATAACACACAGACCAAACCGCTGGACCTAAAGGGCTGAAATTTTGCATGATGATTCTTCTTATAGTATAGGGGTGCACTAAGAGAGATTTTTGAAAAATTCTTCTTAGATTTTTTAAAATTAAATTTTCAAGCTGTTTTTGTAACATTCTTTAAAGTTTGCATTTAAAATAATAATCTGAGGATTATAAAATTTATATCACGAGAAAGAACATAAAAATTCCTTTTAAATGAAATCTTTTTCAAATCTTTACCTCCATTTTCTGATTTTTGGTGATTTTTTAAAGATTAATGTTTAGAATTTAATTTATTAAATGCTGATCACGTGGTTTCTTTTCTTTTTGTGATACTTTAAATTAATTTTGCATCACGTGCATAACAACAAAATAAATTGACAAAAAAATATTAAAATACGGTAAAAGATAAAATTTAACCACTAGACTAATTGAGATAGAAGTTTTTTTAAGAATATAATTCAAATTAATATGTTTTATGGATATTTAACTTACAAATTAATTGCATGCATTGACTGTTGTATTTAATTTGAATATTTTCTTCTACATTATTTTGTCTATTAAAAAAATCCATTACAATATTTTATAAATACATGTTTTTTGGTTTTTGGCATTAATTGCATACATTGACCGTTGTATTTAATTTGAATGTACTCCATAGCGAAGCACAGGTATTTAGCTAGTATATTATACTTTTCTGCTGTCAATTTAAGTGTAAGTTTGCTAAGAAATAAAAATTTAAAAGCAGGGTTCTTATAGTCTTTATAAATCCGTAAGAGCTATTTATTTTCAGTTCCAATTTATAGAGACCATTAAAATTTTTTTTAAAGAGAACTTATTTTTGCAATTCAAGTTTTTTCCCCTTTTGTTTCTCATTCTTAAAAAAGTACTTTATCTTTAATTGAAATGCATGAATTTCAAATAATCAGGGGTGGGTGCAATGGGTCTCCTTATCTATTCAAATAGATCAGTTGCTTTTCAAAAGTTGTCTGGGTAAACTTATTCCTCTTGTATGCCATCTATCATTCTAATCTTTCTTATCAGAGAAAAGTTCCACAAAAAAAGTTGTCAGTTTTCCTTGAAATGTTACTTATAATAAAGTTTGCTTAGAATAGTTTGTTTACTTATGATATTGATCATATGTTCTGACACCAAAGCTTAATTTCTGCCCAAAATAAATCCATTTAAAAAAAGGTGGGGAAAAAATATGTTCAGAACAATTTTAAAAATTTATTTGTAAATTTGGCACTTTTAACTTTGCAAGTATTTCCTCAAATTGCATAAATTTTGTGCCCAGCGTTCTTTCTCCCAGTGGACTGGATAAAAAGATACTCTCAAGAATTAAAAAAAAAATTTTTTAAACAAACAAACTTGACAATATAGAGAAAGAAAATTTTGGAAATTTCATAGTTGTTACTTTTATGAAAAGCCTCTGGCAAATAATCCCTTCAGAATTAGGACTATGTGTTTTGTTTGACATATCTTAAGTAAGTACTGTCCTCCAAAGCCTTTTTCTATTTAGAGTAAAATTTGTTTATACATCTACTGAAAAATATTGCTATAAAGGATAAAATAAATTTATTTGTAAAAATGGCAGTAATTGAATTTATTTGTAGTTTTTCTGTATGCAAATTATTGATAAACGAAGTAGTTAGAAAAAATTATAAACATTGTGAATTTTGAGTATCTGAATCTGAAAGAATTGAAAATATTTTTTATAATTTTACATGAATATTCTGTTTTTGATATTCTAGAAAATAATTTTTCCATAGTTTATAAATTTTTGTTCATTAAAATATCTCATATTTGTTTCAGACATACATACTTTTCCTGGTAGCAAGCTTGAAAAATGAAATTTCTGCCTTATTTGTTTATTTATTTATTTTGTCTCTGAGAGTATGTTAAATGTGAAGCTAATCTTTAAACATTTTGAGCTAGACTTTTTTTTTTTTCTTTTTCATTTAACTCCAAGACTGAAAGTGAGTTTACGTTATATATGCAATTTCTCAGATTACTTGTTGGGCCCTTACATTGGTGGGCATATTTTCCTTGAATCTCCAGCTTTTAATAATAAAGAATTTTATACAAAACTATCGGATTTTGCCTAAAATTGATTCCAGTTACTTGGTTTATATCTTTATTATTGTTTTTATTATTTTACATAATTCAAGCCAACGATCATATGTAGCTGTCAATTGTATATGATAATATCTTCTCTGTATCAGATTTTTAATATTTTAGTATCGGAGCATGATCTTGACTTCAAGAACTGGGGGTCAATTAAAAATAAAATATTAGTAAATTTTTATAGCTATATGCATGATAAAATAAATTTCATTCATATTCAAGAAGCAGTCTACCATTTGCCTTGTACTAAGAAATCAGGCACACTGTAAGCTGATAATTCAGATAAAGCTTATATTAGCAAAACAACAAATACAAATGGCACATACAAAATCAAACCAAAAATTTAACCATTTAAAAAGTATTTGTTTTTTGTAAAAAAAAGAATACCTAAAAATTAGTAAAAGTATGATTAGATGTAATCTATTGAATATATAAAGTTTCCAAGGTTTGGTTTGGTTTGGATTTGGAGCGCTTCAGTCATTTTTTGCTATACGAGGACTAATTAGACCGGGACCTACTGCTTAAAGCTGATTCCTAATGGCTACAAACATCCATGCCAATTGTGGGACTCAAACCCACAGACTCTGGTACCGAAGGCCAGCACCCTAGCCATTCAGCCATCACCCGTCATAAAGCTTCCAAGACAGAATGACTTTTATGAATGTGAACAATAGTGACAATTGATAGTCTGCAGATTGTATGGATTTTTATGAGTTTTCGACACATGCCCATAAACATCAAATTTTTGGAAAAACATTAATTTAAGTAGCTGATATAGTCAAATGGGAGCTCTGGGTGAGGGCTTTCTTCCACCAGGGCTGGATTATAAATTTGTGAGTTTTATTGGCTATTGCTTGACAGTCCTCAAAATTTTGAAAATTTTAGAACTTTTTGCAGGATTTGGGTATGCAAATACGAGGTTTTAATGGTCAAACTGAGAAGAGCATTTTTTTTAGGTACACAGGGTGACTTTTGGATTACCTGTGCAAATTCACCCATCAATTAGCATGGATAATTGGGAATCCAGTGTCTTTTTCGTAAATGTGTGTGTTTGCAATACATATCTAAGTCTGTTAACTCTTTTTACTATTATTCCATTCTACTTAATTTAATCAGTGGAAAATGCTGTCTACATTTATGCTTACCTTTCTCTATTGATGTGTATACCTTTTTTTTCCCCTTTCAAGGACTATGTATTTTATGTTACTCCTGGGGTATTTCCAAAACCAGATTTTTTGAAGCATATCATTGAGGCTGGTGGAGGAGTACCTGTATTCAAAAAGGCTCCCTCATTGAGACAAGTTGCTACAATGGAGCAGGTAATACATAATTACTGACTTGCAGACCACATCTGCAATTGTAAAATAATGAAATTCTAAATAAGGCCATATATAACATTTTTAGTCTAATCCCTCCCTCCTTTTGATTTTAGTATTTCATAAACATTTAGAGATTTATATGTTTGATGTAGGTTCAAATTATTGCATTCTAGACAAAGCTCAAAAATTATTTTAAGGACATTAAAAATTAGAACAATTGAAATTATAAAATTGTAAACTGTATCAGAAATAATTTTAAAAAATTAATTTTGAAGTGTATAAGTATAAAATTTACATTTGTTGAGAAAAGATTAGAAAATCAGTAAAAATATAATAAAGAAAAAGCTTTTAATGATCTTCCTGTTGTTCATTGCAGATCTATAACTTATTCTCAGCATTATGTAGTCTTGATATTTAGTTCTAGAATGCTTAACATTTTGATATAATGCAATAATACAATTATAGAGTTGGAAATTATTAAACACTATTGTACTTTTGAATTAGTGGTTTACCTTTCTGTCCTCATCTTTTCCTCTTCAGACTTTTGTGTGATCTATAGCTACACATATTGTTAACTAAACCAAACTGTGGCCGATTCTTACATGTTAAAAATGATTGTTAAAGAATTTCTTCATTGTTAAAAATGATTTACCATTCTTTTTATATCCCCTTCTTATTTTTTAATTCAAAAATTCAAGTTTTTGCTAAATTTTCATTTTTCAAGTTTTATTATCCTTGTATTTGATAAGTATATTTTTCTAATTTTTCAGCTGTAATTTTTGTTTCATATTGATACTTGTCATTTTGTTTCATTGTATTTCTTGTCAAAATCATTTGAATTGAAATTCTTAAAATCAGTAGAAATATTTAAAAGTTACATAATTAACTCACACTTAATTGAATTCTAGTTATTACTTCAGTTGATCATTAATTCTACCCTCATTTTACAGAATGAGAAAAAATTTGTTATTATTAGCTGTGAAAATGATCTTCATCTGTGCAAGATGTATCTGGATAAGAATGTTTGTAAGTATAATTATAAAGTACATAGTGTATATAATTTATTTTTATATTTTTATCATATCTCTGTATTTCTTGAAGGTTTCTTAATTTAATTTCCCCTTTTTCATTAGAATTAATGTATGTTTTAAAACTGCTATCCATGACTGGAATATTTGTGAGTCTTCTGTAGGTAGGCATTAAATGCTTGGAATAAGTGGAAAAATTTATCGAAATAATGAATTATTAGGATTTTTTTAATGGACTTATGTGAATAGTGTAGCTTTTTATACTGATAGTACACCAAAAATCTTTGGTGCATTGAGATGAGGGAGTTATGAAGAAAGAAAATGTTTATATTGCAACCCATGACTATTGCAATATTGACAGGTGTCTGGGGAGTTATGAAGGAAGAATTTTATTGTTGCAACACATGACTGTTGCAATACTAACAGGTGTCAGGGGAGTGATAAAGAAAGAACATTTTTATGTTGCAACACATGACTTTTGCAATACTGACAAGTGTCAGGGGAGTTATGAAGAAAGAAATTTAATTGTTGCAACACATGACTTTTGCAATACTGACCATTGTAGTACATGCCATATGCTATATTTAGTTGATCAATAAGTTAAGCAAAGTTTTAATGTTGAAAACTTCCTTGTTAATATTTCTTGAATTATAAGCAGGAAGATAATTCAACTTTTGAAATTTTATGAAGGTGACTGCAAACTTGGAACTTTCAAATTTCTTAAGCATGATTCAACTAGTTGGCTGTCAATGAGCTAAGTCTTAGTTTGATGTCTGTAGTAATGATATGCACCTTTATTTATTTATTTATTTATTTTGTAAAGGAAGAAAAGGGTATATTTTTTACTTTTATTCAATTAATAGATGATTTTGTTTGGCTATCTACACTATGGAATCTTTTTTCTCTATAAGTCTGTCATTTCCTTATTTTAGCACACAAATAGTTCAGTGTGTTATGACACAGCTAGAAGCTCTCCTGGTGTAGTAATATCAGAGAGAACTGGCTATTTGTTTTGCATTATGTTCTCTAGGTTAATAAAATCTACTTCAATGGGTGCGCCCATGTACAAAGTGCAACATTTTCATAATTTTGAATGGTTTGTTTTTACATGTAAGGTTTGAATGTTCCAAGCAGTTTCTATTTATAGCTACACCCTTTCTAATGCAAGTCTTATTTTCTGACCCTTGTATTCCTATCCATTCATTGTTAGTCGTGATTTAATCGTGGTAAACCAGCGATTATACTGGATTACAATACGACTAAAGCAGGAGTTGATGTAGTCGATCCAATGTGCAGCTGACACAGTATCCCGCATATCACAAAGATGAACAATTGCATTGTTTTTTAGGTTTTTGGACATAACAGGAATCCATTCACAAGTTGTCCTCAGATCCAATAAGCCAGACAGTTTTGAAATAAGGCGATTGTATCTGCATTCTTTGGCCTTTAATTATAAATATATCTCAATATTATCAACATTTTATATCTTGTCATAAAATGCAGAATTATCATTTTCAATTTGAAAAAAAAAGTTTATTACAAAAGGAATAATCATGGTTGAAAGAGATGTTGCACTTTGTGCCACTCACTCCTGCTGGTGTTCCAAAAATTGGCGCCCCTGCTGAAGGGTTAATGAAAGCTGCTTCAGTTTTTGAAACAAATTTTACAAAATGGAAAAATGAGAAAAATATTTTCGTGATTGATAGAAAAGCCATACATTGTGTGAAGAATACAAATAATCTACCCAGGAAAAGTTTTATTCTTCTCCAAGAAGTTTTATGCAAAAGCATGTTGTTACATTGTGAAGTAGTAGTAGACATTTTGGAGTATTTGCTTCTCTGGGACTTTTTCATTATCTTCTGTGGCTGATGTAGAAATAAAAGCACTGAACAAGAATTTGTTACCTATCAAGTTAAAAGTTAATTTCATTTGATTTTAGATTTAATAAAATATTTTTAAATATCATTTAATCAGTATGATTTTTAATTTGTGTAAACACAAAACTATGTGAAAAACATGTGATTTTGAAAGAAAATATGAGCATTTTTATGTGTTAACCAAGATTTGCCCTAAAGTAAATTTTTACTACTAAGACAAAATATTTAAGTAACTGGATGGTAAAAAGTTATTAAGTAACTGGATGGCTGTTTTTCAGAAATTTTGCATTTATTTCTGTATTCTAATATATATATATATATATATATATATATATAATTAATAATGGAAATATTTTTAAAAGCTAACAAAGACACCTTACTATTAGATAAATGTCATTTTAATTAAAGTTAATATGTTCATTTACCCCATTGCGTTATTCCATATTTTATAGTTATCATCTTTGGAACATGCTCCTGAAATTTTTGGCAATAACTCTTGAAAGGCTTGCCACAATGTTGGCAGGTATTATATTGTTCCCTCAATTCAAGTTAGGTACAACATTTTGTTTGATACTCCATTCTTATTCTGTACTAGCTGAATACCCGTGCTTTGCTACGGAACATTCAAATTAAATACAACGGTCAATGTATGCAATTAATACGAAAAAACCCAAAAAAAATATATTTATAAAAAAATTATAACGGATATTTTTATACACAAAATAATGTAGAAGAAAATATTGAAATTAAATCTAATAGAACATACTAAAGAATATAGTACATTTAATATAGTACAGTTTGAGGAACATATCTTTTACTGTATCTTTTTGGATAATGTCCAATCGTCTGCTGCATTAGAAAGAGAAAAAAATTTTTTTTTTTTTTTTTTTTTTTCAATTTATTTCGTTGCTATGCACGTGACGATAAATTAATTTAAAGTATCACAAAAAGAAAAGAAACCACGTGATCAGCATTTAATAAATTAAATTCTAAAAATTAATCTTTAAAAATTCACCCAAAATCAGAAAATGGAGGTAAAGATTCGAAAAAGATTTCATTTTAAAGGAATTTTTATGATATTTCTCGTGATATAAATTTCATAACCCTCAGATTATTATTTTAAATGCAAACTTGAAAAAAAGTTACAAAAACAGCTTAAAAATTTAATTTAAAAAATCTAAAGAATTTTTCAAAAATCTTTCTTAGTGCACCCTTACACTATAAGAAGAATCGCCATGCAAAATTTCAGCCCTTTTGATCCAGCGGTTTGGTCTGTGCATTGTCTGTCACTCAGTCAGTTATGGAACTGTTTTATATATATATAGATTACAATCTATTCATCTTCACACATTTTTAGGAATGTTTCAGATATGATAATTCCACTCTTTCCTGTTTAGAGGTTTTTAATGACTGCTACATGGAAGAATCTTTAAAGTTTTATTCTAGCTTTTATTATTTTACTTTGTAATAAGCATAATTTCTTTTTTTACAGGTGTTCAAAATGTAGAGTTTATTTTAACTGGAGCAATTAGACAGGAATTGGATTTCACATCATTTGCATATCATTAAATGCCAGTTTCAATTTCTTCCAGAGTTGTACAAAATATATTTTTACATATCTATAATCGCCTTCATAGCATTATGTAAAGTTTATTTTTAAGAAACATGTTGCTGTGCAATATTATTGTTCTGTTTTATGTACATAGCTTTAAGTAGTGTTTTGAATAAAGCCATTTTTTATTTTGTATTGTCGTAAGAATGTGTTTCATTAAAAAATATAAATAAAAGGTTCCTCAACATTATTGTGAAATCTATTTTAGTATACAGCAGTTTGCTATTCGTATAACAATATAGTTGATTTTGGTACCCACATACACATATATGTGATAATATTATTAATAATCTTTAATTGCCCTTATCTGAACTTTCTTTTTAAATGTGGTAACCTTCTGACACCATGGCGAGATGCTCCACCTTCCCATATACTCACTCTCTCTGCCAATTCCTGGCAATCCCTCTTTGACCTAATTCTATATTCGCACGCAATGAGGGACGAAGGTTGGCTTGGTTGCGAGTAACATGTCGCTGTTTTCATGTAATGAACTTTAATTGTTCGTTGTGACTTGGAACTGCATTTAATTTCGGCCTCGATTGTATATCTTCAAGAGATGACCCAATTTGGGTCATTTATATATATATATATACACATACACACACACACACACATATACAGTAGAATCTCGATCGATTGTTTTCCCATATGTGTCGTTTATTTCACCCAGTCCCGACGATCATATTGCTTTGTTATGTTCTCGGATCTATCGTTTTCCCGCATTTATCATTCAGTTCAGTCGGTCCCTTGAAAAACGATAGATTAAGTTTCCACTGTATATATATAATATATATATATATGTGTGTGTGTGTGTGTGTTGGTTGCATGTGTGACAGAGAAAATATTTTGTTGTCGTAAGAATTTAAACTTAGTACCTTTTATTTTGTTGTTGGTTGATTTGTCAGCCTGACTTCTTGAAAGTAGTAGCCAAGCAAAATTGATATAAAAATCAGCCTTGATCAGCTTTTATGTTGATAGCTCAAAACATTTCATTAAACTTTATATATAAGGTAGAATAGCATCTATCCCACGGAAGTGCAGTTGAAAAAAAAGGCCTGGCATGACTGTCATCCGAAGAATTCCCCCCCCCCCCCATTTTCTGAGAGTTGCTAATATACAATAAGGAATCAACAGGGTCCCCCCCCCCCTAAGGAGTAATGGTTTTGCCTAGGGAAAACACAGCATTTACAAGTAGACTTCTGCTGCTAATTGCTGAAGGGAATTTTCTAGACCATGTGAAATATCCTGGGTCATTCAGAACATTCTTTGATTTATTATATAATAATATGCATTTTCAATACTGAGTTATATTTATTTTCTAAGATTTTTCTGTTTACAATAAAAGAAATTTTTCTAGTTTTTATTTAACTTTTAATATGTCGATAAACATGTCTACCCAGAAAGCAACATGGGGTTAGATAATTGACAGTAGATGAAATTTTGAGTTCTAAAGCAAAGTTTAAATGTTCAAAATTTCGCTGGTTCTTATTCCGGATGTGATGCTGAGGTCTAAATGTAAATACAATTTTATTTCTCTAATAAATCTAAGTTTCAGTTAATAGTGTGTATCAGGACAAAAATGGTCTTCAGGACCGTTCCAACCCAGGGGTGCGGGGCACACGGGCGGCAAGTCAAGGGGGGCGCAAGTCAGTTGCCCGGTTGAAAAAAATTAAAACTAATTTATTAGTAAAATAATCAATATAAAAATATTATGCAAGGTAACTACTTAAAGTTAAAAATGCATTTTACAAGTATATTTGGGAACCACATTGGTTTTAAAAACTCTGCTCCACGTTGCAACCAGTTGGGAAATAAATTGTTCGTTTTTATTTTAACACGTTTCAACCCATCATCCCATCAAATGGCGCCTCATTGCCGGCATCGCGTAGGTACGGGAGGTTTTTGTCAGGTTGCAGGAAAATACTCGTTTATGCCTTGAGCCTATAAATACAAGGACCGGGATAATTTGCACTATATTAATTTTCAACGTGTCCATCTCAACAACTGAAAAACAAAGCTTTTTGTCGAAGTTTTGTGCTCGATTTTGTGATTGCTGACCAATTAAAAATATTTCAGAGGCAAGTAAACTTGATATTTTTTCTTTTGCGCTGTTAGCGGTTCGAAATTGAAATAATACATTTATGGTTTGATATTTGTTTTGAAAAAAAAAAGCTAGTATTCATTACTTAATGCTATTTTAAATGTTTTTTTTTATTTTGCAAATGTTAAACATATACTACAGGAACAAGTGTAAACTTGGATTTTTGAACTGCATCACCTTATTTCTTTAACAGGTGCGTGAAATATGGCAAATTTTTCAGAAATCTGGAAAATACGATTTTTTTTATTAACTTAACCGTAGGGGGAATTGTATTTAAAATATGAACAAAATTAAAATAACATTGATTCGGAAGGTTTCTTTGCAAAAGTCAATCTTTATCGAGAAACAGCTTAACTTACATTGCGCCTTTTATATAAGTTCTTTATTTGACTATGAATGTAAAGATAAGGCTCCAAAAAATCCAGAAGACCAATTCAAAATTAATTTTTACTTTGTAATATTGGACACTGCATTATCAAAAATAGAAGAAAGCTTCAAACAAATAAAACAACGTCACACAGTTTTCAGTTTTCTCAATGACTTAAATAATTTCCTTGAAACAGATAAATCAAATAGGTCTACAAAATGTAAATCTGTTGAAAGTATGTGACATGATCCATTTAAAAATGAAAAAGATATTATAGTTGAAGATTTATGCGATGAAATTGACAACGTTGCACCCTATATTTTCCCTGAAATGAACGCGTTAAATGTGATTCAATACCTATTTACAAATAACCTCATCTATGTGTTTCGAAATTTAGTGATTGCCATACGAATTTTTTTAAACATTACCTGTGACTGTGGCTAGCAAGGAAAGAATCTTTTCAAAACTTAAAATAATAAAGAATGTTTTGAGATCAACAATGGGACAAGAAAGGCTTTCAGACTTATCTATTATTAGTATCGAAAAGGACATTTCAGAAGATATAGATGTATCAGATATTATAACAGAATTTGCATTAATAAAGGCAAGAAAAGTAAAGATTATTTAAGCTTTTTAACTGACTTATTAAGTTTATGTATTAATAGATATGTGTTGTATGTATTTAATATAACGTATTCATTTGGTTATCATATCAATACATTAATAATTATTATTATGTTAGGTTGTAAAATTAAAAAATAAACTGAATTTATATTTTCTGCAATTTGTTGTTTCATTTAAAGCAAAAAATTTCAGAGAAATTTCAATTAATCCATACGGTATGAGGGGGGGGGGGCAAAATTATTCTGCACACGGGCGGCAGCTACCCTAGGAACGGCCCTGATGGTCTTAATTAAGTTGATTGTGTAAAATGTGAAAGATTATTAATTTTCAAAGAGAAATTTGTAAAGAAGCATATAATCCTTAAGATGTGGTAATCAGCAAAGTTATCATAACATATAAAGAGAGGTTTAAATTATAACTATTTCTGAGGGGGAGGGATATTTGAAAAAATAAACCCACTGGAATTGTTCCTTTTCTATCCCCTTTTATCAGTTGAGTAATACTAGCGACCTCTATGGAATTCATATATTTGGTTGTAATCTTTCATTCTGATAGTATTGATCACAAATGATTATATTATGATTAGGGATATGTAATTTTCGTATTTACGAAATAGATGTGAATGAATGCAAAATTTGCTGATATGAGGGAATAAATGTGGAAATTATTTTTTTATTACTTTTCGGTGAAAACTTGGTGATAAATGGCTATTTAAGTGAAATTAGGTAAGAATAGTAATAATTTATTAACAGTTGCTTAACTAAGACAATCCGTGGTCTTTAACTGAGAAATCTCACTCTTAGGACCCCACAATGGTCATACTAATATTCTTAATGGGGGAAAGTTGGGAAAAATTTCCTGTTCTAAAGGATAATTAACACCCCGTAAAGTAAAGGCTAATTAATGACTTCAAAGTTTTTAGTTCTTGCTTTTTATAATTCAAAGTATTATAACAAATCTAAAATGAAGTAAAAAAAAAAATACAGTATTAAATCACCTCATCAGTCGCACATGCAAAGTATTGCAACACTTCTGTGCACAGTGCATTGTTAGAGTGTGTGGCTCAAATTTTCTTTTAAAAACAAAATATATAATAAATGCAGTTTCAAAAATTTATCAGAGCTGCTCACTTTATTAATTATATTTTTTGTAAATTTCTCAGTTTGAGTTTGCTTTTAAATGTACACTGTGTCCTAAACTGTGATCACTTATGTGTAATTTCTCTAAAATGTAACTGAAAAAATGAAGCATATAATGTCGAAAACTTTAGACTTTTAGCCTTCTGATTTGATTAAGTATTCCCCTCCCCCTCAAAATAAATGTGATAACAGACGTTATTTATTTTCAGAACTTTTATAGAATTTGAAAACAAATGAGTTGATAAGACCATATAATAAGAAGATCTACAGAATATGCTCAGATATGAATCAAATTGGAAATATTATGTAAATGAACTAGAAGCAATTTATTATTTTGTAAACATTTTAAAAATTTCTATAAATATCAACAAACAAAAAATAATCTAAGTGGTATATAGAAAGAAATTTCCAGCAATCATGGCTTTTAAATACATGTAAATACATTGATACACCATGTGATCAAAAGTATTCAGAAATCAGGTACTTTTGTACTGGAGAGCTTAATACTGCATAGGTCCACTTATGAACAGCCTCCACTCAGCTGGACCACACTTCAAAGCTACCCACTTCATTCATAATAACCAGCACAGAAACCTTTTATTCCATTCATCTAAAAGAAATTAACAAATCATTCACTGAAGATGGGTTTAGCTTAAAGTTGCCTTTCCATGTTGTTTCAAAGGTGTTATTGAAAGAGACATCCAAGTTCTAATGAAGCCAGTTCATATCCTGGACATTCATATCATCAAACAAATGCTGCATGGCTAGCAATTCATGGACACCTGTGCTATGATGCTTGAAAATTAATAGTACTTCACAAAACTCTATAAGATCAGTATGTGTTTCAGTATTGAGGTTTTTTGTATTTGGAACTAGGGACGTGACAAGAACAATGAAAAACATTCCTATACCATTGTGCTTCATTCACCAAAGTTTCGAGTTAGCATAGATGAATAAGCAGAGATTATCTGGAAGGCTTCAATCCAAATTTGATCATTGATTTACCAGATATGTAGTGAGAATCATTATACTAGAAAATATTTAATCTTGCTGTGGAATCTACTGAAATTCAGCATTATAGGATTTTATGGGATTTCTCTTTGCAGGATATATCTTCCTATTTCAGCTGTAATTATAAAAGGGCAGGGTTTTTATTCATCATATAGCACTGAAGTGGAACAAAAATGGTAAATTATCCTGAAAAGAGTACTGTAACGCACGTTATGATACTTACAAGCCTAAAATGTAGATGTCGCCACCATACGGATAGACTGCGTGCAACTTCCGTTGTACTGTTTTTCTTTTAGCCAGAGAAAGCCCGGATTTCGTAATTGTTCGTCGTCCGGATTAACGTAAAGACCTGCCGGTCTGATGTCCAATTTTGGACTATGTTAAGTCAACTTACTGTTTTATTCTCTAAATGTTTTTCAATTGTTTTGTAATGTGTAATGTAATCCGTCCCTTGTAACTGTGATTTCTAGAGTAATTAAATATGTTCTAAACTTTACCCCGAGATTTTCTTGATTACTTTTGGTTTAACACCAGTAATTGCGGCGGTGAAAGGCAAAGTGGTGTAAGTCAAAAGAGTTTAACTACAAAAACTACAAAAAATTCCACCATAAATTGAACAAATTATAATTCATAACAATTATTACAATATTGCAAATAATAACTATTTACAATTCCACTATAATTGAACATGGAGATTACATATTTTCCCCCAAATGAAAAAAGTTGAAAATGTGACTTATACCACTTTGCCTTTCAACGCCTCAATTACAGTAATGATAGTTACAAATTGGCTCCCCAACGTTTGGCCCGAAGTAAGATATCCCGGCTCTCTCTCGCGTTTTTCTTTTTCACAGGCTTAGGTTCCTGAAGTGGTTGTCGCCCCGACAACAAGAGAAAATTTTCGCATCCTGCGAATGACAAGAAAATTTCGCACCCTGCGAATGTGATTAGAGATAAGTGTTGTTCATTTTACGTAAATCATAATCTTCTATTTTCATAAAATTGTAATGATTTTTCTCATTTGTTTACTTCTGGTTTCAAATCATCATATGAATTAAATGGTGTTAGTGTTCCATCTGGAATTGTAAAGTAACAATTAAACATAATTGATTATTGCTAGTCTTGTATGTTACAGTATTGCAGTATAGTTGAATTTTGATTTGATATTCATTTCTTTTTCTCCTATTGAAAATGCTTTGGATTTGAAACTATTCTAAAATGACGGCTGAAAGCGAAACTTGAATGTTTTACTTTTTGTTTTCGATTTATATGTATGTTCTGTGCTTTATGAAAAAGGTAAAGAAGAATTTAAGCTGAGGGTAGATTACTTGTTTTATTGTCAGTATATTCGTTCTTTTTAAGTTATCTAATTTTGAATGTGTCACTTGGAAATTTGAACAGTGATTGATCAAATCGTAACATTATTACAAACTTAATTTAATTGGTGTTGTTAAATGTACACATAGTTTCTGATTGAAAATAATTTTAATTATTTCTACTAAGTGTAAACAAGTTTACAGTATTTATAACTTCAAAGTGAATGAAACAATTTATGAATGGTATTTCTAATTAAACATATTCTAATATCATTTATTGGTGCTTTTAACTTTATCAGTGTGTGGCAACCCAACTCGCAGACAGCTCCGACGTCGCGTTCTGCGCATCTGGTTCGCGCAGGAGTGGGGATTGCCCGTTTTGGAACCCCTTCCGTCATCACCACCGATCAAGGACGCCAGTTTCAAGCACATCTTTTCTCTGCTCTGATGTCACTGCTAGGCACAAAGCACATCCGCACCTCGCCGTACCATCCAGTGGGCAACGGGCTAGTTGAGCGTTTTCACCGCTCACTTAAACAGGCCCTTAGATGTCACTTAAACAACCGGTGGACTGAGACTCTCCCATTAGTCCTCCTAAGACTCCGCTCCTCGTTCAAGGAAGACCTCTAGTGCACAAGTGCGGAGCTTGTATATGACTCTACTCTTCGCCTCCCTGCAGATTTTCTCTATCCATCCCCACCCCCTGCAGTCGAACCATCCGAGTTCGTCCAACATCTCAGTAGCTTAAAGCAGAGTCTCTCACCAACTCCCACTTCTGCTCACCACAATCCGACCACCTTCGTGCTTTTAACTTTAACAGTGTTATTTAAAGAATTTTTTCATTTGTGCATTTTATATTTAAACTTATTTGAATATCAGTTGAAGTGCTATTGAGTTCATCAATTTAATGTAATTGTGGGAATATTGTATCTCCCTCCCATTTGCAAATTCCTTTTTGAACTTTATAAAATTACTTGAAATAGACTAAACACCGGAAAAATGGCATTTTTGGGAAGATCTAGAAAAGAGGATTTGAGGATTTCGGCTACAGAATTGGGTCTGGCTCCGTCGGACAATCTCCAAATAAACGATCTAAAGGATCTCATAACCGAAAGTGAAAAGTATGACGAGGAATTAGTCAAGGAGATGCTCAGCTTCATTATGGAAGAACGTATAAAAGCAGAACAGAAAGCTGTGGAAGTGGCCCAGCAACGAGAAAGGGAGTTTGAATTGGAAAAATTGAGGATGCAACTTGAAATGGAGAAACTGTCAGGAACACCTGTTGTAAGCCAACAGCTAGAAAACCTGAAGTTTGAATTGAATAGAATTATTCCGAAGTTCATCTCGAAGGAAGACGAAATTGGTCTATACCTGACTATTTTTGAACGTCAAGTGAAGTTCATGAACATCCCTGAAAGTACTTGGACAGCATACCTGATTGGCTCATTGCCGCCTGATATAGCTCAACTCATCGAAAGAGAGGATGAAGATGATGCTCAAAATTATGTAAAGGTAAAAGAAATGCTTCTCAAAAGATTTCGAGTTACAGGAGAGAGGTTTAAGCAGTATTTTTCCCAACAGAAGAAAAACCCGAATTCGACGTGGTGAGACTTCTGTTTCGAATTGAATTCTTATCTCGAAGGTTGGATCAAAGAATTGAAGATTACCACTTTTGATCAGCTTAAAAGCCTAATGATCGCTGATCAGATAAAAAGAAAAACTCCAGCAAATATTAAGGAACACTTCTTGTATATTTGGGAGGATTTGAACGATCCTTTGGAATTGGCCGAGAAACTGGACACCTACGATAGCCTACGGCCTGGGATGATAAAAAATCCAAATCAGACTTTCAAGAAGAAAGAAGAATTCAGGAAACACTTTCCAGTAAAGAAAAGTCAACCCGTTGGAAGATTCCATGATGACCACCTACCAGGACCTTCTAGAACAGAACCTAGATTCCCAAGTTTCAGAACTGAAGGAAGAAAACCCATCCAGTATTACGGATGCGCGACTCCTGGAGTCATCAAATCAAAGTGTCCTTCCTGCACGAGGGCTAATGAAGTAGAAACAACAGTGAACTGCCTGACGTTATTCAACTTGGATTCAAACTCGTATCAAGTTTGATTGTCCTCAAAATTTTTGGTGAAAAGATTGTTGTCTGTGCTGATACCGGTGTTTCCCATACCATCGCAGGTGAAAAGCTGTTTAAATTCCTACAAGATCACAACGTCACCTTTGTGAACAAGAGAATTTCATTTATGATGGCTGATGGAATTTGACAGACCATTACTGCTCTGAGTACTGTCGTCAACCTGTGCATTGAAGGCAAAGTTATCCAAACAGAATTTCTAGTATTGCCCGAAGCAAAAAGGAAATAAGACTGTTAGGAATGAACTTTCTCAATGCAGCTGAAATTGTTCCTGATGTCCAAGGCGAAAAATGGCATTTTTCCGAAAATCCTCAAAAACAGTACAAGTTCTTCAAGAAGACCGTAGAAGATCTAACCATCAGCACATTCGAACTTCGAGAAGATGAGGGTAAACACCTATCTCCAGAACAGACAAGAAAACTTAACACACTCCTGGACAAAAATGAGACATGTTTCCAACCAGGGGGAGAACCGACGCCGTTTATTGAACGCCGTATCGACACAGGTGACCACCCCCCAGTAGCTGACATGCTGTCAAGACCGTTGTACGCTGAAGGCACAACCTCTGATGTGTGTGCAATCACTGTGGACATGCCATCCAGGAAGTCCAGTTATATTTGGTAGGGACAGCTGGAGAACGAAGAATTGAAGAAAATCATTGATTGCTTTGAAAGCATGGAGAAGGATAAGAACTTTGCTAACTACACCAGTCGTGGATACTTAATGAACCAAGGTATCCTATATAGGTATTCACCTGAAAATGAAGAAGAAGAAGCTCAACTCGTAGTTCCTATACAAGAGCGAGAAAGAATCCTTCAAGAGTACCACGATGCCCCGACAGCTGGTCTTTATGGCGTAGAGAACACATACAAGAAGATTGCATCCAGATACTACTTTCGAGATATGAAAAAGTTCATCTCAGAGTACATCAAGACTTGTCCTGAATGCAATCGATATAAGGCAACAACCCCAAAACCAGCAGGACTCTTGAGAACACCCGCTTATGCACAAAGGTTTGAAACTCTGGCCATTGATCTTTTTGGCCCTCTTCCGGAAACCTCCACTGGCAAGAAATGGATCTTTATTGTTGAAGATACAAGCACTAAATGGGTAGAACTATTTGCTCTTGCTGAAGCCACTGTGACAAACTGTGCCAAAATACTCATCGAAGAAGTATTCCTACGATATGGCCTTCTGCGAAGACTAATAAGTGACAACGGGCCACAGTTCGTAAGTGCTGTCATGCAATTGGCTTTTGACTTGCTAGAGATTACACAAGACCTCATCCCCGTCTACCACCCGCAAGCCAATCCATCGGAACGTAAAAATCGTGACTTGAAGCCTCGACTGGCAATTCTGGTGGGGTAAGAACATGCGGCTTGGGAAGACAAGTTATTCCTAATTCGTTTCGAAATAAATACCTCAGTGTGCGACACCACAGGTCCAGTGGCGTACCTAGACCATTTGGGGCCCGGGGCGGATTTATTTTTAGGCCCCCCCCCCCAAAAAAAATGGTAATTTTTAACTTTTTTTAATGACAGCTAGCCTTTCTTTGCCTTAATCAGGCAGTCTCCTCAGGCTATTGACCTGTGCAGACAGTGGCGTGCTCAGGATTTTGTTCTGGGGGGGGAGGGGGTCAAGGCCTCCATGTGCTAGGGGTCATCCATTTCCCTGATGCCCTATTATCAGGGTGGACTAGAAGAGGGTGACTTCCGGGGGGTCTGGGGGATATGGAATATCCCCAGCCGAAGGGGGGGGTCCGGGGGTTCTCCCCCGGAAAATTTTGAAAATTAGGTGTTAAATAGTGCCATTTTAGGCTATCTAGAGTACTAGATGGCACTTCTTAAAAATCATATATCTATGAATTCGGATAAAATATTTAAAGCGACGCCCCCGTCATTATTGGAATGAAAATCTAACAAGAAGAGCTTTTTAAAGCAGATACGCGACGAAACAGTGCGGGCGTGCCCTGTTGAAAAAAAGACGCCTTCAATACTTTGATAGGCAAGGGTTCGGTTCACTCTCGCGGTTCGCTGATAGTACTGTAGAAGTGTATAAACAGCGCTCGGCACTTGGCTTTAGAAATATTGTTTCTGGCACTGTATAGCGCTAAAATTGTAACAATAAAGATCGCTAAAAATGTAAGTGCAATACAGATCGTAATGGTAAAGAATAAATAACACAATTACTATTAGGCCTATACGAAATATTTTTGCATTACTTTGTAATTTTAAAAATTTATTTTATCTCTGTGGGGGGAGGTCCTGCCCCGCTCCCCCCCGTCGGCACGCCCCTGTGTGCAGAGAAAAATATTGACGGAATAAGTGCAGTACGAGGTGAGCAATGATCATTACTGTTTAAGCGTTAAATTAATATAAAAGGTCTTACGTCAAGGCCTGGGTTCGAGCAATCGAACCAATGATGTACCGCACGGCACAGCTCCGAGACCAACGTTCTAACCGCCTGGGCCATGAGCTCGCTAACTTACTGTTCGGTACAAGGTTAAAATCAATTGTACGGCGCTGGTTTTCGTTGTATGAATTTTTCGTCAGGCCAAGGTGAATGGTAAAAGGCTTGGCCGTTTGATTAATAAAAGCGATAATAGTTAAAGACAAAATTCATATTAAAAAGAAAAGGAGCCATTTTGGTGCCAATACTTACTTATAATATTCAGGTAGCTTCAAGGAAAACCAAAGAAATACCCCACTTTGATCTACGTTAACTTTATTGGTAATTCAACTTTAAAAAATTTTACTTTTCACAAGGCAATACACATTCACAGTATCAGTATGAAAAAATAGAATGGGAATACATCACCTAGAAAATGCCGTGTTGTGGGAAAACATGTTATATGAGACCCAGGGACATTTCCAAAAAGGGGGGGGGGGTGCGTTCTGAAAACTTATTAAAAACAAACATTTTTTAAAAATTTCATATAAGCAAGTTAAATTAAGAATTCTGTATTAATTTCAAATAGGTAAAAGCCTCCTTTTAAAATTGTCTTTTTCTAACTTTTGCATCAGAAAATTGTCTAATTGTCTCATGAAAGTTTGTTTTCATAGCCAACTTGTTCTCGATGGATAACATTGCTAGGCCATTTAGTCTGATTTGGCTCATTGTTGAGCGCAAATAGTTTTTGATGACTTTCAATTTCGAAAAACTTTTTTCACAAGTTGCGACTGAAATGCAAATCGTCAAAAACTAAAAATATCGTCGTAAAAAAAAATTATTTATTAGATTTCCTCAGAAAATATAACAAGAGAGCAGTGCAATGAAATATAATAACTATGTTAATCATTCATGTAAAAAAATTTTAAGTACGAGTAACTTAATTTGAATGTGTGTTTTCGTCTCTTTGCATTTTTTTTTTTTTTGGGGGGGGGGGGGGGGGGCCCAACAGAAGTTTATCCCAGGCCCCGTAAAGTCTCTGGGCGGCCCTGGAACATGAACCTCCTTAGTTCTTCTTGTAAAGATAAACGCTCATCTTTAGCTTTTTCACCCGGCATCATCTTCTTCGGCCTCTCTTTTCAATAGCAATTCCCATTTCTTCACATTTCTGGGAAGCGAAGTCCAAAGCATCACTAACTAAAGATTCACTGCTTTCCTTAATAAAAAGTTCCAATGCTCTTAGTTTATTTAAAGCCTTGTCCAAGGAAATCCCCTGAATTTGCAGGTAGTGTTGAGTGTGGTTGATTTCCTCCAAAATGTCTGACCACAGGCGTATAAACGCTATAAACTTAAAATCGCAAGCATTTGCCATTATAATCTGAGCTTATCCTCTTGTATCTAGGTTTTTAGACTCGTCGCACAGCTTCTCCACTGCATCGATCAATTTTCCAAATTTTCCAAAACACACATTATTCAAATTTTTACGCCAAAGCCAGAATCTGACACAAAGAATCGGCTTACCTATAATTTCCAGGCTCATCGTCGTCATCCGTCAGTCTTTCCTCAACCTAATGCTTAAATCAGGACTTCTGACACCAGAAAACTAACCAGTCTATAACAGGGCCCGATTTAGAAAATTCTTGACTTTAGGCACAACTCGGGATGGGGCGATGGGGCCCCCTAACAGTGATGTGGGCGTAAAATTTCCAAAATTGACACACACAAAAAATAATCATTGTGAAAGTATCATTTTACCGAGAATGGGCTATTTGAAGCGTAGAAGCCTAGAGCATTATCAAATAACAAAAAGCAATACAACATATTAACTTCTTCATTAAATTAAAACACCAATACAATGCAACCAGAAAAGCTTATCAAACCCTTATATACACTATAACATACATATGATGAACTAAACATATAACTATACATATGATGAACCAATCAATCAAATTTGAAAGGATATATAAAAAAAATGGATATTGAAAAAGGTAAAATTAAAAAAAACTGAATTGGAAATTTTCTTTTTTTTCCTTCTTTTAAAATAAAAGTTTTTTTGGGCCTCCAACATTCGGGGGCCCCTAGGGCCGGGCCAAATGGAAAATCAGGGCCTGGTCTATAAGGACTTTGCCTAAAATAAAGACTATCAGCCTGTTTAATGATTTTCATGCGTTTATTGCACTTCTAGGATAAATACGGTTACGTACAAAATTCTAAAATACATCAAGAAAAGTTCGTGGGTTCTGGAATACGACGAAGAATGTCGGGCGATTCTCAGCAACTCAGCGTCAGCTCTATGGCATCTCTCAGCACCATAGTCGTAGCGTGCTTCTAACTTTTCTTTTTTTTTGGGGGGGGGGGGGCATGAATTGAATTCAGTTAGGGCCCTCCTCAGCGCTTTGACTACCGGACGGTCCTTAAAATATGAAATATTGGGATTTTTTTAAATTGAATAATAATAGAATTGATGTTTGAGTAGTTAGTTATACAATGAGAAAAATAAATATAATATTAATAAAATCAGAAAAAAATATAGCATCGAATTTATGCTATGGATCATATCATTGTTAAAATCTATGTTAAGGCTAAAGACATAATCGGAATCTTCAGTTTCACAGTTTGAAAAGGCGGCAAAAAACCCAGCTTTCTTAAAAGTTTTCTACAATTTTATAGTTTTAACTGAACTTCTATTAACGTTTTAATTTATTTCAAGTTAGTTGGGGGGGGGGGGGGGGGGCACGTGAAATGTTGGAAGTCGCTAAAATATGCAAGTGTAATATTTTATAAAGGCAATAACGTTCTTGTCTGATTTTTTAAAAAAAATTAAAAATGTAATTTTTTGTAGTAAAGTTATCATTCAATTTTAAAAACGGCCCCTGTCGTGGGGCCCGGGGCGGACCGCCCCCCCCGCTCCCCCTTTGGTCCGCCACTGCACCGGTCACACCGCTGCCTACTTACTATTTGGAAGACAGTTGAGAACGGCAGACGATATTAGGCATGATATTCGACAAGTGATCGACAATGATAACTTCGTACCAGAAATCCCCTCATATCTCAAGAGGTTTGCCAACTCACTCTTAGATGTCAAAGATAGGGTTGAACAGGAACAGGATCGTCAGAAGGGAAACTTCGATCGACGAAGAAGACAAAAATACTTCAAACCTGGTGACAAAGTTTGGGTGACCATTCATCCCATAAGTCGGAACAACAGAAGCAAGAAATTTATGCCAAAGAGAGAAGGTCCTTACCTCATTCTCATCCTGAGATCACCAACAACATATGAGATTGCCGACCCGGCCAACCCAGACCAAATCCTTGGAACTTATCATATTTCTGCCCTAAAGGACTATCATGATCCTGTAGTAGAAAGAGACACTGGACATGTAGCTCCTCTAAGGAAAAGAGGACGTCCCAAAAAATTACATCCTGGTTCCTTGCCGGGACGGCATCAGAACCAGAGGTCTGCGCGTCTGTAACGCACGTTATAATACTTACAAGTCTAAAATGTAGATGTCGCCACCATACGGATAGACTCTGCGTGCAACTTCCGTTTACTGTTTTTCTTTTAGCCAGAGAAGGCCAGGATTTCGTAACGTAAAGACCTGTCGGTCTGATGTCCAATTTTGGACTATGTTAAGTCAACTTACTGTTTTATTATCTAAATGTTTTTCAATTGTTTTGTAATGCGTAATGTAATCCGTCCCTTGTAACTGTGATTTCTAGAGTAATTAAATATATTGTAAACTTTACCCCGAGATTTTCTTGATTACTTTTAGTTTAACACCAGTAATTACAGTAATGACAGTTACAGTACTTTAAATTTAGTTGATTATTTTGTAAATGCACAGATAAAATTAGCTATGAATACTGAATTTTATTTAACACTAGAACCGCAGAGCGGTTCAATTTGACCCAAATCGTGGTTTTATTTGTCACCACGTGAAAAATATTAAATGCAAAATGTTTTTCTTTTCTGACTTTTAATAATATAAGGTAAGCAAAAACTTATCCAATTTGAAAATGTATAATAAAAATCAATTTCCAGTTATTAACAGTTATACCTAGAACTGCAAAGCAAGTCAATTCGACCCCAAGAAGTTTTAGCGATAATAAAGAAGTTGGCGAAGATGGAACAATTTGGAATGTCGCACAGATAGGTAAAAACAATCAAGAAAGAAAAGCTCAGCACAATGTTTTGAAGGAAGTTGGGAGACCAACACGACATCCTAGATGTTATGTCATGGTAACAGTCCATCAAGTTCCTAGAGAATTTTCATAGATAAGTGGATACTGAAACATATAAAGAAATGTACCGAAGATCAGTGGCGCACCCAGGATTTTTTCTTGGGGGGGGGGGGCGGGCGGCGAAATGAACGGATAAAAATATTTATAATGCAAAATCAATATTCATAATGCATTTTCTATTTATTTGAGGGGCAGGCCCCTCCCCCCCCCCCCCGGGTGCACCACTGCCGAAGATGAAGTTCATCGGCAGATTCAAGGAAATGAACAGAATTGGAAGAAATTGATGCATTTATATAGATTTTATATGCACATGGTATACATTAGGGGAAAGGTCTTGAACTGGATAGCCCGTGGTCCATGAACTAGGGACCACCGTTTTTCCAAAATATAATGCCAAGAAACAAATTTCGTTAAGTAATGAGGTTCTTACGCTTTGATATAAAATCAACTAGATAAAATCATCTACAGACAGACAATCTGCACTGATTTTTTATATCTGGGATCGTTTTATTGAAAACTATAAGAATAACTATACACCAGGGCCTGATGTAAGTGTAGATGAGCAGTTGTTTCCTACAAAGGCTAGCCTTTGTAGGAAACAACTGCTCATCTACACTGCAGGTTTACTCAATATATGTCTAACAAACTCGATAAATTCAGAATACAGTTTTGGCTGGCTACAGATGTTGATTCAAAATATCTGATAAATAAATTCCCATTTCTCGGAAAAGATAGCTGCTATTGTCCATCCAGTGTTTCTCTTTCTGAATATGTAGTACTGCGGCTAATAAGACCATATAAAAACAAAAGCAGAAATGTCACTACAGACAATTTTTTCACAACCCTGAAGCTTGCAGAGGTATTGAAAGCCTAAAACACCAGCATTGTAGGAACTGTAAAACGCTCAAAAGAAATACCTGTCTCTGTGAAAATGTCAAAATTGTAATTGCATGCCACTACTATACTAACCCATAAAGACATCAGTCTTAACTGTTTACCAGGGCAAAAAAGATAAAAATGTTTTGTTGCTCAGCAGTTTTCATCTGACTGCTAAAATTATAGATAACCCTAAAAAGCTACCTGATACAACTGCTTACTACAAGGCAACTAAATTAGGTGTAGATGTAATTGATCAGATCACAAGGAACTATTCTGTCAAGTCTCCTTCACGTAGGTGGCCGATGCAGGTATTTATAATATTCTGGATCCTGCTGCTACCAATTCTTGGGTTTTGTATAGAGCTGTAACTGGAAAAAGTATTAGTAGATGACAATTTAATCAAGATTTAGTTGAAGAAAACTTCTCTACACTATATGTATAGGGTGAAGTGGGTTAAGTGAGAATGCAAAATCATATAGTTCCACTTTGAATCTAAATAAGTCTTTTACAAGCTGTATTTGTATGAAAATTTGCATAAATACTTTTGGTTATGTTCTACATTTATAGTTTAATTTTTTTTAAATCTATTCACAGCATTTTTTGCCTTAAATATTTAAATTTTTTTGTGGTTTGCATTCTCTTACCCACGTACTTTGGGCAAGTGAGAACACGGGTCCCAATAAATCATAGTTGCTTATAGCAAAATAAATGGAGCAAGGGAAAGAATAAATATTTCATGCTGAACAAAAGGCTATTTATTTATTTATTTTTACATTCTTTCGTTGTGGAGGTATTTGTTGTTCCAGATAGCAGTGTCTGCAACATCTAAATATTAACAAAATAAGTATATTTGTATATAGGGTGAAGTAGGGTAAGTGAGAACACAGGCTTAAAACCTTAAAAAATTAAACTTAAAAAAAATTTCAAGTGTACTTTGTAGGAAAACTCTTGCTCTACTGTTATGTTTAGTTTTTATTTACAGAAAAAAATTTTTAAAGTGGAAAATTTTTATACCTACCAAACCTTTGCATTTTAACTAAGGTACCCAAGTTCGAGTACTAGCTTTAATAATAATAATAATTTAAAAAAAAAAATAAAAAAATAAATAAAAAGTCATAATTAACCACAACACATAGAATTATTTTGAAAATACCCAATTATTCATTAAGAAACAAAGAATACATATGAAATATATAAAAACCATTTGTTTGCAATATTACTTCAGTACTGCAGGGTTTTCACTTGCCCCATAAAAATTTTGTGCCAGGGCAAGTGAGAACAGCAGTTCTCACTTGCCTCATATACTGAAAAAACCTACCTTTGTGTTATAACAGTCATATAATTACAAGATAAAAAGAACTTTTTATATACCATGTTTTTAAATTTTCTGTTGAATCATATAAACTTGACAATTCTATGTATTAATAAATACTTTTTAAAAATTTTTTTGAAGAATTATCCCATCAACTTGAAAGAAAATGAAGTTAATTGGAAGTTAACTTGCATATAACTTTTCATTCCTGTTCCGGCCAATAGATGGCTGCACAAGTCTACAAAACAAAATTAACTGAAAATTAATTTAATTCTGCTTAAAGATGGCTAAAAGTATTAAAAAAATGCATTGTCATCGTGTTCTGAGCTATTCTAAAAGTTTAAAATGTCTATCTAGTTGGGAAGTTAGTTAAAAATCGATTGCAAGATTTGTACTTGACAAACGCACAAACAAGAAAGCAAGTTAATAAAAACATGATAATAATAAAAAGTTTTTTCTTCCCAACATATGTTTTCTAGCTGGAGAAACTTCATAACCAATCACCTTTTGCCATGTTTCTTTAACAGCTGATGATTGTTTTTAATTCCTTAACATTCAAAAATAGTAAATTATGCAACTGAAACTAGTTTTTTTTGTTGTAGGTTTGAAAAAGTGAATTGTAATAAACTTACTTGTTTAGACTAACTGTTAGTGAATGCAAGTGGAGATTACAAACTGTGTGTGAATATATTGAATTTCTAATTCTGTTGTCACTATTTCTGAGTTGCCTTTTGTACCAGATGATGAATTATTAGCGTTCCTGGAAGAGCCGAGGCCTGGAAGGTGTGGTGACTAATTTTTTCCATGTCTTTTTGGCCCTACTATATTCAGTAGGGCCTAGGCAAAGTAAAAAAAAAACCTTTTTTGGACTTTTAACATATATTTGGTACTCTAAAACAAATAATGCAAATATACTTATTTTGTTAATATTTGGATGTTGCTGACACTGCTAACTTGAACAACAAATACCTCCACAACGAAAGAATGTAAAAAATAAATAAATAAATAGCCTACTGTTCAACATGAAATATCTATTCTTTCCCTGCCCTACTTATTTTATTATAAGCAACTATGATTTATTGGGATCCGCATTCTCACTTGCCCCGAAACTTGGGGGCAAGTGAGAATGCAAAACACAAAAAATTTAAATATTTATGGTAAAAAAAGTTGTGAATAGATTTTTAAAAAATAATACAACTATAAATATAGAACATAACCCAAAAGTATGTATGAAAATTTTCATACAAATACAACTTGTTAAAAACTTATTTAGATTCAAATTGGAACTATATGATTTTGCGTTCTCACTTACCCCACTTTACCCTATGTGTTTTAAAGTAACAAATGTATGTTAAAAGTTCAAAACAAAAAAATTCTTTTTCTCCAGCATATTAGTTCAATTGACTATTTATTTAAGTCTTCTATCCTACTTGAATGATTTTTTTCTTTAGTTAACTGAATATTGTAACAAATGAAAACTTCTATTAAAAGTTCAAAACAAAACTTTTTCACTATCTTACTACTTAAATTTGCTGTTTATTTACCTACATGTTCTATACTACTTGGAAGTTTTTTTTCCACTTTGCTTAGGCTCTACTGAATATTGTAGGACCAAAAGGACAAGGAAAAAAGTTCACTGCACCTTCTAGGACTCAGCTTTTTGAGGAACACTAATAATTCATCATCTGGTGCATTCGAGCAATTAGTGAGAACAGGCCACACAAAACTAGTTGATGATTTTTTTTCATTTTTGTTTCTTTATCTGGTAAATTTCACTGTTCTCACTTGCCCTGACACATTTTTATGGGGCAAGTGAAAACCTTGAAGTACTGAAGAAATATTTAAAAAAAAGTGGTTTTTATATATTTTAACTGTATTCTTCATTTCTTAATAAATAAGTGGGTATTTTCAAAATAACTCTATGTGTTCTGGTTAATTAGTTATGACTTTTTGTTGTTGCTAGTACTCGAACTTGGGTACCTTAGTAAAAATGGAAGGGTTTAGTAGGTATAAAAATTTTCCATTTTTCAATTTTTTTCTGTAGATAAAAACTAAACACAACAGTACAGCAAGAATATTCCTGCAAAATACAGTTGAAATTTAAAGAAAAAAAAGTTACACATTTTAGGATTTTAAGCTCATGTTCTCATTTACCCTTCTTCACCCTGTATACTTGTTTTATAACTTACACGTACCATATTAATACACGTGGATATGAGAAATATCGTTCCATGTTGTTCCACATTATGACTGGCCCCCAGTATCAGTGTCAGTTCTTTCGTCTCCCGCAGCTGTCATTGACGTCGTTTATTAGTCTTTTGAAATTACCTCTAGGATATAATTTATATAAATTTTTTTTTTTCAAGAGAGGAAGGGTCAAGGAAGCTATTTCTAGCAACATCAGAACTATAATTCCGGGAAGAGTTCCGTATCCTGTGCCGCTTGGCGCGGTTTCTGAGTTTTCCGCCAAACGCGGAAAATTGAGAATAATGCAACCCTACCTAAGAGATGCCATTTTTTCGGTGTCACTTAGGCTTAAGGTATTCGACTACCTTCTGTCTTATTTTTCGAAGGAGTTTAACACCAAAACACGAAAATGATGCAAAAATAGACAATGACTATGCAACTTTTAACAAAATTTATGAATTTGGATTGAAATTTAGCAAATTTTTACAAAAACTGCTCTAGCTCTAAAAAAAAATTTATGCATATAACATTAATTTCTTTTCGTCATATGTACATAAGTACCCCCTGAGTGTAATGAACTAAAAGCTAATCGATATTGTGAAATCTACCAAAATTGCAGATCATTATATGCAATTATATGTAAAATTTTAGTAATTTTGTCATGAGATTTTCTAAAAATGCACCTATAAATCAACAAACAAAATACCCAAAACCAAATCTGTAGTTCATTACATTCTAAATAGTAAGAATAACATACGGAAAAATTTCATAGACATATCATAGTATTTGTTAGCACTTTTGATGAAAAATCAGTTGGTCAGAAAACATAATTCAAGTTTTCAATTTGTGTTGAAATTTATAGCTGCTGCTGACCTTTAAATCACTCTCATTTCATTTCTAATGATCGTACAGAAAAAATACAAGCACATTTAGAAATAGAAATTTACAATCTTTAAGAAAAAGGATTAAAAGCACTTTCGGATTGTTCGTCAAAATCAACGTTTTAAAGGTAGGATACCTTAAAACAAAACAAATAAAATTTTATAACTTACCAGAAAGCCACGTTTTGAAGAAACAGTTGTGGAAAGGATTTTGAGTAGTCTGAATTGCATCTGCCATTTTTTTAAAGATATCCCCCAAAAATGCAATACACAAACTTCTTATAGTGAAAATATCCACGAGAACCATTTACCTATTTTTAAGCAATCACATCACTGTGATAAACTTTTTAAAATGGAAAAATTGAAATATAAGGGATGAACACATCCCTCCCCCCCTAAAATAAAAAAAATTAACAACAGAAATTGGCAGAAGCAAGAAGACTTACTTGCAATCCCTCCATATGTGGTCGCAATGTCCATTCAAAAATAAAACTATAGAATTCATAACGTTTGAAATTACCACGTCATTAAAATTAAATTGATTGGCCTTCAGATATACCACGTGAAAAACATCGCAACAGAAACGAATGTCAATACACCACATTGAAATATTTATCGCCCCAAAAAATCGCCAAATTTTCCGGCACAGGATATGGGACTTCTCCCATAATTCCCTTACTGAGATATAAGTAAACATCCATTGATATTCAATAATATTAAATTAAATTAGTCTGCCCTACCACATTCTGCTTGAAAGACTATGATGTCACTATATTATACTCATTTTATATGCATAAAAATTTGTGAACTTTATAATGATTTACTATTAAAACGCACAAGTACAGTATGAGATTCTAGCTACTATTAGAACAATGAAAAAAATGTGTCATAAGCATTTATAAATAAAAAAACAAACATAATACTGGTATTGTACGTATACTAAATTATTTTATCATATTTCAAACTGCTAAAACTATTTGTTATGCCTCCTTGAAAAAAAATAAAAAGATAAAATGTTGGATACCAAAAAGTATATTAAATGTACATTACTTACATAATTTAAATGTACAATAACATGCCTATTTAAATGCCTTAATGCAGATATATTGCATCATTAAAAATTTAAAACTAATATAACACAAGAAGGAATAGGTAATATAATTTATTTTGAATAAAGGAATGAAAAAAATGAAATGTTTGTGAAACAAATGGTTAAAAGAAAACTAACAAGACACATCATCTAGTTAGTTACAAAAATAGATAAAACCATACATTTCTTATCTGTTAAATGTTATTCATTCAAAAAATTATCACTCATGTCCTTTTGATCAAAATAGTGAGAAACTATAGTCATCAGAACATTTAAAGGCTTTAGAACCTCATCTTGGGGATCTGCTAAATCAGACCTCAAAGTAGAACAAACTCTTGACAATCTTCGAAGCAGAGAACAAGTGTCAGGATCTAAAGGCTTTTCAAGGCATAAAAGTAGTGCATAAAGCCATTTACCTTGTTCATGGCTGAATGTTGTTTGTTTTTCTAGCCAAGTAACATGATATGATATTAGCCTAATGATATTACTTTGACTAAGATACAAAATAATACTGAGTAGTGGAGGATTTCCGTTATCAGTAACTCGAGATTTTTTTTGCACAGGAGAATAATTTTCCTCCGTATCTTTTATAGTCTTTGCATCATATATAAGATCACATTTTTCTTTCCCAAGTGAATACAGACACCAGGTTTTAGGGTCAAAATTTGGGAAATCACGTTTTGGAAATTTAGTTGTGAGAACAGTACGATTTGTTGATAACTGGTCTCTGGTTTCTGTGAAAAGATTCAGCTGCTCTTCTTGCCATTTAAGATTTGGCTCAAACCCCGGCGACGCACGAATAAACCCATTACAAAAATCAACTCTAACGGTTTGATGACGAACAAACTGAGCTGTATCAATATTCGATACTACAACCTTTGGGCATTTTCTGCTTTCTAAACGTACTCTATACAAATAATCAAAACCAGTAACAGGAGGGGAATCTAAGTCAATATTTTTCGGCAATTCTCCAACATCAAAAGCTCTCTTGGAAAATTTGTCATCCATAATAATGTCCTGCGGATAAAATATCAAATGATACGAGATGTTGAAACGGATTAAATTTATCAAATGTCAAGATTTGAAGAAGTAAGAAATTAATGTTGACAATCAACAAATATGGTTAGCACCAATTTTTTGTAAACAACACTTGCTACTAAAGAATACATCCATTTTCTGTTTTGCTCTTTGAAAATAAATGGAGAGGATATTTCTCCGCTTAAACGTCTACTATTGGAACCAATGAAATCATGTACAAAATTGTCCCCACAAATACTAGAAATGACGTAAGCACAGTGATTTACTGTGATTCGAATGCGATCACTAGCTACTCCTGAGTTCATTTGTTGACAACATAGCTCGATCGCCATCGAGGATTAAAAGGAACTTTATCCACTTATGCTTGTTTTATACTGTAATTTAAGAACTGCTTTTCTAAACAACAATGAATACAAGATATCAAGTATTTGAATTTGTGAGTGTTTATAATTTGTTCACAATGTGTTCTGTAGTTGTAAAGTTATAATTATTGTTAAGCGATGTTTATAACGTCACGCCATAATTTGTTTATTAGAAAAAGTGTCAATTTATTTTTAATATTTACTTTGCATCCTTATGTATTGAAACAATTATACATTAATTAAAAAGATTTTTCGAAATTGAAGTTAAGTAAGATATTAGTGAATAATAGTTCTGAATTATTCTAAATTTGGTAGTTTTATATAGGTTTTTGGAGAGGTTTTACCTAGAATCATCAATTTTTTTAAACATCGCACTTACACAATAATGTGTGTCATAAAATTTGAAAGAAATATTCTTAACAACACTTAGATATTAGGTAAAATTTTATTAAACACACACGGTTTTTATTTGCTTTTAACTTGGAACTAATTTGAGATTTAAAATCACTTTGAAATATAAAATGTTAAAAGAGAAACACTATTCAAAAATTTTAAACTAATTTCAGAAATGTGGTAAGGAATCACTGAAACTTAGTCATTAGGTTCTAGCATTAATCTAAATTTGGAAGCTCTAGGGAGTTCTTTTTTTTCCCCCATGGCATAGTGAATTGTAATTTGGTAACTCAGTAATATCACCACAAATGCTAATTTGCATACCTATTATTCCTAGATATCTCAAAGATGTATAAGAAGCTTGTTTCAAATGCTAATGCATTGATAGTGAAATTAATATGCATAATACAAGAGAAAAATATTAGAAATAAAATTATATTTAAGTAATCATCATAGAAACACATTTTTTTTATGTTACTACTGGATAGAAAGAGGTAGATAAGTTTGAATCTCAAAAAAAAAAAATTTAAAAAAAAAAAAAAATTGCAAAATGAATAATGAACTTAAGTAGGTTAAGTATTCAAAAATTATTATAAAGTCAATTTTTAGTGTAGGGCACCTGATTTGGCTGAGCATAGTATAACAAAATTGGAGACAACTAAATTTCATATTGTAGGCAAAGTTTATTAGTAACCAAATATTATTAATTTGCTATTTATATAAATAGTACTTGTCAAATGAAAATCATAATTTTTTTTATGAAAAGTAAAACTTACAAGCATTTTTACTAAATAATTACTTATTAGTTATGAAAACTGTTTCATTGTCTTCAAACTGACAAAAATGATCTAATTCTGTCATATCTTAATTTTCATATTTTTAAGAATTTATGTAATTGTTTTTCAGATTTAAGAATATTTTTAGTTCAAACTTCAAATATAAATTTTAAAATCTTTTATGAATATTATTATTATTTGTTTTAATAATTAATAAATAAAATACAAAAATTATTTGTTATATTAAGTATCAGACTGACTTTCTCTCTTCATTCTATATTTTTATATATATTTTTAATTGTCTATTATATTTTTAAAATCTATAAGAACAGTTTGACAGTTAATATGAAATCATTATCATAAGGATATATTTTAACTCCTTTAAATAATTATATATAATCTTGTATTCATAGAAAAATATGATATTTAATAACATACCAAATAGAGTTTGAATTTATGATAATGCTTTTATGTTGTTATTATGACTATAATAAGTCACTCTTTTAAAGGTTAATAAGTATTCAAAATAGATGGTTTTGATTAGAATATTATAATCTAGTTTAAAGTCCTAGTAATCTTTGTTTTCAAATACTCCTTGTTTTTTCCGTTAAGGTACATCACTGTTAAAGCACTAACTGTTTTAATTAAAATTAAGTTTTAACTGTATTACCTTAGAAGTGTTGTTTTGCATTTTTTAAAAGAATGTTTGTTTTTATTATCCCTATTTAAAGTATAAGTGAATACTTCAAGAGCAAAACACTTCTTAATTGTAAGAATGATAACTCAGTGTATAGCTAATAAAACTGTCATGTCAATCATTTCATTATAATAACATATGAACTCTTCCCTCATTATAAAAAATAAATAACTTACTGATAAATTCATTTATTAAAATTTCCATTTGATTTAACTTCATCTTTAAGAGAGATTTTAGAAAACACAAGTTATATGATACTTTAAGATTATTTAGAAATTAGAATCCATTTCAGAAGTCTTACTATTTTTTAAAAAGGCTTTACTGACTATTCTGTATTTCTTGTCTTATTGTGAAAATTTTTAAATTATTCAGATTGTTTTTAAAATGTACTTATTTGTTAATATTTTAAATTTGATTAGAGATACAAGGTTAGATACAAGTAGAGCTATTGATATTTTTAGCTTGTGGGATTTTTCTGACTCTTTATTTCTTTCTATGTCATCTTTTATAAAGAAATTAAAGTGTAAAATGCATATAGTGTTTAATTTGTTTTGTCTTTGTTAATTACAACAGAACTGTCTATTTTTTTTTTTTATAAATTCAAAATATTCATATATGGATCGTGCTCAGATAAAGGGAAATTTTATGTCCTTGACCAAAAAATTGAATTTTAATGAGTCTAACATGAATATTTTAATTTTATTTTAAGAAATACTGTAAAGAACTACATTGTGCAATACTTTAAACATGGAAATAATAATAATTTCAATATTTCAAAAAATTAAAAAGTTGCAAATGTCATTACCATGGCATGTCCCTAATATCATATTTAATAATTCAAAATTATAATTTGAAGCATAGAAAAGCCTTAGAGCAAAACAACATTAGTATAATAAATATTTTCTCTCTGCTTGTTATATAATTAGCATTTTAGCTCAAGTACAATTTTTTTTAAAAATTATCTTTAATTAAACTTTGTCCCTGGAGTTAATTGTTATTACCATTCTGCAAAGTGTTTGCTTTCTTAGCTCATCACTAAAGGGCGCTAAAATGCTCTTGAAGTTGCTATATTGTAGGGTAACACATGTTCTAATAAGCAGCGATGTCTTTCTTTGTAGCAGTAGGTAAGTACTGTTTCTTTTTCACACTTTTATTCAAAAATTGGAGAACAATGTGTTTTTTATGTGACATTACCATGTTTCATATTGCTTAAATATAGTAATAAAAATTAATAATTTTATTGATTGAATTATAAAGAGCTTTGGAATTATTTTCAAAGTAAATATACTATAAGCCTTCTATTACTATAATTAAGTCTAAAATGAAAGCATGAAAGATATCTAAGAAGAAAGGAAGAAAAGGAGATCAAGCGTATATCAAGTCTACTGGCAAGAGATCAGTGACAGATAGGAAAAAGATACCAAACTGCAACAGTTAAATATAGGCATAAGCAAAACAATTCAAATCAAGTGACTATTATAACACAAGCAAACTGTGAAGATGTTGATAATACACTTCAAATTTCTTAAAGTTCTTTGTCATTACAAAATAAATCAGATATATTTCCATCAACTAGTTCCTCTGAATGACCACAAAGTATCTTAGTTCATGCTGATAGAAAAAGAATTTGCAGGGATGGATCTTCCCCATATCAGAAATTGATAAAGATTCAGGCTGAACTGAGAGTTGAAAAATCAAGAAATGACAAATACAAAAAAAAAAAGAAAAAAGGTATTGTCTTTTAGATGTCAAGCAAACATCTCTATAAAGGGCTGTTAAATTTTTTTTTAACAATAATAGAAATGTTCTAAATGAAATTAGAGTGAAGTTACTTCAAAGTGAGTTGGTGAAAAGTCAATTGCAGAAAAGTTACATCAAATGTAAAACAGATAAAGCAAAACAACTTTTTACAAAGGCCTTAGAAGGAAAAATTTTTTAGACTAGGGGCTTCGCCCCTAGGCTCCCTACGCTCGCTCCTCTGGTGAATCAAGTGAATGAATGACTCAATAGTTGTTTACAGCAATTGAGTCATTCATTTGTTTACAGTTGAAGCTTCCCCCCCCCCCCTCCCGGCGAAATGGATGATGACCTATGGGTGAAAAATTGGATCTTCTTTCATGTCCTTCTGCAAAGGAAGCGAATGAGAAGATTTTTTTGAAGTATTTCTTTAAAATTCAATTAAAAATCAAAATTTTAAGATAGAGACTTGAAATGAAGTTTATATGAATGAGAAAGCTTTCATCTTCCAGTTGATATAAATATTTTCTTTGTAACATAATAAGTCTGAGAGCATCGAATTTATATATCTCGAAACACATAAAAATATCAGTCTGTTTTAAATTATTTTTAAACAAATGAGGTCTTATTTGAAGGAGAAATGTCTGTAGTCTTAGATTGTAAAAAAAAAAAAATTCTACGATCCTTTTTTGGCGAGTTATCATAATCTGAACATGAAAAAGTCAATATTTTCCCACAAAACATAAAATAAAAAAAAAACTTAAAGTCCGACGAATATGAGACATATCTTACTTTCTTCCCCACATTGTTCTGCATCGATTGGTATCGGTCTCGACCCCATATCCCCAGCAGTTTCGGAGGAGATAGTGTGACAAGCTTTTGACGGCGGCAGCACCAGTTACTTTTTTTTAGAATAGAGAGAAAGTATAAAATGTTAAATTCTTTTAAAGATATCCTCCCTTTTAAAAGGTACCAATAAAATGTGAATCATGATTCATTGTTTGGATATGAAAAGAAGCAAAGATCAACATTGTCAATGAGACTTAAAAATTCAGTCAGGAATTTTTTGAAAGTTAATATAAATATCACCCAATGTAACGGGGGAAAAGACACAGTTATTTTGAAGAATAAGCAGAGACAAATGAAAAAAAAATGAACTGAATGATACTTTGATGAACCTCCATAACAAATATGTTTCAGGAACAAATATCAAAATAGGATAGTAAACTTTTTGTAGATTAAAGCCATTTCATATAATTCATCCTAATGTTGATAAAAGAGATAATGTTTATGCACTAAACAGGAGATTTTCCACCTCATGTTTCTTAAACTTCATCACCTTGGAATTATAAAGCATAAAGATTTCAGCCAATTGTAGAATAAAGTTTGCTGCAATCCCTAAACATAAAGTTGCTTTTTTGTACTATGTTCAAAATACTCTTCAAAGTAACTGATGTTTAATTCTAACAAAGTTTAAATGTTAGATGATATAATATTATCAGTGGAGCGTAACAAAAAAATATGCTTCCATAAAAGGTATTGAAAACGTTATTTTTCAGTAACAGAAAAAGAAAAGAAATGCAGTACCATTTGAAAACTAATTAATCATTTCACAGAAACTATTCTGAAACTATTGAAACATGAAGGAAATCATAGCCATCAATATGAAGTTTTAACAAATTTGAAAAATAATATTTCTAAAGATGAAGTAGTTTTCTAAGTAGATTACAGTTTATTGTAAATTAAATGCAGAACCCCAATCTTTTCATTTTGGAGGTTCTTGAAAGCAAGTCACATTACATACAGGAATGATTTATTATAAAACTATTGACAAATATGTAAAACAAGGTTTTGCACTATTTCAGGCAGCTTACTTCAGGACCCATGCATGGGATCATTTAAAGCAAATTTTTAATCATATTGTTATGTTATATCCTCAAGTTAAAAAGGTTCACTTCATATGACATTCACCAACAAACCAATATTGGAATAAACTAAACTTTAACCTTTTTATCAAAGAAATTGTAAAGTACTTTCCAGCATTAAATGGCCTATCTAGAAAAATCCTGAAGATACCTGTAATGAATATTGTTTTGAAACTTTCAGCACCATATCTAATATCATCCTGTCATTTTGCTTTTGCCAAAAGTGTTGAAAATAAATTAATTTATAAAATGTTATAAAATAATTTTTTTGCAGAAATATTTAAAACATTAATTGTTTCTAATGTATCATAAAAGTAATAAATTGCTTAAAATAAAAAGTAATGTGTATGATCATTTTACATGTCATTACCATGTTCATACTTGTCATTACCTTGCCACAATAGAAAACAAATTAATTAATTAAAATCATAAATCAGGCAAATGATTTCTGTTGATATTTTTCTAATAATGCCAGATATGCAAACATTCCATTAAAAAAAAAATAGGGGATTAAAAACAAAAAAAATTTTTTTTCAAAGCAAAAATTTCCCTTTATCTGAGAATGACCAATTTATCTTATATGGTTCTTAAATGAAATCCTCGAAAAAGAACCTAATGAAACTCAGATTTTATTTTACTATAATAATAGTAATATTCCTTCTTGTTCTAGTCTTAGATTATCATACATGTAATTAATATATATATATATATACATATATACACACAAACATTGTCCAAAATTATCTTTAAATGCACAAAAGCACTCATTTCTCAAAACTGTTCTATATAGCTGAATGAAATTTTTTTGGGTGATAGATAGCATTGTAACACATAAAAAAAAAAAAATAAAAAAAAAATATAAACTGAAAAAAGGGAATATAAGTTCATACGAAATTGAAACAATTAAAACTGAAATAAAGTGTGACTATGAGATTTTAGAAAAAAATTAATAACTCTGAAACAAGTATAGATTTTTGGCATTAATACAGAATGTAAGCTCCCCTAACTCATACACATATCACAGTGAGATTTCATGCTCTCAATAAGGTGGTTAATTAAAGTTTGCATCAATATATTCCACTCCTCCATCAATGCAATCTTCAAGGTATTGCAGTCTCTAGGACAGTGATGTAGCGAGCATAACTGGTGCCCGGGGCACGATATCTTTTTGGCGCCCCTCTCTCCGAAAAACATATACTAATATAATATATAGAATTAGTGAAAAGGACCATTTGGCGCCCCTGTGCGAGTGGCACCCGGTGCATGATAGACCCCCTTGCCCACCCCTCGCTACGCCACTGCTCTAGGAGGATGATTTTGCCTTGTAACAACTCTTCCAAGGGCATACTGTAAGTTTCCAATCAGGTTCAGATCAGGAGAATTTGCTAGCCAGTTTATTTGCTCAATGCCTTCACTTTCAGTAAATTCATCAAGCAGGTTTGCTTAATGTGGACTGGACGTGTATTATCTTCCATAAAAAGAGAGTCAGATCTGTTGTGACAGATCCATAAAAAGATATGATTGTTGTGACAAGTTTGTAACTGCCTGTCACAGCAGTTGACTCTGTTGTGACAGGCAATTACAGACAGATAGAAATCTTGAGAAAACTTCTTCAAGACTGTTGTTTTACTTCTAGGACCTTGTCCACGTGTTCTAGCAACAGTTCCAGAGTCTTGAAATTGTTTTCAGAGGATAAAGACTTTCTGTCTTTAAACATTCAGACATCTTGCCACTTCCATCAATGTCTGTCCAACCTTTAAACAGCCAACAGCTCTCCACTTCAAAGATTCATCCAACTGATATTTTGGAGCCATATAAAACTGTTTTCAGTCAATACACACCAAACTAAGAATCTTAAATTGCAGAAGCTTTCAAGGAATTGTACTTTGAGCAAAGTGCTTGCCCTGTCTTTGCATGACATAATGCCATTATTTGAATATCAGAAACAGTTGGATCAATTTGGATTGAAAAGTTATAATTAAGTTGGTCTTTTGCTTGTTTCCCTGAAAAATAAATGGTATTGATTGGGTACTGCATGAAATATTACTATTTTTGTATATGTAAAGATAATTTTAGATACCAGTGTATATATATATATATATATATATATATATATATATATATATATATGAGAGTAAGTCAGAATGTATCTGCACTTTCTCAGTATTCATCTATTGGGTGGCTGTACTGCTGTCTGCATGTGTAGGTTGAGGGTATGCACTTTTGTTGTCATTTATGGAAAATTTGGCCTTTATCGGTCAGTTAATTTTGTTATTATTCCACAGTGAACATGGCTGTGCCACTCTTCATTTGCAAGAGGAACAGTGTTGTGTGATCCATTTTTTGTTTGTCTGAAGCTGTATCAGGAGTTGGAATCCATCAAAGCTTTCACCAGAATATAGACAATGTTTTACAATGGCAATTGTATATGATTGGATTGAGAAGTTAAATAATGGTCATATAACTGTGAAAGGTAGAGAAAGATCTGGCCAATCCAGAGCCACATTTGTAATTATGGTCTTCAGTGGGCAGTTTTGGGACCATCTTGTACAAACTGTTATTGATAATCTCTCCCAGTCTGCTATGGATAGTATCATATGTAGAACTATGGCTAATTTGTATATGATTTGCCAGTTCACCAATAGTCATGTGTTGGTTCATCAGAATCATCGTACAGACTTGTTTGATGTCATCATTAGTAGATGTTGATTGGCAATCTGATCTTTTATCACCCATGACAGTTGCTTAACCATTTTCGAACTTCTCAATCCAGTCATATACACGTCACCTTGATAAAACACTCTCCATATTGTTCTGAAAATTTCGGTGGAATAGACAATGGATGAATGGATTAAATTCATCCATTGTCCTAAATTCATTTCAATTCTGCTACTTGACATAAAAGTGGAGGACCTCTTTTTGACTCTAAAAGTTGTAGAAATTCTATTTTCATTTCTTTTTTTTACTATAAAGATATTAAAAATATATTAAATTTTATATAGGCATATAACAAGTAAACTTCATTTACATTTTCTTAAATATTAAATAATTTAATTGAATTTCTTAACATCTTTTATTTAAAAGCATAAATTTAAGTGAGATAGATATTTAAAATATGAGGCAATAAGGTTAAAATTAAAAATTTTTTTAGTGTTATATTTTAAGTCTAAGGCAACATCTTTAATCGATTTGCTTTCAAAACACAGTAAAAATTTGGAATTTACTTAAAAAAATCAAATAATTTATCAGAAATATTGTTTTAATATCTACTTTTAATTTTTTTATTCTTGGATGTTCAAAATTTCTTATCAGATCATTGTGTGAGTTTGTAAGCAATTTAAAATAAAGTTATTGATCTTTATTCAGAATCTCTTATAGTAAGTCATTTTTTTCCCAAGATGCTTTGATTCTTTACTTCTAGAAGGAGATTTAGGCCTAAAACTGCAAGTAGCAGAGTAACTTATTTAATATATTTTATATGACTTTTATAAAAAAGCAAAAATTGCTTTCAGTATACATCAGTGATAATTGAGGAAAATTTTTCTCAAGTGACAGATGTATCTAAATCACATTTTTTAGTCAAGATAAATTTTTTTCTTTTTTTGTATTTATACATTTTCATAATCTTAATGTGACTGTAAAACATTGTCAAAGATTAGTGTTTAGTTTTTCAATATTTAAATTTTAGTTTATAATTAACATATATTATACCCCTTCTTGTGTTGATTGACTTGTGTGTATGATCATTAATATAACTCTAATTTTGTGATGAATAGTTATAGTTTGAATGTTGTTATGAGTTTTTATTGTAATTTTATTTAATGAAAATTTTTATAGAAATTTTATTTCATTTTAAAATTTTATTTTTGATAATTGTAACTTTCGAAAATTTTTTATGATTAAAATTCTTTGTACAAAAACATTAAACTTTTATTCTTTCTAAAAGCTAGTGAGTAAATCACCAAAAAGCTGTATCTATTTGTTTATTGATATAATATATGTATTTATATATATATGTATTCTGTATGTTGGAAGTTCCTAATTTTAAGTATTCATTAGTCTGTAGAGGGAAGACAGGTACAGGAAGTTGTATCATCCGTTTTTCATACACTTTTGTTTCACAGGACAATGGGAAAGGTAAATCTTTTAAAACTCATAAACTCTTTGAAAATTAATATTTTCTATTTAAGTTAAATATTTGGAAATTGTTAATTATTGAAATAAAATATCTTTGTATTATATTTTAATAAAAAATTTCACATTTTTAGTTACTTTTATTAAAATTTAATATTTCTCATTGTATTCAGAATCAGTCTATATTTTAATAATTTTTATTACTTTAAAATGATTTAATTTTCAGCTTAATTTCAGTAAATTACAGAGATTTTTGATAATTCATAATTATGTTATACTTATATTGTAGCCTTTAATAATTTTTTAAAGAAAAGGTAATAAAATTTTTTATACATTGGACTTAAATTTGTTTGTTGCCTGTTGAAAAACTGATTATTTTTGTTTCTTTGTTATTAAATAATGTTTAATCTTTTAAACTTAAATTCTTTTTGCATAATTAAAAAAAATAATGGTAAAGCCAAAATAATTCAAAACAACAATTTGTTATAAATTAAACAGTGGCATTTTAATTAATGTCCCTGTTATTTCTATAAATCATGCTATTTATTTATTTTCTTTCTAGTGTCATTTCAAAAATGAAGGAAATAATTATACTGTGAGTACAATGAATTTTGAAGATGTCACCTGTGATTTTGTGGATTTCACTTATGTTAGTAAATTTCATTTTATTACATTTTTTCAAGAATTTCCTGTAAATGATTTCTCTCATATTCTATTTACCTTTCACATTTTTGTTAAATTTTATATTATCTGTGCAGTTGTTATTAGCTATAAAAATGTTTAAAAATATTTTACTAAAATTAATATAATTTAATAAAAATGGTATATTTGCTGATTATACGTAAAAAAAAATATTTGATAATAAAAAAATTGTATCTTGCTGAAAATTAAAAAATTTTTATTAGAATTTTTCATGCCTTTGCTAAATTTGCATGTTTTTTCAATTTTTTTTTTCCAGATAATTTTTTACATTGCCTCAAATGTATGAATCTTGTTTTTCAGTTATATTTGGATATAAAAGGTGTCTGTATATATTTATCCTCTTCTTAATAGCGTAATTTTTCTAACAACAGAAAAGTAAAGATTATATATATATATATATATATATATATATACATACATACAGACAGGGCTTAATTCTGGGGGTACGTGGGGTTACAGCATTTTTCCACCTTTTTACTTAACTGAACTGAAATTTTAAGAAACTTATGAATCAATTGTTAATATAAAATGAAAAGTATTTTTTTTAAATTGCAAGTTTTTTGTTCTTCTGTGACGTGATGTGTGAAAACACGGTGCTAAAAATATGTACCTTTATTTGAAAGAACACTGTATACCTACCTATTTTTTTAGAAGAAAAGCACTGAATATATATATATACACACATTAAATTGATAACAAAGCAAATACTATAAAATTTAAAAAAAGTTTTTGGATAATCAGCAAGTATAGTATTTTTCTTGTTGTGCAGGCTTATATTGCTGCAATAAAGATTCACTTGTAATAAATACATATAAATAGTTTCAGTTTCAGCTCATTATTTTATTATTCCTCCTTAATATTCTATACCATGTGATGTTACAAAGCATTAAAAAAATGAGATTAAATGATTGCATATTATTTAATATTGAAATTAATTGTAAGTTTTTAAATTTCAATATTTTACATTTTAGCAAAAATACTAGTTTTTACTAATTTTTAGGACTGCAATCACTTAAAGCTTTAACAATAATTTTTTATTATTAAAGCTTTTCAACAGTCAGTTCTAATTTTATTTTCTTTATCACTGGATTGTGCATAATTTAGTTCCTATTTTGAATTTTTATATTAGGTTCGATGTGCTTCTGAAGAATTGGACAATTATGTTTCCCGAGAAGTAAATGCATTTTGCGCTGCTTTAAGAAGTCAGGAAGGTCCATATAGTGGACAAGTAAATGTTTTCATAATTTAAAAAATGTGATAAATATTTTATGTATCAGCATTTTATTTGGTTTAGAATACTTTGTTGATTGTATAAGCATTTCAAATTCTCTCTCTCAATTTCATATTTTGTCCTTAAAAATGCCTCAAGTGTTTGTAATCTTTTGAATATCAGATACACTTTTAAAATATTTTGTTTTCTATCAAAAAGAGTTGATCTAGAAAAAGTGTGTTTTCCAGCTTCAGCTAAAGAAATTTCAAATTTATTGTAATATACTGATTGCACTCATTATTAGTGGCATTCTTCCTGAAAATCATGCCTTACTAACTACTGAAGATAATGTAGTTTGAACTACTACATAGTTTAAAACTACTGTCTGATATCTATCTACTCTTATATTAATTTTACAAATGTGCATATTGATTTACATGAAATAACTCTGAATAGATGGATAAAACTACAGTGTTATTCTTAGAATACCATTAGAAAAATTATTTTTAAAAATTGATTCTATAATGATGCTGATGATAAAAGTATTCTTTGCAGATATCTCTTGAATTTTACCAGAAGAAAAGAACACGATGGCTTTTTCCTTCTGACTGCTCTCCTTGGGAAGTGTGGACTTTAAAAGTTAATGTGATATGTCTTCCAAATGAACATGGTATTTTATTAATTCTTATGAGAACATATATCATATTTTACAGCTCATTGGATAAATGCATTTTTATATTGGGCATGCTTTCATAACTTTTTAATAAAGCTGAGACTGGAAGCAGCTTTGTCACAAAATCACTTTTGATCTATACTTATGTAGTAAGAAGATATCAAAATTAGGGAAGAATGGTATTGTATAAAAGTTTATTAGAAAAAGGATATAAAATATACATGAATTTAGGGGAATGGTCTCAAAGTTTATTTAAAGTTGCTGATTAACATAAATGACAATCTTCAAACTTGGAGCTTTACAAATTGTGTTTCTGTTTAGAAACCAGGAGTTTAATGCTATCAGGCGATGGCTCGATTTAGGTAGCTGTGAAATAAAACTGCACTTATTTTGGATAAAAATTGTTTTACTAGAAATTTCATCTGCTATCAAAACCATATAAACCTTATACTATAAGGTCATTATTAGTGATAAATCTATGAAAAATTATATAACAGTTGTGAGTAGATGTTTTTTTAAAATTAGTTTAAAATGGTCTAAGCCATTTTGTGATCTTTGGCTTACTTTCCAGGCATTCAATTGCTCATCTCCCAAGAAAGAAAGCTGAATTCACTTTTAAAATTTGAAATGAACTTTATAGTGAATTTAAATGAAAATTGAACTTTACAGTCTAGTTAGTTATAGTGAATATCTTTTGGTTTTTTCATTCTCCTATAGTGAAATAGTATTTAACCCCTTGTGTATTAATTATTGAACACATTTATAAATATATTTAATAACAAAATTTTTTCATCAGGATTTTATTTACATCTGTCATCTGAAAAGCATTTCAAACCCTTAATTTTTTCCCAATATACATGTACTGAATAACTTTACTTTCAAAATATAAAGAGCAGCAATGGTATGCTGTATTCATTTCAGTGTTATTACTGAAGGAATTATTTTATAATAATTCCTAACTTAATAACATCATGTTTCATATGTTATGAAGAAAAACAGTCTCTTATTTACAGCTTGCCCTTTATATGTTTTTATCTGATATTCAAGAATATGTCATTACAGTTTTTGAATATAGACAATTAGTGTTGCTTGGAAATATAACACACATGAATATATTCCATTAAGTTTATTCATTACTGAGATGTAGGAGGTGAGCAAAATCATTATGATACAGAAATAATCATTCTTCTGCAGCACTGAATGTTTAGAGGTGCACAAAAATTAGTCAGTCACAAATCATGCTCAGTTCTTAGTCGAATATGCAGGCTGCAATAAGATGACATTTATGGGTATGATTGCTTCCTGCTAGATTTTTATGATATAAAAAGGAATTTTTTCATTTGTATGTAAAAATATTTTTTTAAGTTGGAGAGAAGAAATGATTGATTTTAGCTCATTTTCTTCTGTGTGGGTCAGTTTGTTTAATTACCTCAAATAGAAGCTACCTCTAATTTTCATATTATATAGTTCAAATTCTATCTTCACCTATCTCACAGAAACATATTTTCTAATGCAAACTTTTTTTCTGAGAGTGAACCCAAAACATTAATCAATAACAAGCAATGGTCTGATGTTATCTTTGGAACAGAACTCTATCATACTGGCATCTTTGTTTGTTTATATCATATGCATTTTCTTTGAAGAATGCAATAACAATATGTGTTGTAAACATAATAGTACTCTGTCATGTGGTTAAAATCTATTTTAAATATGTTTTTTTCTTAATATCATAAAACAGAAAATTCTTGTTAGGAATTTCTTATCTATTGAATAATATATTGTATGTGGTTATTTCTTCTTTTATGTATGTGGAAAATTTTATGCAAAAGGGGTTCTATGGTAATGATGTATTTATGTAAACACCTAAAAAGTGTAATCTATTATATCTTTTCATGTAAAGCTTTTAAAGTATCATTTTATAAAGTTATATTATTTTATTTTAATTGGTGTGCTTTTCTTTTTAAATTTAGAACGACAAGTATATAGAGAGAAAATGGGAGATGTATTAGCAGAAAAGGTGTTTGATATTGTTTCTGCCATGAATAAGTATGATTTTGTGCCCAAAATTCCTGGTCAAGCTGATGTAGATTTATATTTTGACACATCTTACAAAGATATTCAGCCTTATTTATTTAGGGTAAACCATATATTACATATTTTAAAATATTTTACACATAATTGGATAATATTTCATAAGTTTATTATGCTGTGTTATCAAAATTATATAGAAACTATCTTGAGTTACTATTACTTTGTTTTTATGTGTTATACATAAGCTGTCATAGTTGTTATATTACCAGTGTCAGTCATACTGTATGGTATTAAAAAATATTCTAATAAATTGTTTGTGATCAAAATGGAGCATTAGAGAAAGCTTTTTCATGTCTGGAAATTTTATAGGTCGTATAATTTTACTCTTGAAAACTATACAATTAAATTCTCAAATGCATTAATGTATACAGGGTGGCTAATAAATACTGTAACACTCCAAAAAATAAGAGTTAATTTTAATCGTTCGGAAAAATTTTTATCTATCTATTTGTGTGATTGGCAACTTTTTGTAAACACAGACGATTTTTGTTTAAAGTAAAACATGTAGAATATTTTTAAAGATGGAAGCCAAAAGATTAATGGTTAAACAGCTTTTTGATCGCGGATTGTCTGCAGGTAAAATATTTAAGCAATTAAAATGCCTTGGTTTTAATAGGACGTTTATATATAGGACTATAAATCGATTATTGGATACCAATAGCTGTAAAGATTGACCAAGGTCCGGTCGTCCACGCACTGTTCGTACAAAAGAACGTATAATTTTACTCTTGAAAACTATACAATTAAATTCTCAAATGCATTAATGTATACAGGGTGGCTAATAAATACTGTAACACTCCAAAAAATAAGAGTTAATTTTAATCGTTCGGAAAAAACATTTTATCTATCTATTTGTGTGATTGGCAACTTTTTGTAAACGCAGACGATTTTTGTTTAAAGTTTTTGATCGCGGATTGTCTGCAGGTAAAATATTTAAGCAATTAAAATGCCTTGGTTTTAATAGGACGTTTATATATAGGACTATAAATCGATTATTGGATACCAATTAAAATGCCTTGGTTTTAATAGGACGTTTATATATAGGACTATAAATCGATTATTGGATACCAATAGCTGTAAAGATTGACCAAGGTCCGGTCGTCCAGGCACTGTTCGTACAAAAGAACGTATCAAAAGAATTCGTGAAAAGATACGAAGAAATCCACAACGTTCTGCAAATAAAATGGCTGCAGAAGAGAACATCAGTCGCAGAACTATGCAACTTATCATAAATGAAGACCTGGGTTTTCGCCCTTATCGCAAAAGAAAAGTTCAAGGTTTGACTACTGCACAAATAGTAAAAAGGTTACAAAGATGTAAGAAATTGCTGAACCGGCACGGTAGCAAAAGTGTTGAAAAAATAATTTTCTCTGATGAGAAGCTGTTTTGTACAGAACAAAGTTATAATGCTAAAAATGATGTTGTATATTCAGTAACCTTCGGGGATATACCTGAAAATCTTCGAACTGTTAAACGCTTTCAGAACAAGAATTCTGTTATGGTTTGGGCTGCAGTGTCACACAATGGAAAACTGCCTCTGAAATTCATCGATAAAGGGGTAAAAATCAATGCTGAATATTACAAACAGGAAGTATTGGCTACACGTTTATTACCACATGCTAACAGATTGTATCCCAAAAAGAATTGGATATTTCAGCAAGATTCTGCACCGTCCCACCGATCCAAAACAACACAGGAATGGCTCCATGCCAATTGCCCGAAGTTTATCAAGCAAGAAGATTGGCCACCTTCTTCACCAGATCTAAATCCTTTAGACTATTGCATTTGGGGGATTTTAGAGTCTAAAGTAAATGCTAAGCAGCACAGAAGTTTGGACTCCCTCAAAGCTTCCATACGGAGTGAATGGGACAAATTACCTCATAAAATGATTTGTGCCGCAATAGGACAGTGGCGTAAGAGATTATCTTTAGTAATCGATAAAGATGGAGGTCGATTCGAGTAAAATTATTTCATGGTAAACTTTCATGTATAATGTTCATAATATTGTTGTATTTTCCATTTTCTATTTCATCTGTGTGTAATTAAATGATTCGATATTTGTCACAGTATTTATTAGCCACCCTGTAGACATGGATTTAAGATAATTAAATCTTGTTAAGTAACCTCTATTTCCATAATTGTAATGCCATTCATGGATTAAATTATGAAAACATACTAATAAATTATCTCTAATTTTTAAACAGGATCTTTGTATTTTTCTTCTACAGATTTCTCATGAAACATCTGGACCAACAAATCCTTCAGTAGGAGCAGCTGTTCGTAGGATAATTAAGGATACACTTGCCCTTTGAGTTTTCTAGAGAAGTAATAATTTTTTAAATTAATATACTTTTAAGTGATAGGAAATTAAAAGTGATATTAATTCTGATCTAATCTTTTATGGATATTAAAATAAATTACTTTATATTTAATTCAATTTATGTTCATTATTTTCAAAATTCTTGAAATTTGAAAAATTAGTATATTTTCCAGAATGTCAACAGTGTGAGATAGTTTATAGGAGCATACATGGTGATAGTTATAAAATTGTCACCTTGTTCAAAATTAAGCATTCATTAAGGTCAAATAATTCACTTCGAATGATGCCAAATAAATTATTACTTACTTGAAGCTTGTAGAAAATGTATTACAAGAGCACACAATGTCTAAATATACACAATAAAATATAAGGAAGGCAACTCATTTACAGTTCTTGATTTGGCCAAGAGGCATTAAGAATGGCTGTCTGTATGGATAATTCATTAATGCAAACTATTTGATATAAATATTAACAAAACAAGCATATAAAGCATGAATTTGTAAAAAAGGCAGGAAAATAGAACCAAGAGGATAAGATTATGAAAAGGATTTAAGAAATAAAGGAATAATATTAATGAAAATAAAAGGAGGCGATTCAAAAATAAAAGATGCATTTATACACAAATGTTTTTCCTGGCATTAGATAAAGATAGTGTAGACATGCCAATGACTAAAACAGAGGAATTAGTATAGTGAATAATTTTCATATCAGACAATTTAAACTGATATTAAAGGCCCCAGGAGTGTTTGGCTATCATGAATTTAGATGATTTTTCATTTTCAGTACACCTGGAATACTCTTTAATGTATCTATCAAGGACATGTTTAGTTTCACCGACATGGAACAAATTACAATGGCCACAAGTTATGCTATAAACACTTCTTTCAGAAAATTAATTTTGGCATTAAGAGAAATGGGATCCGAACATATATGTAAAGCACGGTGTAACGGTTTTAACCGCCTTGCGTGGGGGTTCTTTTATGCAAGGAATAGAGACGACACAAAAAAGACTTCCAGAATTTTGTCCCAAGCTTTTATTACATCGTTTTTAAGGGACACAGCACATATAAAGTAATTAAAAAAACGATTGATTTGGCATACAGAGCCATATTTGTCAGATAAACCCTGTTGGCCTATGTGTTCTCGTCTGCAGTTCAACCCCAACTCTCGAACAACAAAGTGCTCCCCTCGGAAGTAGGATTGCCACATGCCAACCTTGACCCGGGTTACCAGACGTGGTGCGCCTTACACACGGTAAATGCAGATACAGATGGCCACTGTTTTTTATTTGAGATGATTAGAATACACATTAGAAGGTATGAAAACAGTAGATGCTTCTCTAAACATGGATGTATTAGAACTAGAATTCAATTAATAAACCAAAACATTGATAAATAGAAGTTTCTTTGATCCTTGCATTTGTGAATTGCCCATAGAGACAATCATGCTTAATGCTCCTCATCCTGATGCTGAACTATTAATTAGTTCAAAACTAGTTGCCATCCTTACTTTTTTGTTGTGGTTATTGAAAAGCTGTGTGTTCTAGTGATGCGATATAAATTTTGCCTTTTTTTCCCAGATATAATAGCTTTTTACTAGTCTTAAGACCAGGACTTATTTTAAACATATCTATAAATAAATTATGAACATGGTATTGCATTATTCAATAAAGATGGTATATTTTATATGTTATGGTATAATTATATTGTATTATTTTCCATAGAAAGCTGAAAATGCTGATATAATTTTTAAATTGATTAGTATAAATTGTTAACCATTATTAATATGAGGAATTGAAGTTGGAAACTAAATTGGTTTTCTTGTCATCCTCAATTTAAATTTATGATCTTGAACATTTAACTGTCTTATTTTGAGATTGTAGTGTTTCCTGTTTCTAGGTCAGTGATTCTCAATCTGGGGTGCATGAGGAATATTCAGGAGCAGGTGGGACACAGAAGTTAGCAGAACAAATTGGTGAAGAACATATTTTACTAGGGTTACTTATGTTATATATATATTTATATATATATATATATATATATGCCTGGGGGGTGGGGTGGGGTGGGGTGGGGGTGTAGGATAAGATTATCCAAAGGGGAGGCATGGACATAAAAACGTTGAGAACCACTACTCTAAGTACAATGGTCAGAATATTGCTTCTTTGTCTTATTTTTATGTTAAGCTGATTGTAATTTACTGGATTTTTTAATTGTTCAGTATTCAATAGTTCAAAAAATTAAGCTTAACCTTCCTTAGAAAATAGTAATTAAAACAAAAAATAAAACAAGCAAAACATTGTATTTAAATACATTTCCCCCTTTTTGATTTTATAAGAATAGGAAGGTTTCCTTATAGGATACGTGTCCAAGGATAAAGTGAGCCTGTGTTTACAATATATGTTGGGACTAGATTATACAAACATTTTATATGTTATTTGATTCATAAAAGAGTACTGTTCTAGAGATAGCTTATTCCTTATGACTGCAGGAAAAACTATTGACCAACAAATTAATATTCCCATTTCAGAAAGTGAGCTTGTTTTAGTAATAAACA